>CM068370.1:360863608-362094233 GCA_034769895.1 Magicicada septendecula | reverse complement strand
TTCATTTTACAAACGACAGGCAAAGTTATTTTGGTATCAACGCAATATGGAGCCATTTTATTCCATTTCCGATAAAATATTATTTTATTTTAATAAAGACAATTTTTTCATTTTTTATTATTGAATCGATGACGTCTTCTGGGTAAACCAAGTGTCGAACAGTTAACGGAAACTGAAAAGTGAATTACATTAACGTTCGTTCAAAGTAGGAAGTTCAGCCTGTGTTTAAATTCTATAATTGTGGAGAAATAAAACGATAGTGTTCAATCTTTCAATAAAATATAACTTCTCAGAGTTCGGTAGAAAATTCTTCCAGTAAATCTATTTCATTTCGGACAAAATTATAGAAAAGTTCTACAATACTTTTGAAAGTTAATGTTTTGTTTCTACTTCACTGTAAATAGACCACTTAAATACTCTTGAAATAAATACCTCAGTTTGCTAATGCTCAGAGTACTGTATTTTTATTTTAAAATTTATAACTTTATAATGTATTATTTGCTACGGGTTAATAAAAAACAATAACGAACACCAATGACATATTATTTGGAAGAAAATCGCATGCAAATGGAGCGTGAATTCAACAGATCTTGTGTTAAGCGTTTGACACTGTTTAACTGATGATGTCAGTAATTACAAAGTACAAAATTACACACGTAATTTGCAAATTAGAGTATATATATCGAAGCAAATAATTGAGAGAGGAAACATAATACTATAACATGGTATATCAAAAATAAGAGAACGTTTTGCTTACAACGTGCTTAAAGAGTAAATTATATTTGATGATATTGGTCAAAACAATGAATTTGACGTCTCTAAAGGAAAGTAGGTCTACACTCAGAAGTATCCTAAAATGCTAATGGATATACAGACTTACAAAGAACAAACCTTGAATCGGATCGCAAAGTAAGACGTTTTTAGTCAAGAACGAAGGGAAGAGTACACTGCTATACTGAAAAGTGCCCACATGATGCCCATTCGTCCGAAATGTAGAAATGCATATTCTAAACAAGAATCTACAAAGACATGTTCTAAGTGTCCTTGTTGTCTTATGCAAAAAGATTTTCAGTTTTAAAACTTTAATTGTTTCTACAGTTTAGTCTTCAAACATTTTACCAATGTACACGCAAATGTGTTTATATTTTGTAATTAAAATCAATCCGATGTTTTCCAAGAATTTTATTTAAACGTTCTTCATTTCGTGTTAGTTGGAATTATTAACATGTTTTACTAGCATAAGTTAACGTACTCAACTTCTGATATTTTTTGGGACTTGTAATTCAATTCATAGAATATAGGGAGTACGGAATGCATATCGTTATGACATACTACCCAGTGTTGGTACATCAGAGGAAATGTTTAAATACTGCAACAGTACAATTATGTTGAGTACTGCGCATTGCATTAAGTATTTTAAATAAGCAATTAGAAGATATAAATAACGCATTTGAATAATAATAATCATTCAGACTGCAATATAAATTGTAATGGAAACACCTGACTTGCGTGTTAGGACAGGGAGCAAAGCAGCTGCTCTCTGTATGTATGTACTCAAGTAAGTGTATGTGTGTGTGACGACCGGTCCTTTCATGAAAGGCGCCACCCTTTCGATAACGATATAAATTAGTCGTATTTAATTAATTTACTAGGCTTGTGGCATAATAGCGAAAAACTGAAGACACCAAAATGTGCATTAAAATAACACAAATACATAGATAAAAAATAGTGCGAAACGAACAAAAAGTGAAATGATAAGAAGTTAAAATTTAATAGTAATTAGAGTAATTAAGATAAAGAAAAACGGTTTTGTGCATGATGAACACCTAAAAATTAACGATCAAAGGAATATCGTATAATGTGTCAAAGACTTTACAATTCGCGAAGACGAGCAAATGAAGTGTCATTAGAAAGGGGATTAAAAGTGACGCGCTCGACAATTTCGAACAGGCAGAATATTGTCGAGACATGATTTCGGCGCCTTGGGTATAAACACGAGGAACCGCAATCATCGCTCTCTTACTCGTCAGACCATCATAGCAGCTGGAGACGCTGTCCGAGGACTACAACTGTTTTGGTTCAATCATCAGGACTGCCGGAGGCTATGTCCAACTACTAGAGCGTCTAGAGTTGCGTAGCAGAGTACGAGCAGCTAATGCAGCAGAGTACGAGAATCCAGTGATCCAGAGTACGAGCAGACAATGCAGCAGAGTACGAGCATCCAATGAAGCAGAATACGAGAATCCAGTGACGAGGGACTACAAGACTCCAGGACTTCCACGGCAATAAGGGTCATTCGTATCCAGGACGAAGAGAACACGCTTCAGATGCACTACACAAATAACAAGGTGACAAATAACCATGTATTCATAAGAAACCGAGACTAAATCAAAAGACTTTAAATATTAAAGAAAAGAGAAAAAAAATAGACAATTAGATTCTAAGATGATTCGAATAACTGTATAATTGTAAATGTGTTGTGTTTGTACATTAAGTACCATAATATGAGAAGACTGTTAAACAATGAAAGTTAGCAGTAACTGTAAATTCAAAATCTATAATTATTAATAATAAATGACAACCTCGTTAGAGGAAGTAACATTAAATAACGCAGATGCAGTTATGAAGAGAATTTAGTAGTTATAAAGAAAAAAAAAAGAATTAGATAATTAAAAGATTAAATAAAATAATAATTGAGGTAGCTGAGAGCAGCAGACAAATTGATAATAATGTATTACATTAAAACATTATATAATATGTTAGTGTGTGTAAGGTAGTATTAAGAATTATGCGTAATAAGCACATAAAAATTATGATAATTTGGAATCGTAAGATAGATAAGAGAATTATTTGTAATATAAAAGTGCAAATTGCATGTAATAAGCAAGTAAAAATAATTATGAGTTTAAAACCGAAAACCAAATAATAAATTGTTAATAAAAAATTACATAAATTTAATAAATCTATCTAGTGTTATTTATTACGATTGCACGCTCATTAAAATATAACATAAGAACATTAAGAGAGGTTCTTACCGTTATAATACTTTCAATATACGTAGTACAAAAAAAATTTTTAAATGAACTGATAGAAACCAAATTTCACCAACCGTAAAACTATCAAATTATTTTCATTGCACTACATGTTTGTTGAATGAAAACGTTTGTTAAAGGGAATGTTTATAAAATGTATATGTATAACGTACTGTACTGTAATATACTAAAATCAATCAGACGATAATTAAACATTTTTCTGAAAGGAGCGAAACATTTTACAGAATTCAGTTTCTTTAATAATATTTCTAGTGTACTACTATAATAAAACATTCTTTGTGTTGTTACGCACGTTTGATATTATTTCTAAGAGAAAAAAACATTTTACCTATATTATAATGCTGCATTCTCAGAGGTAAACATGACAATGAACAACAGTCTATCATTTCTTTTACATTACCATAGGGGAGGTTCTTTTCACAATATGGACAGTACACTTTAAAGGGTCGTATAAGAAAGGTCATATCAAACAAGGTAATGAGGCGTTTTAAAAAACTAAAAAGCTAATCACTTCATATTATGAGCGAAATGGTTGGTATTAACAATGATATCAATAAAAAGCGATTGCCACCCGAATAAAGTTATAAAAAAATTCTGAGCACATAAGTTTTTGAATAGAAATATTTCTGTTTTATAAAAATTATTGACTTTGGAACCTCCTTTAAGCCGTCAGGCGTCACGAAATTAGAACTGCAATTTTGTTTGTAGGAATGTTCAAACGGAAGTGTTGCTAACGCCATAAAAAACACCCAACACCCATAGGATTATTTTATAGTTTAGTAACAATAAAACTATATAATAAAAAATAATAAATAAACATTTAAAAACTTTGTTGAACTTAAAATTACTAATTGAAAGTCAACGCGAGACTTTATTTTTTACTTAAATGTAACGCTACGTTAATAAAAACCCAAAGAAACCATTAATAAGAAACAAGAACATAAATAAATAAGCAAAATTTTGATAGTATATAAATAAATAAAAAATGAACTTGAGAATTGAAAATAATTTTTTTAATTTAACAATTAAAATAATGCCAAAACCCGAAGACAAGATGTCGAAATACCGCTATCGAAATTTTCAAAGTTTCATTATCTTCTACCTCCAGTCATTTCACATGTACTATCTTCAGTAGTTAATTACTGTTCCTGGGTTTTCTGTTATTATTAGGATTGTTTCTTCCAAAGCAACAACTTTGATGAATTAGAATGGAAGTCATTCTTTACTTATTTTACTATCCCTACTGTTCTATTGCTAACCACCGTTCTATTATTGCAGATTTTCCAGGTATGTAGTGGGTAATATTGAAAGAAATGATAATGATGTAGAAACTAATAGTAACGAATATAGTTGTATATTATTAAGGCGAGGACTTTAGTAATAGACCTATAAAAATGTTTTCTAAAATTGTGTGAATAAATTCTTTTAATTCACTTACACCAGGGCCTATGACCATGTTTCATTTATGAAACAAATTAAAGCTGTTAATTTTAAATCATAATGAGAAAATAATTACTTGTTTCACACTCATCGGGTCGCGCAACACTGGTGATTGTTAAGCTGATGCCACTGTAGGAGCATTGTGTTGCTTTGTACGTATACATTATCGTAACCACTGTTTTTACAGAACTTGTTCATTTGCATAATATTAAACCACTGTTTTAACAGCTACTGTAATTTATTTGGGTCAAATGCACATGGTAAATACAAATTGTTGCACATTCATCAGCAATACAATAGCTTGCACATTACATGCTCACAATAGGCAATGCTGAATGCAAACATTGCCATAAATCTGTTTGGTTCCGAAACATTTTACAATTGAAAATGTAAAATTCAAGTGGTGAATGCCATTTACCGATATTGTCTTCAGTGACTGGGTACAAATGCTGATATACTGAATAGTATTTGAGGTTTTAGTGGGTTGCATTTTCACAGAATTTTTACCCCCGTCAACCTTTTTAGTATTATTTTAGTTTGTATACAAAAAATGAGCATTACTTACTTATAAACTTGTAGGACGTCACACATTCTGTGTTTGTGTGCTCGCGTCTGTGTTTGTGTGTACCTGTTTTACGTATCTCAAAATTTTTCTATTTTTAAACTAATTTCTTCCTAATATATTATGTTACTAAAATTACTTATTTTCAAATATTGTGTTGAATTTTAGAAAATTGAAAAGATTCTTAATCTTTTATCTGGATTGATTTCGTATGTAGTATCTTCAACACGTGTAATTACTGTTCCTGGGTTTGTGTTATTATTAGGAATGTTTATGCATATCTTGTTTAGTGTCTCTGTCTTTTTACTTCATTTATTATTTTGAAGTTACGTAATTTAATATATTCATGTTTTATTTGATAGGAGACATACGCCTGCCGGAATATAAATGTTACTTATACTAATCCAGGATATTGCTGTAGGATGTAATATTACACCGGAAGCCGAAACGTAGAAGGCTTTTGCTGTTGTTCGTGCAACCTGTATTTTCGCGACTATTCAACAACACACTGGCACTTTCACATACGTAACTGCGCCGTTTCTGCAAGCTACCAGCAGAGACCGCTGTCTGTTTGATTACTGTGGACTGAATTGATAAAACGTGTTATTCGTTGCTGTTGTTACAAATCGATGCGTGTATTTTAACGGCGATTTAGTGTTAACAATTTTAATTATTCTGTGCAGACATCTATAATTAGTTATTTTTATAATTGGTTATTTGTTAGGTGTCCAATTATTTTATATTACTATCAAGGAATAAGGACAACGAGAAGGGTCCCTGCGACTGGAGTAACAATATTTTGTTTACCATGTAATTCTTATTATTATTTACCTGCAACAGTTGTGCTGATGTTTTTTAAAAATTCTCTAATAATAAATTTACAATAACTTGTTTAGAAGTTTACATAAGGACCACGATGGAGAACGAATTAATTTTTATGTATTTTGAATAACCCTTATATTTGTGTAAACAAACTAATTTATAGTTTTGTAATTTTTAATCTACTTGACCAACTATAAAGACTTTGACGGTGTATTTGAAGTGTAGCATTCATCGACTGTAATCTAAATACTGTCATTGTACTAAAAGTGAATCTACATATTGTAAAATCATCTTAGACGCCTTTAGGTAATGTACAATTACCTGAGCACTATATTGAAATTCGAACCACTAATGTCATAAGAATGAAACGAAAATTTTGTCAGCAGTTGCAAGAGTAAATCTTTATGTGGCAACAACAGTAATCAAGCAGTGAAACGCAAACGTATAAAGTAAAAGTACAACTGGATTGAATCCTGTTTACCTGCTACAGTCTACTCCTCTGTGACATATAGCCTACTGTCATAACGGTGGGCGCTCGCGTGTGTGGCGATGAACGTGCCGGTACTTTGTTAACGTGAACGCTGGTTATCTGGTACTCCCAGACAACGCGTCTCGTACCACTACCATGCTTGAAATTTTACCTTTGAATATATTTTTAATATGACCGAAATAGCTACATTATTTGAACACTGGAAAAAGCTAAAAGAGGTTTGTGCCAAAAAACTAGGATTCTCAGTTATGAAAGGCAACTAGTGTAACAGTTTTACAAATGATTGTAAAAGTATTATAACTAAAATTGCAGTGTTTTAACATTAGGCTATATAAAATTGCAGAATTTTACTTTAAATATTATAATAGGTAAACCTTTGGAACAATAATATTTCGGCAAGATGTAAGTGGTTTATATCTTTCAACAGCTAAGGGAAGCAACTCCATTCTATATTTCTTTTTTTAAAATCTGAAAAATGTCCTTTTAATATATAGAAAACAAAAATTTGCTATATATTAACAATATTTCATCACTGTTATAAAGAATGTTATATCTTCAGACTTTGTTATTTTAGTTGTAATTAAACACTTAACAGGCAAAACGATTAATTGAATTTTACTATCATTTTTATTATCTTAAAACGTTTGCAGTCAAACGCTTTTAAGGCTAATGTACTAAATATTTAAATAATGTAAACAATGTAGGTTAGCATAAGAAACAATTAAAGACAATTTGACACACAGGTGTTTTAGAATATAAAACAGAATTAGACTTACACAAATTTAATTTGAACACTGTTATTAAAAACTATGAATACTTAGTTAGACACTTACCTCTCATAGTCGCTTGTATTTGTGGTTTCTGTTGAAATCAGACATTCCTTTCTTAGAATTTCAGCTCTTTTACCATTACTCCTTTAGTCTTCATTTAATGCTTGCGTAGTTCCACTTTGGAGTCTGAACAAAGTGAATGGACACTTTGTTTCAAGTTGAGTTTGTATAAAATCCGAAATCTATATATTTCCGTATTGATTATCCAGGATAAATTTGTAGTTATTTAATGTAAGCCGGATGTTACATCCTCTGTTAAAAATTAAGAACATCTTTTAGCTCTACATCACAAATCAAAGAAAGGCGATAGGCCAATATTATCAAACAATTATTGCCGATATTTTAGGAAAAGTCCAGTTCTATCCGCAACAGCTTGAGATTTCAATTACAGTAGCCCATTTAGCGGGATCGCATTCACTACTGTACTGTTCTTACGTGAACGATTGCCTTTCTCGTATCATGTAATCCATACTGATGTTCATAATTTAATTTTTGAGGCCGTAATAAATCTTTCTCCGTTGTTATTCAGAGCGGTCAGTACGCGAGTGTGACTATCGACAGCTATCACTACCCGTTCAATTAGTACAGTAATGCACGTTTCGATTATAATTCACTCGACACTCGTCAATATTGCTTTATCGTGATCATTAGTACGCGAATGCTTAAACATTAGCATAATTGTATTCGGTTTCCAAACAATGTACATATCGCGTATTTAGCAGCAATAACCGCTTATTCAGCTTTAATGTCACACTGAATAATCAGTAGAACTGTGTAAATTGAGGTTCAATTTGACCTGTTAAATTGAGGCTCTCATGTGACCTGTTACCTCTTCACCGTGTTACTCAAGAAGGCCGTCGCGGAAACGGCAGAAGTTCTGGTTTTGTTCTTATTGTGAATTTGTTATTAATTTTATATTGTTTATGTGGAAGGGTTGTTATCATGAACCAATTTTCAAAACAATTTAATACCTTATGTTAATAATGTTGGACGACGGTTCAGTAGCTCGGGATTTATTTCTAAGTCAAATAAAGGCCGTGAAAGCCTACGTTCTTTATTAAAACAGTGTACAAAATTGAAATTGTGTTCAATGACGCAACAGTATCTCACCTCGTCAAATGTCTCAGATAATTCCCTACCATATGTAGGCAGGAGTTGCTCTTCAAGATCACAGAAGAAATATCGTGTAAACTTCATGCTATTTGTAAGCTGTTTATAGGTTATAACAAAAAGAAATAGTGTAAAAGTGTTGTTCGTGTTGTATGATGTCGGGCGTTACCTCCGCGCACTTTTTGTACTTACCGGTGACTGGATCCTTTGTGGTGATGTAGTCCTGTAACACAACTTAATACTAGGTTTTTTGTGGGCGCCACTTGGAATCGTTTGTTCCAAGAAAGAAATGTGATTATTAAAGAAATTAAAATTTTGAATCTTACTTCTATGAAAAAATGTAAACAAGTCAGTTTAGTTTGAAAAAATAAGGTAAGTTTAATGATTCTTCAAAAAAAAAACAAATCGTCTGAAGGACTAACATTCATGAAAAAATTATAAAAATTGCAGAGTTACAAAAAAAATTCATAAGTTACTATTATTATTGACAACTTTATTTCTCCAATCAAGTATCGGCTAGTATTTTCAATTTTTTTTTTACTCAGTTGGAAAGCATGAGTTTAATACGTGAAAAAATCTTTACTCTCAGGACGTGACTCTTTGAATTACCAAGACATATCAATAAGATGCTTTACAAGAAAAATTAAGTGATTTGAAGGTGTGTGTAGCATGTGTAGTACAGCTGTGTGACAAAATGTAACCAGGTAAAAAATGACTTTAATTTTGGTAACTCACGTTCCAATGGTTAATTAATCTCGCACTGGACACTCCTCTCGGGTAGTTTTTCAATCTCGCCTCTTCATGTGTGCACTGAATCTATTTTAAGTCAAAATTGCGATCATTTACAATTTCCGCACTTTTTGTGAAACGGTTTGGCAGTAGAATTTCACTCGGATCCCGCCGCTTACAGATCAGCTGTTTCGCGTTGGTTACCAAATTGGCCGTCACAGCGCTGATACCCTTGCAGTAGCGAGAAAGGCTTTGTGTACGTAATACGTTATGGTAGTTTTTTTGTCAAGTTAGTTTGTCTTTGCGAACACAGCAGAATTGGTTCTCTATTTAAAATTTCGGTCCCTCCTGGGCCGTTGACGTACTGGCTGCGTGATTTCTATTAAAAAGTGCCGTGTTGCTGCTCTATTTCAGCAACACATTGGCGTAGATTCTTGTAGAGGTTAAGTCAGTCTGTTTGTCAGAAGCCTTTCTTCGGGTCTTGTGTCGATTTCTCGCCTTCGGTTTCGCCTTGACTGCGTTGATCAGTGTCGTGGGTGATGCGTCTGTTCCGGGTTTCAAGCTTCAAGTGTTTTTGGGTCGAATTTGGTCTCTCTTTTATACTAATTCAGGCTGATTGTTTTCATTGACTTCCGGTATATTTGTGTAAAAATTCCTTCTAGATTGTTCGAGAATTAAGAAATGGAACATCATGGAACAAATTTAATTTCCGTCGAAGCTTTTAGAACAAATTTCTTATTCTTTAAACTAAGGATATTTCAAAAATTACTCTGGTATTTGTCAAACAGTTTTACATTAGTACTCACAATTTGCATGCCATTATTACATTTAGATTCCCTGTTTTCAACTGAATCTAGCGATACTAATTATGATTGGTTTTTAGATAAATTAACTCTAATAAGTAACACAATATACAACTCTCACCTTGGGTTGTTGTCATTGAAATTCAATTTTTTAGAACAAAAAATTGTTGTGAAACTATTATGTTTCTTCCATAACATGAACACATAATATTACTATCTTCCTATAACAAAAGAAACAAATTTTAACATATATAATACACAGATAATTTCAATTTTACATGGCCCATGCCCATGGCCTATGTTGTTGTCAATGTTATGACACAATAATTAGTCTCTTTCTTTAACATATATAATATTTCACTAGTGTACACTCAGAGTTTATTACATTGTCTGTCTTTTGTGATACCTGGTTACTCTTTACACATATTATCTTTATTACAGGATAACATAGCATCATATTGGTTGGTCTGAGATGTCCTTTTTCATAGTGTGACAAATCTCACTCTTATAAGTTAAATTCTTTCATAATTGATCTTATTTTCAACTGAGTCTGTTCGTTTTTAAGGTATACTGAAGTATTGTACCATTCTCTTTTATTTTTGTCAACATTTTGTAAATATTTAGCCAGATATGACTATTTTTTGTACTGGTTGATTGGTCCCAGCCATACATGGTATAGGTAAATATTTTGCTAACTCGACTATTACTATGTTAAAGTTAGTCAAATATATTAGTATAGTCACTTTATATTATATTTCAACTTTATAATGCAATTTGGTTGCATTTTGGCAACATTAAAACCATAAATCATACAATATTATATGCCTACCACATGTTTTTTGTTAATACGGTTTTTGGCTATTTTGACTGACTTTTATTCATTTGACAGCTTTCTTTATCTAAGATAAATTGTTCATTTTTGTCTTCTCGATAATTACATATAGTTTTTATTTCAATTTGATAATAATTAATTTTTACATGAAATCTGAGTGTTTGGTCTCAAATCCAACACATTAATATTTTTTGTCATAACAATTATATAGTTTTTATTTTAACTTAGATTCTTTCTAATAATGTATTTAAGTCATTTAATACATTTATTCTATTTACATTACATAATATAATAATGGATCATGTCCATTCATTCACAATAAATAGTTCTTTATACTCTATTCAGAGTTACTAAACTTAATAATTAATGACTCCATTTTGGTTGATCCTGATATTATTTGTCTTTCTCATAGTATCTTATGGTTTTCTCACTGTTATTCACTTTAATAATATATATGGGGTTTGTGTCTTAGTCACAGTCTGGTCGTTTTTCATGTTAGTAGTAATAATTATTAGACAATATTACATAATTTTTTAGGGCTACTTGGGTTCGATACTGTCCACCTCACTCTCCTCTTATGATAAATTGCTATGTAAATGGTTTCCTTTATGGAACGTTCTGTGACGTTACAAGGTCTATCCTATATTTGGTAAATTTTTCGAAGCCGATGTGGATGGCTATCGCATTAAGATGCAATAATTATTGTACTATAATTTAGATATTTCGCATCGCCTGTTATTAGGGTCTACCCTAGTGCGTACTAAGGTTCATATTTCAAAAGGCTGAATCAAGCTGTGACCTAAAAGCACTCTTGAATTATTAGTGCGTTTCAGGGCAAAACACAGACCTATTTGTATAAAGATATTTGTATCTAAATGTCTTACCCAGTGATAGAAAACTCTACCTGTATTCTACTACACAAACTTGTAATTGGAACAGTGCAATTAGTTGAGTTATATTACACTTGTTATTAGTCTACATTTGTTTTATTATTGCAAATGTTTAGTCACTGTAATTTTATTTCTAAATGCTAGCCTAATAGCATTCTCATAAACCTATCTCTCTTCGCTTAGATCATATATTTGTGGTATTTCTTGTTTAACTGATCTTGGAACCATACCAATTTTAACATCACGAGATAATACAAAAAAGGAAACTCAATTTAATCATCAAAATTTGTAGTAAAACTAATCAAATAGATAAATACTTTGTAACTGAATGAGTAATGAAATGAGAACAACCAAAAATAATGTGGTTTTTCTGATCTGAATCATTCAATTTTTATTCCTTAATTCTCTCTTTATAATAATTTTCTTTTCTTCTATTAATAAATAACAAATTTTCCTTTTTTAAGGTTCCTGCTCCATCTAGCTCTCGGAAACATGAAACAATTTTTTATCTCAGGGTTATAACCAAATTAACAATCGTCTTCAGTAAAATTATAAATTCATACAACAAGTTTTACGTTAATAACATACATGAAGAAAAGAAAAATTTAACGTGTAGTAATTAATTGTTGTTTGTGTATGATTGTTTGGATGTGAGTTCTTGTGATTATACAAAAAGAAATCAATTCAGATAATTTTACAAACTTAATATTACACATTACAAATATAAAACTAATAAAACAATTAAAATAATTAATAATTAGACATTTTTAATACAATTTACAAGAGAAAAAATAAAAAAATAATTGTCAAATATATAGTTCATAGATCATGAATTCTCAATATGGCGCCCTGCTGTCCCCTTTCAGTAACAGTTAAATAAAGCAAGGGACGCCATGTTCCTTGAGCTGTATACACACTACTCAGTGTTTAATAAAAATTATATGAGTTCTACACTTTTGTTTGTTCAAAATAAGTTTGTGTCACTCACTTTGTATATCATAGATGTAACGCAACAGAAATGCTAGCATTCATGTTACATAAAAGACGGTTCACAGAATAATAAACAAATTGATATTTAAACCCATAATAGAACAGAGCTCCAATAATTACAATTCTAATCATAGACAAAATTAAATAAGGATGCAAGTTAGTGTTGACTAGAATAAACGAACCTGTAAGATAAATAATAGCTAATGATATATGTTTAATGAAAAGCAAAACAAAAAAATGAAACAATGACTTAATTTATGGTAATAACAAATAAGAATTTTGTGTTAAGAAGTATTATTTTATGACAAAAATGTTATGATAAAGTTTATGTGATGTTATATCAAATATGTGTTGAGTTAATGAAAAATAATGAAACGAGTTGTATTATTCAATGACTGTTGTAGAATGAAGTGTGAGGCAGTTAATCAATGTTCATAAATTCGAATTTTGTTGTATGTGATCAAGAGATCAAGATAAAATTCTTATTAGATATAGAAAAATAATTGTTTATATAAGTGCTAATAATTAAGATTTGATTGTATGTATGAATTTATATAAAAGGGACTATAGATGCCTAACAGACATAACCACAGGTAGATCAGTTTACAATAAAAGGCCTAACAGGCAAAACTACTATATAAACACTCATAACATAAAGATTAGGTGCATCAATTAATAATAATTAATAAATACGCTATGAAGAGCTAGAAAAAAAAACATTAAATTAATAATAATATTTAATAAAATTTATACAAATTATAATAATACCATAATGCCATAATATCGATTGGTAAAATATAATATCGAAGGTGGATTAAATATAATAAAAAAGAAAAAAACGGACTTATATCAAAAAACCAGTAGAATATGTGTATAAAGTAATAAACCAACTATCGGTAAAGTTACATTCCGATAGGACAGCAAATTGATAAAGAATAGACAAAAAATATATGAAAGAAACACTATATATTCAAAACATGTGGAAGGCAGAAATTATTATATGTTGCTAGGGACGACAAATAAGAAAAAGAAGTTGTTGATATTAGAGAAGACAAGAATTGCTTTGAATGAACAAAAAGTGATTAGATTAAAAACCCAAGAATAATCTATTTAATTGTAATATTCGAAATTACCAGATACGATTATAAAAATACAAAATTCTAATGACAATATTTACGTCTACTACCAATACAGATAAACAAAAATAACACTACAATATGAAATGATAATAGAGAGTAAATAATTGAAGTCTACAAGAAGGAACTTGAACTGTCCCATATCCGAAGGGAATTGATGAGATATTAATCAAATAGAAAGAATTAACAATAACACAATTAATAATATTCACTACACCAGAAATTATAACCTTGCAAATACACGGAACAACACTAATTGCTTCAACCGAAGGAAGAACTTATTTGGATCCTGGCGGTGCAGAAGAAACATCAATCGGGCTGTTAATCAATCCAGTAGCTGTATTCCGAAGTGGACAGGACAAGAATTACTCTTATTAAACCGAAGAAAGAAAAACCGTACTGCATAATCATCCAAACATTAAATTTAGCGATCAACCGCCTACACGATTTGCTTCGTTCGAGTCTGGTAAATTATATTATATTAATCATACTAAATACACAACACATAAATTTTGTAAATATTGCATTCTTATCTATGTATTTTTAGTCTTCCCCACAGTTACAAGAACCTTCACACCCTGAAATAAATTAAATACAAATCAAAACATAATATATAACCAAATATAAATAAAGGATTAAAATAATCAACAATCGATACCTGAAGTCTATAGTCCAAGCATATGTTAATTAGAACATATCTTATTTAATGTGAATTAAGTAAACAAATAAAGAACCTTTATATATTTGTCAAATCTTGTTATTTGGAGTATGGTTTAGTGAACTGGGAACAAAAAGTAACTGAATAAGTATAGAATAAATGGTTAATATAAACATCGAAATAACCTATAAGTTTCGTTGAGCCGATACTGCAGCGCTTATAGCGGAATTATCTGACACCAAAGAGGGAGCGTAAAATTACAAAATTAGACAGAATTATCTTCAAGGTATAATAGGGTTGGATGAAATTGTAGAATAACGCTTAAGTTGTTTAAGTTCTAGGCACACTAACACTGATAATTATTAAAGAGTTAAGTTAATATTAATTAATTACATCCATATATTCTACAATTCCAAATATCTCCGAGATTTATATAATTAAAGTAATACAAAACAAATTGACAAATACAACAGTGGGGTTTAAAACGAGAAGGACTCCGATCTTGTAACATAGATTATGTTTATAAATGTAGTCGCACTAAATGTGTTCTTTATTTAGTTTGTATTGAAGTGTTGTGTAAAAAGTTGATAGTTGTCAAGATGGCTTTAGTATTAAAACGGTCTCACCAAATTCAAAGATGTAGTACTCCCGTTAAGATATTATTTTCATCTTTCCTTCTTCAGGTTGGTCGAATATATATTGTTCTTTAGTTTACTGATATCTCCTATAACTTTACTTGTCTTTTTACTATAATTTTCTTTTCTAATATTGTTTGGATTGGCAATTGATTTAGTTTGTTCTTTTTGAATTGAACGCCCACACTAGAAACAAAAACCCTTCTTGCTTTTAAAACCAGCTTTAGATTCATTTATAAGAGGTCTTGGTTTGTTTGGTGTATTTTTCGGTCTCAGGGCTATCTTATCCGCCTCCAGTAAATACAAGTTTTTAATATAACCTTACTTTTCCTGATTATTTTTACATAATCCCGTTTATGTTATTATTTCACTTAACTTTATATTGTCACTCACACTAATGAAGTTGATTTTATTGTTATATGGTCACTTTATATAAACTACATGATATTCTCACCTTTTGGCTATACTAGGTTCATAACACTTTATGTTTTTATCATTGTTTACACTGTGTCATTTGCACTGTTTTATTATTGTTATTTATCACTTTTCTATTCACTTATCTCAACTTGTACATTTTTCGAATAAACAAAATTATGAAAATAATTACCTTGTCTTTACCATAACACTATATATGAGCTAATTACAAATCCAGTCTTAGGTTAAAGACCTAGCTTGACTTTTAGGCTTGTGTTATACAAATGATATTGCTTAACTCTAAACACATTTTTCACTTACATACTACAACATTATTATTTACAATATTATAATAAAATATACAAAATCACTTCCCTAATCTATTGGGTAATTAGTATGTCAACGTCACAGCCCAGTCTAGTCCTTCATTATGTCTGTTTGTAAAGTTATTTACTATGTTGGTTTACAAAGCTAATTCCTGTTTTTAATTTATTCATGCATCTGTAAAATACTTATTTTTTATTCATCGTTTATTGTGTTAGTTATTATAATTCTTCCTTATATAATTATTTTGGTTGTTCTCATTTGATACTCATTCTTTAGTGCATTCCTCATTCAGTTACTTAGTATTTATCTATTTGATTAGTTTTACTATAAATTCTGATGATTAAATTGAGTTTCCTTTTTTGTATTATCTCGTGATACTACAGTAGTGGTATAATAGAACTTACATTGACTTAGTTTCTTAATAATATTTCTTCAATTAAGCCTGGTTTTGTGTTCCTTTAGTTTTCTTAGTAATGGGATCCATTATCTCATAAGTATTATTTGATCTATCTTTGCTAATGATGTATGGTCCAGTATAAAGTAGTAACAGTTAACATGGCACGAAATGTTTAGTACAGTTTAGAAAGAAAAGTTGGATTTTTTTCTCTGTTGGCAGACTACAAAGTGATTGTTTGTAATACTGGCTAATGAGTTTCTAAAACATTTTACTACTACTGTCACATGTTTATTCTTCTAATACTTCGTATTTTATGTACCTATCTCCGTCTGTAAATCTGTATGTGTGTAAACACACGTAGCTATCTTCTGTCAGTCTGTCGCCTACTTGCGCGCCCGCACGTGCACACTTGTATTTGTGTATCTCTTTTCTCTGTGTGTCAGTATGTCTACCTATCAATTTCTGCCTGTCTACTGTCTACCTGTCTTCCTGTTTCCCTGTTTATTTTCCTACCCCTCCCTATATAACCTATGTCTATCTGTCTTCCTGTTATTCTATGTGCCTGTATGTCTATCCGACTGTCTATCCGACTGTCCATCCATTCATCTTTTTCTTTGTCTATCTGTCTCTCTCTGTTTTACCCTGTCTCTGTAAGTCTTTTATCTATAAGTTCAACTAGATAGTCAATCATGTTACCGAAAAAGTACAGCAATCGTCTTTAAAACTACAACGTACTGAGTCATTCCCGTTACCTTGATTTTTATTTTAATGGATAGTAGACTAGTGTAGAATATTTTATATCATCTAGCCATTTTTACAATCAAGTGAAAAGAAATCGCTATTTGTATTTAGTACTGACTGATTTTACTTATTTTTAAAGTGAAGTCAAGACGTTTAAGCACAAAGTAAAAAAGTCTTTTCTTTTAAAAATAACTTTATTAGTACAAACTACAAGATACCTGTTTACCATCCTCAGCTAAAGTGATAAAAACTTGCACACTTTTGTACCCATAAATGTAATTAATTTATCAAAGATAATTTTATATTATTGAAGTTTTAAATAACATTTATGTTTAGTATTTTAAGGCACGAGAATTAATTTTTTCATATAAATGCAAATTACGCTGAAAAATTGTATTAATTCTCTTTCCCGATGTCCTTTAAACACGAACTTTTCACATTTTCTTATGTTCCTTTTCAGTTTTGACAATTGACCAATTTTTCTAGTGTAGTTTATTCGTATTTCCATCTTCTCTAGTAGATTATTGGACGAATTGCAGAAATTTTAACTCTGATGTTTTCACTTATCTCATATCTTTCTAAGATTTAGACCTTAGTACGAACTGTTGTATTTTACAGAAGTAAAATATATATACACACACACACACACACACACACACACATATATATATTGCGACAAAACATATATTAGGCATAGTAATAATTGAACAATGTAGTCAGTTATCTGGAGCAAGGTTGTATATTTTGAAACAAATTTTAAAAATGGTCTGTAATTCACAAATAATTTATTTTACTTCAATAATTGTCTTTGAATTATCAGAACTGATCTGTTTAAAAATGTCAATTGTTACTTGAACGTTGTATCCAAATATGTTGATTTGTCTCACTGCTAGTCCTGTGATCCATCAATCATTCTGCAATTTCTGCAGAAGCAGGTATTGATTTTGTCTATACATTTTCTGACTTCTAAAAGATAAGGAATATATAGAAGTTCATTTTTACTAAACAAATCCCTATTAAAATAGTATGTAATAAGTCTCTGACACAAAGAAAATATAGCGCTATTTAAGATGCTTGCGCTGCCCAAATCTCAGTTCAAAACGTTCATTTATAACAGTTATTCATAAAATACGAATGACACGCGCACTCGCACATGACATGATCACCAATAAAGTTATGGGCATTTTGATACATAATAGTTTTTACCCAATTCTTAATTCAAAACTTATATCTAATTAACATAATCAAACAAATATCAAATTTTAACATGTCTATAACGTCATAAAATGATATATCAGCATGTAGTCCTAGCTACAGTTTCATTTACTGCAATGTTCTATTGCAATATATATATATTTTAATGTAAAAATATTATATATATTTTATAATTTAGTTAAGTTACCTTATTATTGTTAAAATAAAATAAGCAACTCCTTTTCTTATATTTTTTTTCTGAAATTCAAATAAATTTATTATTCCTCTTTGACATTTTTTAATGGTGTTGACGTTCAATTCCTCTTCATTTATTAGTAATTCATTTCAATTGTAAAACATGACAACTCTTATAAGCTGCGGGTTAAAGTAATATTCACGTTAAAGTATTGTTCAAGTCTTAACATAACATAAAACATGTTAATTATAATGAATGTTTTGTAATTCTATGTTGTTAATGTATGTTGAATAGTGGTAGTAGGTCCTTTGGATCATACAAAAAGATAACTAAAACTGAACTCTTAATACTAATAATTAGAGTTTACTAATAAAATTAATTATTAAATTGTTTATATTGTTTGTTTTATAATTGTTCACCGTAACTCTCTTTTTAAAACGTGATAATGTTTGTTAAAATATCTGGCTTAGTCTATCGGAATGATCTCACCAATCTGTAGTTTCCTTGAGAACTTCCTTCTTGATTTTTTACTTCAGTACATCAGATTTTCTTTTGTACTTCAGATTAAACTAGTATTCTTCTAGGTTTTTCTAATGGTTTTTATGAATCATTTCTTCCTTCATCAGTCATTAATTTTAATACACCTTCAGGAGTAAATTTTATATGTTCCCTTGGTTCTTTTTCAATTTTTTCCAACAATAATTCTTTTTTACCCAAAACTCTAATTTATTAATTTAAGGTCTTGGATCATATTTTTGGGTCTCAGGTTCGATTTTACATTTTATAAGTAATATTATTCCCTTGTGTTTTATTTTATCTTCATCACTAGATGATATTGTGAGTTCGTAACGTAAGATTTTTAGTTACTTACATTTTGTTTATTCATACCACACGAGCTATATATTATTCTCATATAAATTATATGTTTCAACGATGCTCATTATAATTGGGTTGATACACTTTCACTAGACACTTTTTTTCTGTTTATCGTTTATCACTGTTTTCCTCACTTTCTATCACCATTATACAACATAACTTTGGTAATCATAATTTGATATTATTATGAATGTAAAAATTATATCATTCACCGTCTGTGATTCAATACTACAAAATAACTGTCTGAGGTACACATACCATTTCATAGTTTTACTCTATTGCTTGTGACCTAACAAATGTCTTTTACTTATTAACTACGTTTAAAATTTGTACATTTTAACACTATTAATTAATTATTATTTACATGTTTGTCTGTCACTTGATCTTCCCTTCTGGATATTATTGTGTTCGTAAGACATGGTTCGTCATTGTCATAGTTAATATTTAGAATACTTTTCTTATATGCTGTCTTATCATTAGTTACACTCAATTATTATTTTTGTTCTATGTATCTTTGGTCATGTTATAACACACACACACACACACACACACACACACACACACACACACACACACACACACACACACACACACACACACACACACACACACACACACATTACACAGTTAAGTGCAGAAACAAACTATATGCTGTAGTCCCTTTATGCAGTAAACGTCACTCACTTTTTTACCAGGTTTGCTAACGTCACCTCTTCTTATTTGCTTACTGTTTTTGGCTTCTAATATTGTTGCTCAAATTGTGTATGTTCTACTTAGAAAATATTTTAGGTTAAACAGTTATGCGGACATTAATTTATTAATCTTAAATATTATGGTTACAGATAATGCTAAGAATTGGCGCAACAACAGAAACATCAAGCTACGTTACAGGATGGCTAGATGTTACGTTGAGTCCGTCCTTCTCTATGGAACCCTCAATGTAACTACAATGAGACGGCTGGAGACATTTCAGATATGAGCATTCAGAAGAACGCTTCGGATCTACTGAGTCGATTGAGCCTTAAACTCTGTAACCCTCTGAAGAACAGATTCTCATCGGAAATTGCTAAATACCAGTAAAAGCAGACAAATGTGTTGAGGGTAGTAAAAAGCTGCCTCCAACAATTAATCTTGAAAGGAAGGATTGTGAATTGTCGTGATACTTGAATAGACATACTTTCCTGGTACTTTCCTGGCTAAGCAACATAAGCGCGAGTCGGTATCTAAACAGGAAAAGAGGTTTTTAAGCTTTGCAGACGATAAACAACCCATCACACAAGTGATCATCAACGTTCGGCAGACCGAAAACGGCACACAAGAAGAGAAAATATAATAATAATTGTATGATAAACATGGTAAATACACTTCCATAAATTGTAAAGGTGTTACAAATATTAACAATTTTAATCATAATGTTCTGTAAAAATTATATGTTAGCTGGAAAACGTTATATGACTATTATGGAATGTAATTGCAGCAAAGGCCGTTTCCATCTATTTACAGTGCTTTCAAACGGTTTATTTTGAGAAATTTATTAAATAGAAAAAATGCATTTTGTGCTACTTTATCAAATAATTTTAAGTAATGAAAACCATTTTAAATTAAAAGTTGTTATAATAAATAATGAAATATTACGAAAAGGAAAGTAATAAAAAACTATAATTAGTACCAAAAAATGTTATGTTTTTACTGAATCTCGTGCATTGATACGTAAAATAGTTTTTCATTACTTTAGGATAATTATTTATAAGGAAATGAAAGTTGTGTAACGTAAGTCCCTTCATGAAATGAGAGGAAAAATATAACTGATAAAGTTAATGTTTTGAAATTATTAATGAAAAATGAATGCGTAATATCTAACTTAGAAATGACATTATATTTATAAAATATATATGTAAAAAATATATTGATTCAACACTGTTCGTAATCCTATGTTCAGCGAACAATGTAGTAATTCATAAATGTTAGAGAAAAGTATGTTATATATTTAGTATTTTTTAGTAGTGAGTACATTCTGGTATTAGTGAAAAAGGGTATTGGTCAATACTAAAAGTTTGTTTATTATACCTTATTTCATGATATTCTATATATATTCATCTTAAGCTAATTTAATTTACTAAAAAGTAGTTTTTTCTGCAAAAATTGAACACTTGCGCATCTATATACTGTTACAAGTAGGCCTAAGGAAAGAGTTCTTGAGAAATTGTAAATGTTAGGGAAAAAGGTATATTTCAAAGAAATTTAGTATGTCAATTATAACACAACGTGTAATGTTGTTTTGTCCATTAAAAAAGATACAAACGCTTGAAAGTCCACTTTTTTTCAGATAGCGACTCCTGTGTCATTAATAACTGAATTCTCCTTATATATCTACATCCGTCCCTCTTCTGCAGATCCTTCCATCCAAGCCATGTTCCTCTTTCATCATATTATGTAAGTATTGACTTAAGTTATAACAAACATTGCACAAGAGGATATTATAACCTAGATTAATACATACTTAGCACGTTCAGAGATACGGTGATGCATTAATAACTGAGCCAGCACCGTGGGAAGCTGTAACACGTGCTGTTTTACGTATTAAGGACATAACATTGTATGTAGCCTACTATAATCCGATACCGCTTTACTCTGTCGCTAGACACAACTGTAAATAGAATTAGACAAACAATAATTTGAACTTGTTTATTTATTTTATTGACTTTAATTAAAGCACAATAAAAACAAGTATTAACTTACGTTACTACGTACATTCAGTTTTCTAATAGTAACTAGCTTTCCAGAAATACGAATTATTAGAACTATAATACAGCCCATGGCTACCTATGGGTTTGATATGTGGACAATGAATAACAATAAAGGTTTGAAAAAACATTTTGGCGGTAAAAAAAATACGAAGATATTGTAAGATTTTCAAAAGTCTAAGACTGAAAAAGCTTAATCGTATGATATACTTATGAAGACATGATATAAGTATGACTAAAAGGATTTTTATGAGTAAAGTTTTTCATATGAGAAGTGACAAGATCGCGTTTGCGACGAATGGAGTATGTATTTGAAAATCCGAAGACGATGAAAATGAAAAGATGGGGAAAGGGTTAAGAAAAGAAATGTGTAAAGGAGATTTGTAAAGGAGTTCAAACCTCACCAAGGGCTGTAGCGCTGAGTAGTGGGTAGGTGGTAAATCGTCGTATGAACCGACATTTTGTAACGTGAGTTACGTAGGAAACGGCAGTCAGAGGTTGGTACTCAGCACTACACTCTGTAGCTCGTCGGCCCCAAAAGTCAGTTCTGAAAGGATATTTATAGACCAAACCGTTATTTCCGCGTCTCTGTTAATAAAGCATCGCATACATATAGAACACTATTATCCGTATGAATTTTCGTTCATTACTTAAAACATCGGGCCTTCTTATCGGTAATAGGTTTGTAATTTTTCCCATGACGAATTCAGAATACAAACACGATGATTCCAGCCTGGAACTGCCAGTTGAAAAAACTCTGTAAATTCCTTCAACCTACGTTTCATAATCTTACTTAACCGAACACTTGGATTTTGGCAGAGTTGTAGTTTTATCAATAGTTCCCACAACAGAAGGAACCCATGGTCGTTTACTGTACAGCTTAAGATTTTTCTTCAAATTATCAACTAATGTAGATTTATTTTTTCTCAAAAGTGGCAGTATTAGACATTTTTTGAATGTAATTTTAACTCTAATAAATCCTTTTCTTGCAGCCGATCAGTATGAGAAGCTTATTCACGTTCCATGTCAAAACTATGATATTTCCATAGCCTCTATTATACTTACTTAACAATTAATATCCATACGTTCAAATTTATTTTTCTATGCTGCCATATTTGCTATTTCACCCAATTAAAATATACGTCAATTATTACAATTAAAAAAAATTAAAATAACATTATATAAATATTGCTCAATAAAATATATTATGAATATAACAAAATATAATGTAAGCAAAACCTGATAAATATCTATAAAAGTTTCTTAATGAAATTCAATTTATTTGCCTGAGAATTAATTAACATTAAGACAATTTTGCATAATTTTTGTACTTATGTAGTTATTGGTATTCATCTTTAAATAATATTCCATTCATGTGGTCTACCACGTACGAATTAGGACAAATTTAAATATTGTCCTAGACTCTTTTCCAATATTTCAAGTTGGTCGAGGATAATCTCTATGCTTTCAACTTAGGGTCTGGCGTGTAAATAAAAAGAAACATACGCAATACTTTTTAAAATATGCGTAATTTGATGGAATATTGTATGTCTTAATCAATAAAACGTCAGTAATACTTAAAACGTAAGACGAATCAACCTGATGTTTATCAAAAAATTGCGAATATATTCGTACAAAATGTTCGGCAATTTTTTTTTTATATATTGCGTTACCTTATTCAAAATAGGAATAAAACCGTCTGTATGTTGATGGCAACAAGGATGAAACTCCTTTTTTAGTTGAAACCAAGTAAGGAAGTGGTTCAAGCACAGAATCCTTAACGTAAATCCGCCTGAAGGAAGTTTCTTCCTTATAACTTTTATGTTTAAAGAAAGAGGAAGTTATGTGATAAGACTTGTAGCATTAGACGATAAGAAGTCACTTCAATATCTTCAGACAATACACACGTCATTGAGAAAGCAATAAATTGCCAAGCACATCAGTTTATTTATCACTCAATCGTTAACCGTTCTATTCCACAGTTTTCGTTGATTTATTTAACTTGCCCTTTGCTAACGCTCAGTCAAGTTGGATGCAGATTGCACTTGCATAATAACAGGAATTACTTGACTTTCTCTTAGTCATAACATTTACGTAATTGACTGTTTATTGCCCCAATAAAATATATTATTACAAGCATAAATGGTTTTTGTAACTTGAGTAACGTAACATGTTGTCTCCTTGATCAGAATACATATTTTTAGGCCTAATAATTTTGTCTTACTTTTCGTTAGTTCCTAATATTTTAATTAAAGTTGTCTGTATACAGAGACATATAGATTACGTTAAATAATGTTACGACGGTCTCACGGATCAGTGGAAACAGAATAACTGACACACATGAAGTCGCTAATTACGACCTTTAATTAGAAGCAACAGTCAGAAATCAATAAACGACGCTCACGTACAACAATTCAAGTTAAATATGACCAACGCTCAGCAATAAATGTCACCTTATAACAGTGTTGCACTGATTTACGCGATAATAACTTTCCACTGATCCGCAACAATCACTTCGATGTGCTCTTGCTATATCGCTAGGTGTGACTCAACTGCTAAGCCTGCCTCTGAAGCTTGCTTACATACACCCCGCAGAGGTTCCAAAGAAATCTACCAATTTTCGGCCGGCAAGCCAACAGATTTGCGTAATTAACAAAGGCTCTTGAATTTGCTAGAAGCTAGTTCAATGCACTATCTTGACGCAACGTGCAGACAGAATGTGGTAGACTAGCCGAGAAACGTGCGGAAATGCATTATACAACGTTACATAATTGTATGTACGTAACTTGCGTGCGTTCCTATATTCTTAAATTTTCAAACTTGTGGTGTGTGTACGCGCAGTCACATACAGTCTACTTTATGTCACCGACGTTAAGAAAGTTTTAAAGAAAGCTGTCATTTTCGAACACATAATTTAAAATTTATTTTTTCATGTGTATACTTTCTTTCATAAATTCTTATCCTAATGAAGTGGTATGCTGCGCCAATTGCTACTTATAAAATAGACTTTATCTCTACATTCTGATGGTGGGCTTAAATTAAAACGTACAAACACAAACCTTGTTATTAACATCGTGTGTCTGTCAGTTTTGCATATGAATATTCAGAGTTTGTCCATAACTGCATTTTGATTTTCATTAACAATGGTTGAGTTGCAATTTTTGTATAAATTTCTGGTTTAAGAAAATATGATTTCCTTTCATTCAATATTTGACAATACATGGAGATGATGGGACATGATATATCTTCAATTTATTAGAAGAGGCTATAAAAATGTAGTGGGTTTTTGAATCGTCACTAGCAAAATAAATCTAATTATTTAACATTTACAGTAAATGAGATCCCGTGTGTGTGTCATAATGTCCTGTACCTAATAAACATCAGTTACGTAAAAATCTAACAGATAGACGTCAGCCAGTTCAATTTTAAAATATATTAAATGAATGGAATATTAGATTAATAAAAAATATGGTTGAAAAAATTCGCTAAATATATTTTTGACAATAATCTAGAAATTACGTCATTTATGAACTCAGTAGACGCCCTACATCATACTGTGTGTAAATTGTTAGTAAATAGTAAATAGGGAAATATTCGTTAAAATAGGACGCAATTAATACGGGCATCGCGGAGAGATCTCGTGTGAAACACCGGATGTTTGATAATCCAACTGTTTCAGAGCATCATTAATGCTTCGCCGTTTTGCCTAATACCTCCAAATACGTTGTTCTTATCTGTAACAGAATAACTTTATAAACATACACCTACATTCTCGTTACTTGAGTAGAGATTACTTTGTACTTTGCATATCCATTGCAGTTCTACTTACTCCACGGACGGAGATTCGTTATGTAGACGGAAGTTACGTTAAATTACCAAACAATAACTGAATGAGTTCCCTGCAACACAACGAACAACAGGATATTGGTTGCAGAGGATAATTGTGACAGCAGGAAGTTATGTGACTACATGATGAAACAAAGCAAAATTATGTAAAACAAGAGAGAAAATAATAAATGAAGCTGGACTAAACTTTCACTCAAGAGAAGATTAAATAGACCAAAATTCTTCTACTATTACGACTAAGAATAGAGAGACGACTCAATGACTGGTGATCATAAAGGATCAGGTTAAACAGACCTACATATCACAATATTCTCGGTAAAAGAAGTCTAATGAAATCTAAATAGCATCTCCTCAAAATAATACAATAAGGGAGCAACGAAATGTTCCATTCCTTTTTCTATTTATGGTACTCCTTAAAGATGATCGGCCTACTATAAAATTTCCTGTCTGTCATGAAATTACGTCATTATGGGGCATAATGATCTTTTCCATTATTACGTGGTAGATATCTTCTCTCTCATCTGCCCCCCACCCAAACTTTCTTAATATTCTGATCATCGTCATTCATCCTCCACTAGAGGGTTCCTTCACTCGTCTACACACCTTATTTGTAAAAATCAGTCTTCCTGTCCCTTTTAACTTTATCAGTCCTACATGCGTTTCATAAGACATGCAAGATATACTAGCCTTTCCCCCTCCCCCTAATTATTGATTCTATACTATGTTTTAGTTGGTGGTAGATCATGAATTCAGGGGAGTAGATATGAAAGTCAGTATCCAGGAATGACGATAGCAAGCAGTGGACTACAGAAAAATATAGAAGCTGACAGATCATAAAAGCTAACACGATGTCAGGATGTATGGGTAATGTTATCAGCAACAGTTCTAAACGAAAACAATAATATAAAGAAATACATTAAGGCCTATAGTGACGCATGGACACAAACAAATGTCCCTAAATGAAGACGTTGACAAATGAAATATATAGTACATGCCGAGGCCGAGTAAGGAATTTAAATATTCAAGAAGCATGGAAACTAATATATGTATTGGACTGAAAAAAAAAATACGACAAATTTGAAACCATCATATTGTCAGGACAGACGAAGACGGATTAGTCAAAAAGGTCCGAGAAAATCATCTTGCAGGTCTTTCATTTTTCCTTGCTATCCTTTCCTTTCATTGAATGTAACCCTAGTGACATTTTTCAGCTTCCTTACGTTAAGCAGTCCCTAGATCCATCGACAGATCTATTCCCTGCTGCTTTGTAGTGACTAAATATTTCGGTTATTCTGTTGTTCTCTATTCTGTGAAGATCTTTCGCTTTTGTTAGTCTGATTTTCCATTGGCTCCAAAAAAAAAGTAGATAACTTCTGATCTGTTCACTTCTTGTTATATACTTTTCGTATGCTCTTTAAAAGGTAAAAGAAAAATTGACGACCGAGTGTGATATGGGGAGATTGTGTTGAGTGGTAAAGTTGGTTATAAACAAGGAAAGCCCCTAAATGAAAAGGTGAAGGAGGACAAAAGCAAGAAGAAAAGAAGAAAAAGAAGAAGAAGAAAAAGAAGGAGGAGAGGAAGGAGCAGTAGAAGAACGATAAGATGAAGGAGAGAACAAAAGTGTGGAATAAAAGTGTGTTAGTTTACAAATTTCCGTGTACTCGCCGCCATTCATCTCTTTCATCAATGGACGTCCGCTACCATTACTGACGGTGCCACCGCACAGGTTACTGCTATGTATTATCAATTTATATACACATAAAATTTTTTGCTCTTCATAAATTCCTAAATGTCCTATAATGCGGTATAGAATATTGAATATGACAACTGTAGATGTAAAGGGCTACCACATGGCGACAAAGGTAAACAAACGCAGTCGCTGAATATGCGAAGTCGTCGACATTTGATTGGTGTAATCACAGACGTTGGTGTACTCCAAACTCCAAACTTTGTGAACTCCGTAAAATCACACTTGATAGTCACTTTACGTAGACTACTTAACAGGTACCAGTCCAATGCGGTGTACTCATATAGCATACACATTTCCCTAACTTCTATAATGCACTTAAAATTTATCTTTCTTCACATTTTTCTTTATTACCAAAGCTCCTGTTTGGGCTGTTTGGACTAGTCGTCATAAAAATATCTCAATATTGTTGTTATGACGGTCGTGCTTGAACAATAAAAACAAATATAACTGACACACTTCAGCAAAGTAGATATGATATTGCATCAGACACCGGATTCTATTGACGTTTAAATATTTTTGAATCAGTTAAAATAATAACTGTTTAACAATAATCGTGTATTGTTACACGATTTGGTACATACACTTACTGCATTAAGAATAAAAATACAACTATGAAAAATATAATTTGATCTGTATCAAGTTTTGATTTCTGAATTGTACTTTACTTGCGAGTCAAGTAGCGTGAAAGTTCAAAACATATATAGTAGATGTGATCGGGTACACTTGATACAAAGCTCCGCCTAGCGACGACAAAGACAAATACGTCAAGACAATGGCATTTGTGATGTCGTCAATATACGGTTAAGGTGATTTGTATTCACTGCGAATATAACGCCGCTGTGACACATTCAATCACGTCTGTGACTGATGCTCACTCCCCAAACGTAGAGACACTGTAAGACCTCGCTTGTTACTCCCGTCTCCTCATAACCGCTTGCATTATTACCTACAACTGCGCCCACTTATAACCACACTTACCGCACATTTTAATTACCGATGTTACATCGAGACACAGCCTTACAAATTAAACTTACTTGTTCATTCTTGAAACATATCCCTGAGTATTCTTAAACTTTTTATACCCTTCAGAATATATCCAACTAGGTTTACTTTTCTGTTTTCTATTTTATCAGTAATTAGGGCTAAGAATAAAATTTCTATATTTCATATTTATTAAAAAAGGTAAGAATAATTGGTAACTATCAATAAATTAACAGAATTATTAATCCCAAAGTAGTGCTGTAATAATACTCAAGTATATTTGAAAACATACTGTTACAACATCACAGAACAACCTACGTGTTTAGCGAATGTTCCAGATGAATCCAGCGGAATCTGTGTGGCATACGTGATTTCAACATGCGCTCGCGAGACTTTTCTGGAAGCCGCCAGTCGCGCGGACTGTGTCAAGGCCGCAATTAATTACGTCGTAGTTTGGAATGTTCTGGTCTGTGAGCGTTGTATAAATACAAGGCGTCAGCGGCCTTGTATAAAAATATAAAGCACGAATTGTATACATATTTTAATTTGACATAAAATATAACCCAGTTTATAAGTAATATTTTCTGTAATTTTAGTATTTAATGTTTGATTCCCAATTAGTTCTAGAGAAAAAATTATGTACCGTGTTAATACATACTTCAAACAATATGAGAGAATGCCTTCCAAATTAAACTGAGCAAACATTACGGAAATAAGCATTGCATTAACTGAGCTTGTAATGTATATGGGAGCAACATCCCATATTTCACACTAGACTTCTGAAAGCTACTATTAATGTGAATGTAACATGCTAGCCAATAGTTGATCAACTCTTTGGCTAGCTAAATTACTAAGGAGATGATGTAAGAGAAATTAGTGTTACTGATTTTAGCCTGCAAATTTAGTGGTAAATAATATAATTATTATATTAGATAAGATTATGAACATTTCTTGTGAAAAAGCAGTAACTAAAAGTTTCGAGTTCCTTCCATCAATTTCTTGTGGCGATTTACTTCAAAATTGCCTATTTAATTTCTCATAGGTTTATATGTGTTCTCACGTCTTCAAATGCATGTTCCAAATTACGGCTTTGGACTTGTTCCCTAAATCTTACAACGCCAATTTTTTGTATATAATGAATACTTAATCCTTCAATTGATTATGTATTCTATTCTTCCTCTTACTCCGTTTAGCTTTAAGTTGATAATTGTCTTTAAATTTTTTCCTGATTTTCATACGGTCACACATATAGTTCAGCGCATTCTTCCGAGCTTTATGAGCCTCCTATGTCTCCTCCGTTTAGGGTTTGCCGTCCTTTTATTTCAAAGTGTACCGTCCTTCGATCCTCACCTTCTCCTATCTTGTCCTTGAATCTTTCTTCTAAACTTTTTTTGACTACGTTTAGATTTTCATCTTCTTTGTGTGCCAATCATATCATGGATGCCACATACGTCACCATCAGGTTCTACTGTATTTTTGATTTAGGTGTTCTTGGTATTTATTTGCATATCATAAATATTTTATGACTAACGGATGCTTTCTCATATGGCTGCATACCCTGATCTGTTCCCGGCATCTGCTACTGTTTATTATATTTAAAATTAAATAGCCTCTCAAGTTTCTAGTGTCCTGTCTCCAATGCTCCTCTATAATTTATTGTATGCTATATTTACATTTTTGTCTTATCCTCGTTTATTTGTAGACCTTGCTGTCTTTCTGAACTTTGCAATATGTGCGGACTTTTCTCCAGTCTTCTTTATATGACTAAATTGTATATGGAAAAATTGTCGGTGAATGATATGACTTGTAATTTTTTCCACTACAGTTCATTTGACATTACACGCTTCTGTCATCTCTGAAATTGCAATGTTAACTAAACTGTTGATAACCGTCTCGGTGCTTTATTTTTTCGTTTCTGTTAAATTCGTTTAATATCGTTTGATACAAGACTACTTGTGTGGCTTTTGCTTTCTTCAATGCCATTCTCATTAAACTCATTTAGGATTTACGGTATTCGTATCTATTGTATATGTTTTCACTACATTTTGTTTTACACAATCAAAAGCTTGATTAAAATATCAAAAGTATAACTATTCAGTTTTGCTCTTAAAATTTCTAAACCATTTGTATTCTTGTTGGCTTCTATTGTTGACTTCCTCTGTTGTTATGTTGTTATTCCCCCTACTTGAGTAAAATCTTAAAACATTAGAGAACAAACAAAAATCATTGCTTTCTGAGGAAAGTATTTAGTCAAGTCAAAAAATTTTCTTGGAGGCACGGTTTTGGAACTGTCTCTTGTTTTTAGTTGAGAAGAGAAAAGTTTCAGTGACAGGAAATAACTAATTAAATTTGTAAAAAGAAAATTATTAATTTATTATAATATTGCGTATTTTTAAATGTAATTCTACGTTCACTGAAAAGAAAAAATATAAATTTAATATGTCCCCTCTAGTAAGGATTTGTTTACAAATCATAAAGACATACATTATAAATTACACGTAAATAATATAAAAGCAATTTTAATAATATAACATAAATTTCAATATTTTAATTTTTGGTCTCATGTGCATATAAAAAGAACTGAATCACGTCGTACAGTTTGAAACGTATATATTTTTTTTAATGTAAGCAAACATGAAAGAAACCTCCGGCTGGCGAAAGCAAATTTTTGTTCTAAATCAACACACTGAGCAAACTTAATGTAATAATTTTAATCAGATCTCTATCAGAAGGAACAAGAATAGCTTTGCGACAATCGTATATTGGAGCGTTTGCCTACAGCAACTGCCTGTCACGTTTTTTGTTGTCATAAATAGATCTGAATTTACAGGAAATTAGATTTTTTATGTTTTCTTTGCCACAATCATTTGTTTCAAAAAATTAGATTTATAAAGGAGCAAAAGAACATTAATTAACCAAAAGTAAAGTAAAAATATTTGCTGCCCATTTTAGTTGATAGTGTTTTGATTTTTAGTGTTTCTACTTGGGAAAGTATAAAATAATTCGACACTTTCATCCCCCTACGTTTCACCATACGTAGTCAAGGTGAAATGAAAGCAAATCCATTTATATTCTTGTAAAAGACCTTCGGAACATTAGTTACCTACATCAGATTCCACATTTATTTTTTAAAAAGCGGAGAACTATTGTAACTTCCCGTATAACCTACAACACGGAATCCCACTACTAATGTGATCCCAAATATAATGTAGGCATCGCTCAAAACCACCAAATACTGTACGTCTGAGTCAGATCTGTAATGTTTCTTTATGGCAGAAGAGTCTAAGTAGGCGTACTTTCGTTATACCATTTTTAACAATGATAAGAAGACGTCATAATGTACTACGGACGTTTACATTACAAATACAATCTGACTTCCATTATAAAATTACAAAAATCAGTATTCTAAACACGAAAACAGTACACTGGGTTTGGGCATTAATGTGCGCCGTACAAAGTAATATCCCTAATTTATGTCTAGTTTAATGTTCCACAGGGTACTTACAAACGTTTTCATACGTCGCTATAAAGTATAAGGTATTAACTACTATGTTTTTTATTGTCTTCAAAAAATTTGGGCTTTAGTTAATGGATACTGTTAAACAAATATTCCTTTGCCAATTGATAATTGTATTTAATAATATTACTACTTAATTGTCGCCATTGATGTGTGGTTAAAGCATCATTGGGTAGGCCTATATCCGAAAGTAAAGCGTCATAAAAATTAATACAGGAGCTCGATTAACAACCAAAAAATGTCTCGGTCATCGAGAACTTGTACCCTTGTAAGAATGGTCATGGATATAAACTAATCATATACCATTACAGCGTAATAAAATGTTTGTGACGATGAAACACGGAACACTTTATTATTATTTTATTTTACTTCAGCGGGACTAGTTCGGACTTAATATTTACATATTAAAGTGGCATAAGCCTAATATGAACCAAGTATTATGTCATACATATAAGCAAAGAGACCATAAAAGTATCTTACAGATATCTAGAACAATTTCAGTTGACAAAGTAACTGAATATCTGTGAAATGAGATTCTGAATAGAATCTACGGGGACGACAAAATTAATATTTTTGAACACAAGTGGCTACAGATATGTGTTATACAGAGTACAGATATTTTAATGTAGTGGTGTTGAACTAAGCACTCTAGCCACTTTAGACTATTATCGCATACTAACATTTGAAAAGTTAAGATTAATTGCAGAAAGCTAAAGAATAATGTTTGAAATAATTAAACGCTGTATTTCCCTGACTCAGTGTGTGGAAACGCTGTATACAGAATAAAATCTACGTTCATATGGAACCCACAGTTTTTTATTTAAACAACACTGTCAAAAGTAAACGAGAGCATGTATAAGCTAAATATAGATTATATTTTTTCATCAATACAGTGCCTAAATATTTACCTAATTTAATGCAGAATCGTTGGATAAGTCAGGTCTGTGCACACTCTGCAAAGGAAACAGGTAGCGTATTTATGTACTAAAAAAGATACAGCCACGTGTTTGTGACCAGAAACCTAACGTAAAGTGGTATTATAGTATATACAGTTTTCAAATAATGTGTATGTTTAAAACGGTCAGCTGATATAATCTACTATTTTCTTAGTTCTCAAATAATTTTTCTCGCCCTTTTCTATCAATTCGGTTACGTTCGTGTTTATTTCCACATTTAACTGTATTGTTTTATTAGTGAATCTTCCAAATTAAATATTTTACGTCTTTGCTCACCAAGTAATCCATTTCCAAGTTCACATGCTTCAGTTGTTTGTGTCATCTTCGGCACATCAACTGCTTATGTAACTATACTTTCGTATATCACTTAGTAGTTTTATTTCTCACATCGTTATCCCACAAATCTATTTTTTAGAGATTCAAGTACACTATTGCGTTTATGATCAATTAATGTAATTTTCAACTAATCGATTCAATAAAACATGAATTTCTTCAGTGTGTCTTGTGTTTTGTCCGCGTTTTCAAATGAAAAAATAAATATTTCATCTAATAGTGTATTTGTAATATTGTGAAAATGTTGCTGCGCCATTCAGATAGGTAACTTTTATAGTAGTCTTGTAACAATGGTAATGTGCGTGACGGAACTTGAACTGTTTTAGTCATTCCACATGTTGCTGCGCCTTTTGTTCTCTCGACGATATTCTAAGTTTCGAAAACCTCGCATAACTCTTTCCCAGATTTATTTCGCTACACATAATTGTGCTATCCAGCTGAATATATAGCATCATCGTGCGACCTCCAAGCGATATAACTTAGTTCCACATATTCAAGAAATATGACATAATATTACACTGCCGTATTCAGTGAGTTTCAAGTGTTAGTTTATTATTGCTTGAAGTCTATAGTAATTTTATTAATTACTTAATGTATATTTAATATTTATTTTAACAAGTGTGATTAGTTTTTCTAAAGTTTTGTTAATATTATAAACCTATTATTTGGTGATCAATAATTCTACTTTTTAAAAACTGCAACCCGTGTAACGTCGTAACGATATACAGTAACTTAATAGTTTAAAAACACCATAAGTAGGCCTATATGTATTTACACTGACATCTTCTCTTGCAGTGGAACGATCATTAAAAGAACACTCAGCTGATATTATGTTAAAATAATGTTGTTTTTATATTACGGTACATCAAAAACTGCATTTCTTAAAATTAGTTTTTCTTTATGTATTCTGTACGTCATTAAATCTTACGAAAATAACGACAGCTATGTTTAAGATAAGCAGTTTTGATTAAAGAATTATATCTTATGTGAAATGAAAAATAAAAGAAATATAATAGTTTAAGTTTGGGAAACTGTGAAGCCTAGATAGTTACTGAATTGAATTGGCAGGCAGTAAGTTCATTGCGATATGGGAATAACAAGCGTGCTACGACAAAAGTTAATAACTTTGGATGTCTTCATTCATAGACATGTGTGTCGCAACGTGATCGAATCGGTCACAACGACCTAATATTTTTTGTGGAGAATACGAATTAGCTAGCCCGAATATTAAGACTCCACTGTCTTCAGCGTCTACATCCCATCCACGTACTTTATATCATAAAACAGTTTGGAATAAACAGACAACGTAGATACTGAAATCTAATAGAACGTCGACCACGAATACAGAATGGGAGGAAGTGGCAGTGCTGGTGTTAGGTTTCATAACTTAGCTGACGCTCTTCTCAAATGATTCTGATGTTTACGTTACAGCCGTGGTGTAATTTTAATAAATTTGTATTGGTGTAAGTTATAAATTTTGTGAAATTTTTTCTTTAATAAAAACTTTGCGTACTTAATGTAAAGATTTGACAGGCGCTTCAAAAAAGAATCATTAACATAATGGCAAACTAATCCCGCATGGTGTTTAATGTTTTGCGTGTATTTCTTCCAAAAGTCGCATCGTTACTACTATTTATGTATTTAAATGTGAGAAAAGAAGACTTTTTCAAAAATGACACCTTTTACTCGCTTTTACGAAATGAAATTTTAAATTGTTTGTAATTGTACAAGTTGTTTCATTACAATTAATATTACTTAATCAAAACTCATTAACTTATCCTCTCTAAATTATGGTCAGCATACGGTATAATATGCCTCTGCATATCTTTCTTTCCAGTAAATCTTGCCATTATGTTGTTTTTTTAGTCTGTGTTGTTAGCTTCTCGTGCCGATGGTAAGTTAATGGCGGTGTGCTGTTGACAACTTATCAGAAAACAAAACTGGTGTAAATTATAAATTTTAGATTCATTCAATTTAGATCAGCGTCGTTTAGCGTAAATAAGCACTTTACCAGTGTTGTGGCAGGCTTGTAGAATGTTAAGGTAGACGGTCAGTCAGTTATCTCTCCTCTTAATTCGTGTCATTAATTACGGACTGATCAGATGCCAGCTTCTGCCAGCCAATCTGTTTACTTCTGAATATCTACAACTGACCATGCGTGAAATACTCCAATGTACTCCGTTATCATAGAGGCATTTGCCTTATCTATATTTTCATCATCAAAGTATACAGATTTTAAAATATGAATTGTAAGGCGAATTTGGCCATGAAATATTATTGTAAATTAATAAAATTATATGTTTCTTACAATTATATTGTAACCCTCTTATCCGGTGCCATACTAACCATAATTTTTTTCTCGTTATAGTTCTTTACAAACTTACCTTTCTTTCAAAATTTCCATTATCCGTTTATTTGTTACTTTATTCTCGGTTTTATTCTCAATGAAATAACCGTGATTGGGACATATTCATTTATGTACAAACGCTTACTAAATTATACATCAAGAAGTATCACAACAATCGCATATATTGTCGTAAATAATTAATTATTAATATTGTTTATCGTTTACTTTAATTTTTGTTTGTCAAAGGTCATCTTGCGAATATCTATTGTTCTCACGAAAGCACTAGTTCAAATCGTTGCGGCGCTCTTGAACTTCTGAATTGTGTGTCCGGTAACATTATTTTTCTGCTCCCATCGTAGCGGCAATGTGATAAGGGATCTTCTGACTCCATTGTGATGACATAAACCCATTAATGTAGCAGGTCGCTGACTTGGCAACTTTAAACTCGATGACGTGAACAAGAACTTCTGAGCAATTTCGGTATCTTGAAATTAGTAACACTTGCTGAAGTTTACAATCTCGGATGCCACCAAAAAAATGTCTGCATCTCAATCAAAAATATTGTGGTGCTTTAGGATAAACCAGTCTAATCAGTCGTCGATACTTAATTCAAACTCATGAAGACTCTCTGGAACGTTGTTGCCTTGTTCTCAACTGACGTAGTACACATCGCGCAAATGTTTATCACTATACCGTAATTCTGAGCTTTAATAAATTCTTCATAGATGTTCTGACTGTCAGGTGGCACTTTCTGTAGTAGTTCTGTAGCAGGTCCTTTTAAACCAAGAACAAGTGAAACTGCCTTGTCTTCCGTCCAATTATTTGCGCTAGCAGCGGCTTCAAAGTGCCTAAGGTACGTCGCCCATTGAGTGCTTCCAGCAACGGTTGAGGCCTTGACAAAAACTGCCCCAACTGCAGGCAAAATAATTTTCTCTACAGTTTTATTTTCCATCCGGTATAGTCTTTTTCTGTATTTACCATTGGTGCTGTCTGTTTAAAAATTTGTTTTGAAACGCTTGGGTGTATTTTCACTAAGTGCTCAACTTCGTTTTTAATTTTCCCCTTTACGTTATGAATCGAGTTTTTATTTTTGTTGACATAGCTTTTCCCACACTCGAGACAAATTCTTCTATCTACGCTATTTTATTTGACGTGGTTTCTTCTATGTCAGTTATTCTAGTAATTTGGTTATTAAGCTCGTCTCATAAATCATCCGTCACCACGTAGGAGACCCAACTCTGCAGCTGTATGATGTTCTTGCATGTGCTGTTGCTGCTGTATCAACGCTATGTCACCTGTTACACGCATACGTTCCTCTGTTTCCTGCTTACGTTTCTTGTCTTCTCGGTCTTCCGACTCGAGCAATAGTGCTTTTAGCAGTTCCTTTGCTTCTTCTGCCTTTTTTTGTCCTTCTAACTTTTCTTGTTCCTGTGTCTGCCACACCAGCGCTTGGAAAGCATGCATCATCCGACTGGTATCCATGTTTACAGATTAATTAGAAATTACACTAGTCTTGTACAAAGTGCTCACTGTTTCCACTGTTAACGGTTCTGCCGCACTTCTGACCCATTGTTACGTTCTGAGGGTCTCGCTGATCGTCGTATTTTACAGTAGAAAACAAAGTACAAGACACCAATGAAGTCACTAATTACCAGCTTTAATTAATTACCGCGCAAATAACAATTCGTAATGAACTCGTACAATAATTCAAGTTCAATTTGACCACACCAAATAATAATGTCAACTATTAGAGTTCCACACTAATTATAAAATAATAATCACTTATTCACAATACTTTGAAACAAACTTCAATAAATCGATATTATAAATGACTTCTAAGCGGCAGCTGTTCCCTATTTATATCCCGCAGATGTGCGTCAACAAACACTATAAACAAGTACTCAAAAAGACTAGAGCGTATTTGAGTGTGGCCTTGGCTGTCCGGGAAACATGTAAACGACGCTCTCCGTTGTTCGAGAACGTTCTTTCGTTGCAATAATATTATACCCTATGAACAAACCTGCATGTTCTATCCTGTCATTTCTTACAGTTACATACATCAATGTGAGGATAACAAAAAATATATTAAAAAGTTTCATAGAATACACAATTATTAGTAATACTGATTCAATAAGTGTTTCTCTTGTTGCTGGTTAGAACGTGCTAATAGTAGATACAAATGAGAAGAAATTAGCAGCAAGTCTGCAAAAATAGCAACTTCTAAAATAAATAATATTCATAATAAAATCTTATAAAGTTATATTAAAATAAAAATTAAATACACCTTCGTCTATATAATTGCATTCTGACGTGTATGAAAGCTTTATAGGCTTTACTTCGGCGCATATTTAAGGTATGGAGATAATCCAAGCGGATGACTAGAAATTTAACTACATTGCAGGTGCCAACATGTTAGTTAATTATTGTATTTCTATGATCTTGTGCGTTGTAATATTTTATAATTTAATGTCGAATGAGTATTTTATCAAATGTCGAATGAAATCAAATTTTCAAAACTTAAACAACTTTACTTTAGTAATTGTATTTTCTAAAAACAAATAGTGTGTGGTAACTCGTAACCACAAGTCTTATTTGAGTAAATGGGGCAATTACTGTATAAATTGTGACTGATTTACAATATTAACTGAGTTATCTGGTATAAAATTCAATTTATCACATTAAATAGTTCTACCATCCTAAGAGTAGAGTATCTCCGTGAACGCCAAGTCAATTCACTGACAGCGAAATATAAGGAAAGAAACAGAGAATAGACCAGTCAGAACCGACTGATTCATAATTAAACTTGTGCAACTGGAAATTTATTGCTTCCTTGATAGTGTTTGTTTTGGTAAAGTCGTCTTTAAACTAGGTGATAGCCTTGTGTGTCTCGTCTTATGTTTCACTTCGTTTATTAACTTTGCAAAGGAGAGCGTTTTAGTTTAGCTTGCTGGCTTGAACTCCGGAGAAAGAACAATAGACATCACGGAGTACTGAGTTTGAATTCGAGATGCTGCTTTTTAATTTTGTTTTTCTAGAGCAGACAAATACAAGGTGAAAACAAAGTCAAGGTTTCTTCTTTTCTTCTTACTTGAGAGAGAGAGAGAGAGAGAGAGAGAGAGAGAGAGAGAGAGAGAGAGAGAGAGAGAGAGAGAGAGAGAGAGAGAGAGAGAGAGAGAGAGTTTAAGGCACTTGAAAAAACTGCAGTTTTTCACAATGAAAGTTTATGAGTTTTATCTTTGACCACACGCAATTTTAAACGTACTGTCATTATCAAGACTCGTGTTTTGGTAATGTAGAAATAACAAATAATTATATAATGTGTACGCCTATTAATATTCTAGAAATTATACTGCATGTAATAATATAAGAACATATCCGCGTAATTATTGTTACTGCTTGTATAACAGACGCTTACATTACCCTTAATAAACCCTTGTGCGTACGTCCTGTTTCTGTGTACGTTGGAATTGTTTCTGTATTACCCATATACAGGTCCTGATTATAAAAGCCAATTTTCTCAAAAAATCAACGCAAAAATGTTTTAAAATCTTATCCACTTTCATGACTAAAACCTCACAAAAGTTTCACAATTTTTAAATTCTCGTTCACTACAATTAAGCTAAACATAACTCGTTGTTTCTGGCGTCTTAAGCCCTGCTCTACATACGTCGAATATATTGGCATTTGAAAAACTGCTGTTACTTGAAAGTAAAGGCGAGAACACACAAGTAGAAATGTAATTGTCATTTTTTCAAAATTGAATTACCGTGGTGGGGAAGATATAAGAAAAGGCAACTCGAAACAGTAAAATACGAGGGAAAAATGATATTAGCAAAACATACAGAATTAGTAACAATAAAAATAATGATATGATGATGATAATAATAATAATAATAATAATATTTACGGGAGAGATATACGGGAGTCACGTATGGTCATTCAAAGGAAGGCCAGCAAAGCTACTGTTACGGCGATTTACTGACGACGTGTTTGAACAGTGGAAAAAAGCCATTGAACATCACACGTATTTGCTATTTAGAATTTTAATGACAGTTTACCTAAAAAAAGCCAACAGCGAAACACAAATGAACAACAATTCTCTCAGCTTGCAATTGTCCTACACAGACTAATATACCACCCAAAATATGTCACTTAGGTAACAGTGCCGCACTAAGTAATACAAGCATCAATTTTATTATAGATATTTTCCTACAAGCATTCACAATTATCACTTTTAGGTGAAAGCACTCTGATCGCCGTATCAACAACTGCTCGCTGCTTTGATAAAAACCGCTTTGTGTCTTTGCCCGTGTGGCTTAATACGCGATATAGAATAGCCTAATCGACAAAAATATGCAAAATCTACAAGGGCCGCGAGGATGGCATAATCCCGTAGAAAGCTTCACGTAGCCACTAAATAATATGTCACCAATCATTTATAAACGCGCACAAACGTTCACAATTATTATTATTATGACTTTCTGTTCTTAATAACGGGTTATGTAGTAAATTATAATAAATATAGGAAACTTTAATTGTAGACGTTGTGAATTACGTTATGAATATGTTTGTTTGTAATTACTTTTTAATTATGTCTAAAACTAACTATGTCTGCAGTGACAATTTCCTGTAAGTCCTAACATATTTTGAAGTAGTAAATTGAAGAGTGTCGTTTTAGAAACCTCAAAGGCTACGGTTGTGAGGAAAACAGTTGTCACCACAAAGCCCGGTGAGAATTACAGGCGATAGTGTTTTCACAAACTTGTAGATTTTAATGTAACATAGACCATCAGCCATGCAACTTACCGTGTTTAAACGAATCTCAGAACTCACCGTACTGTTAGTATTAGATCTCATTGTAACGGTATTAGTGTTTGGGACACGCGTTATCCCCAGCGTCTTGAACCTGTGTAGTGCTGCTACTTTATCTAGAATACTTAAAGGCTATATAACTATTCATTTCTTGGTGAGGTGTTCGTTGGCTTGTAGGGAGACGTTCAGGTGTTCCAGATCCCCTCTGAGGTACTAAGCCTGACAAACACTTAGTACAACTTCTCTTTAAATACAACTTCTTGTGGACATTGATACCTTCATGGCGGATGCAATAAGTATATTATTGCCACATTCCAGTAGAAGCATTTGAAGCCGAAAAAAGAACGGATATAAAAGAGAATAGAAGAATTTTTTTAAATGTGTTCTGTATACTCAACTTTTTATATCAGTAATATATGTGTATGTTCTTTAATTTATCAATGACGAATAAGGAAAAACGATAAACAAGTACAACGCAAACTGCGTAATGAACACTAAACTGCTCGTTTGAACACTATAACATAATATTATAAAAAAAGTATGATTGGATTTTCCATTAGCGTCTGTCTTGCGGTGACAGCGATAAATTTTATTCCCTTTAAATGGATATCAGAATCATCGGGAAACTTATTTCTTTCCAAATCAATAATAAAAAACTTCAAGTCTTAGAAGTGAACATTTTATAACCGACCTCTAACGACTTTCACCAAAAAATATCATATCAGACACGGTAGTAAAATCTGTGAACTTTATAAGCCGATAACTTTAGTAGCCGATAACTGCCATGGACAGGAGCATAATGGTCGGATGACTCTGATGAATGATTTGTCCTTTAAACTGTGATATGGCGTATTTTAATTAAAAAAACATCTTTATATTAAGTGTATCACACTTGCGCGCGCATAGACACGCGTTTACACACATGTAAGAGAAAAAAGTTACAAGTAAATTGTAACGATATCCAGGGGTGCGTACCTTTCATTTAAAGCCCCGCGTTGGGTTCGTCAATTTGAAACGCTATAAGTTTCTATCGATGTTCTATTCCTTACTTCTTTAAAGCCTCACTTTGGATTCGTCAATTTATAACGAATTTTATAAATGTTGCGGGCACTTTAATTATATACGCCGCCCGTTGGAAACGTCAATTAGTAACAAATGTATATGTATTAATTACTCTCAACCACACTGTTGTTGTTGTAATAATGTTACTGTTAATAATATATGTTGAACGGCGAATGATTTTGTAATCTGCCGCTCGCTCCCACTATACGTACCGTTTCGATGACGTCACCCACCGTTGCCAACCGTTGTGGTGACCGCTGTGCTCTGTGAACTTATTTTTTAAATGGAACAGCAATAATAACGACGCAAATATAACAACAAACATATATCTTTGTAGGAATCATTTATTCAATAAAGCATGGATTAACTGTTTCTCGTTTATTTTATAATAATCACAATCGTAGCAAAAATTATGTGCCTCCTTTACCAGTTGGTACTGTAGTTGTAATTCTTATTGCATTCAGACCAAAATAAAGCGTTGGTTATTATTTCTTATTAAAAATAGATCATCTCAGGGCGTATATGGTTCGGGGATTACAATTAAACAAAACGTTATTCTATAAATCAAAGTACAAATTTTACAGTTCAAGGATATTACAAAGTTTAGAGTGTAATGTGCACGCCTGCAGTTGAATCGTGGCTGCTAGTTATTATGTGTATCTATCGGTGTTAACATGTCCTGAACGTGTTTTCACAATTTATAGTTAATTATTTAAGACGTTTTACAAACGCGTCTGCACGCTATGACCGTTGTTAAAGAAGTCTCTTTTTATTTATCCGAAATTTCTGGTTGCTATGGGTAAACTTGGAATCTGGTTGGTTGATTCGGATATACGTTGTCATGTAATTTCATTATTTCAATGTCAAAATTTGTTCAAAACCTTTAAATTATTATAACTTTTCTGTACTGATTGGGAATTTAAAACTATTATCAACCTTATTTTGGTCTATACATTTGACACACATAGACACTAAACATGCCTACCTTTACTTAAGAAATACAGCTGTTACAATTTTGTTATTTGAATTTTTCACAGATAGCTTAAAACGAATTATTTTGTTTCTAGATTTGTAGTGTATACTATTAACTATCAATCTGTTCATCCTTCAATATTTTTTTCATAAAATTCCTAACAGTATTATTTAAAATTTACAAAAGTTGGTTTTCACCTGGCCTATGTACTGGTGTTATCTTCATCACCATGTTTATAAACATTTTACCTTAATGTCATTTTCCATGACTGATATCTTAGTAAACCTTTAACAGTTAAATTAACTTTTAACAACTATAAAAACTGTTTAATATATAACACTATCTTAACAAAACAAAAAGGATATACTATCCTATTAGTTTAATCTCATGCCCACATGGCTATGATTCTACTGAACATTTGAACAAATAAACTGCTTTTTACTTAATCCATATAATTTTTTAACTCTTAAATTTATAACCTTAACATAACTTTAACATAGCTTTAATATAACTTTAATATAGGTTTCATCACCACTCAACAGAATATAACTTACTCTTAGTGCTTATTTTAACAATTATAACTTTTGCACCGTTCTATAACATTAATATTACCATCTCCTCTGCTTTCTTTATGCTATCATAACTTCTCGTTATAAACATTTACTATATAAACTTACTATTTAAACCTTCATAATAATAACATCCTTAATAACATTAGACGATTTTTATCCTGAATACACCTATACTATTAAGCTACTATCAATTCTTACTATAATAACAATATTTTGATTACTCTTCATTTTTTACTACTATTTTTTACTACTACTTCATTTGTTTATTCCATTTTTTGGTACTTTTCACCCTTAAACATAGTCATATTCCTATAGGTTTAAGGAATTGGGAGTATAAACAAATATTCTCTCAATTGTCATCTAGGTATATCCTTAATATTAGCACTTGAATGGTGATACTTGTTCAAAAAGCACTTGGTTTATTATTTTATCACTGGTTAGTATTGCACTGTTTGGATTCTATTTGTCACACTTATAAATAATTAATCCATCTAGTTTTGACTGTTTGATTAATTATTTGTTATCTTCTCATGTAAATATTATTTCCACTTTTGTCATGTGATCTTACATATAGTATTTTCTTAAAATTAATGTACATTAGTTTATTTATTAACTGTATTGTACTTCAGTGTCATTTTAGAATGGTTTTGTTTTTATATTTATTCTTATTGGTTTTTATGGGTTTTTACATTTTATTGTCCACTCTCACCTTTATAGGCCTATGAGTTCTGATTTATAATTCTTGTGGTTTATCTCTATTTTGGGTTAAACTTGCACTTTGTACCTTTTCACTGTACTTTAGTGTCAATAGTGGTTATTTCATAATATTTATTTCTTTTACTCATTTCACTTTGGTGTACCCACCCTTATTAAATTGTCACTTGGTAAATCACTTACTAACTACTATTATGCACTCTTGTTATAAAATGTTACTGTGAATAAATTATTATGTGTTGTTTTGTAGACAAACTTATGACCATTATTTATTACAATTAGTGGTATGGTTCATTGTATCTATTATAAGGTTTGTTATATTTTCATTACATCATTCAAATCAATCACTTACTACTATTTCTCTTTACATAGTATTGTATGTTTGGGCCTATTATCCCTCAATTTGTATTTTGATTACCTTGATATTATGACACATTGAATGGAACCATTTGTTTCCTTATAGCGTTGATACATAATCCGCCAGTCTTTATAATACTTATTTTGTCCTTATTTAAAGTTCATGTCTTAATCGGGGATGGATGTATTTTGCATCACTTTGCCTGAATCATTAATTTGGGTACGGTCAGTTGTATTACTAGTCAGTCTGAAATATTTATTCGTTCCTCTTCACTATCATCTTGAAAGATATACTTCTTCTTGTTTAGCTTCTTATCCATTGTCTTTAATAAATCGGGTACGATATTAAGTGGTTTCAAATGTAATGTTACATATTACCCTGCCATCTAATTTGATTATTTTAATAAAATATAGTTTTTTGTTGAAATTATCAATTATCTTATCCTTCACATTATCATTTGTTATTCTTTTTATGATCTGGTATACTCGTCTTTAATTATAAGTGTTCTATCCCTGGAACATGTTACTTCCCTAACAAATTAATCACCATATATTTTGGAATCAGTCGGGTGGCTCTCTTGACCTTATACCCCGCTGTCCTTACAATACATAATACCTAAATAATATCGATTGCTGGAGCTATCTCATCAGTCAATCACATTTAATAATCACTAGTCTATTCACGACTAAATCAAATAAAATAATATAATAATATATTCTTGGGATGGTTCACTCAGTTAAACTTCTCAGATCTAAATATTTCTTTCCATTGATTCTTTCAGATGTTTATTTTCTTGTGGCGATATTAATAACATTTCTTATTTTCAATTGGTACTATCTTCTTTCCTCTTTTATCAGTACTCCTTAATCTTCATTTTTCATTCACTTAAAACATAACAAGTATCTGTATCTATAGTTGTTGTTGATTCTCTCACAATCATGATAGTTTATTTGTAATAAATTCGTTTCTAGTCTTGTCTTATTTCCATCGTTTACTGTCTACATTTGTCTTTTCTTATTCATTTTATAGCACTATGGTTTCTTCTAATTCATGGATGTTACATCCTTCTTTTATATTCCTAATTTTATAAGTTCATAACTTTGTTTAATAAGAGGTGCTTATCTTGTTTAGGATTTGGAAATTTATTCACATTCGTTTATTCACTTGATTCATAACAACATCATCACAATGTACTGTAAGTTGTCCTTACTATTTATTTGAAATTTTTGATATTCAAATTTGTTTATTTTGGTTTCCTTTAAAATTATATTCTGGATTGGTAAAGTTGGTAAGATGACCTTACTATATTTTTGAATTTTGATGTATTCATTATTATCAATTAATGACACGTTTGCGCCCGTATCTATCATGAATCTTGCGTCTAGTCCATTCACTTGGGCGATAATATAAGCGATCTCATTATTCGAACTATTGTGTGTGATCGTGTCTTCGTTTAGTAGTTCTTCTCTCACATTTTTTAAGAAGCGATTGTGCACTGTCGTCATTGTATCGTCAGTCATTTTGTCTCGTCCTAGTAAGTACCCAAATTGTCGGTTCAGTGATGGGACCTGATGGATTTTCACTGCCGCGGTCCGTTTAAATCAGGGCTGATCTCCTCAGTCCTGTTGTCTGATTGACCGGGTCTGTCCCTATTTTGCAACTCTTGTACCTCACTGGTGTTATTATCGAACGTCACTGAGTTTCGGTTATTCCTATTGTCGTCGCAGCTCCTACTTCGCCTATGTTCATCACGGTAGTACTGGTTACTCTCCTCCTGAAAACTTCTCCCACGGTTCCCATTATAATTCGTTCGTCCCTGGTACGAACGCCTTCCCACATCTCTATCGTCAATGCTTACATAATTCACATGTCTTCGATATGTTTGGTTTTGATTGTTATTATTGCCGTTATTATTCTGTCTGTATCGGTTATCATAGTTGTTGTTATAACCTCGGTTGTTCTGGTAATGGTGGTCTCTGTCATTGGCACGCTGGTACCCATTATTGTTATTATTTGTAGGAAAGCTACGGTAATAGTGGTTGTTGTTATTGTTGTTATTATTTGCCGAATTATTTCGTGGGTAGTTGTTATTGTTATTGTGGTTTTGGTAACCGCGTTGATAGTGGTTACCATTGTTGTTGTAACTATTTTTTCGGTCTTTGCCCGTTGTTTTCATCTTGGGAGCCGCGGCGACCACTGTTTCTATTTATTTCGTCGTTCTTTCGTCTGTACTGGAGGAAGTTCTTCTCCTGTTCCATCTCCGCTAATAATGTCGACATCTCCTCGATGGTTTGGATACGTCCGTTTATTCGGCCTCTTGTAATTTTTCCACCATAGTGGTAAGCTAATAGCCTCACTAAACATTCGGTAGGAATAACAGGCTCTAAATGTCTGGCTATGTTTATTTTTCCAAGAAAATATGCGGTCGGAGTTTGCTTGCCGTGCAGGTCATATCGGCCCAATCCTATGTCACTTCTTATCATGTGTTGCGTGGCATCAGACCAATACTTAGCTTTGAATTGTTTTTTAAATTCTTGGAAGTTTTGTATACTCGGCCGCATCGCCGTCCACCAATTGTCATATACTTTTCGGAACATTTCGTCCAGCATACTCCTAATCACAAACCATCTGTCTTCTCCGGTTTTGGCTATTTTCTCTTCTACTCGTTCTAAAAATAGCATGGGGTTTCTTCTATAATTTTGGAAATCGATCACTTCTCGATTTTCCCCACATGTGGTATGGGCACCGGTACATTGTCTGTTTTTTAGGGAATTAATTTCATCTCTATGGGCAGTTGTTTGGTCTTGTACTCGATTAAGACTAGTACTCATACCTTCTAATCTTTCCCCATCACTGCTTGGTTGGTTCTTATGTTTTCTATCCGTCCATTCGTTTCTTCCCGGACGCTCAGTATCTCTTGGTTCATTCGCTCACACTTTCCCTTGGTCTCGGATTCTATCCTTTTAATTTCAGTCACCGGTTCTTCCAGCTTCTTGTCCCATTCTTCCTGCAATTGCCGGTTATTAATTTCCATCTTGTTATTCCACTCCTCTTTCAATGATTCTTTGTGTTCATCCAATTTTTTCATGGTCTCTTGGTAATTTCCCTTCAATTCTTCCCTCAATGCTCTATTATTTTCGTCTATTTTTTCCTCCATTTTACTGCTATTCTCTTTCAGTTCTCGGCTCAATTCCTCCTTTGTTTGTTTATTATCACTCTTTATTTCCTCCATCTTCTTACTCAAGTCTTCCTTCAATATTACTAAGTTCTTATTACTGTTTTCTAAGTTCTTCTTATTGTTCTCACTTAATTCTTCCTTCAATTTTTCTAAGTTCTTATTACTGTTCTCACTTAATTCTTCCTTCAATTTTTCTAAGTTCTTATTACTCTCCTCAGTAGACTGTCTATTATCACTTTTTAGTTCTTCCATTTTCTTACTGAAATCTTCATGACTCTGTTTTAAGTATTCCATAATGCTCTTCATGTCAACGCTCTCTGTAACTTTGTCCGGTTCTTGTCTATCTCCTTGGTCCTCTCTTATTATTACTTCTACTTCCTCGATCGGTGTTGCTTCTTTGTCTTCCATGTTTAATTCGTCTACTTTCTTGGTTTCGGCCGCTCGTTTTTGCGATGTTTCTCGCTTCCTCATTTTGTTTATTTTTGTTTGTTTGTCTATAAATTATAATTTAATTTATATTAAATTAAACGCCTCACACGTTGGTTCGCCAATTTGTAACGCGATATAAGTTTATAGAGTGTATCTCTCGTAGTATAATGCCACACGTTGGATGCGTCAATTTGTAACGATATCTAGGGGTGCGTACCTTTCATTTAAAGCCCTGCGTTGGGTTCGTCAATTTGAAACGCTATAAGTTTCTATCGATGTTCTATTCCTTACTTCTTTAAAGCCTCACTTTGGATTCGTCAATTTATAACGAATTTTATAAATGTTGCGGGCACTTTAATTATATACGCCGCCCGTTGAAAACGTCAATTAGTAACAAATGTATATGTATTAATTACTCTCAACCACACTGTTGTTGTTGTAATAATGTTACTGTTAATAATATATGTTGAACGGCGAATGATTTTGTAATCTGCCGCTCGCTCCCACTATACGTACCGTTTCGATGACGTCACCCACCGTTGCCAACCGTTGTGGTGACCGCTGTGCTCTGTGAACTTATTTTTTAAATGGAACAGCAATAATAACGACGCAAATATAACAACAAACATATATCTTTGTAGGAATCATTTATTCAATAAAGCATGGATTAACTGTTTCTCGTTTCTTTTATAATAATCACAATCGTGGCAAAAATTATGTGCCTCCTTTACCAGTTGGTACTGTAGTTGTAATTCTTATTGCATTCAGACCAAAATAAAGCGTTGGTTATTATTTCTTATTAAAAATAGATCATCTCAGGGCGTATATGGTTCGGGGATTACAATTAAACAAAACGATATTCTATAAATCGAAGTACAAATTTTACAGTTCAAGGATATTACAAAGTTTAGAGTGTAATGTGCACGCCTGCAGTTGAATCGTGGCTGCTAGTTATTATAGGTTATGTCCAGTTTATGTGTTTATTAATTATTATTGAAATCAAAGGTTATTGTGGTTTTTAAAAAGGTGTCAAATCTCAATTCGTGTTATTAGTGAGTGTTCTTAGTGTTGGTGTGATATGGTGTCTGTAGTTTAGTTGCTTAATTTTTAAAAAGTCGTGTATGCAAAAGTTGGTGTTGATGCATAATATAATAAAATGTCAAAGTCATCAAATCCTCTTTTTATATGGTTCTTGGTCGAAGATAGGGCCCACGTCTGCTTCTGTCCTCCTCCCTGGTTCTTGATTCTTCTATTTCCAATGCTAGGTGTTCCTCACTTGGTTGTAATAACTCGTATTATGTGTATCTATCGGTGTTAACATGTCTGGAACGTGTTTTCACGATTTATAGTTAATTATTTAAGACGTTTTACAAACGCGTCTGCACGCTATGACCGTTGTTAAAGAAGTCTCTTTTTATTTATCCGAAATTTCTGGTTGCTATGGGTAAACTTGGAATCTGGTTGGTTGATTCGGATATACATTGTCATGTAATTTCATTATTTCAATGTCAAAATTTGTTCAAAACCTTTAAATTATTATAACTTTTCTGTACTGATTGGGAATTTAAAACTATTATCAACCTTATTTTGGTCTTTACATTTGACACACATAGACACTAAACATGCCTACCTTTACTTAAGAAATACAGCTGTTACAATTTTGTTATTTGAATTTTTCACAGATAGCTTAAAACGAATTATTTTGTTTCTAGATTTGTAGTGTATACTATTAACTATCAATCTGTTCATCCTTCAATATTTTTTTCATAAAATTCCTAACAGTATTATTTAAAATTTACAAAAGTTGGTTTTTACCTGGCCTATGTACTGGTGTTATCTTCATCACCATGTTTATAAACATTTTACCTTAATGTCATTTTCCATGACTGATATCTTAGTAAACTTTTAACAGTTAAATTAACTTTTAACAACCATAAAAACTGTTTAACATATAACACTATCTTAACAAAACAAAAAGGATATACTATCCTATTAGTTTAATCTCATGCCCACATGGCTATGATTCTACTGAACATTTGAACAAATAAACTGCTTTTTACTTAATCCATATAATTTTTTAACTCTTAAATTTATAACCTTAACATAACTTTAACATAGCTTTAATATAACTTTAATATAGGCTTCATCACCACTCAACAGAATATAACTTACTCTTAGTGCTTATTTTAACAATTATAACTTTTGCACCGTTCTATAACATTAATATTACCATCTCCTCTGCTTTCTTTATGCTATCATAACTTCTCGTTATAAACATTTACTATATAAACTTACTATTTAAACCTTCATAATAATAACATCCTTAATAACATTAGACGATTTTTATCCTGAATGCACCTATACTATTAAGCTACTATAAATTCTTACTATAATAACAATATTTTGATTACTCTTCATTTTTTACTACTATTTTTTACTACTACTTCATTTGTTTATTCCATTTTTTGGTACTTTTCACCCTTAAACATAGTCATATTCCTATAGGTTTAAGGAATTGGGAATATAAACAAATATTCTCTCAATTGTCATCTAGGTATATCCTTAATATTAGCACTTGAATGGTGATATTTGTTCAAAAAGCACTTGGTTTATTATTTTATCACTGGTTAGTATTGCACTGTTTGGATTCTATTTGTCACACTTATAAATAATTAATCCATCTAGTTTTGACTGTTTGATTAATTATTTGTTATCTTCTCATGTAAATATTATTTCCACTTTTGTCATGTGATCTTACATATAGTATTTTCTTAAAATTAATGTACATTAGTTTATTTATTAACTGTATTGTACTTCAGTATCATTTTAGAATGGTTTTGTTTTTATATTTATTCTTATTGGTTTTTATGGGTTTTTACATTTTATTGTCCACTCTCACCTTTATAGGCCTATGAGTTCTGATTTATAATTCTTGTGGTTTATCTCTATTTTGGGTTAAACTTGCACTTTGTACCTTTTCACTGTACTTTAGTGTCAATAGTGGTTATTTCATAATATTTATTTCTTTTACTCATTTCACTTTGGTGTACCCACCCTTATTAAATTGTCACTTGGTAAATCACTTACTAACTACTATTATGCACTCTTGTTATAAAATGTTACTGTGAATAAATTATTATGTGTTGTTTTGTAGACAAACTTATGACCATTATTTATTACAATTAGTGGTATGGTTCATTGTATCTATAATAAGGTTTGTTATATTTTCATTACATCATTCAAATCAATCACTTACTACTATTTCTCTTTACATAGTATTGTATGTTTGGGCCTATTATCCCTCAATTTGTATATTGATTACCTTGATATTATGACACATTGAATGGAACCATTTGTTTCCTTATAGCGTTGATACATAATCCGTCAGTCTTTATAATACTTATTTTGTCCTTATTTAAAGTTCATGTCTTAATCGGGGATGGATGTATTTTGCATCACTTTGCCTGAATCATTAATTTGGGTACGGTCAGTTGTATTACTAGTCAGTCTGAAATATTTATTCGTTCCTCTTCACTATCATCTTGAAAGATATACTTCTTCTTGTTTAGCTTCTTACCCATTGTCTTTAATAAATCGGGTACGATATTAAGTGGTTTCAAATGTAATGTTACAATATACAGAATCCAGTCAAGGACTGATGATGGTTACAGTTTGTTCTGTAAAACAACCGACAGGTTATATTATTTTACGTTATAATTGTTTTACCTCAGGTCACGAAAGTCTAAAATAGACCAATTCTATCACTTAACCTACTCATACTTTGGGCATTTTTTATAATGATTTGAGTTGATTCATGTTTAATTTAATGTTTTTTTTTACATTTTTATACCCTCGGGTAAGACAAAAAGATTTTTAGAAATATTAAACGGCGGCCAAGCATTTATCTATTCTTTACTTCTTGATTTTTTTAAAACTTTTATAAAATGTTTTAAGGATAGTTAAAAAATATTGTTCCTAATAAATCAATACGCAAAAAGCAGGTCTCTTCAAGTCAAGTTATATTTACGATGAAGAGAAAAATATGACCACAATCGTTTGAAGCAGATACTTTTTATACACGTCTTTAACAAACTTCTCTCACACGGTTCTGATATAAAATTTCATATTTCGTTTGCGTGTACCTTCTGATTTGCCACGAAATATTTTCCATCAAGTAAGTAAACGTTTATTTAACATCTGGGGAAAATGAAAATTGTATTCACGTTTTAAATTTTACGTAACGTTCAGTTATTTATACAAACTTTAGACATTCTATTTTGTGTTAGAATAAATATCGATGGTGTAGAAGCTCATAACCTGACAATGTTAAGGTAGGCAGACAATTAATTGTTTGTTAACTATTTTTACACAGAAATAAGTTGCGCTGATGACAATTTTATAATTTTTGCTGGATAGGAATCTAACAAACCTGTATACTATCTACCATTGAGTTTAGTTAACAATAGAGAAAGAGAGAGAGAGAGAGAGAGAGAGAAGAGAAGAGAAGAGAAGAGAAGAGAAGAGAAGAGAAGAGAAGAGAAGAGAGAGAGAGAGAGAGAGAGAGAGAGAGAGAGAGAGAGAGAGAGAGAGAGAGAGAGAGAGAGAGAGGGATATAGAATGAGAGAAAGAACAAGGGTCAGAGAGGAAGAAGACGTACTTGTGGCATAAAGGAATAATCAAGGATCAATCACCATTTACTTGCTCTTCCCACCGCAAGTGTGTTAAAATTTCAGGTTCCACCGCATATTTAAAATGTCAGAAAAATAAAACAAAACGACACATTTAAAAAATTCTGTAACATGTAGGTTATGTGTAATGCAACTAGGGCAGGAGTTACTTTGTAGTATGGCATTTTATTGTTTCGAACAAAGCGCAGCGCTTGTGTGGACGGAAAATAAAATTTTATAATTTCATAATGGAAGTACTATATTGTTTGAGCAAACAAAATATCCCCATTGTAATGCATTCCAATTCTGTCTGTATATGCTCTTTACGCGTGTTACATGCAGTTTAAATTGTAACAACAAATATTTCATACTGCATTCTGCCTAAATAATTTCAACAAGTAGTGAGCTTTTTTGTAGGCGCCGTAATACATAATGATTTACACCAATGCTTAAGAAAAAATAGACAAAACAATTCAACTTATATACTGACAATGATACGTAACCGTATGAAGATAAAGAATATATCTGTGTGTCTGTGTATGTGTGTGTGTGTGTGTGTGTGTGTGTGTGTGTGTGTGTGTGTGTGTGTGTGTGTGTGTGTTATAATTTTATTTTACAGCATGGTCCATTACAATTGTGTAATACTACATGCTAATTTTTTCCTTATTTGAATTACAATGTCTTTATATACAATTACTTCAAGTAATAACAAATATGTGTTGCATTTGACATAACAAATATGTATAAGCTCACAATGCTTATATGTCAGTATTTCATTATTTACAATAAAAGAACTTATTTTATTCGATTTTTATTTCACTCATAAATGTTTTAAATTCTTTTAAATGTTTCTTTATAAAATGTAATTTTGTAGGTGGCCAAGTTCCTGATTTCTTTTTTTGCATTATTGATTATATTTTGTCTCTGAATTTTTAACATCTCACACTCTTATATGTGATCCACTGTTTCTTCTCCTGCATTGCACTGGCACAATAGGTCGTTTATTATCTTGAAGCGGTGAAGGTAGGATTTCGTTTTCCCGTGGCCAGTCACTATTGGCGCGAAGTTGGGAGTCATTTTGAGTTTTGTTTGAAATCTGTCTTTGATATTAGGGTACAATTTTTTAATCAAATATATTGCAACTTACCGTCTGCGGCTTCCAGAAACAACGTCTTCACAAATTTGACATGTTTCGGGACACTTGTCCCATCATCAGAACTTAAAATAATCGTGTATCATTTAAGTTGATACATTTGTCAATTAATTAACCTATTAAAATTCAACATGAAATAAATAATTTAAAACAATGTAAATACATAAATGTCTAAAAGCGAGCGCGAACGTTTAACGATGTACATCGTACGGAGATTGACCGCGCACTGAATTACGTTTTGCTCCCACCACGACAATATCGCAAAGCAGTGTCGTACAATACATTTGATTTGAAAAGCAGTTTATCATTTAAAACATGCGGCTTGGTATCAGTATTGTTATATGCTTTACAAATTTCATACTCTTCAAGAGCGTTCAAATATCGCCCTTTCTTACATATGTGAAGGGGTATTAAATTAGTTTTAAAATTTGTGTAATTATGATTCTCGGAAATGAGGTGTACTGCAAATTTTGACTTGATATTGTCCAAACTGTGAAGGTGTGTAGGCGGCCTATGTTCTGTAAATTGCGCACAAGATGCCGTTCCAAAACAATTGACGACGGCCTAACAGCCCGGTTTTTAGGTATAATTGTGAATATACTGACACCAGCCGTGCAAGCTTTAGACAAAACTTAAAGCTAAATATGTAAGAAACGTTCCTTTTTGATGACATGGGTTATTCGAAGATGTAATACTGTATAAACAAGATCTGCTCTTCTTGAAACCTTGCTGGGTCTCTGAAAGAACAGTCACCGTTATTGCATTCATTCGTCTTCCAAGAATAGATGCATAGATGCAATTTGTAAAATATGTTAACCAGCCTGACCACTCTATCGTTATCAGACTACACTTTATCAGCCACTACAATCCTCTTTCTTGAATATGGGGACTACTTATGCCATCTGCCAATCTTCTGGAATAAAATATGATATGTAATCGAGAAAAATGTAATAAAGTTCAATAACCAACAACACAGCAAGGATGGCTCATAGTTTATGAGCTCGAAATTCAGCCAATCAGCGCCCAGCGATTTCTATTTTTACAGCATTGTAGAGCAGTGTGTCCGAGCGTGGAAGAACACGTCCCACACATATGGTTGAACTTGTGTAGCTTTTTAACCACATCATTGTTTGTAATGTGAGATACATTATAGCCCAGATATTCAAAATTACATACTAGAACAGTTACTGACTACTATCCTAGAACAGTACCATCCATAACAACTTTTTCTCGTTTGAGATCAGCTCCATGAAAACCCATCACCTTGGTCTTCAATGTGGAGATCTGTAATCTAGAATCTTTACATCTCTCTGCAAGCCTCTTTCCGAGTTTGGCAGGACAGCCTCGTCATCAGGAGATAACAACGTGTTAACTGAAGAGTTACAAATACTAAAGTGTTCAGGAAGCCTCAGCCGCCAATTGTGTATGATTTTGTCTACATATAAATTAAAAAATTAAGGTGGCAATGTCGTACTCCACAATCGATCACTCTCGCATTAGAAGTTTCCCTACAGTCAGACAGTTTATTATCACAATTTACAGCCTTCCCAAAAAACCTTACTTTAAGAGCGAGAAGCAAATCATCTATGTTTTTCCTCATTTGGACACGTTTTCTGTTTCTTTCGCCTCTATTTAAATAGATCACTTAATGCTAAACTTACATCAAGCTTTTCCCTCGGTGTCCTCGGTGTAATTCGGTTTTCTCCGTGCATGCGTTGAACCTCCTTAAAAAAAATATATCAATTGTGTGACTTCGTGACCTCTTGCGTTTATTTAAGATACATTTTTGTTGCTATAAATAACACAACATGGAAAAAATTTTGCCATTTTTCCAATTTGGAAACAACATTTTTGTTGCCATGTGTTAATGAGCATATTTTAGTACTTTAATAGTTGAATATCTTAAGGTGTTATGCCTACTGTCACGTTGAACGAAAAATGACTGTAGCGGTAGACGGATGCTAGTAGTGCTAAGTTGATTTTGTTTTGCTTCGTTTTTCATAAATAAAATTTTAATGAAGATAAAGATTACCATATCGTATATTGTAATACAGTTCTTTTTTGTGTTCTTATATCCAAGTTTTCGTATATACGAACTACTCTCAGTCACAAATTATTTCGGATAAATGACGGTCTTCTATAATACTTTTTAAAATTGTAGGTTTGGAACTTATAAATTTGTTTCAACGTCTAAGTCATACAACTACAGGACAAGGTACTTCCTTAATATAAGTTTACCGATATTTTAATGTTAACACTACCAGAATTCAGATTTATAACAACAAGTCGTCTAAACAAAAGTCGTAAATATTTATTTTAGTTGTTCACTGATACAATTAATAAATAGTTTTAAATCCAGTGGTATGTTCTTCGTAATATGAGTATGAAAAATTCTCAGTATTTTCGCTCAATGAAAATTACAGCATTCCTATTTTGTACTGTATAATATATATTTTACATGATTTATCAAAGCGATAGTTAATTTCCGTTTCTACCTTGCAACGAGGCATAATACTAGGTGTACAAATTTATATTGTTCCACACACCACACAATTGTGCAGTTAGCACTACCGCGTGTAGTTTAATGCATTGACACTAAACGCGCCGCTGTGTTTTTATAAAGGAGTAATTAGTTGGATAATAGTTTCATAAAAGATTAGTGGCAGGATTTGTGCGAGCACTGTCAGAAATGCAATAACGTATTTACGTGTTTTAGGATGAGGGTGAATAGCTTTCTGTAGGATATTAACTTCGTGAGAGTAGCACAAATCTATTTAATGTAATTATTTGAAAAATTATTGTTAGTTTCAATAATGGATGATAACTGGAAAACAATAAAGAAAAATGGAATACCTAAAATGAGATTCTTCCAAAAAATAGACTATAAACATTGATGGGGAAAGTAAGAAATTACGAATTAAAACAATATTCGTACAACTCATGATACTAAGGAAATCACCTGGTTCGTTTTTTTTAAACTAAACAGTGAGTATAAAGAGGAAAATTTAAAGAAAAACAGGCGGAACTGTTAACGCAAAAAAGCAAAACAGACAGAGAAAAATATGCCAGGACGAAATACGGATTTTCTTAAGAAAGGATTATAAAACTTATAAAATATCTGTTAAAAACCACGACAGGATAAAATGTAGTCAAAAAATTATGGAAAAGAAAGCACAATCAGATGCACACGCCGCCTTATACACTTAACTGTAGATTAGGTTAGGTTAATTTGAGTGCTTGGACTAATTAGCTTGATTAAGGTATTATTCCAGGCGTCATTTGAAAAGTAATTACGGTTATCGTTGGCTGTCGCAACAATATGACGATTTTTACAAAAAAGTATTATTGGAAAGTTTAATTAGGAAAGTGCTCATACCAACGGCTTATTATCTTTTTTTTTAAAGAAATCATATTTTCTGCAGCGTAGAATGTTTAAAATCAAATTAAAATACAAGTTTTGTAACATTTCGTTACAATAGAGTTTCCTAACTTTTTAAATTATGTATTATACTTCACAAAATCATCATGCAGTGCTTTGTATAAATTTTTAATTGACAGTGCTTGTATTCCTCTTTTCGTTAAGCATACACACATTTGTGCTTCTACATATTACAGTTTGACTCATTACTGAAAAATTATACACATTGTTATATCATTATTTTATGATACACTCTCACAACCTTGCTTTGGTAATATAGGGTAAAAATCATGAGTAGATACCTAAACATTACTTCTTGCCTTTGTAACCAATGTAATGGGTGTATTGTTTTAGAACAAAAATTATATATACAATAAATATTTTAAAATTTTCTTGAATTAATCACAGAATTACATATTAAATACCAGCTGAATGCCTCAAACGTTTTGGTGAGGAAAGTATATCGATCCTATCCAGTTTTCTTAATGATGCATATGGAGCTAGCCATCTGCCACACTAGTGATTCAAGTCCTCATTTATTCCTACCCAATAAAAAACAATGCTAGCATTTGTAAAGAGTGTAGCCTATTTAGTCTTTTGAATAATTTTAAATTGCATATAAAATAAATTCGAAGAATCTAGAGGTATTTTTGATTTTAGAGGTGGCTTTCAAACCAGGGAAGTAAAATTCTGTTGCAAACACTCTGTTGAAATGTTCTCGAAAAGTGTAAAAACCTACATATTTATGTTTCATACAGTATGGGGAAGCCACTGTTAGAGGTTAGCACCAAAAACATATCAAAGTATTCAAAGGAAACGGACTCGAGAGACAAGAAATTAGAATTGTAAGCAACTCTAGTATCAACAGTACTCTGTACTCTGTACTCAGTACTCTGGTACTGGTATCAACATGTCACATTAAATCCAAACATAGGTAAAACAGAACAAACAATTTACTAAGAGTACGACAATGTCGTATACTGTAGTCACCTTTGGTGAATATGTAAACGGAGAACATCTTTGCAAAGATTGAACTTCGTACTTTTGCGTATACATGAGACGGCGTAAAAACGGGAGGGGACAATGAGCAACGTTCGTTTCGCGGATGATACCGTGGTACTAGCCGAATCCATCCAAGATATCCAACTGATTGAGAACGCTAAAAGAAGAAGGCTTACAGAAAATTATGAAAACTTTCACCACTAGAAGTTACTATAGAATTCATTTGTCCTGTAACACGTGGGGAAGGCTATGTATTGGTTTATCCCCAAATTAGTCCTGGCAACAACTTGTTGACGACAATACTCTCCACTACAGAAACACATTTTTCGATTAAGTATATGCATAATACGACTGAAACAAAAATCATGTGTTCAGACACATAGTATTTTTTATTCCGGTGACTAAGCAAGTGTAGCCAGATGAGATGTTTCCTGTAGAAACCTTCAAGTTAAATATAATGAATTATAATATCTGTCACGTCCTTTAAAAAGAATAATTTTTTCAAGTAGAAATAAGTAGAAATAAGTTGACAGCATGTTAAAAACGAACATTTTTGGGAAATTTTCTTTTGTTTTATGATCAGTTTCTAATCTTTCGGTTGCTAACACTTCGGTTTCCGTTACTTATAGTAGATACTCCATTTTTATGCATGAATATTTAAAATTTTCTATATTAAATCCAACAAATTGTAGCTTTTATTATCAATAGAACTAACTTTTAAATTATAAAATATTGATTTTATTGTTTATTGATTTCAATAACAAAAACTTATTTTTCATCGAATATTTTAAACTCCTAATTTAGCAAAAAGGAATTTCTTTGCGGAAAGTAAAAAAACATGTTTGCGTTTTAAATTTTACAATATATTTAAAATACACTTATGGAGTCTTCACGAATTCTAAAACAAATATGTGCTGACACAGCTACTTGTAGTGGTATCCGTTTCGTCACCACTTTTCTAACATAACATCATAACATAACATCGCCACTCATCATCACACCATACTGCAATCGGGCCTCCCCGACCACTGAACCACTACGATCACTCGCATTTGATTATTATTCTACTTCGGCAAATACCTTAAATTCTGAGAATGTGACCATCATAATAATTTTACAAATTGATTGTTCTGTTTAAAACAACCGTGTGACTGCTGTCTATATCATTCATACCTTTCTCGTCCGTCAAGTAGACACCCAGAATTAATCTTTCCATTGCTATTCTTTCCAAAATGCAAATTTTTTTAATTCTTTTTTCATTTTAGTGTTCTTGTTTCAAACTTTCTAATAGTCAATATGAACTTCTGATATATTTTTGTTCCAAAATATTTTGTTTTTGTGTTTCTCACAATGAATGAAATTTAATGAACGTGAAATTCACTGTCCTGTTGTTATCTATTCCTTATTCCTTTACGTATGCCATCTATACCTACATGCTGTTTGCCATATAACATGTATTACACTATTCTTGGCAACCTTTTATTATTGTTTCTATGTGCTCTAGACTTTTTAATTCTGTCTTGTTCATATTTCTTTCAGCTCTGTTGGTATTTTAATCTTACCCGTATTTTTTTAAGATTACAGCCACTTAGTTGCTGTGAATGACATTGTTGCCGTTAACTGAGAGCAAAATGGTGTTAGGCTAAGTGAATTCAATGTCAGCAATTGCGAATTGTGATGGCTTACAGTTAAATTTGCTAGAAATTTACTAGTTGAGTAGTTTTTATATCTGTAAAAGTATAGAATTTTGCATGAATATCATCACTTTCTATACATTTCCCATATTTGACGGCAATATAATTAGTAAACCATTTTCTAACACAATTCTTTTACTTTTTACTCGAACTAAAGTGTACGTACGCTGTAGAGAATACGGAAGTCATTTAAGGAATTAACTTCAATCAATAACAGAAAAAGCGCGTCAAAAATTTCATTTTGGGGCTAATCTGTATGTGAATGTTAAAAAAATCATTACATATAAAATGCAGCATAAGATCATAGCATGAATAATTAAAAATTTACCAAATTTTATCAATTTGCCAATTTTGTAGAAATGGGGACCGGGTGAACTTGGAGAGCTAGCACTCTTGTACCGGGTTGAGTGGGCACTGATCCTCACAAGTTTCCAAGATTAAATGAAGTGACGTTAGCTCCCAAAAGAGCCCTTAGCCTCGCTCCAGCTAAGACCAAACCATCACATCCTACAAGAGGTGACACTGTTGATGCATAACAGTACTGATCTAGACTGGGAGGTTGATAAATATTCCTCGTAGAGGTTAGAAGTCGACACCCGTACCAAGTTACGGGGTAAGAGAGATGATTCTGCACCAGCGTGAATCTATTTGGATTTAGTCGGCTGTAAGAGTGCATCCTATTGTTATACGATATATTTTTACGATACGATTTTATATATTCTATGCCTTGCAGTTTTGTGTTGGGTTGTCATCGCTTTCCAAGTTTAATGTCATAATTACAAATATTTTACTTTCAGAAACTTATTAATAAAAATGTTATCGCCGACGTTTAGCTAAAAACAAAACAGATTTACCATTTGTACTCGTTATTTTATAGATGGCACATGATTTCTCAAAAGAACACTGTGAATTCTGAGTGAACACTGAATTGAAGGCGGAGAGGAGAGAGTACGAGTATTGTAGCACACATCGCAGGAACGGCGTGTGATAAATTTGTCAATTATCGTTGAAATTGAATGTAAAGGAAATAGAGGAAATTGAGACTAAGCGATTGGTATAAGGGAAAGCTTAGTCTCAACTAAATGTGACAGGATATTGAATTAACAAAAACAAGTAGGGCGGCTTTGTGTTTGGAAGTACAGCTTAGAGCCGTCAAGCGTACATTTGTGTGCGTTTCCCACACACGCGCGCGCGCGCGCTGTGTACGCAGAGACATGTGAGTGTGTAATTAAGATACGTGGTTTGAGTCTTTTGGACGACTATGCTGATTAAATTATTTGTCAATACGTAATCACAACCTCTGTATCTTGAGGCACGAAAACTTTGGTGTAGTTTAGAGACAAACTTAGCTATACCCCGTTGCCAGACTATAGAAATTATATGTGTTCTACTAAATACTACGTTTATAAATTTTATTAACTGCTTTGTTTCTCTCTATTTTTGCCTATTTCTGGCTGTGTGTATCTGTCCCTGTCCGTCTATCTGTCTGTGTTTCGAGCTCTGTTTCACCTACTCTGTCTCTCTCACCTATCTATTTATAAGTATGTCTGTCTATCTCGTCTCTGTCTATTAGCCTATCTATCTGTGTCTGTCCGTTTGTGTTTCTGTCTTCCCCTTTTCGCCTGTTTATAGACATAAACATCAGTCTCTCTACCTGTAAGTCTGTTCATTTGTCTATCTATCTCTGTATGTCCGTCTGTGCATACAACTTAGTTATACTATGTACAGTCATATTGATAAAAAATTGAAGCATAAGTTACAGGAGAATTGTGATTCGCTTCACGGAAATATTATAACTATTACAATATATTTAGAACTAAAAATTAATGAGACACACTCATCAACATTAACTGTTAATTTTAACAAACTAATAAATAAATATTTTATCCCCACTTAAAAATATATAAATTGAATTTTTAGAAATAAGCTACGTCGAGATAAAATATTAAAGTTTTTCAGAGTCATGGCGTACCTGAACTGTCCTATGAGTGTAAAGTATTGACGGCAACCAAAAACCAAGAGAGTAAAATACAAGCCTTGGAAATGGCGTTCTTGAGATTAGTTAAATGGTATTCTCAACTTGATCGTATAAAGAATGAGGTCATAAGATAAGAATTACAGTTGTCAACTTGGATAAAAGATTAAGGAATTATACATAATGGTGGAAAGAACACTTATAAAGGATGACGGATTTAAAACTGAACAAGTCTCGAAATGTAAACCTATAGAACACAGGTGTGCGGGTAGACCCAGGAAAAGATGGCGAGAAGAGTGGAGAAGAGAAGAGATAGAAGAGATGGTGAATATTTGACGGCGTAACAGGCAGCATCTCTGATGTGAAGATGTTGATGATGGAGCTAACAAATACACTCTGTTTATTAAGATATAGTGCAGGACGTAAGCTGGACGGTCTGGTCAAAGGCAGCTGGCGTCAATACCCATGTCTAACACGTTACCTTAGTAATCGCTAACCGCAGTCAGTAGTTCTTACAAGACTCTCTCACGGCCTTTAGCTCTACAGCTCTGCCTGATATACAAGACGGACACTCAGACGAACATCCAGCGATAACTTTTACACGTAAAGAGAAATGTTAATACAAGTCTTGTGTAAGAAAGTTACAGGTGTCTTATTCATAGGTTTCTGGCCGACAGTTCACAGTCAGCTTCCATATTCTTCCCGAAGTTACCACTCGGGAACATGAGCTTTCTACTTTTCCTAATGTCTGTTTACAGTGATACATGAGTTGACCACCCAGGTCTTCTCGTATAGTGGTATTCTTATTTCTTTCTTCTCCAGTACATCCTTTGACGGCCCACACAGATATTGTCTCCTACTTTTGTACTTATTTTGTATCTTTCATCTTCCTACCAAGCATTTAGACTAAAGTTTAAAATGTAATGCCGTAAATTGTCGGTATCGCTTTGTAAAACTTTATCTTTGTTTCTTTGATATTTTCCCCTCTTACTGACTTCACGATGGTACCACATATGCGTTGATACGTATTCCACACTGAACGTGAATAACATTTTCAAAAGCAGAATCCAGAATTTATTAACGACAGAAAATATTTACCTTTGTACTCTGAAAACAACTTGTAAAAATTGTTTTTTTTTTTAAGAAAGTCTGGATTTTTCAAAACACATAGAAAATATCATACTGAAATAGTTTATTTATTTTTTAAGTTCCAGCTCCGTTTTTCAGGTGCAGCGAATAAAAGTTACTGATTTTATTAGAAATTATGTTTTGATTTTTATATAGGCCAAACTTTTATTCTACTTTCTTAATTTCTTTATACGTTATATAGACTTTCTTTATTCCTGAAAGTAGATAAGAGAATTTTTTTTAAGGAAATATTGATAAGAGAATATTGTTGCGGCGGATACACGGATCGTCGTGTTGTACAGAGAAAAGAGAATAAATGACACCAGGTAAAGTTACTAATTACAACTTTAGCTAGCAACAACATAAGTTTCTAATTCGTCGACAATTCTTCAAGTTATAATTCGTCAAAAACACAACAATAAATATTACGTTATTACAGTTGTGCACTAAGCAACGTAATAATTACTTTTGACTAAACCGCAACAATAACTCCGAAAAGCATTACAACATTGCTAGGTATCAACTGAAGATTCCAATACTAAATCCAGTATTTATATCCGGCTGCGTCGCAGAGTCGTGACACAACAGGCCTAGATACCGGTAGAATATATGAGTAACGTCTCGAAGGGGCATCTCGAATTATCTAAAGCACTGTTTCTCAACCTTTTCTGTGATGAGGACCTTAAAAAAATAGTTTTACTTACAAACCCCTCTCCTTACACACACGCTTAAGCCTGTACACATGTATACATTAATTGTTTGTACAATTTATTTGGTTAAAGGACATAAAAACCTATATACGAATAATATATTTACCAACTAACAAAAAAATTCAAATTCGTGTTTGAGTTAAATATGAAGCACTTATACTCATATTCAGCAATATTCCTGAAAATTAATGGTCAGTAATACGATCGCCTGTCGAAATATCAAAAGACGCAAGACCTACTTTTGTATAATGAAGTATAAACTAGTTAAAAAGCCTAATTTAATAATCATTGTTATAGCATTCTTTACAAGTACAAACTTTGTCAAAAATAATACACCATACATGTAATACATATTATGCAGTTAATAAAAAGTAATACGTATGTACAGTTATTCGTGGTAATGCCTATGAAACGATATATCGTTATTACGGTTCTAAGTTAAAAGTTATTTATCATTCCTTAACATACTGTGTCTATGGTAAACGAATTACCAACGTCTTGTGTTGTAATGTTGGTAATTAAGGAGGTTTTGAGTACGAAGGACAAGCTGGTTATAAAAATTGTTTAAAAGCTGTTAGTAACACTTTTAGTAATAATTTTACTTCATTCTGCCAACCGCTTACTCATATGTCGCGGATCCACTTGGACACTGGGTTGTGAATCTCTTGTTGTAGAGAGAGTGTTACGTAATTCTGTCGCGCACACTATACGATAAAAGTGTCACCTAGCATACACATATTCCCTATGACCTCAACGTAACATATGTGTCATTTTTAAGGGGTAGAAAAATAATCGTTTTATGAGAGATGCTGTTAGACTCCCTGGGCTACGGTACTTTAGTTAAGAACAGAAGCAACCTCTACAAAATCTGTTTCTTGCAACACGAGTTCATTATACAGATTTTCTACTCCTTCAAAATTGATGCATCAAGCGTCTTAACAGTGAAGTTCACTCTTCCAAGGCTTTTCGAAAACGTGCCGTTGTCATCTCTACTTTTAGCAGCTGGCAACAGAACAGAATATAGTTTACGAGAGTGCATTAAACACTTAATTATATTTACATTAGTGAACCAGTGGTCGTTGTACAAGTCACTGAACTTGTGTTTCGGCGTGCTCTATGATGGCCAAATAAATTAACTACCAAAACATGACTATACTACACATTTATGTTTTCTCCTTCCCGTGAAAAAGTCATATTTCTTATTCTTCCAGCGTCGGCGGACTACGTCAATTATGTTTTTTGCCTTTCCTAACAGATCCTATCATGCTCATTCTACTTTATACGTTTTTCTTGATTAAGAGATAATTTTCTTAATTCAGAAGACCATTATAAGGTATTCCATTAAGCATTAAGCCAATGGTCTGTTGAGTTCTCTACAGCTAGAGATCACAGGCAGTATAGCTCACAACACACCAGCGCTAAAATCATGCATACAGTTTATTTAAGCATGTGTAGTGACGTACTACACAATGGTGCTCTTGTTATGTGAGTAGGTATCCCGTTGTAACTGACTGGATTCCGCTTACCTCAGCCAGACTGCTTACTGTTGCTCTACCACTATTTAGACGTTGTTGGTTTGACTCAACCTTGAACCAACCTACAGCCCAGCTTTACAAACAAACGCTATGCGTAACGAGTCTTTACGCACTAAACTGTCTATTCTAGAAAGTAAGCGTTCAGATTCAAAGGTCTGAACTTCAACTTTCAGACACTTACTCAATCTCCGTGTTGCACTTCAGCTTACTAGTCTGCTGCCTACCTAATCTCACAGACAAGTCGACTTTCCATTCCGTTTATTACAGAGTGTTGGGTCCGACTTGCTATTTCACGCCATTTGCTATTGCATCTACCATTGTTACACAAAACGTAGGGATTGTACACTATTCACACAATCGTTCCCACAGGCTTTTCAATTTGTGTCAGCAGCACATTGTAAATATAAGTTGTTGAGCTTTCACCAGTAACACAATGGTGCACTCATTACAGGCTTACAATGGGCTACGTTGCTGCAGGCAAATATTGCTATGGATTGATTGGTTTACGTACGCTTTACGAATTGCAAAAGGGTAATATGCATATTGTCACACTACGGGATTAATGTTCGGTTAGTTTTGTATTGGATTAGCCTGTAGCATTCAATAATCTCTATACTGTTAGGAGTTTTGCATTATTTATCCCAATTTATTTACGTTGCAGTGTACGAGAAATTCTGATAAACGTATTAAACTATGCGACGTCTTCGTATAATTTACTTCTTATTTTTATTTGTGTACAACCATATTATGTTTCTAAGGTTATATTTTGCATATTACAATTTTGTGTCTTTTGAAATCGATATTTTCATTTTTGTATATTTCATAGTTTATTTGTATTGACTTTTAGATGTTCGAGGTTGACAAAGTGTTGATAACGTATAATTTTGCTTTAATTTTTTCTATCCCATAACGTAAAGCATTAGGTTTCACACTGAATAAGAATGACTAATTTTTAAAAATATTTCCTTACTTTTACTGAATTGTTTAAATCGTAGTTACATACATTTTATATATTGTTACGACGGTCGTCATGTTGTACAGTAGAAACAGAATAACTGACACCAAATGAAGTCACTAATTACAAACTTTGAACAACACTTTGAAACCACGAAAGCACTCTTATATAATAAGAGTTGAATTTGTGCAACTCACAAGAATGTTACCCCATTACAGTTTTTCGCAATAATCACTTTCCACTAAACCGCAACAATCACTTCGATCCGCGTTTCGCATGGTGTAACTAAACTGGCACTTGTATCTCTACCCTGTAGAGGTCTCTAAGAAATCTACGACTTTCCGACTCACAAGTCGAGACAGTTGGGTAATTAACAAGCGCTCTGGAATTTTCTAGCCGCTAGGTCAGGCCTAGCGCAGCAAACATTTAGCACACGACCGCACTAACTTGACACACTGTCCGACCAAATCCTCTAGGTTAGTCGAGAAACGAGTTGAAAGGCAATTTCGAATGGTCTAGAGAGTTATGTAATTGTCTTTTACCTCAATGTAGTGCTACCGTTATGACGGTTATGTACTTTAACCCTTTGTTTACTTGCCAGGAGCTGTTACTTTCTCTACACTTAAATGTAATTTGCGAACTAACAGTGTTCTGTTATTGTACAATAATGTTGGTATTTGTAATGTGGGAATTATATTAATGGAAGGTTGGCTAATCTGTTTTATAATATAATTCTGCTTGCTACTGCAGACATGACGTACACATTGCTCTGAGCGTTCAAATACAACAGACGTTAGTTACGCTTGTTGCGTTTCGCCTGTCGGCTTAACTATTTTCATGTCGCGACATATTATGTAGGCCTTAGGCCTAAATTATTTCATGTTCTCTTCAAGTGTTGCATAATTGCGTTTCATTTCTAAAATGTAAATTTTCTTTTGTAATGTGATTTTTCTCAGACGTCATGATGCCCCAAGGCTTAGCTAACCTTCTTGAAATCTAAATTCATTTGTATCATTTACGTACAATAAATGTATTAAATTACATTCCGCTTATCCACAATTATTTTCACCATCCTGGCCAATTTAACTCCACGACATTATTAAAATGATTAACCAAGGATTCTACACGTCAAAATTTTAGTTCAACATTTATATTAATCAATCACAATTCTTAACAGTTATTTTGTTTAGCTCGTAAACAATTATTTCTGTTTTTGACTAACACTTTCGGGCTTATTTTGCCTTGTCTTTCAATGCTGTTTGATTATATTACAGTATTGGATAACCTGACATGTGGTGATGTTTACATCACTCGTAACTGGAGACACAACTAGAAAGAAAGGACGATACAGTGAGTACGTTTTTGTGCTTGACAGTGACAAGAACTTAAATAGATATTGCTTTCTAAACGTGATTGTGTGTATGCATGATACAGGTATAGTATAACACATGATACCAGAGATCTCCTCTTTTATAACTGATTTCAAATATATTAGTCTCTGTATACTTTAACTTACCACGAAGGACACTATATCAATATATTAATAAAATTATTGCCATTAAAATAAAATTTATATAGAAATTTGAAATCCGATAATTCAATAAAATTTAATTAATATCTGAATTTTACAGAAAATTTGACTAACACTGGATACAAGTGCTATTATCCATCTCAAAACTAAAAGTTTAAAGTGATATTTACAACCATGTAAACAAAAGAAATGTGAAAATTCCTCAAGAGTTAAAGAAGGTTTTCGTATCCCATGACGGGCAAGAGGTATGTAAGTTACAACGCATGTGTATTGACAGAAGTATGAGACGGTGGTTTTGTCGACAATTTCTCCGTGGTAACAAAGCAGAGAAACGCGAACTCATAACGCCGTCAGGCACAAGACTAGGCTGATTTGTATTCCCTGCAACACATTACGTTTTTGTAATATATTGAGTCATACGTTTTCTTGCGCGCGTGTGTGTAAATCAGGTGGGGAAATTATTGTTTCCGTCAAAACCTACTTAGTATTCCGGGGCTGTACATCGTTTTCCGGTTGGGAGCCAGTTACCAGTGGCGTGAAATTTTCACTTGCCTAACTACAATAAACACAATTAAATTACCTGTAACCAATATTTCCAGTTATTTCAATTCCATGGTAAGGGAGTAACGTAGACTAAATGTTTAATTGAAACGGGGAAACTTTGAGACAAACATACACAGTGAAAATTTTTATTTTTCTAGCTCACATGCAAACCAACAAGACCTGCTATGTCAAAAGGTGTTATTCTTGCAAGATTTCTGTTTCTTGTATTTGTATCTCAAAGGTCGCTGATAGCCTTTTAATTTTTATATAACATCTCTTTAAAAAAATTAAGTGTTCTTAGAAAATGTAGGCTATTTCAGAAAATAAACAAAAAACATGTTACTACTAATCTAAAAACAATATCTGCCCAGTCAAACTAAGATGTTACATTTCAGTAAAGTCGTTTTCCGGCCTCTGGGGCTGTGGTCCTCTTCTTATTGTTTCCGTCAAAACTTACTTAGTATTCGCTACTCCTACTCGTTTACCGCATGCCAGCCAGTTATCTGTGGCGTGAACATTTATCTTGCCTAACTACAGTAAACACTATAATCAGTTAGCTCAGTTTGTATATCCAGGTGTTCCGACTCCAGCCGCGGCAGTTACCTTCAGTGGGTCTTCCATTCTCCTCCTCCGGCGAATGAAGAGATTGACATTCAGACTGCACTTCGTCCCGCGACACGAGTCGTGCAGAGTTCCGAGTCTCCAAATAGACTGCTGCCACTCGGTCAGGCTGGGTTATATTTATATTATTTTACTGTTGATGGGAGGGCAGGAAGTTTCCCTCGGTTGGTGGATTATACTACCAAGATTAACAAACCAGGCCGCTTCCAAACCACAACTGGCCTTGGAGAGTATTTTCGGAATTCGGCGATCAGGGGGTTGTGGGTAACTCGGTCCGCCAGACCATATAGAATCAACACGCCAGGCGTCTCGGGGGTGTAATCAAGTGCACAGACCTTGTCATTCAAGTTCTCATCAAGTGCCCGTGAAAAGAACCTGCGGAAAACCTATATGAGAGTTTAAGTCCCTGGTCGAGAACGCTCAGTATCGACTTTCTGTGGCAGACGGCCAGGCATCCCCAAACGAAACAGGCGTAGATAATCATCGGCTACACATATGTATTGACTACGAGCTTACCTACCCGAGGGGATCATCGCCGGACTCGACAGCACGGGCTAAAATCTACTGAGTTTCCCCGGATCTTTTGTGTGTGGGTTCGCCGGGAGTCTAGATGAAGCCCGAAGGTACTTCAAGCAATTGTTCCAGGGCGACTTGACTGGACCTACGACTGAGGCCGTTTGAGGCCTTTAGTAGCATCTCTTAATAGTGTTAATGGCAACTCTTCAGTTCTCAACCCATCCGCCATACGCGTCGAGTTAGCACTGACGCTTGACGGCCGCAAAATTTGCTCTGACATCAGCAGCGAAGGCTGCGATGACACCGATAGATAAATATAGCCTCACCTCAGCCACTATGGGCGTGTCGGTGACGAACACCGAGAAAAGGAGAAGTCCAAAAGCGCTGCCCTGAGGCCACCAGCGGTAATACGCTGCCAAAGAGAGACGTAAACTTAGAATGTTGCCAGTCAATCAAACATAGCATTCTGGGACAAGTATTTCTACTAGACTTTACAGGACACCTACGTGCAACACGTAGTCGTAGGCTTTCTCTCCGTCTAGAAAAACGTGGTCATCTGTTTGTCCTGGCACGGTAGGGTGCTGGCAGTGTTCTCCACGAGTCTCACTAGCTGACGAGTAGAAGATTGCATTTCACGAAAGCCGAACTATTTGGGAATCAGCACGTCCAACATGTCTAATACCCTCCGAAAAATAGTGCTCTACCTTGCAGAAGATATGCTGAGTGAGGACCGATTTCTTCGATTGGTTTGGGGAGCAAAATGGCATGTACTCAGCCTCTTCTTCGGGGTTATCGAGGGGTTGACCACCCCCCGTGTGTGCGTTTTCCTGTTAGAACACTGGTAAATCTCCAGGCATTAAGGTCCTTGGCAGGGCCGCCTATCTGTGCGACATCCAGTTTCCAGCTAGTCTACGGAACGCCATCTTGTTACGACGCAACTTGCCTGTCGGTCTTTTGAACGCAGCCTTCTCGGCCGGATCACGGGTCTTCTGCCAGTGTGTCAGAAGACAATTACTATCGCGAGCGAGCTGACTCACTTCGTCGGGGATAAGCTGGTAATCGGACGTAAATCCAGGCTTAATATGAGAGGACACTTCAACCCCCATGACTTCGGCCGTATCGAAAAGGCAACGGCCTTGTCGACTAACTGGACAGTCTCGAGCGGTACTTGCTCGGGCAGGCGGCGACAAAACTCCGTGCCAAAGCGTTTCCACTCGTCTATCCGCCGCTTGTCGCAAACGGTAGAGTGCTGGGTAATCATATGAACTGATAGAGCTGTGGTCCGCATTGACGGAGACGTCGACCGGGCAATAAACGCCTCTGACCGGAGCTATGTCCAGTACATCAGGCTGGGAATTGACCCTGGTTGGGTAGTATGTAGGCTCAGTCGTGCCCATGACCGGCACCCGAGACGCACAATACCTGTTTAATCGGTCCCCGTTTCGGTTTGCCAATCGGCTTCCACAATCGCTGTGCTTAAGTTCAGGTCGCCCGCTAATTTAAGGTGTGCACCGAAGACGGTCTCCAAATCGCTAGACAGAAGCTATGGTTGTGGACGCTTGTATGTGCACACCTCGAATGCATCTCCGAGAATACCATGGAGCCCTACTGCCGTGCATTCGAGATTCCATCTCTGTGGTAGTACAACGCGGTGATGGTGAATAGACGTGCCACTGCGATAGTCGTGCCACCCCCTGAGCGATTTATCCGGTCATTCCAATAGCACACGTAATTTGGCAGCTGGATACGACGATGGGGAGTCAGGTGCGTTTTACTGTAATGAAGTACATCGGGCTTGTGGCGGGCAACGAACTCTAGGAATTCTGGGAGACGACATCGTTGGCTTTCCTCGCCACAATTTCTCGGTCTCGCTTGAGGGATTGCCGCATTTTTTCGTTGTTCATAGCAGACCAATAACACGGCAGGTGGCCGTGGTCTATTTGGCGGTGGGAAGGCGCTCACGAATAGACTCTAAGGTGGTAGCTACCTTTTGCAAGTCGTAGCTTGCAAGAAAGTCGCTAACGGTGGTGTGATCATCGTTCGGTTCTGAGTGCGATCGTTTGGTTGCAATCGAATAGCTGCGATGAGTTGAGGCAGCCGAAGCTTCATGCCTGAGCCTTCGGGGTCGATTTTGGAGCGACTGGTATCTCGGCTTTTGGAGGACAAGTTTGGGTCCAATGACAGCGCATCCAGGTTTTGCTAAATCCTTCTTGTTCCGTTTGACTCTTCTTGAGAATCTAGGTTTAGGTGGCGGCTGCAGGGGAGGATCAAACTCCTCTTTCTGCGGAAGAAGGAAAAATTGCGCAGCTATTAGTCTGTTCTGAAGGGATAACTGCAATTTTAGGTTTCGGAACTGGAGCAGACTTGGGCTTTTGTTTCTGTACCTCAGAAGCAGCGGGTTTGGCCGATGATGAAGAAGTCGAATGCGGCCGTCTACGTTTCGGTTGAAGTGATTTTGCGAGTTTGTCCGTCTGTTCTTTGTAAATTGGACAGCGCCTGCTGTTGGCCGCATAACGACATCCACAGTCGATCCAATATGTGTAGTTGTCGGCGACAGAGCAGCCCTGCGTCAAGTGATCGCAGCAACATCTAACGCATGCCGGCGCGTTCCGGTAACCGAAGCCTGTGGCTAAATCACTGACACCGGTGGCCGGGCTAGCGGAAGGGATCTACGCTAACGCGGAGTCCAAACAGACGTTTCACATGTAAAACGGCCTGGGTGGCCTCGCTCTTCTCCATGCAAGCGGAAATAACTTGCAAGTGCCGAAGGTTTTATAAAGCCGACGACACGACACTCCAGACTGTCGCACTTATAAAGTTTTGTTGTGATTTAAAGGGATGTGGTTACTGTGTTAATTAGCGAGGACGTGCTGTAACGTTAGTGTGTTACGATCTGTGTGTTTGTGGTAACAGCAGAGACTAGAGGACAAAAAGGTCATAAGCCAACTTTTTGTGCATTTTAAGTTAGGATTACCACTGTGTTGCTAAATGCTTTTAATGCTGCCATATTCTGGATATAAAAGAATCAAATGACAGAGATATTTTAGTAAAAAAATATTTCTACAGAGGAGAAGAAGAAAGTCCAGTGCAAACAAGGGAAAGGCAAGGTATGTCTAGAAAGCTTTAATTGCAATATATATTATACCTTTCATGTGTCATGTAGGCTAAGCGGCATAGAAACGAAATCAACTAATTAAAACTCAAAGTAATTAACACTTTCCTGTTAATTATATCTCTTATGAAGTTATAGAGAAATTTTATGTGAAAACTGAAAAACTCCTTTTGAGTATTCTAGAATGGATGTAATATCGTCATAATGACATAATGAGAATCCGTGACGATCAACAATTACGACTTTTGGGGCTAAGATATTTTTTGTACCTGTCAACTGCATACCTAGATAAGTGTCAATAAAAACACACAAAGTTGGAAAAGTGAATTAACAAAAAGGAAAAAGGAAGCAAGTAAAAGTGAATTTGTGAGGTGGGAGAGAGACCGTGAGAGGGAGGAAGACAGGTAAAGAGATAGTACGTGTCCTTGTCTGAAGAAAAAGTGGTACTCACCTCTATTCCATAGGTGATGGTTACTGTGACTAGAAAACAAATGAAGCTATAAGTATGTAAGTAAAAACTGCTAATTATAGTTTCTGGTTATTTCTCATTTTGGACTTATCCGTTTTCCCCTGTATAACTTGTATAAAAATGTATTCTTTTTTCTTCTTCTTAACGGCCCAATTTCAAGTCTTATTTTTCCTGATAATTAATGCCTCGTATGTTATATTAAAACTATAAAAGTTATTAAATTAACCTGATTACTAAATTACTATAGCTTTAAACAGCTTTAATTTCCTCTCCTGTAACATTTACCAAAACGGACTTACCTACCCTTTTTCTCCTGGAGTAATGAATTTCTTTATTTAATGAAAACGCAAACTACAACAATTGAGAATAAATTCGCACACCGAATCCAGAGTATTGTAATACCAGTGTAATCAAACTTAATATAATTTTTGTTTAATATACTTTAATCTCGTAGAAAAATATAAAATTACCACAAAAGATGGTGTTTTGCTCTATCTGTCAGAACTGTTCTATTATCCTTTGAATTCTGTGTGAATAATCCACGCTCACTTCTTACCGCTCACTTTATTTCTAAACTTGACTAGTAGAAATAATTTGGTTTAACTTGACAGTTTGAGCCCCGTAGAAAAAACAATAGGCATCACCTTGTAGTGAGTTTTTTAGTTCAAGACGTTCCTACCTTTCCTTTGCTAAAAAAAAATGTATATGAAAATTATAAATTATAGCCTCTACATTTCTTCCTTTTTTCTCAATATTGATATATTTGCGGTATTATATTTCACAGATGAATTAGTGTACTTTGAATTTGAGTAAGTTTTGATTTGGCTGTAAACAGTAGGATCTGGCAAGAAGAGATTTTATAGGAAGTGGTTGGAAATTTATCGAATATTGTTTGAACGTTCTGTACAATCATGGGTGTGCTCTGCAATCTATATGGAACCAAACCTTTATGCCAAATACTAGAACTTGTAGTGAACTAGTCTAGTCATCTGTCATGACGTTTCTAACGTCAGTGCGTGAGGGGGAGATGAATAAACAAGGACAGACTTGAACACGAGACATTGATGGAGAGACAGGTATATTGTAGTTGGAACAAAAGTTTGGATAATGTAGAAAAGAGTGGAGGAACACTATACAAAATAACCATATTTTACAGACCTCCAGAAAAATGAAATATTGGAAGGCTAGAAAGAAGATGGTCTGATAGTCGCAACTGACCAAATGGTAATGCTTGTAAGAGGAAAAGAAGAAGAACAACAACAACAAAAACAACGACGACGACGACGACGGCGACGACAACAACAACAACAGCAACAACAACAAAAACAAGATTAAAACCTGAATACCAGTGCAGAAATGTAACAAGAGACAAGAGTTTCTTCGATTTGGAAATTAGGGGCAGAAATATTCAGAGTAGGAAATATGTCCAAAAACTAACAGTAGTTTACGGAAAAGCAAATATCAACACCAAAAGAACAAAGCATGCGGTAAAGTATCATACATTGTATTGTCAAGTGCGAAAGGTATGTGTAGAATGACAAGTCGGAATAAAACCCTTAACAAGCTAAGCTAAGAAAAACTTTTGGAAACGAGGTTCAGAAAAAACGAAAAATGAGAAAATACTAAATATAATGATATTAGGAGGATAGACTAAAGAATAACTTGAAGGAAGGTTTCGTTAGATTTACTATTGGTAAATAAAATTGGGGGCCTTTAAAAGCTTAATTGTTAACAGAAATGACTGGAGAGCTGCTTTCGGAACTGGACGAAGAACATTTAATAATAGGACCTTTTTTACTTGTGAGGGCGAAGCCAATCGGTCAACCGACTTTACGTTCTCGCTAGCAGAATATTAGTTAGTAAAGTCAAGTAAATACACAAAATTTAGTAAAAATTAATTGTTAGATATTCTTAATTACAATAGAATTACGTATGTTTATCATTTCTTTAATGTTACTCTTATTCTTGCAATCGCTTTTAATGTCATGCCTGCAAGCAACAATTTCCTGTAGCCCGTAAAAATTTTGAAATCATAAATTACACGTTTTGGTCTTTAAAAGCGCGAAGACTATGATTGTGGTGGAAAACGTTGTAGTCAAACGCCCTGGCAGAAATTACAGTTGACCGTTATTTAATATACCCGTAGAAAGTTAAGGAATTTAAACAGATCTCAGAACTCGAATAGATACCGATTGATATGCATAGTATACGGGCAGTAGTACCATTCATTTGTTTTGCGACGTTCCGATTGTGGCTGCAGGTCTAACTACTGCAACGAAATCTACACGATTGCCGGTCTAGTTACTTCTCTGTCGCAGATAATTTCGTTTGTTTGTTTGTTTGTTTGTTGGTTTATGACTACTTCTCATTGGCTGAGAATTGGTCAATACGTTATCTACCCATGTTTAAATTCCTCATCTATTACCATCGATTTGGCCGTTTATGTTATTTGAAAAGCTGAGGAACTTCATCCTTTCTCTTCTCCTACTAAATTGTTTGCGTCGTTGAAATTGTCAGTCGCTTCCTTGTGCATCCAAGCGATGTGATCCCGCCAAAGGGTAAAAGCCTGCGTCTCCTCAAGAAGATGGTGCACTATGTAGAACCATTTTCTGCTACAACTGACATCTCCGGCTGGTCCAGTCGGCAATCCCGCTTGTGATAGCAAATGTGACTACATACGCCATATATTGAAATACAAATACTTGCCATACAAAAATGGCAGTCTGTAGATAACTCCGGATTGAAGCGGATCTTTTCTAAACATTGTCGACTTCAGGTGTTCTTGAATTCCCTTTCTGGACTAAAGACAGTATTCCTCTTGTATGTTAACAGCGGTTTTCTGATTATAACAGCTGTATTGTATGCCTACTTAAACACGACATTCCCAATGTCTTGGGCCTCTCGGCTACTGATACTCTTAGACTTTCATGGCCACAGAGCACTTTTCATTTTTTTGCGGAATAACCGTTTGACTGTAGGGCAACATCAATGTATACTTGTTCCTCCTGGAGATACTGCAACTCACAAACACATCATTTGACCGGGTGTGGACATAGAGATCTTGTCGATTCCAACACTGAAGATGATCACCACAACCCAATCTAAACGTCAGAAAAATTAAATCAAGGTTTTGAAACATTAGTGAACAATTTTTTTCAATTTATTTTCTTAACTCAGTTTTTTATGTCAGTAAATCCAACATTTGCATCATATTTGGAAGTACATTACGTCACGTATTTCATATCTCAATCATGAATATAGAAAAAAAATATAAAACGTAAAGTGCATAGTAAACACTATCTCAAAATACCAGTTCTTGACGGTAGTAAAGTTTAATGGATTTCAATATACATATCAGAATCATCAGATCATTTCTTTCATTCTACACCGGTAGTAAAATAACAGTAGTAGTGGAAATAGGTTTATAGTCGACCTTTAATAGCTTTCACTAATAAATGTCATCACCGACACGACAATAAAAATATGAAGATTAGAAGAACACCGTGGTATTAACACTTGTACATACACACGTTCTATCTGTTTCTATTTCTCTCTCTCCCGCGTTCTCCCTCCCTCTGACGCGCGCGCGCACGCCCCCACACATACCCTCAATTATTACTATACCAAATTATTAAATTTAAATTTTTTAAATTTTCAAGTAAATATTTATATTACCATAAACAACTACAATGGTGTTGGGAAATGTGTGATCTAGATGAGCGTTACAACAGTATTACAGCAAATCTTGAATTTTGAAAGCATATTCTAAGTTGACTAACAAATAGGCTAAATTAATTAATGTGTGTGTGTGCGCCGCGCGCGTGCGTGCACATACATAGTAGTAGAATTGTTTTTTTATAAGGGTGTACAGAATCGATTAACGCTCTGACCATAAACAAACTTAAAAAATTTAATAGTTCCAAACAAAATAACTTTTTTCCAGTTGTTAATAAATTAGAAAATAAACTCAACTAACACATCTAAATAAGGTATTAATATTGTGGTCGTAAGTAAAAAACAAGTGGGGTTTACTCTTGTCCACCTTAGAAGTCAGTGCTTTTTCTCTAACTTCTCAAACTTTCTGAGACAAACATAGGAATTTTAAAGAAATATTAAACAACAGCAACACAATTAGCTAATACTTTTTAATTTTTGTTTTAATTTTTTACCTTGGCAACCAGCGTTTGAAAACTAAATAATTTTTGTTTTAAAGAAATTTTTTGTTTAAAACTTCTTTTTTCTCTAAATCTAATTATATATTGCGACAACCCAAATTACTAAACTATTGGCGCATAGGATATGATAGTATGTGTATTTCAAATTACAAGTCTATATTGGAGGGTTTAAGATTATTTATTGTACAAACACAAGTTATAGTTTATGTGGTATATTTGATATGTACAGAATGTAATGTTTGATATAGAGTCTTTCTTTTAAAATGTTAAATAATGTTCATACGCAAGACGTGATACGTTACATAAGAAGACTCCCACGATGATGTTGAAGAGACGGGCCGGTCTTTGCGGTGTAGTTGGTTCGTCAGATGCGGCTTATAAATGATAGACGTTTCCCCAGAAATGTTTACAGCTGGGCTGGCGTCCTGTAACAGCTGGGCTGGTCCTATAACAGCTGGGCTGGGGTCCTATAACAGCTGGGCTGGTCCTACAGCTGGGCTGGTCCTATAACAGCTGGGCTGATGTCCTATAACAGCTGGGCTGATGTCCTGCAATTCCCACGATGAATCTGACGCTTCGCACACACAACGGTACTACGGATCTTATTACTCGCAAAATTAATATAGAGTTTATGACCAAGTAATATCTCAGGTGACAGTGAGTTTAATATAATAACGGTATATTGAACTTATACCACTCCGGCTTCTTCAAGTGTTCACGCGAATACCAAGGTCTACCGCGATCAGCAGACCACCCTATGAGGAAATCTTGCACTAGCACGGAAACGTCTTGATGGCACCACTTACTATTGCGTAACAATTAATGATACTGTCACTGCGGAAAATCTCACACAGTGGTACAGTTACACTCACTTAGTACACACGTAGTACTACAATATTAATACTACCGTGTGTAAATAGATAATATCAACTGTTATGCGTCACACGCGTTACTATCCCCGAAAAGTCTTAACAGATCCTTGCAAGCGGTAGAATCTTGTACAAGGATTGTATGTACCGTTCGCGGTAGCAGCAGTGAAGAACTGCCTGTAATTATACGCACAATGCGTTACAACAGTACTGTGTGCAGTTGTACTACACACACACTTCTGAGTCTTCCCGTTTCACTAACGACGAATAGTTTTTACAACACCTTGCAAGCGGTAGAATCTTGTACAAGGAGTGCACGTCCCGTTCGCGGTAGATGGCGTAGAAGAACTACCTGTGTAACGACAGGCTTAAGAAAATTTCCAACCACCACTCAGTATTCTATTGGTGGATGGAAGTCACATGGTTATTACATAGTGACAATGCACTTTTCATGCAGTAGAGTGCATTTACTTTGTAACAGCATGCATAGCGGTAATCGGACTACCCGTATCTCATGCATAACTGCCTACATACTAATATCATACATGAACGCAAACAATAGTCAGAAATGTATAGGGAATGTAGCAATACATATGTCTAAGTTCAGTTAATGGCAACACAACGATAAATACTTCACGCACCGCCCGGGAAACGTTTACCACTCGCGCACGCGCGCACATTTCCACAACACAGTACATGAATAACAATAAATAATAATGCACAGTTTTACTAAACTAAACCCTTATCCTTACTAAATACAATTGATAACATCCAAACTTAACCATCTACCAATATAATATGAATGTCCATTGTCTGCGTAATATATGAACTTGCCCCGCCTATCATGATCCTGTGATTCGTTGCAATATATATATATATGTTCAATCACTTTCTGCTACAGTTCGTTTCTTGATATATATAAAGTATTTAAAATTTATATTTATATTACCTCAAGATGTTATTTTTCCTTATTTGGAACATGTTTCGAGAGCTCCCGTGCTCTCATCCTCAGCCTTCGCGATCTTGCGTCTGGTCAAGTATTTGTGTGTTGGCTGGATGCTATTAAGGTTTCTTGTTGGTCTCTGGTATTTTAAAGTTGTATTATTGTGTGTGATTGTGGTATATGTATTTGTATTTTGTGTATTTTCGATGTTGAGTGCTTTGAATATAAATATTGTGTCATGTATTGTATTGATTTATACCTGAACAAATACAAATCAATACAAAACATGACACAATATTTAAAGCACTCAACATCGAAAATACACAAAATACAAATACATATACCACAATCACACACAATAGTACAACTTTAAAATACCAGAGAGCAACAAGAAACCTTAATAGCATCCAGTCAACACACAAATACTTCACCAGACGCAAGATCGCGAGGGCTGAGGATGAGAGCACGAGAGCTCTCGAAACATGTTCCAAATAAGGAAAAATAACATCTTGAGTAAATACAAATTTAATTTTAAATACTATATATATATTACATTTAATATTTACACATAAATTTACCTCAAGATGTTATTTTTCTATTTGGAACATGTTTCGGGTGCTATCTTGTACCCATCCTCAGCCTTCCGGTTTTTTTGTCTGGTGAAGTACATATGTGTTGTTGGTTGACTATTGTGGCTTACTGTTGGCTTCTGGTATTTCAAGTTGGTTTTATTGTGTGTGATTGTGGTGTATGTGTTAGTTTTTTGTGTATTTTCAATGTTGAGTGCTTTGAATATTGTGTCATATTTTGTATTGATTTGTATTTGTTCAGGTATTAGTTTGTTTTCTGTTTTATGTTTGTATATTTGTAAATTTTCCCATATGTTCATTATGGTGCCTTTGTGTGGTATATGTTTTATTAGTGTTACATTCGTTATGTCTGGGAATTCATGTCCTGTGTTTATTGCATGTGTGGCTAAATTGGATTTATATATTTCTGGTTTTTTGTATGCATTTAGGTGTTCAAAATAACGTTTTTTCAGCTGTTTTTTTGTTTTTCCTATATAACATTTATTGCAATCTTGGCATTCAATTTTGTATATACCGTTAGTTGTTGTATTATCATTGTTGTGTGAGCTTTTTAGATTTTGTAATTTATTTTTATTAGTTTTGTATGCTATTTTTATATCTGTGTTTTTAAATAGTTTTGTTAGTTTTGTCATTTTATTATTTATATATGTGAATGTGGCCCATTTTTTGTTTTTGTTATTATTTATGTGTTGTTCAGTTTGATTAATTCTTAATTGTTCAGTTTTTATTTTGTATTTGATTTTATTTTCTATTTTGATCATAGTATTTTTATTGTATCCATTTTCATAACCAATTTGGTATATTATATTTCTTTCTTTGTCAGTTTCTTGTTTGTTTAAGGGTATTTTGTACATTCTGTTAAATAACGAATAAAATACTGCCATTTTATGTTGTGGTGGGTGGTCAGAATGGTTAGGTATAATGATGTTAGTGGAAGTTGGTTTTCTATATATTGCATATTGTATGTGTTTGTTGTATCTTGTGATGGTTATGTCTTAATAGTTGATTTTGTTATGTTTTTCTTTTTCTTCTGTGAATTGTATTTTGGGATGTATGTTATTGATTTGTTTCAGTATGTTCTCTGCATTTGTGTTTTTGTTATTTGATACATATAGTCCATCATCTACATATCTTATCCATATGCCATTTGGGTCATGTGTTTTTATGATATTTTGTATTTTGGTGTCTATGTGTTGTAGGAATGTTTCTGCTATTATGCTTGATAATGGTGATCCCATTACTAAACCTTCTTTCTGTTGATAAATTTTGCTATTACAAATTTGCAAATACAAAATAAAAACAGAACAATTAAGAATTAATCAAACTGAACAACACATAAATAATAACAACAACAACAAATGGGCCACATTCACATATATAAATTGTGACGGAAGCGGTATGCGAACATCTGCTCTCCGGTACCAGCGGTGGACACAGCGAGCCAATCCGGCATCAGCAGCCGCCGAGACGTGACCAACTACGTGTTCGGAGCTAGCCAATCAGCGATCCCGGTTAGTTAATAAAACCCGGGCCGGCAGAAAATTTTGCACTCTTCATCGCCACGCCATCGGACGCACTTCATCTCCTCTCCTCTATCGGACGACATCGGCGCGGGGTCAGCCGGAAGGAACAGCCGAAGAATAGAACCGTCGCCGTTCTTGCGTCTTCGCACTCCCGTTCCGCGCCAGCGATGGATTTCGCTGGGCCGGCAGCCGACTCTACAACCGGTGCCGGAAGAAGAGGAGGACTGCAGTACGCCACGAACAGCGGGCGCAGCCGCCGAACATCTCAGCGCGGCACTACCAACATCACCGTTCTTGCCACTCGGTCCTTTTTAGGGCCACCAAAATAACTAGAGTGTACGATTGGCGCCAGTTGTCATGCGGCAAGCCTTTTGTCCGGTGACAAAATAATAAAATGACAAAACTAACAAAACTATTTAAAAACACAGATATAAAAATAGCATACAAAACTAATAAAAATAAATTACAAAATCTAAATAGCTCACACAACAAAGATAATACAACAACTAACGGTATATACAAAATTGAATGCCAAGATTGCAATAAATGTTATATAGGACAAACAAAAAAACAGCTCAAAAAACCTTATTTTGAACACCTAAATGCATACAAAAAAACTAGAAATATATAAATCCAATTTAGCCACACATGCAATAAACACAGGACATGAATTCCCAGACATAACGAATGTAACACTAATAAAACATATACCACACAAAGGCACCATAATGAACATATGGGAAAATTTACAAATATACAAACATAAAACAGAAAACAAACTAATACCTGAACAAATACAAATCAATACAAAATATGACACAATATTCAAAGCACTCAACATTGAAAATACACAAAAAACTAACACATACACCACAATCACACACAATAAAACCAACTTGAAATACCAGAAGCCAACAGGAAGCCACAATAGTCAACCAACAACACATATGTACTTCACCAGACAAAAAACCGGAAGGCTGAGGATGGGTACAAGATAGCACCCGAAACATGTTCCAAATAGAAAAATAACATCTTGAGGTAAATTTATGTATAAATATTAAATGTATTATATACATCAAGAAACGGACTGTAGCAGAAAGTGATTGAAATATATATATATATATATATATATTATAATACTTATAACTATTTTACCTCAAGATGTATTTTTTCTTTAGGGACATGTTTCGGGAGATCCTGTTCTCCCATCTTCAACCTTCGCCATCTTGCTTCTGGTGCAGTATTTGTGTGTTGGCTTCTGGATGTTATTATGGTGGTTTGTTGGTCTTTGGTCCTTCAGTGTTGCATTATTGTGTGTGGTTGTGGTATCTGTTTTTGTATTTTGTGTATTTTCGATGTTGAGTGCTTTGAATATTGTGTCATGTTTTGTATTGATTTGTATTTGTTCTGGTGATTTGTTATCTGTTATTTGGTAGTTGATTTCACTTATTTGCTATTCACTTCACTATTTTTTCTTTCAAATACAGATAACATATCACCAGAACAAATACAAATCAATACAAAACATGACACAATATTCAAAGCACTCAACATCGAAAATACACAAAATACAAAAACAGATACCACAACCACACACAATAATGCAACATTGAAGGACCAAAGACCAACAAACCACCATAATAACATCCAGAAGCCAACACACAAATACTGCACCAGAAGCAAGATGGCGAAGGTTGAAGATGGGAGAACAGGATCTCCCGAAACATGTCCCTAAAGAAAAAATACATCTTGAGGTAAAATAGTTATAAGTATTATAGTATTACATACATCAAGAAACGGACTGTAGCAGAAAGTGATTGAAATATATATATATATATATATATATATATATATATATATATATTATAACAGCACCATATATCAATTATTTGGAGTTATATGTCAACTGTATACTAGAATCATGTTTAAATAAATTGTAATAGTCAAAACTCCATTTGTATGTAGTAGCGATGAAAATAATGCTTTGTAAAACGACGCACACGTGGCCGTTATGTAATCAGCTCGCTGTAGAATGAAGAGCCACACCACAACTCTTAATTATTAATATTTCGGAAACTAATAAATTAAGGCGAAATCCAAGATAGCCAAAATGTTTGCCGAAATATTAATAATAACGTGTGCAAATTTTACGCAATATAATTAACAAATAAAAGAGTTAATTAATTAATGTGAATAACTTCTGTAAAAATAGAGCTACATTAATGAGCTTTTAATATGTTATAAATATACTAATTTCCAACAGATTGTATATTTTAGATTTAGCACAACTTGGTTTGCAACCAAGATATTGCAAAATAAAACTATCACAGGAAATCCGGACCGACAATTTAGTTCCGCCGGGTTAATAATATTAGTAATAATATTAATTCTCCGTCTGTGGGAATCTAACTTCATTCTCACGGACCAAGGGAATTCAAATTTTTGTAGTAGGGAGAGTGTGTCAGCCAATCAAATCATTTGACGAAATCCCGACCAGCGCGGTGTTTTGGGGCTGAACCATCACTCTACTGCCAGTATTTGCGAAGTACGGACGTAATTCTTCGATCGTCTCGTAACCATAGTTGTGAAGATTCATCAGAAGACTCTACGTGGTCAACACACATAATTACGAACATAGTAAATGCAGATCAACTGTACAACTCGTAATTACTGCGTCAGGTCGAGATACTCTTCATTACAACAAACAAGCTTATTGTGTACTACAAGCTGTGGTCATAAGCACGCCAGAGATCCACCAGACTACAAGACCAGACTTCAAGAATACGACAGAGAGGCCGTCTAAATTATTGGTGAACAGCTGACGATCAGAGCTACCACTCGAACGAAACACACACACACACGCTGACGTGCGACGTGCGAATCGACGAGGGACATAAACCAGTTCGAGCAGAAAGCCGCAGACGTTAAAATCTTCAACAAACAGCAGGAGAGGAGAGTGTTGCCGAATTCTGAACTCAACGACCGAATCCAGGACGCTCTAAGCAGATCACTATCTCTAGCAGATCGGACCGGGACAGCGAGGGATATTTGGAGCACCTCTACCATCCACTTCAATAACAGGAAAGCAAAATCAACTTATTTATTTTTCAACATCAAATTTTCTTGATTTTTCAATTAAAAGCATTGTAATTTAAACAATTCAGGTGCCACAAAAATCAAAGACTCTAGTAAATAAGAATAAATTCATTGTGATAATCTGTATAGCAGTCTAAGTCATTAGTAAGCTGTAGTTAAGAATCAATAGAAATAATACGAAAGCGCTATACAAATCTTAACAAACAATCTAATTATTAGCTCATACTGCAGTATAACAGACTCAAATCACTAGAAAATGAAATGACGTGAACTAGACAGTCACGCCTAATTTATTTTGGGAAATATTCAAATTAACTTCAGAGTTTTTATATTTTATTTTTATTAACATTCGAATCCAATTTATTTAAAGCAATTTAATTAAATTAAATAAATTAATTAATTAAATTTTTACTTGCAATTAACTTGTCAAATAACGAGTTTAACTTCTTTTCAATTATCAACCAATTGAAAAACATTAGTCAAGATCGATTCATTGTTTAGACTGTAAGGATAATTGATAATAGAACCCTTTTATTCTTGTGTGTTATTGGAGTAATAAACAACGTTTTATTACCCCATATTGCATTGTTTTATTGTTGTACTACAAAGCCTACCAATCTCACAAAACTCTTGACCCTTAAAGTAACTTATTTTGTGTGTTGTTGCCATAAATTTGAGATTACAAACTTTGCGAAATTCAAATCCAAAATCCACACGCCCTAGTCGGAAGAAACCGCAAGATCAGACAGCAGGTAGGTACTCATACACAACACACATAACAACAACGCATATAAGTAGAGTTGCAATATATATATATATATATATATATATATATATATATATAGACTTAGCGCCGCATAATTTCTTCATCACACGCCAATTTTTACCCAGGGTATCTAAAACAAATTTGAGGAACTTGTATAAGTACATCTTTAGGTGAAGAAGTTATTTTGCCCAAGTTATGGTGTGTCAGCGTACGAAAAACTTATACAAATTTTTATACATCGTATTTTTGCTGTACGCTGAAGCCAGATAACCTGTTCGATATATACAAATGTATATAATGAAATATGGGTAGTTAGTCGGCCATATTGGCATTCGTAATAATTATTCTATAAAATTTGTAACATGTGTAAAAAAGACAGACACTACAGAGGAAAGTGTGTTTTTATTCTGTTTAGTTGGTATAACGAAATATTGGACCTGCCATAATTTATTCTGTTTAGTCGTCTAGTGCGGTAATTCGTTGAGTTTTCTAACGTGTGTGGGACAGAATTTTGTAATTCGTATGAAGTGTTTGTGATTGCAAGTCGAAGTAAAAATATGTTGGAGGCGCTAGGAATAATAATGAAAGGTAAGATGATCATTTATTTAGTGTATGTTGTCCGTTGTTTGTAGGAAATTAGCTGTTAGGTTATGTATGAATGTCTCGATTACTTTGGGTTGTACACTAGGCCTACCGGTTGTTATAGACCCAACTATACATAATATCACTGTGTTCTGTCCAAAATTTAATAATGGAGCAAATTAGCATTCTAATTTAATTAATACAATATACCTAGGCTAACGCCATGCGTTCTTATGGGAGTAAAAATTTAATTTTTTGTCTCCGTAAATAGGTTCGACCGCCGTTTAAAATTATTTTTCTCGTGTTTATATAACATAGAAGAATATAATAAAAATATATCAGCGCAATATCAGCATTGATGAGAATCTTCATAATTACCCAAGGGGTAATTAACTAATTTTTAAAAAAAGTCCCTGTAAGGCAGTGAATCAATTTAATTAAATAAAGTTTCTTTATTATAGATACTCCTGTAAGTCTGACAATTATTTTGTCTACTCTAGCCTACCTATATATGTGTAATGTATCCAATTTGTAAATCATTTTATTCGTAAAAAGTGGTTCTACCTAACACAAGATGGTACGCCTTACTATAATATATTTAATTTGAACTCTGCTCGTATTTAACTAGTTACAAATTTTATTTAATTCTTCAGTCCAGCTATATTACTCTAAATATACTTTCAAATTCACCATTTTTCATAAAATTCATAAAAGAAATACGTTAGGTTATGTTTCATGTCTAGATTACTTTGTCGAACACGTATCTGTTATAGAACCAACTATGCCTAATAGCACTGTGTTCTGCCCAAAATTTAATAATTGAGCAAGTTAGCATTCTAATTTAATTAATACAATTTTATTTTTTCATTATTAGCGGGCCAATTTATACAAAAACAAAAATTCTGGAGTTTTGTATTGTAGTGTTTTAGGGTAAATAGAATTGCCATAATAAATTTAATACAGTAGGCGTATTGTTTTGAGTGTGAAACAAAAATCATTTGTTTGATGTTTTAATTCAGTTCACTTATCCCCAATAAGTAAAAACTTTTACAAAGGTGCATAAGGTATTATCATTTGCTTTAAAAAATTGAATTCCAAAATAATACAAAGACTATTTAAATTAGATTTGTTCCTTTACTGCATTAATAAAACCTGCCATATACGCGTCACCTTATGCTACATAAATATCAAACACACTTAGTTAGTTAGTGATTAATTATGTTAACAAAACTAGCAAACTAGCAGGGCATTAGCCGATTAACTTACAGCGGAATAGCCTGTAAGCCTAACCTAACTCTGAAATAAAATGAATTACTTTTAGGAAAAAATCAAAATTTGTTTGTGTTATGTAGGCTTGGGTGTTAAGTATAATAGGCTAAGTTCTTTATCACAGTAAATTGTCTCTAGCTCCAGATACTTGCATGTCTACATCAATTGTCATATTTTACTTTTCAGATGACTGTGAAAGTAGGCCTAGGAGACGTACAGCAAAAAAAGGTACATATAGTTTTAATTGTTATTTATATTCAGTGTATAAAAGCACCCCTTAACTCTAATCAACTAAAAATATAAAATTAATTAACCCATTTTTAAAAAAGACCCTGTGAGGGAACTGACTCCAGTTAAATGAAATATGTATTCTGTATTAAATGCTTATTCTGTATAAATATAAAGTTACTGATAACTTTACACAGAATAATTTTATTTAGATTAAGTCTGGCCTATGATAATATAACTGATTTAGCTAAACTTACTGCGGATTAGCCTGTAAGCCTAACCTAACTCTGAAATAAAATTAATTACTTTTAGAAAAAGATCAAAAGTTTATAGGCCTGGGTGTTAAGTATAATAGACTAAGTTCTGTATCACAGTTGAATTATCTTTAGCTCCAGAACTTACACCAATAGTGCATGTCTACATATATTTTCATACTTTACTTTCATATTTGACTGGGAACGTAGTAAGTTCAGTGTTAATTTATTCATGTTACCTTATATTTGGTGTATAAAATCACCCCTTAAACTCTAGTTAACTTAAAACTAAGATTAATTAACTGATTTTTAAAAAAAGTTCATGTGAGGGCACTGACCGCAATATAATTAAATATTTTTGCTTTATTATAGATACTCCTGTAAGTCTGACAATTATTTTGTCTACTCTAAAAAAATTCCATTTATTACTTTTATGGTGATTCATGTATGAACATTACATAATTTTAATTTTCTTACAGATGTAAGACTGTTTCCGGAAAATGTATGCGATCGAATTTCACAAGATTTAGGACACACACAAGTGTCTGATCAAGTAAGTTTGAGTGGTAGATTAGGCCTGAAATTTATGCTAAATTTTGTTCGTAAATTCTGCCTAAATTTTTTGCCAGTAATTTAATCTATGGCTTTGATATGAAGTATAAAATGTCTGAAGACAAGTACTAAGCCTTGAGTTCCTACTGAGTACACCCATTAGCCTATAAAAATATTAGCTAGACTGCGTACGTTTTCAATTGTAAAAATGAAATAGGCCTACCTATATTTGTGTAATGTATCCAATTTGTAAGTCATTTTATTCGTAAAATGAGGTCCTACCTAACACAAGATGGTAGGCCTTACCATAATATATTTAATTTGTACTCTGCTCGTATTTAACTAGTTAACATATTTTATTTTATTCTTCAGTCCCACTATATTACTCTAAATATACTTTCAAATTCAGGATTTTTCAGAGAAACGTAATTAATTAAATAAGATATGACTTAATAAGTTAAGGTTAATTTTAACACCTAATATAACAAAATTTATAATATAGGCCTATGGCTACTGTAATACGGAAGCAAACTGTTGTAATATTTTGTACACATAGTTACTTTCATAACATCGAGTCCATTAAATTGTAATTTATTTGACATAAAAATTTTATTTTAACACAGCTCTGCTTTAAAAATTAAGGACTAACATTTGTCAGGTAAAAGAAAAAGTGAAAAGAGAATTTGAACTGTGACTTCTTTAATTTTTGAGTTAAAAAGCTTTTTAATCTCGATTAAATTTTATAATATTAACTTGCAGACAGAAAAGGTTTTGCTGGTGACTAAAGAAAGCATCGTTCTTTTATCTTATGTAAAATTTATTATTGCATGCAAGTCTGATTAAAGCTCACTAAACTAAAATTATCACTGCTTACAGCAGCAGGTTCTTAAACCCGATAATTGATGTAGGCCTATAGTGTTATTTTTATTTAATTTCTTATTATCTGTATTTATAATCTGTAACTTAATGTGTAGAATTGTATTTATATTGTTTAACCTCCTAAATACTACTCAACTAATATCACATGAAATTTAAAAAAATTAGTATCTTAATATTCTAAATTTTATGGGGTGTGTTATACTTAATAGTAGATTTAAATGATACGGAGTATGGATGAATTATCCGTAATGTATTTGCTAGTTATAATACCGTTATAATCAGGATTATATTATTCAATGTTAATCATTTGAACAGTTTTTGTTTTTCGAGTTTGTGTGATTATATTAGAAATCTTTTTCAGGAATCTTCAGTGCAGGGATGTAACCAAGCAATAGTGACTGAGTTCATTTAAATTAAAATAGATTACTATAAAATAACTACTATATTATGCTGTAAATTTAATTTTTTTTAGAAATTTACACAAAATCCATTAACTTTTTGTAAATTCATAGTGCTAACCTACAAATATTGTGCTAGGTTAAGAAAATAAATTATTCTCTTAATTATTAGCTTAATATTATTATAATTATTAACTTAGTGAAAAATTATGTATGAGTTTTGTAATGATCTTTCAGGTTCCTCCTGAACTTTCCAGAATTGACTGGGAAAAAATGACTATTATTGCACCATCAGTAGTATCGACATCAGATGATATTGATGTGGAAAACATATGAAGTGGAGAAGGTAATATAATCAAAGCAATTTAGCCTATAGATAATTTAAAATTTTTTTTCTGTTTGTGAATTTTGTAACATTAGCATATTTGATTTAATGTTTGTTTCATATGTAGTGTTAGGTTTACCTAAATTATCTTTACTTGACAAACTAGACTTGTATAGGTACTTTAAATAAATTAAGAAAATCAGCTTTGAATGTAGCACAATTAATTCATACCATATTTCATTAATGTTTTGTTTTCAAAGCATTTTTTTGTTTGGGTGTTAGCCTATTTAATTTGTGTTATGGCAAAATTAATTTTCTGCATCAGGAATGTCCTATTTCATTGAGCAAGCTTTATAGGAGATTTTGAAGTTTGTGATAAAATAGCCATTAATGATTGTTTTGTCTTGTTAATGACAACAATAAAAGTTATTAACAGTCCCATTTACATTTTAAATGAGAAAATTTAGTAACATAGTAGTTGGAATCATTTTTAATTAGTAGTATTATGTGTCAATGCTTTCAAATCAGGGGCTTCCTTTGGAAAGTATAATCATATGATAATTTTAAGATAATTATTGTTAGAAGCTCTAAATAAGTTTGTTTATATTATTTTTTATATAAAGAGTTTTGGAAGCTGCTGGAAAACAAAAGTTCTTAATAAAGTACATAATTAGTTTAATAACATTATTTCCCATAAAATTGCAATTATTTCATTTAGTAATTTGCACTTTTGTTGATACTGGCAATGATAATTATTTTTCTCTGTTAGCTAAATTCTTTCTTTGTTACATAGTCCATCGTTGTAGAAGCTCTTATATCGCCAGATGATTGTGCAAAATTTATAAGTTTGGAGGTAAATTTCTCCTTATAGAACTGCTGTATTCTTATATAGTTATCTCTCTCTGACCTCTATTTTGCACTATGAGGTGTACACTTATTTCCATTCTTATTTGGTATTCTTTTATCTCTTTCTACTATTATTTAGTTACAATAGTTTAATCATAGTAGTCTCTTTATAATTGGTTTAGTGTTTTTTGTACACTGGTCTGTCCCTTAGTGTATATCATTGACTAACATTACTTACACCTAGTGTCACATGACAGGTGTTCTTAATTACGATTATAATACATTATGTCCTTTCTTATAATATTCTTATACTATTACAATAGTGGCATTACACCTTACTTGTGGTATAGACATTAACCTTTTACTTCTATTTGGTATTATAAAGTGGTTTTGTTCACATTTTACTTAGTGAATCCCCTTTTGGTCGGTTTTGGTTCACTTTATTTACTTAAATTCTTATTTAAAATCCATTTTGGGTATCTTATATTGGTACCTGTAGAAAGCTTATCAGTTCTTCTTGGTTTAAGGCACAAAACATTTTGGTTTAGGTAGGCTTTTCCTACTGATAGATGTGAATTTAGGTGAAATTTGTACCAACAATGTGTATGTTAGGTTGATACAAATTTACATTCTTTTAACCTTATTTTCTCAAGTTTGGTTTTATTAATGATAACTAATAACTCTTTACTTATTGCCTTTTCTTATCTTACATGATTGTTTGACTATTTGAGTAATATTTGTTATTATTATGAGACAATTTTAATACTTCTTTACGTTACATGGGTGCTATGCATAACATGTTACTATGCTTTTATTCACAGCTTCTATTCAGTTAACAGTCTAGTTACTTTCATTCTTTTATAACATATCTTGTCCTATACATTTATAATATTATCTGTTGTATATTGTACAGGAATGGGTTTCCTCTCCTTAAAACCCCACTGTTGTGTTTGTCAATTTGTACATACACCTATGCCAATGTGTTTTGAATTATTTTAATTATGTAAATCTCGGAGATATTTGGAGTTGTGGGATGTATTGATGTAAGTAATTAATTATTAACTTAGCTCTCTAAAAACTATCAGTGTTTATGTACCTGTAACTTAAATAATTAATGAGTTATTTTATAATTCCGTTCAACCCTATTATACCTTGAAGAGAATTCTGTCTAATTTTGTATTTTTACTCTCTCTCTTTGGTGTCAGATAATTCCGCTATAAGCGCTGTAGTATCGGCTCAACGAAACTTATAGGTTATTTCAATGTTTATGTTAACCAATTATTCTATACTTATTCAGTTACTTTTTTATTCCTAGCTCATTAAACCATACTCCAAATAACAAGATTTTGCCAATATATAAAGGTTCTTTATTTGTTTACTTCTTTAACATTGAATAATATATGTCCTAATTAACATATGCTTGAGCTATAGATTGTATGAATCGATTGTTGATTATTCTGATACTTTATTTAAATTTAGTTATATAGTGTGTTTTAATTTGTAATTAATTTAATTCAGGGTGTGAAGGTTCTTGTAACTGTGGGGAAGATTAAAAATACATAGATAAGAATGCAAGATTTACAAATTTAAAGTGTTGTGTAGTTAGTATGATTAATATAATAATAATTTACCAGACTAGAACGAAGCCAATCGTGTAGGCGGTTGATTGATAAATTTACTGTTCTGGACAATTATGCCGTACGATTTTCTTTCTTCGATTTAATAGAATGGAATTCTTCTCCTGTCCACTTCGGAATTACAGCTTTTTGGATTGGTTTACAGCCCGATTGATGCTTCTTCTGCAACGCCAGGATCCAAATACGTTCTTCTCTTGGTTGAAGCAATTAGTGTTGTTCCGTGTTTTTGAAAGGTTATAACTTCTGGTGTAGTGAATATTATTAATTGTGATACTGTTAATTCTTTCTATTTGGTTTAATATATCATCTATTCCCTTCGGATATGGGACAGTTCAAGTTCTTCCTTGTATAATCCAGTTATTTATTCTCTATTGTGATTTCATACTGTAGTGTTATTTGGATTAAACTGTACTGGTGATAGTCATAAACATTGTCATTAGGATTTTGTGTTTTATAATCGTGTCTGATGATTTAAAATATTCCGATTAAATAGATAATTCTTGGGTTTTTTAATCTCATCACATTCAGATCATCAAAGCAATTATTGTCAAATTAACAACTTCCTCTTCTTCTGTCGTCCCTAGCAACACACGACTTCTTCCTTCCACATGTTTTGAATATAGTGTTTATTTCATATATTTTTTGTCTATTCCTTATCAATTTGCTATCCTATCGGAATGTAACTTTACCGATAGTTGGTTTATTATTTTCTACACATATTCTGCTGGTTTTTTGATATAAGCCGGTTTTTTTCCTTTTTTTATATTTAATCCACTTTCGATATTAAATGTTATTAATCGATATCATGGCATTATGGTATTATCATAATTTGTATAAATTTTATTATATATCATTATTAATTTAATGTTTTTTCTAGCTCTTCAAATCGTATTAATTAATTATTATTAATTGATGTACCTAACCTTTATGTTATGAGTGGTTATATAGTGGTTTTGGCTGTTAGGCCTTTTATTGTAAACAGATCTACCTGTGTTTATAACTGGTACACATCTATAGCCCCTTTTACATAAATTCATACATATAATTAAATCTTAACTATTAACATTTACATAAACAATTATTTTTTCCATATCTAATAACAATTTTATCTTGACCTATGGATCACATATAAGAAAATTCAAATCTATTAACGTTAATTAGCTGCTTCACACTTCATTCTACAACAGTCATTGAATAATACATCTTGTTTCATTATCTTTCATTAACTCAACACATATTTGGTATAACATAACATAAACTTTATCATAACATTTCTTGTCACAAAATAATACCTCTTAACTCAAAATTCTTATTTGCTATTAGTAAATTATTGTTTCATTTTTTGTTTGTTTTTCATTAAACATATATCATCAACTATTGTCTAACTTACAGGTTCGGTTATTCTTGTTAATATTACCTTGCATCCTTATTTACCTGTATCTATGATTATAAATATAATTATTAGATCTTTGTTCTACCATGGGGTTAAATATTGACTTGTTTATTATTCTGTGAACCTTGTTTTTATGTAACTTGAGTGCTAGCATTTCTGTTGCGTTACAATATTGGTCATCTCAGTTAGTCAGTTCTTGTCCATCTCTTCAATCTGTAAGTTGTTCAGTCATTGCATATACGGGTAAGATGTTCTATAGATGACTGGCTCTTGGAATCTATATTTTATACCATGGTTGTTAGGTGTCTTTCTCGTAGTATGTTTCTTCCTTGTCTTCATTGGTTCCTTACTGACCGAAAACTATTGGGTTGTTGGTTCCTGTGGTACAACCATTGTTCGGTGCATCTTCTTTTCCTTATAATGTTATTTCACTTGTTAGTTACCATTAGTTTTATTAACTCTTATTGTTGTGAGTTTATCCTTGGTGATGAGTAGCTCATGTAGTTTCATGCTTGGCCTTTTAGAAGAAACACTTTGTTTGTCTCTTTCGCTCAATTATTGACATGTGTTAATATTTTGGGTTACTGAAATATTTGTGCTCATATGTCTCGTTACAATATTAACTGGTTGTAGGCATATAAACTTATACACTGTTGTGAGAATTGTACAAAAGTACCTTTAAGCTAATTTCAAAACACAACATTTCAGAATTAATCACATTTTTTTCACTTTATAGGCTATGTCACACCAAAAGAAAATGTACAGGTCACTTTCAACAACAGTTGACAACAGCTGACTGAATATTATCCGATGACAAAATACTAAACAGATGGGAGATAGTCACACCAACCAACCATTTTGTATATAGTCTTTAAAATGAGATTTTTTTGCTTGTACACGGAAAACCTGGATCACTGTATTAAGATATATATTTTAGATATGTAGGTCAATTTATTAATTTTGAGCTATTAATTTAGCTAGTGCTAAGCTTTAAAACACAGTTATTTGTATGAAAGAAAAGTACAATTTTGTAGGCCAAGTAATAAAACCAACTATGATTCTGAAAAATTGTCACGGGTAGGAAAATAAAAATAATAATAATTCACCGATCTGAATGACGTTTTACAGAATCGTGATAAACATAAAATTACTTTTGATAGTGATCCCATGCTCATCCCAAGTTGAAACTTTCAGAATATGTAGAGGAAAACAATATCTTTCACATATATTTTTTTGAGAATTTTAAAAATACAGTTTTTCAAAATTCAGTAAATGCAATAATGATGTGTTTATAAAAAATATATATATTTTCAACTAATTATGTTTTATATCATATGAAAGCCCTTTAAAAGAGCTTTCAAATGAACTCGATGTCATTGTTCTAGCTTAATTAGAACACAAGTTGTGAACAAATCAATATTGTTGCGCAAGTCAAAAATTTTATTTATTTTTTTCATTTTTGAGCACCCATTACTCAGTAAACTTTCGTCAGAAAAATGTGAAAAAATTGATTTGTGTTACTATTTATGAATACTACATGCATACTTAATTTCAAATAAATCTAAGAGGGTCAGGTTGTAGCACTTGTTGATTTGACACGGAATATCTCTTAAATGTAACTTGAAGTTTTCATTTTGTTGTAAACATACCAGTCTAGTTTTTCTATTTATAGTTTATGCTTTTTTTTTTTTTAATAATTTCAACTAATTGAACCCCTAATCAATCCTACACTCCCTCGCAGAAAAACCTATATTTAGTTCATTTATATTGTCATCTGAGTTTAGTTATGTTTGATGTAATAAATAAAATGTTTATTTCATCAAAGGTGTTTTCACTTTTTGTAATTATGTTCTTGTAAATAAATATTCGATGTACTTTATGAATGTAATCTTATAGTTACTGATAAAGTAACAAAGCCCAAATGTCTGTGTGGTATTTTTGTTGTAATAATATTTGTCTGATATGTATTATTTTTGCAATGTTTTTATGTATCTTCTATGAAGAAATAATTTGTTCATTATCCTTAATAATTATTAATTATTGATACCTTAGAATTGAAACTGTTTTGTATAAATTTTGTAATAAAAATCAATGTACTTGTAAGTCTTTTTTTATCAATAACCTATTGAAAATAACACATTCCTTGTGCAATGCAAGTAGGCCTACCAAATACCTACCAAAAATGTATATCCCCAATTTTTGATAGAATATTTGATTTTTGTTGCCATCAGAATTTTACTTTGATTTTACTTTCATGTTCCATAAGGAAATGGAAGTATGGTGATGGCAAAAAAAATTGTGTTAGAGATTTTTGCAGATTCTGATTATACTACCCTCAAAACATGAAAAAAATAATTTATCGAAAAGTGTCTGTGTGTCTGTCTAGATTTTTTATGGCAAACGATAAGAGCCGCAAATTCAAACAGAATCAAATAATTTTTTGAATACAGTCCTGAATTGTAGAGTATTCAAGACCTATTGTTTTTTGTGAAGATCGGTTAAGATAAAGGGGTAGTTTACCTGCAATATTTTATGTTGTAACAAGAGAAATTTTTTCATGACGAACGATAACTGCCGTAAATTCAAACAGAATCAGATATTTTTTTACATATGTGCCCGAGTTATAGAGGACTCAAGGCCTATTGATTTTGGTGAAGATCGGTTACGGGGAAAGGGTAGTTTACCGGAAACATTTTTTTGTTGTAACGTAATAGTTTACCTGATAATTTTTTGTATATATGTACTACGTTATTGACAACAAAGAAGCAGTTTGTTTTTAAAATTCCTTCCCGGCCTGTTTGGCCGTAGACCAATGTTTTCTGCAAAACCAGACGTTTCGCCAGTGCCATCGACTTCCATCATCAGTGAAAATCAAGTGCGATAACGTGAGGTGGTATACGTTAGTGCCCACAGTAAGTGGCTGAAGCAGTAAGTAGAAAGAAGTAGTTTCAATGGAAATATTTCATTTCGAAAATGATTTTAAATATAAATCTTAGAACATGGAAGTCGTGTATGATTCTCCATACCAATATTTTGTTCTTAAGTGTGCTATTAAGTATTAGGAATCTTCTCCATGTCAAGGTATAGGATTACAGCCTGTTTTGCCTTCACTGAAGGCATCTCTTTTCCTTGCCCTACCTATATCTCGTCTTCCCTGAGGTCTGTATCTTATTACTTGTTTAGGTAGTCCCATGTTTTCCATTCTCTTGATATCCTGCCTCTATTTTATTTGTCCTTCCCTTATTCTGCCGGCTATAGAATATACATTTTACTTGGTACTTATATTTTCATTTCATATTTGATATCTAAGGGTTTGCATTATGAATACTCGACACAATATTTTTCTTGTTAGATTCGAAGTTTTAAATAATTTTCTCTTAAAAAGTGTGTATGAACATTTTAGCACGACGAGATTGTCTGTTTTATTATTATTCTTAACGTTTTGGTTTTTATTATTAATTTTTGGTTTATTGATTTATTCTACCCAATTCAATCTATTATTGAATCCGATATGAATAAATCGGTTTACTTACTCTTTGACATCGTTTATTAATTTTGTTTAAATAGTTTAGAATGTTTTTTGTTCCATTTCACGAGTTCGATTCTGAAGAAGTTGCGTTGACTCTTCTATTATTAGCTGCGGTGAGTTGCTCTGTACTTTCCTGTATAGACACTAACATAAACACAACATGTACATGATACTTAATATTATTATAACATTAATAGTTAATAACATTTTATTATGGCCTATGCATACAGCATTGGTCATTGTCACTTCTGATAGTGTCCTTTTTCTTCATCTTGTGGTTTTATTACCTTAACTATAGTTTGTTAAGTGAGTTTACTATACTTTAGGAAGTTACCTTTTTATATGGGTTGTAATCCTATCAAATTATTCTCGTTATTGCTTGAATATCTCTTATCATTGTTTTGATAGCACTGTTATTATTGTGCAGTAGTTCATTCTGCATTTATACTGAAAATTGCTTTGGTTTAAAGTAACCAAGATTACTTGCATCTAGCTGTCAACATGGTTTATTTATTATTATTGTTATTATTAGTATTTGGGTGGCTATAATCCTTGAATTTACTTATTCGAATAGTATTCTGCCTCATTCAATGTTGTTGGTTTAGTTCCTACTCTTTTATGATAAGTTTACAAGATAATTTTGTTCATCATGCATCCATTCTATGGCAAGCATGTAGTTATAATATACAACAATGGATTATTGTCGGTTTTGTGTTTCTGTATTACATTTGATTTATTTGACTTTATGTAGTACTGGTATATCTATTGGTTATTATTAGATTACATTTTGTTTATCTTTTACAGTCTTTACTATTGGTAATTAGTGGTTATTTCTAATATCAATTCCACTTTACAATTGGTCATTGGTGTTTTGGACATAGCCCGCTTTTCATGTCTACACATAATTTAGCTAAGAACTTATTATTATTCATTCTCTTTCTTACTTTTTATGTTCAATAATTCATTCTTATTGATTATTGTTTGTATTACATTGTCAAGGAAGGTATTCACTTAATAAGTTTTGGTCAAGTGTCCATTTGTTTTGCAGCTTAGGGGTTTAAATCATGTTGTTTATTCCATTTATTCTTTCTTCTTTTATAATAATACTTTTATTGCCATATGTTAGTTCATTATAATTCATGTTATCTCCCTTTTTTGTGTTTGATCTGGATATTTTCTTCTTCTCTTCACCGATTTCCTTCCTCCCTCTTAATAAGTTTCTTCATGGCGTTTTCACTGGTTTCCTTCTCACGGTTAATAGGTTTCTTCTTGATTTTGTCTTTAATGGGTTTCCTTCTCACTGTTTGATGTATTGGGTAATTATGTATGTCGTCTCGTCGTTAGTCTTGCTTTATCTTCTTTAGTTGCACATTTACTGGTAATTCCTTCTTCATTTTAATTCACTTGGTTTTGGCTTATGATACTTCCTTTTTTATCCATGATCGTATGCTTGACCTTGTAGGTATTCTTAATTGTAGTGGCTTTCAACTTATTTGTGGTACGCTGGTGTTGGTAGTGTTATATGTACCATTACAACATACAAAAATTTGACAGATATTTTTGTCGCAAAAAACTTTTATGATATATTGTGTATAAATACACATATAAAGGTATTTTTGCCACAAAAAACGTTTATGATATATTGTGTATAAATACACATATAAAGGTATACAATACATTTGATTTGTTTAACAGTCGTTATAAGACAGTATTACCATATAGGGGAGAGCAGAGAGACATAAGTTGATACTTTGTACTTCTTCAAGTGTCCCTTAGTCGCAGCACCTCTGCAACTGTATAACGTTTTTGTTATAGCTTGTAGTACATGCTCCTCCAGTCTGATTATAGCAGTGTACAGTAAAATGAGTCTTTGTTCGCTTTTGTATTTTAGAACGTGTAAAGCAACCTTTTTGTCACTAATTTGCTATGGGTGTTTACAGCTACGTACTTTGTTGGATCCATGGTAAGTGTACAATTGAATCATACTAATACAAAAGCAATGTGGCAACATGAGGGCAAGTTATGTTTCTCTATAACTTTTAAAAGAAAATTAATTCATAACCTAACAGATCTCAGAATTAATTATGTGTCAGTTACTTGTGACCCTATAATGAAGATTACGTGTTTATTAAATCCTAAAAAACTAAAATTTTTAAAATGATAATAGTAATAATGGCTCCTTTTTTGCCGCCTAGGAAATTTAGGAGGTAGAATAGGTTGCCTAAAGTGAGTGTTCGACACACGCACTAAAGGTAGAGTGGCCAGCAGCACTACACTTCAGCCACTAATTTTAAAATTAAAGGTGTACCTTCAATTTCACCAGAAGGAAAGTGGTATGTTGGTACAATGTAAGTAAAACATTTTGTTCTGTTTTCTTTTTTTCATATTTGGTTCAAACGTACAAGTGAAAAACTTTCTGGGGCGATGTAGCTCACAAACCCTACAAAGACTCGGCGTTTTCCACAACTTGTATTTAGGAAAGAACAAAAAGAAAAATCAGATTTCTGTGTTATGATCTGCACTATTCTGTTAGTTATTATGGTTTGTACCCTAAGAATATTCGTATGTTAGCCTCCGAATACGTGTTTGCAAATAATGTCGATTTTCTGGTGAACTGGGCCGGTAAAAGATTGTTTTACTGGCTTCATGCAGCGACATTCAAGGTTGTCTTTTAGAGAGGCTGAAGCAACAAGTTTTGCAATAGCATTTAGTTTTAATAAACATAACATAAAACTTTCTTCAATATTGGAATTCTGTGATAAGTCGCCTTCATTTTTACTGTCACAATATTTGGAATGTGAAGGAAACCAGGCAGCATAACGACAGTGCACTGTCCTAACAAAGTTGTCAGTTTGAAGGGAAATAAACAAGTCAGCAGGGTTACCCCTTTGGAAAAGGGTGAAACCAGTGGTATTTTCATAGATGGCAGCTGGAAACCACCACTTATCGTTATATCCACAGAGTGTTATGTAGATATCACTTTGATTATTTATGGACCAGCAGGTTGTATTGGAGTAGCACATCCATCAAGATAAATTACAGCCTCTCTTTTTTTACTATTTATGAAACAGTTTATACCTCATACCCGTTACAATCTGACTTCAGCCATTAGACAAGTGTTTATATGGCCTGTTTCGGTGCAGCCGCTGAGAGCTGGATGACAATAAACCCAGGTAAAACCATGACATACCTGGGCTAGCAAAAGATGCTCTTTCAAAGGCAGCTACACCATCTAACTGACAGCAGGTTTTAGTTCAACTGGAATTTGGCCATTAAATGAAAATATATTCAGTATCGAAGAGTTTCTGTGTTCACCTGTAATTGACAGAGAGATAGGAGACAAAAGTAATTATGAAGGAAGATTAACACCAACAAAAGATTGTCAAGAGACCACAGTAGCCGGACCTCCCACGTCGGAAATAAACGAGACATCTGCTAATACCTTATCACAATTGACACCAGAATAAATTCGCCCTTATCCGAAAGCGACTGCAAAAATAAAATAGAAATGCGCCAAGAAGAAAAAGTCAAGTATTCTCACTGACTCCTATTAAAAAAGCAATTCGTATTGAAGAGGAGGCATGACAAAAGAAGGAGCGATCAAAACGGAAACTAATCATGAACGGTAAAACGAAGGCGATTTGTGGACTGTATAGAAACGGTCAATCAAACTCTCCAAGACTTAAGAAATTGTAACAAATTAGTGGGTAGCGTAACATTTGTTATTTCAGAGGATTCTCGCTAGAGATTACCGGTAACTGCAAGAGGAACCCGCGCTGATATTGTCTCAGTGTGTTTAAAGTCCTCGGCGATGTGGAATGCTATTCAGACTAAATTTGCAAAGCAATATGAGAGCCCATTTAGGAGGAGGAGGAGATGGTGATTTTTCTACAAACTTACTGCACCTCGGTGACGGTAGTGTTCCTAATGACGTTAGCTTCACAGAAATTGACGAAAAACTGGGACATAGTAAATAGTACAACACTGTATTAATTGCTAAATTCTGTGCAAAACGTCAAGTGTTTACTTGATAAAAATTACAAGTGGTTATTCCCAAAGAATCGAATCTGTGAAGGAAAATAATGATACAAGTTTGGAAAAATTTTCTGGGGATAATAAAAAGTCCGAAGAATCTATTAACACCGTATTTAATATTGAAAATATAGTGTACTATCTCCAAGAATTTTTGAATTCTTTAAATCAATCTTGCATTCCGCCACAACGGTTCATTCTAAAGGTTGGCACTCCAACAATGTTGTTGAAAAATTTACATCCTCCGAACGTTTGCATAATACAAAATGCAGGTGACACGGGAATTTCTGTGTCAAGTAGGTAATAGCGTTATTATCGACTCAAAAGCCCTCTTCACACACACATTCGAATCAGTAGGCTACTGGTTGTTAGCATTACCTGGTGTAATTACCAACTTATAAATTGTAACATTCTTTACTTTAGTACACACTTGAAGGAAATTAACAGTTTCGAAATTACATCCGTTCCATTTACATAATTTTCATTAAACCTACTTAATATGTAGTAGTGAACGATAAGCTTTTCCAGGTTTTACTAGTACTTGACCTACAACGGTCTGATCTCCTACACTCAGTGCCTCTGTCTTTAATGATCACTGCTTTTTTTTACATAATAATTTTCCCATTCCTGCATAGAATTTACCCGCTCGTACAGAAGGCAACAGACTTTAGTGAATCCAAGCTGCAATCGAAGTATAACTACGTTACTTTCACATCTCCGTAGGTATGCCACGAATATCCGTCATACTGAATTCTGCTCAATAAAAGTTTCATACTATCACATGACTCCGACATGTAAGCAGTAAGTTATAAACTGAAGGGATTGGTGAATTATTAAAAATGGAGTAAAATCAATAGGTTCAAAAAAGTTCGTAGAAGTCTTTTGAGTGGAGGGAACGTTAGAAAACTGTTTATGTTATGAATGCTTAAGCCTACAAATCGTGATAGTTGTTATTATTATTATTATATTATTACTATAAAAAACATTTGTATTATTTTAATACAGACAGGAGTGAATACAGCCTTCGAATGAATTGGTAGTACGAACGCGTCAGCCTGCCAACACACATTAGATCTGTATATTTGTGTCGTGACAATCGTAATAATTTTTGTAAACAAAGACTGTTGTGTCATTACGACATTAAGAATGTTGTTGGCGTGAATTTAATGCGACAGATTTTTTTTACCTCTGCCCATGTTCTCTCTTTCAGTCCTCTCACTCACTCACTCACTCACTCTCTCTCTCTCTCTCGCGCACACGCACGCGCGCCAACTCGTACAGTTTCTTCTTTTTCTTGTCAACAATTTCTGTGTTACACACAATCCTTCACTGTTTGTTTGTGCCTGTTTGTTTAATCATTCATTGTGTTGGTACAGACTACACATTCAAACTTGAGTAATCTGTTTGTAGCAGTGTAACATTTCAACAAGCACTTAAAGAGGCGCGCTTTGGGTGCAGTCGCAGAAGGACCTGCCGTGCTAACTTAATGAAAATAAAAGGAAATTAATAGTGAGGTAGTCATGTTTAATTAAAGGTAGTAGTGAGGTTTGCCCCTATTAGTGAGGTAGATGGGGAAAATTGACAGAGAAAGAGTGAGGGGGAGAAGAGAGACGGGGGAGAGAGAATTACGAATTTTTAATTATTCTCATTCATACCGAATATCATTTGTAAGAATATAGTTATGCAGTTATTGGTATACAGTAGTACCGAAGCAACATGTTTCAAGTTGACTCCCATCCGTTGGAAATTTATTCCGATTCTGATTAATAAAAATTTCTACAAGTATCAATAATATAAATAACAACCTGCAGAAGCAGAAGAGTTTATATCTTACAGAGTTGAAGAGTTGTAATGTTACATTAATTATATTTTTGCTTTTCGTATATCACAGTGAGCAGTAATCTAATTTCTTTGAAATAATACGTGAAGGCTTATATATTAGGAATTAATTTTTTTTTTATAGTTTCCGTAACTTGCTTGTAAAATAATTAGGTATCCAAAAGGTAAGTTACATATTTTAATAGCAACTTATAAGTTCCTCATCCTCGGTTTTTTCCTTTCTTCAAAATGTACAACTTCTTAATTGCGAATAAATTATTTAACGTAATAATCGTTTCACCAAAGGCTGTTTGGATCCTGTTAATAAAACTCTTGAGTCTGCTGCACATAATCCTCGCTTTTGGTTCATGTTTCGTTAACATTCTACATTACAATAAGTTTAATTATTTTCAAGTTCCTTATAAGTAGCCAACTGTAGTAAACATCATGTACTTTGACCTCTCTCTCACTCTCTCTCTCTTTCTTTCTGTTACTCTTGTTCTTCTCAATAACTGTATCTCAGGAAGTCTGAACGTAACAGGTTCTTAAGTAAACTTCATATGACTTAACGTGCAAAATCTTAAACATCATTTGGGCTTCAGTTATGTTATAATTTTGTAAGAAAGCTTTACAAAATACTTTTTACACTGCTTCTGTATACGAAACTAGGTGCAGGTATGTAATCAAATTTTTAAGTAGGCCTATTTATTCTAACACTGTTACAGTTTCTTGAAAACGCCGTATGTAAACAAACATTAAAACTTAGTAATAAGGTTTATCAAACTACTATTTTTCTTGGACGCATTAACGCAAATCAGTAATCTAGAGACCAATTTTATATTGAAAAATCGATGTCTATTAAACGGAATTTGATATGCAAAAATCCATCGGTTAAGAAAATAAAGTAAACTTGGTTAGTAACAAATAATTTTGGCAAAAATTTTTAATTTGATATAGGCTATAATTGATTCCAATTTTATTACAATCTGAGAAATGAAGCCAAATAGATTTTCATAAACGTTGGTCTAGTAACAAAAAAAGTTTAATTCTTAAGCGCACAATATTATAATTTCCCTTTCATCCCGGAAAAAAGACTGTATTAAGCTACTATCATACTTGTCTAGTCTACACTATTTAATGGGTATATTATAGGTTTCACAAAAATTGATTATCTTACACATGGTTTTAATATATCACTAAACTTTGTGAAAAGTCTGAGTGAAAAGAATTATATACACAACGGTTGATGTTAATACAGGTCTTAATTCGTTTCAAAATTTATAGATAAATAAAAAATTAAAATTATCACATATATTGTGTGGCGTATAAAATAAATTGTAATAATCCTTTCTAATATTACTTAAGCCATAATATCCGAAGTTGGACCGTTCCTTTATTCTTCTGTAGCCTCCTACATTCTTGCATATCTGCTGTCATATTCGCGTCTCACAGTCATAGTAGACAGTACGCTATAATATTATACCTTTTTTTGCGTTGTCTGAGACTTGTCTCAGAGGATAAGACTCAGGCTGATCTGGGGCAAGCACCCTTCCGCCGATTGGAGATTTAGAGGAGTCGCACGCCAGCGCAGCGCGGACCGGAGGCGAAGTAGGTGGAGGCATTCAGGATAGAGTGTAGTGTATGGATGTGTATTTGTGTGTTTACGTAGTGTGCAGAGCCAAATGGGTGATGGTAGAGCCATAATAAAAGTATAAATCAAACGACAGCCAAGACGAGGTCGAGTAACGCAGGACGTCAAAGCTGGAGGGAGGTGTCAGAGAGGCGTCAAGGTAAGGCGGGGAGGCACAAAGGAGAGGGATAAAGACCGGATAGGTAGATAGGAAAATTTAAGATGTTAAGTTATCAAGAAGGAAGCCAGGTGTAGTAAGTATGACGAAGAGACTTAATTATTTCTATTTCTCCGCTGGCGGGGGTTTCTGGGAGGAGGTCCATCGGGAATGGTGAGGAGACGGTTTATGACAAAGGAAGGTCTGCGGTAGTTACAGGTAGTATTAATATTATACAATACCTCCTTCACATTTAAGTTGAGGAATTCCAATCAGCCTTCCGTTGCGTTACTTCTCTCTTGAGCCCTTGATATAATTCGTTGCCTGCTCTTTATTGCAGCTGTAATATCTCCTTCGTTTTATAATTCGTAACGTTAAATATTCTTCCTCACCCTGGAATTTTCCATTCTCTTTTACTAATTTCTTTTCACTTCATAAGACTTTTCTATACAAAAGCAAGTATATAAAAAAGTTATAAGGTCGGGGATTAGCAACCAAACGGCATTGTTTAAAAACATTTATCTACAAGTTTCTTTTCTATAGTTCATCGTACACACCCTTGCGAGATAAAAATAACTACACGGTAGTTTCTTTCGCAATTTTTCGCATTATTTTGAGACAATCGACTGGTGATTTAGAGATAAATACTTAATATTAATGGGGTCTCATACATTTTATATTATATCTGTTTTCTATCCTACTGATAGAATTAGAAAAACGGTAGCTATCTCTCTTTTCCTTTTAAAAGCACAATACATATTAATTTACCAAGTAGCAGTTTCCTTCTTCATTTAAAATTTCTATCAAATCTAATGTATATTGGACAAAACAGAAGGGAAACATACGTGCTTACAAGGTAGTGTAAACATCCTGTAATGCTGTCAAATCAAAATACAAAGGAAGGGGAAGTGAATACTGTAATGAGTAGCCCCTACATTCATATTTATGCAGGTGTAGGTGATGATTAAGGCCCGGATTTTTATGTAATTACATATTTGAATGCTGAGTGCACATTTACACGGAAAAGCCAGATATCGGCGAATCATACCAATAGGTGTCTTATCCGCGAGTTTAATTTTACATATTTTTACATATTTTGTTCATATTACATATTTCACTCCATCTTACATATTTCTACATATTTTACTATACTTTACTTCAATTTGAAAATTGAAATGGCAAAAAATAGTTAGGCCTATAACAACATTACTCAGATGCGCAAATGTGCAATTAATCAGAATCAGGTCCAATTAAATTTATTACAAGAAAAGGCAAAATATTGCATCTGTTGCAATTGCACACATAGATTCTACTTTCAAGAAGTAAAATTTTTTACGAGCTCAAGCGACAAGTAAGGCATTTTGCACGGGATGTTAGATGAGAATGGTATGCGCGGCCCCACTCATTTACGTTTTGTTCGCACGTTCAGCGGGCTCGGTGGGGAAAGAACGTGCTGTCCGCGGTAAATAAATACTCTTCGCAGATCTTGCAATTCTCGCAACGGATTCCATCTACCTAAACAAACAAATATCTATATAACTCTATGCTATTGTAGGGCACAATGTGATTTTTGACGCCAGTATTATCGACGCTCTCGGAGTGTAAGCCTACACGTAAATAACAATCTGGCGTGCAGTGTGGTGTGTTGAAGTTATTGTCAAGTCAGTGTTTTGTCTTTCGCCTACACTTCTGCGCTTGCTTGTTTCTTGCCTTGGCGGATTCTCCTTGTTGGACAAAAGACGTCTTAAATAATATATTGTGCGGTATTGTTCAACGCAAGTTCTTAAGAGTTTTAAATACAAATATCCTTGTTTTATCATGGCACCGACCGCATCATCTTTGTCATCTAAGTTAAAATCATGGGTACAGATTGACAGTGCTTTTACAACTGACGATAAAGCTGTATTTTGCCAAGTTTGTTATGGCCAAATGGTGTTAAAGAAGAGAAGGTACTGCTGTTGTATACAGATGCAGCAGCATACATGTTAAAAGCAGGTAATTCTCTAAATGTGTTTTACCCCAACCTACTACATGTTACATGCCTGGCTCATGGATTGCATCGAGTAGCTGAAACTGTCAGAGACCTTTTCCCCGAAGTAAATACATTAATATCAGCAACAAAAAAGGTGTTCTTGAAAGCTCCTTACCGTATCCAGTGCTACAAACAAAGGCTACCTGACACACCTCTGCCTCCAGAACCCGTAATTACAAGATGGGGAACCTGGATCGAAGCCGTAAATTTCTACAGTGACAACTTTGAAGCTGTGAAGTATGTGGTGGAAACATTATCTCCCGATTCAGCAGTGTCAGCGAGCGAATCCTTGTCTGCATTCAACAACTCTAAGGTGATATGTTCAGTTTCGTACATCAAAACGCATTTCAGTTGTATCAAGAAACTGGAGACTGGAGGTCTGACTCTCCAAGAGGCCATAGGAATAGTTGAAGAAGCAATTAACAAGTTAATTGCTGTGCAGGGTGAAGTCGGTGACAAAGTTTCTACTAAATTAAATGCTGTGCTGAATAGAAACCCTGGTTACTCAACTTTACATACCATTTATCGCATATGTAACGGCGAAACTGTAGAATCGATTGAGAATATTCTTCCAAGTACGATTCCTCTATATAAACATGCGCCGGTGACGACATGTGATGTCGAGAGATCCTTTTCTATATATAAAAACATACTCTCAGACCGAAGACAGTCCATGTCAACAGACAATATAGAAAAGTATTTAATAATTAATTGTGCAACTAAACAGTGGAAAAAAAAACTTACATGGACACTTTATTCTTATGCAGAGTTATAGTAGAGTTATATATATATATATACAATATAGATTTTCAAGTCAAAAATCTACCTTTAATTTTATAGTAATTTAAACTCTCCTAGTAAAATACTTTGTTAAATAGTTAATAATTCTCAATTTTTTACTTTATACTCATGTCCTATACTACAGAAATCCATAGGTAAAATACTTTGTTGTTGTTAATTTTATAATATCAAGGTTTCTTTTTTAATACTGTTTTCTAAAATATGTTTTCATAAATTTTCTAAAGTACAATAAACAATTGAAAAGTAATTCATTTCTTATGCATGCTGTCTTATTGTAAACTCTTCAACAAAGAGTTGAACTTTCAGATACTGTGTATTCTGAGGGTTAACTTATTTTCTGTAACAGAAGTGGTAATCTAACTGGTGATTAGTGTCAGCCCCGAACTTGATTAGTATTTTATGGATTACATTGACTTTGCTCAAAATATATTTGCATGTTTTGAAAGTGATTTTAAAAAGTTTAAAATGAAGCACCTATTATTTTCAAAACCTTTCAAAGAGGGCACTGTTATGTTCTCGTAAAATGTAAATTATATTGTTGATGTGAAAGTATTTTAATACTACATATTTCTTAAATATTACATATTTAGCTACATATTTTCCTTATTTTTCCTACATATTTATGTACATAAATGGAGTCTGTGCGCTGCGCCGTACGCTAGACAGAGAGGGTATAATAGCAACTATCTCGCTCTACTTTCGTCAGTGAAACACGCGGCGGATGAGTAAATTTTAGTCGATTAATTTTTGCAGTTCAACCTGCGATAACTTCAAAACCAATAAATATACAGCAATTCTGAAAACTGCATTGTGTTCAGTAATTAAATCTCTATAAGTAGCCAAAATCTCAATTAATATAATTAACAATTACAGAAGATACACAGAAGAAGAACGTGTTTTTTTAGACGTTTCTATTGGTTTAGCATTTGCATTTGTACACTGTACTCTTTAAAATACAAAAAGTAAAATTGGTTAAAAAGTTTTACTTACAGTACGCCTACATCCGTTTTTGAAAAAGTTTGTGATTCGGCTGCTTCTTCAATGCACACGTTTTTTGGAAGCCATGAAGCCAAAGTGAGTCGACCTAACGCCGCTGCCCCAGACAAAATAAAGTATTTCAATTGTAAAAACTTAAATATTCAAAAATAGTGAACCATATCGCAGAATGACGTAAGTGTAGTGAAGAAAAAGGGGTGATCAGCCAAAACATTAAGAGTAGTATCTTTACATCCCTAACCATTTCGCTAACCAAAATTGCAAAAATTAGTTTGGAGATACGTCCGGATATGGGAGGTTCCGGATATCACAGGTCCGGATGTGACAGGTTGTACTGTATTTACCTTATAACAATTCCCCCTAAATAAAAGGGAAATCCCCAAATTCATATTTCGAAGCCACCTGTTGTAGATAAAACGGTATTTATCTTGGATACATACGTTTAATCTCATACAAACGTTTTTATGTGTGTTCCCATCAGCACCGACACACCTGTACAGGCTTCTCCATATTTTTCTACACCTGTCCAAATATGACTATACTGATTACAATAGTAATTTCTTCTACGGTTTGTTTATGACCATAAGATATGTCTTTATAGTTCCTTTTAAATACCATTATTTTCTGCTCATTCGTACAAAACTTTTAATTGTTGAATGTGCCAATTCTGATAATCTTTGCCAAACCCAAATTTTAATGTTATACGGCGTCACCTTATTATGTAGCAAACAAAATTAGAACAAATCACTGTTATTTTAGCAGTAGCTTTTTTAAGGAGCCCAGAGTAGGCCTATACCTACCCGACACGCACACATTTGAAGGATCAGTATTTTGTCTTGGAGTTCACTCTCCCAGCTGAGATACCCATGTTTTTAGGGACCAGGAACTCGCATTTGAACTTCTATCATCAGCTACATAATGTAAATCCTAAATAAATGTACAAGCCTATGCTCTAAAAGCCTAAGCTATGATACCCACAATCATCTACGTTTTACTAAAATAATGGTTGCAAGTTAAATTTTTTGATTCATGTTGATGCTTTTGTCTCGAAGAAACCAGGTAAATTAATCTGCTTTTCGTATCCGGCCGACGATGGTGTGCTCCCACTTACGAACAGTGGCACTTGCAACTCGTTTCACTTGCGAACACTCAAGTAGATAAGACACGTAATTAATTTTTGATACGAGGGAGTACCTCCCACTTGCGAACACACAAACAACGATGTATGTACATCCACCCTGTATTGTGTTTATGTTTTTATAATTCGTTAAATGTATTTTTTGTTACCAACTACGTTTACCAAGTTACAATTTTTATAAAACTCACACACACACACACACTTGCATAGCCGCTCCCTCACTCTCTCCTTCTCTCTCTCTCTCTCTCTCTCTCTCTCTCTCTCTCTCTCTCTCTAAATTAAAAATGAAGGTTATTTTTTATTTATTTTTATTAGTCAACTTGTAGAACGGACGACGTGATCTTGAGAAACATCCCAACTTCAGAATCTTTTTCATATCTTTTAGTTTATCCAATTCAGTATAATTTTTCGTCCTTTTCATAGCTTAAAAATTTCACCCCATCGTTACATCGTGTTCTGAATACATTTCTCTGCCTCAGATTATAAACATTTGATAATGTTTTTTATTCTTGGATGTGGTCTTCCAACGTGGCTGTTTAGTTTCTGATGCGTGCTTGTACGGTATTATTCATTGTATGACGTCGGAAGTAGCAGTTCCGTAACTCCTGTGGCACTAATCATTGTCTAGCTATTGTTCTACGAAACAATTAAAGAATTAATCGAGTTTCTCTTCCTCTGGAACTTGACCATGGATATACTACCAGCCACATTCTACATCTTTTCGAAGGAAAGCAAGTGTAGCACACATTAGGATTTTTGTGCTCCCTAAGTCATTTGAATGTGTATACTCGTGCAAAGTGACTACTGCAGCTTTTGAATTTTCCATTCATGAAAAATTACTTTTAATCTTTCAAACTCTCTTTTCTATTGATTTAACCAAAAATCGGGAGCTTAGCTTGCACAACGTCTTCGCCCGGACGGAAACTACTCTCGTCAATTTTCAAACCGGGACAATTGACAAACTGGCCGGGACCCCGGGATCAGGTCGTCAAACCGGGACAATCCCGGTCAAACCGGGACGTATGGTAAGCCTATTTATACATGTATTTATCGGTTTTCAATATTGATGTGAGCATTGTACTGTAGAATTAGGAAGCGATTGTATTGAACGAATCACGATTATCAAATGATATACGGTATTCCTTTTAGTTCAACAATTCCGTCATCTCGTCTCCGGTACTTTGGAAAACCATTGTTATTTTCAATAGTTTAACGTAAAATGTTGCTCGGTTATTATGTGTACATATTCCATCAATCATGCAAGGAACATTAGGATTACGAGCTCTACAAGATCCATGTATCATTCGAGATAACAATTTTATGAATCCTTGGAAAAGTGATACGGCACAAAACTTAGGATAAGCAAGAGGTAGTGTATTAACTTTTTAAATTGTATATTATTATTATTTTTATTATGTTTTTACTATAAAATATTCATATTATTTTAATATGATTTTCTGGAACACGTTTGGTGGAAACGTAAAACCGGCCAGCTGATAAATAAGAGGTTGCGAGTTCAGACGTAGATGTGTATATATGTGTCAGCCAAAACAGTGTTTTGTAAACGTACACGTCTGTCATTACAACATTAAGAATCTTATTTGACCTTGAGTAGGTACTCATGTTGACGGGAATGAGAAATCTTGTGGTGTTAGCGCTGAATAGACACAACACAGGGGGGGGGCCATTCCGGCTTCCCGCGCTAACCTAGCGATCAGCTGTTTTTGCCGCGTGACGTCCGACTGGTGGAAGAAATACGCGCGAGTCTTGATTTACCATGCAATCTTACCTGAGACAATGTCCTACTTAGCATCTCTCTGCTGTTTACACGAAATATTAACAATAATTGTAATGAGCTATTCATATAGAAAAAGGATTAAACAACAAGATTAAATGGTTTGCGGCAAAAAATAATGGTAAAATCTATTTCTACATTTAATAGAAAAGTAAGCAAGTCTGTCCACATATAACATTGACAAAATGGCACAAGATGTAAAATTAAGTCGGAATTTTTTATTATTCGTTAATTTTATATTAATAGAATTATTTCGATTGTTATTAATTTACTTAGAAACCTCAGATGATACTGATATTTTTCAGTGAAACGTGCGTCAGGTGTTAAAAAGAATATACGAAATTATACTACTTGCAGAAGAAACAAATTGAAAACATCACAAATTTTATATATATATATAATATACCTGCGTGGGTGGGTGCGCGTACGTGCACACGCGTGCGCGCATGAGTGCGTGAATAAACTTTTCTATGTAGTATAATATATTTGAAACAAGCTTCCAATTATTATAATTATAATCAATATCATAAGCATTTTCTTTATCTACATTTTCTACATTCTACATTATCTACATTGAAATTTATTGACATTTAAAAGATACATTAAATATACTGTATTGAAAGGGACACTGTGCGCTGCGCCGTACGCTAGACAGAAAGGGTATAATAAGCAACTATCTCGCTCTAACTTCGTGGTCAAACACGCGGCCGCATGAGTAAGTTTTATTCAATCCATTTTTGCAGTTCAACCTGCGATAACTTCAAAACCAATAAATATACAGCAATTCTGAAAACTGCATTGTGTTCAGTAATTAAATCTCTATAAGTAGCCAAAATCTCAATTAATATAATTAACAATTACAGAAGATACACAGAAGAAGAACGTGTTTTTTGAGTAGTATCTTTACATCCCTAACCATTTCGCTAACCAAAATTGCAAAAATTAATTTGGAGATACGTCAGGATATGGGAGGTTCCGGATATCACAGGTCCGGATGTGACAGGTTGTACTGTACTTTTTAACTACATATTATACTATTGTACAATGAAGATATACTTATTATATCTTTATTTAGTATATAGTTATTTACGTGTCAAGAAAAGAACGTGTGAATAAAGTGATCACAACATTTTATACCTTATATGTTTTCTGTCATTGAATGATTAACCCACTTTTTAATAACAGCGTTGAAAAATAGTTGATTACGTCTTTCAAAGATTATTTTTACTACGGTACTGAAATTAAAAATAACTAAGATCGTATACAGGAATTAAACGTAGGCGACTGGAATACACAGCCTAGAAGGAATTGCTTACGTTCAGTAGACTTGGCAACGTTGTGACCTTCGTGACTTTATATACATTTTGTGGCAACACTGTGCATATTTTTCATCACTAAAAGCTAAACCGATATCCGTGATAAAATAGTAATCCATTTTTTTAAACGTGTGAGTGGTTTGTAACGATAAAGTTAACAGGGTAATTATTATTCAACTTTTTTCAACAAACTATCTTGAAACGTATATATATTTTTACGGTTTTTTATGCTGATTACGAATAGGTAAGAATAAAATGTCTAAGCTTACTCGTAACTTTTATATATGGGGTCTCAAAAAGATGAACTTCTCTGGTCAGAACTTGCATGTTTAGCTAATGATGGATAAACGTGATTATATATATATTATAACTCTACTTCTATGCGTTATTGTTATGTTGTGTTGTGTGTGAGTACCCACCTGCTGTCTGATCTTGCAGATTCTTCCGACTAGGGCGTGTGGATTTTGGATTTGAAGTTCGCAAGCTAGTAATCTCAAATTTATTACAACAACACACAAAATAGGTTACTTTAAAGGGGGAGAGTTTTGTGAGACTGGTAGGCTTTATCGTACAACAATAAGACACTGTTATATGGGGTAATAAAACGTTGTTTATTACACCAACAACACACAAGAATAGAATGGTTATTATTTTATGATTTTCTTATAGTCTAAACAATGAATCAATGTTTTTCGATTGGTCATTAGTTGAAAGAAACTGAACTCGTTCTTTGGCGAGTTAATTGCAATTTAAATTTTACTTTATTAATTGATTTGAATTTAATTAAATTTATTTAATTAAATTGAATCTAAGTGTTCATGAAACAAAATATAAAACTCTGAAATTAATTAGAATAATTAATTAAAATAAATTAGACGTGACAGTCTAGTTCACGTTATTTCATTTCTAGTGATTCTACTTCTGATCTACTGCAGTATGATCTAAGATTAGATTGTCAGTTAAGATTTGTATAGCGCTTTTATACTACTTCTATTTCTTAACTATAACTTACTAAAGCCTTAAACTGCTATACAGATTATCACAACGAATTTACTTTTTAATTACTAGAGTCTTTGCTTTTTGTTTGGCACCTGAATTATTTGAATTACAATGTTTTAATTGAAAAATAGAAAATTTGATCTGAAAAATAAATAAGTGGATTTTGCTTTCCTGTTACTGAAGAGGATGTCGTCCCGATTTGTCCCTCGTCGATTCGAGTCCTTGGTTAGAGAAAGTAATCTGCTTAGAACTGCTGGATTCGGTCGTCGAGTTCAAAATTCGGCAACACTCTGCTTCCTTGCTGTTTGTGAATATTTTAACGTCTGCTACTGTCCGCTGGAACTGCTTCCTGTCCCTCGTCGATTCGCACGTTGCACGTCAGCGTGTGTGTGTGTGCTTCGTTCGGGTGGTGGCTCTGCTCGTCAGCTGCTCACCAATGATTTAGACGGCCTCTCTGCTGTATTCTTGAAGTCTGGTCTTGAAGTCTGGTGGATCTCTTGCGTGCTTATGACTAACTGGTAGTACACAATGAGCTTGGTTGATGTACTGAAGAGTATCTCGCCTTTACGCAACAATTACGAGCTATACAGATGATCTGTACTTAGTGTGTTCGTAATTGCGTGTGTGTTGACCACGTAGAGTCTTCTTGTTGATCTTCACCACTTCGGTTACTAGACGATCGAAGGACTACGTCTTAACTTCGTGAGTACTGACAGAAGAGTGAGTTTTCAACCAGAAAACACCGCGCAGGCCGGGGCTCGCGTGAAATGATTTCATTGGCTGCCACACTCTCCCTACCACATAAAATTTTGAATTCCCTTGGTCCGTGAGAATGAAGTTAGGTTCCCACAGACGGAGAATTAATATTATTATTTCTAATATTCTTATTATAATTATCCGGTGGAACCAATTTCCCGCTCCGGATATCCTGTGCTTATTTAATTTTGCAATAACTTGGTTGCAAACCAAGTTGTGTGAAATCTAAAATATACAATCTGTCAGAAATTATTATCTTTATAACTTACTAAAATCTCATTACTGTAACTCTATTTTTACAGAAGTTATTCAATTATTTTAATTAACTCTTTCATTTGTTAATTATATTGCATCAAATTTGCACACGTTATTATTAATATCTCGGTAAACATTTTGGCTATGTTAGATTTCGCCTTTATTTATTAGTTTCCGAGATATTAATAATTAACAGTTTGGGTGTGGTCGCTTCCTTGTACAGCGAACTGATTACATAATGACCACGTGTGCGTCGCTTTACACAGCATTATTTTCAATGCGCTACATTCAAATGGAGTTTTGACTGTTACTTTTTATTTAAATATGCTTTCAGTATGCGGTAAACATATAACCCCAAATAGTTAATATTTGGTGCTGTTATATATTCACACACCCGCTTTAAAAAGAAAAATGAATGCAATAATTACAGTTATTTTTTTTTTCTTAATCATTACACACATATTCTGTAATCACTATTCTTATTACCTATACATTGTATTACTTATTCAAAAGAAAAACATACATGTGTGTTAATATTAATTCATTACATACAACTTAATTCTACATACTCTTGTTAATAATATTACATTTGAAATTACCTATGTATTAATGTTTTTATAACGGCGAATATCTTTGTTTGTAAACAGTGGCACACGCACAAAAGAATTTGCTGACAGTATTTAGAACCGTTATCGCCTGGCGCGCGTCTAATTGCTTGACCTACTTTTCAAATGTCGGTCAGCAGGTTATCGCGTGACGTAACTATTTCCTGCTGTGTGCTCGTTCAGTTCTACACGCACGCTGTTTATCGCGATAGAAAAATATTATTATTACTACACAAGCTATCTATAATTATTATTAATAATATTATACATCACAAGTTATTTATTTTAATTTTAATTATTATAATACAATTATTATTATCTCTAAATACTATTTATTTTTTTAAGGTCTTATTATTTCGTCGCGACACGCTTTGGAACGCCATGCTACTCAAAGTATTTTCTCAAAGAGCTCGCATGGTATTTACCGATCGTTTTCGTTCGGTCGAGCGTCGTAACGATAAACGTGTGAGGCGCGAGTTGTTGAGCCAACAGATAGGGACCATTGTATAAACGAAAAAACTTTGCGGCCACATTTATGTCTCTTCGGCCTACAGGATTCGCCTTGAGCAGTACTTTCTCACCTACTACAAAGTTCGTTAGTTTATGAGTCGTATTAAATTTGTCTGCCCTTTTTCGCCCTTTTTCAGCTATTCTTTCCCTCACAAGTTGATTTTTACATTGCACCGGCAGAGGTAGATTATAAGTCTTTGGCCTAGTTAAATAATTATTCCAAAACCTCTCTGGCGTGGTTCCAGAGTCTAATTCTGCTGGTGTGTATTCCGTGGTATCGTGATAACTCTCATTTATTGCCTTTTCGAAGAATGGTAAGAACTCGGGCCATTTATTTTGTTCCTTATAGCAATAGATACGGAACATTTTACCGATTTCCCGATTCACCCTTTCGGCAAGGTTTCCCTGTGGTCGTCGTATCGAGGTTAGGACTGCTTTGATACCATTACGTTCCAGGGTGGCTGCCCAGTGTTTGTTTTGGAATTGCTTTCCCTGGTCACTAAGTACGTTCCTTATTGGTCCATGTTGTGGGATATACTTATTAAGTATAATATTTAAAACGGACTTTGTGGTGGGCCTAGGGATCGCATAAAGGCTAACTTTTTTAGTAAACACATCGACGCAAACTACCATGTGTTTTAGATTTCTGGTAGCCTTGGGTAATGGTCCCAGAAAGTCGATGGCGATCATCTGTCCCTTACCTTCCGTTATCACATTTGCCATGGGAACGTAAGTGTGCAAGTTTGGTACTTTCGCTGTCTGACATGGATAACATGTTTTTAGCAATTTCTTTACCCTACGGTACATGTTGGTAATTGTAAAATCCTCCTGCAATATTTTGACACATTTTACAGGAGATGCGTGCGCCATTTTTATATGTAAAGATTGTGTTACACACGCAAGCATCGCTGGAGACAATACCACTTTCCATTCGCCCTGTAACAATTTATACAATATATTGTCTTGTATAAGATAGTGAGGATTCGGGTGAGCTGCTAACATTAGCTTTTTAGCAAGGAGTGCGAGGTTATCGTCTTGCTCGCGTCCTAAGTTCTGTAGCATATTAGTAGCTTCAGGCGCGACCGTGTATTGCATATTTAACACTCTCAACTCGTCGTCAGCTGCTTCATATACCTCCTCCTTTTCTAAGGGCGGATATCTACTTAGAGTGTCTGCGGTGGTATTCTCTGATCCTTTGCAATATTTAATAGTGAATGAGTACTCCTGAGTAGCTAACACCCATCGTGTTAGTCGGGAATTTGCTAATCGACATTTTAATATAAACGATAACGCCTGATTATCAGTGTGGATCTCGAAATGGGTACCGTATAGGTAGTGTCTGAATTTTCTGAGTGCGTTTATTATGGCGAGTATTTCTTTCTCGGAAGTACAATAGTGCAACTCAGCGCCTTTGAGCGTTCTTCTGGCGTATGCTACAACATGAAGACTACCTTGTTCGTCTTCTTGGTGCAACACGGCGCCGATAGCGTACTCGCTAGCGTCAGTGTACATTACGTACTTCCTACCCTGCTGTGGATGGAACAATTGTAAATTAGATTGGAACAGGCACTTAACCCTCTCAAACGCATCGTTCTGTTCAGAACCCCATTTCCACTTTATATTTTTGCGTACCAGCTGTAGCAACGGGACTGTATATTCGGCGTATTTGCTGGTAAATTTCCTGTAATATCCCGTGAGTCCAAGGAATGCTCGCAGTGCTTTGAGGTTCTTGGGCACCGGGAACTCCACAATACTCCTGAGCTTCTCTGGGTCCGTACTGATACCTGTAGCTGAGATTATATGTCCCAGGAACTTCATTTGGGACTTTACGAACTCGCACTTGTGTAGTTTGAGCTTGATGTTGGCTAACCTCAGCTTCTGGAAGACGCTCCGCAGGTGCTCGAAGTGTTCCTCCAACGTGCGGGATATCACCAGGATGTCGTCGACGAATATTACAGTGTATGGGTCTACCTCAGGTCCTAGAGCTCTCTCGAGGCATCTTACAATCGCAGCGAGACTCGTGCTAAGGCCAAAAGGTACCACCTTGTGCTGATAGCATTTGTTATTGAATATAAATGCTGTATACTTACGATCTTGCTCACACAGCGGGACCTGCCAGAAGCTTCCTGTTAGATCTAACTTCGTGAGGTACCTGGCTCCTTCACATTTAATGAAGAGGTCCTCCGCTGTCGGTGCGCAGTCAAACTCTTTCTCTACCAGACTGTTATGTTCCTCATATCCAGGCAGAGTCGGATCTCTCCAGTCTTCTTGCGGACGACCAGCAGTGGGTTGAGGAAGCTGCTATTAGATCTTTCAATAATATCTTCCTCCAACATCCGCTGTATCTCCTGCTGGACCTCAGCCTGGTATTTTATAGGGACCTGGTAGATTCTCCTTATGAACTTATCCGGCTCTGTGAGGTGGATTCTGTGTTCATACACTGATGAGATTGAATGTTCTTCACTGAAGATATCGCTGAATTCTTCTTGCAGCGACGACAATCTCCGTTCAGTTTGGGAATCTAAGGTGGTCCCCCCTCTTCACATTCTTTATAATGAATTACTTGTTTTGGTGGCCGTGTGATTTTAATTGGGTCACCATGGTTTTGTGTGTGCGTATGTGTGTTCAATTTAAAAGTGTAACTAACATTGTCAATGGTACATTTTAATAAGTGTTCACTGGTGTTAATTTCCGCACGTATTTGTTCTAATACATCTACCCCCAATAACATATCACATATTAAATTGTTTATACCCACTACACACACTTCAAATTGCACTTTGTCTATCATGATAGTTAGATAGTATTGAGTGTCAATTTTTTCTTTTGTATCGGTAGCGGTTCGTATATAAAATTGATTGATTGGGAGTGATGGGGCCGTACGAAAATATTTTTTATTGGTACGCAGGAACCTTTCACTGACGCCGGAAACGACGCTACCAGTATCCAACAAAATCCGTGTGGGAACGCTATTGACAAAGGCGTGTAACACCGGACACGCCGCGCTCACGGGCCTTTGTCGCGTGGGACCGGATTCTAGCAACGAATCCCTGACATCCGGTGGGAATACATTATTAACTGGCACACAAGTTACATAATTAAAAGTACACATTTCACACACTATATAATCCTTATAATTAACATGCTTATATTTACACAATTTTGCCGAATTTATAGCGCGTCCTTGCTGGATGCGGATTTTGGCACGTTTTTTGTAGCTTGGTAATTTTTCGATTTATTGTTCGAGTTTTTATTGCCCTGGGAGTCGCTGTCTTTTTCAGTTGTATCAGCTTTGGCTAATTCGACCGTTTGAATCGCTCTAATTTGTGCCCCGTCGTTGCCCTTACCCTGCCCCTTTGGTCTACCAAAATTTTGTTTTCCCTTGTACTCAAAGGTTTTATTTGGCTGTTTTGACGGTGTTTGGGGTGGAGTAGAACTGGTACTCGGTTTTTGATCCGTTTGCTGATGGTACTGTAGTCGCGTATTCTGCCCTTCATTATTTCGGCGAAAATCAGGATTATAACGCCACCCACCAAAATCAAAAACCGTCTCACTTTGGGACACTAGAATGAGGAGTTCGTCTACCGTGCGAATACCCTGCGTAAATACAGCTACTCTAATGTTATGATTAAAATGGTAGGCAAGCTTCGTGACTATGTCAATCTCCGCAAATGCTGGGGTTAAATGCTTCGCGCGTTCGACCTGCTGGATTATATAATTTTCGGCGGTAATACCCATTTTCTTATCAAATCGGCCATATTCCAGTTCATTGCGCAGAAGTCGTTGGGTATGCGAGTTCCAGTACCGGCTTTCAAATTTTTGTTTGAACTCCGCGTATGTGGACACTCTATCGCGTACAATGTTATACCACTTACGCGCCGAATCACGCATCGCGTTGACCACCCACTGTATTTTGTCTTGATCTTCTAGTCGGGAACCTACTCTAGCCATTTCACTCTCACACGCTAATAAAAATTCAATGGGGTTTTCGTTATTTTCCCCCGTAAAATACACGCGATTTTTCTCGTCGACAGGACCTTGTACCAAAATATTAGGAGCAGATCTCCTTCGTACCTCCTGTCGTACTTTCAAAATCTCGTCGTTTAACGTTTGTAAGACACTCTCTTTATTAGAGTCAATGTTAGATCGCGTCTCTACAATTGAAGCGTCTAATTTATCTACTCGTCGTTGCGTTTCGGTCACGTCCGCGTGAATCTTTACCTCTAGAGATTCGACCTTCCTTGAGACGTCTAGGGTTTGCTTCTCGCAACGGCTTATGTGATCCTTGAACCGGCCCTCCATACGTGTTACTTGTTCAATAAACGATTTTTGCATAGTGGTCTCAAAAACCTTAAACCGTTCATTGATTTTAGTATCGACCGTATTTACTCTTTCAGCGATTTCCGCGACTTTCACAGTTAGCTCTTTATTACTCTCACCGATTTCAACGACTCATTCACCGATTTTTGCATTGCTTTCCGCGATTTCGTCTATTTTCGCAGTTAATTCTTTACTACTTTCTTTATTACTTTGCTTAATCTCGGCGTTTATGTCAGCGTTGCTTTGATCTAATTTCTCGGTTAGACTAACTTTTTGTGCTTCGATATTAGATTTTAATTCTGCGATACTGAGCTCAGCTTTGGCTGCACTCTGTTCAAATTTCGCGTCTATTTTAGCGGTCAAATCCGCGTTAGCTTGTTTCATTTCCGCGCTCATTTTCTCGTTCATTTGCTGTATTTGTTTAAGTATTTTATCCATATCCATTTTAAATACACAACAATTTCAAATATAAACAATTTAAAATACACAGAACAGTTTCAAATACACACAATAACTTTACTGTTGTACGAACACCAGTCACAAAACTCTTTGGGGATTGTTTAGTTGGACGCCAGCTGTTTTATGAAGTAAAACAGCAAAGTTTGTTTTACACGTGAAAATTAAATTTAAATTGAATTTAATTAATTTTCTCGAGCCCCACGAGATTGGAGCGCCATTTATAACTCTACTTCTATGCGTTATTGTTATGTTGTGTTGTGTGTGAGTACCCAACTGCTGTCTGATCTTGCAGATTCTTCCGACTAGGGCGTGTGGATTTTGGATTTGAAGTTCGCAAGCTAGTAATCTCAAATTTATTACAACAACACACAAAATAGGTTACTTTAAAGGGGGAGAGTTTTGTGAGACTGGTAGGCTTTATCGTACAACAATAAGACACTGTTATATGGGGTAATAAAACGTTGTTTATTACACCAACAACACACAAGAATAGAATGGTTATTATTTTATGATTTTCTTATAGTCTAAACAATGAATCAATGTTTTTCGATTGGTCATTAGTTGAAAGAAACTGAACTCGTTCTTTGGCGAGTTAATTGCAATTTAAATTTTACTTTATTAATTGATTTGAATTTAATTAAATTTATTTAATTAAATTGAATCTAAGTGTTCATGAAACAAAATATAAAACTCTGAAATTAATTAGAATAATTAATTACAATAAATTAGACGTGACAGTCTAGTTCACGTTATTTCATTTCTAGTGATTCTACTTCTGATCTACTGCAGTATGATCTAAGATTAGATTGTCAGTTAAGATTTGTATAGCGCTTTTATACTACTTCTATTTCTTAACTATAACTTACTAAAGCCTTAAACTGCTATACAGATTATCACAACGAATTTACTTTTTAATTACTAGAGTCTTTGCTTTTTGTTTGGCACCTGAATTATTTGAATTACAATGTTTTAATTGAAAAATAGAAAATTTGATCTGAAAAATAAATAAGTGGATTTTGCTTTCCTGTTACTGAAGAGGATGTCGTCCCGATTTGTCCCTCGTCGATTCGAGTCCTTGGTTAGAGAAAGTAATCTGCTTAGAACTGCTGGATTCGGTCGTGGAGTTCAAAATTCGGCAACACTCTGCTTCCTTGCTGTTTGTGAATATTTTAACGTCTGCTACTGTCCGCTGGAACTGCTTCCTGTCCCTCGTCGATTCGCACGTTGCACGTCAGCGTGTGTGTGTGTGCTTCGTTCGGGTGGTGGCTCTGCTCGTCAGCTGCTCACCAATGATTTAGACGGCCTCTCTGCTGTATTCTTGAAGTCTGGTCTTGAAGTCTGGTGGATCTCTTGCGTGCTTATGACTAACTGGTAGTACACAATGAGCTTGGTTGATGTACTGAAGAGTATCTCGCCTTTACGCAACAATTACGAGCTATACAGATGATCTGTACTTAGTGTGTTCGTAATTGCGTGTGTGTTGACCACGTAGAGTCTTCTTGTTGATCTTCACCACTTCGGTTACTAGACGATCGAAGGACTACGTCTTAACTTCGTGAGTACTGACAGAAGAGTGAGTTTTCAACCAGAAAACACCGCGCAGGCCAGGGCTCGCGTGAAATGATTTCATTGGCTGCCACACTCTCCCTACCACATAAAATTTTGAATTCCCTTGGTCCGTGAGAATGAAGTTAGGTTCCCACAGACGGAGAATTAATATTATTATTTCTAATATTCTTATTATAATTATCCGGTGGAACCAATTTCCCGCTCCGGATATCCTGTGCTTATTTAATTTTGCAATAACTTGGTTGCAAACCAAGTTGTGTGAAATCTAAAATATACAATCTGTCAGAAATTATTATCTTTATAACTTACTAAAATCTCATTACTGTAACTCTATTTTTACAGAAGTTATTCAATTATTTTAATTAACTCTTTCATTTGTTAATTATATTGCATCAAATTTGCACACGTTATTATTAATATCTCGGTAAACATTTTGGCTATGTTAGATTTCGCCTTTATTTATTAGTTTCCGAGATATTAATAATTAACAGTTTGGGTGTGGTCGCTTCCTTGTACAGCGAACTGATTACATAATGACCACGTGTGCGTCGCTTTACACAGCATTATTTTCAATGCGCTACATTCAAATGGAGTTTTGACTGTTACTTTTTATTTAAATATGCTTTCAGTATGCGGTAAACATATAACCCCAAATAGTTAATATTTGGTGCTGTTATAATATATATATATATATAACTAAAATGCAAGCGTCTCCAGCATTCACTCTATGCAGGCATTTCCTATTCACGTTTGTCACAAAGCTTCTCTCGATATACCCAAAACACATCTGATTAAAATTTTCACATGACGCTTGCTGATGAATCCCTTCTGATTAACAACGCAAATATTCTGAACGTTTGTTTCTCTAGGCAGTGCGGGAAATGAAATTTATATATACGTTTCAAATTGTACGCTATATTTCAGTTACAATTACCAAACATTTACAAATTTCAGAATAATATAATTCCATATTGTTTTGGAGATGTACAGTAGAACGCGTTAAATTAGAGCTACATAAGTTTTGCGAAAAGTTATAGGCTGACAGAGCCTAATCCCGCAGGTCAGTTAATTTTTCTTTATGAATCCTGGAGCGCTCATTATTGAGTATGGGTCTTTCTCTGTCTATCTTCCTCTATTAAGTGTAAATGCAAACACCAAATCCGTCGTCCTTGTAATACCTATAATACACCAGCATGCCATCGGCCTTCCCCGTCCTCTTACCCTGTACCTGACGATTGTAATACTTAACCAAGGAGCTTGAATTCTGGTAATATGACCAGCGTGATTTCATTTTACAAATCAATTATATGCTACCTACTACAACTCTAATCTTGATCAGTGTCTACTGCATTCATTGCCTTTTTTTTTCTTGTTATTTTCTTCTGCTTTTACTTTCTGTATCGTTTGTTTTGTGATGTTCGTGCTTGTGCACCATATTTTTCAGCAAAACATATGCACCACAGATTAATAACTTTTACCTTAAATGCTGCAGAAACTTTGATTTTATTTTAGAATGTGCGCAAAGTTATTGAACATAGTTCATACACAACCGCATCCTTGGCTTTGTTTGAGCGTTCTTATTTCGTTTTCCGGTTGATGTCTGTTGTCCTAGTTATATGTAGCCTTAAACACACTGTCTGTCTCACGTGTATTATAGTTTGTACATGCTGTGGCTTCAATAAAATGTGCGTACATCTTACGGTGCTTAATGTAAGTTAATTTAAATTTGTTATCCCCGTACGTATCTGAGAGCGTTTCTCTTGTAACACCTTTGAACATATTTTTTAGTTTTTTGGCCTCCTTTGTTTCCGTCGCTCTTCATGCATTAACATGACAGTTGTTTCTGAAACACTCTAATCATAGTCATCCTAAATAACTGTGGGTATCAGCACAGTTGTTAAGCACTGCCATCGTCTAGAACTGACACCATAGTTGACTTTAAGGTATACAAAACCAGCATTACGTGCTACCGCCTATTATTTGCCTTGTGCACAAGCGTTGGACTACTTATAGAAGGTGAGTCGACCTGGAGGTAAAGAGCAAGAACAATATTTTAATAGTCCTTGTTTGTAAATCTCCAGTGGCGGTGGAACTTGGCCTTCGGTCCGAGCAAAGAGTTGATCTCAAATTGCCCTTATCTTTATAAGGTACTATCCGATATAATCCGCTTCATCATTAGCAAGGTGGCAAATGGCAGTTAAGTTGTACTGGAACTGATGTCGGGTAGCAAGAATCACCTCTAAGAAGTCATGTCACTGCTAGGGAACCTTACGTTTTATATTACGAGTACATTTGCCCAAGCTGGAAAGGGCAAACCGACGCCATCAGATGGAAAGTGGGAAGCAATTTATCTTGCTTTTCCTTGATACGATGATACAATTTTTCTACGGTACTACGACAAATAAAGAAGTAAGGCAAAAGAATTTGCAAAAGAATGAATGCTAGGGCCTCTAAATTAGAAGCTAACCTTATTTCTACATAATGTTTAGTCGTCTAACGAGCACATTGTCACAGTATTACATTACATAATTACACGCTAGCCAAAGATGCATTTGTTTAACGCATTCAAACAGACTATTTTAAGTAAAGATGACACTAAGACTAACTGATACATTTGCAGTCCCAGTGTCAATTGAAATTTCCCAGCTCTGCAAAAATGAACGTTCGGTCAGCCAGATTTTTAAACGTTTAAGTCTTAAAACTATATTTATAAAATATATTAAAAATTGAACTTATTTTACGGTAAAAAGTATACATTGTCAGAAAGACTAGGAAAGGTAAACTTTTATTAGCAGGTAAATTAAAACAGAATAAAAGACTGCAATTAAATTGCTAAACTGATGGACGAGTACTAGGGTACAGAAGCTAATAGGCGTTGCCTGTTCGAAGCAATGGAGTTATGCCAAACGATACAATTGTGATATATTCAGCTAAACTTAATGTCAGATTCTATAAAGGCAGAAGGTAAGATTCACACCCACACCCACACGCAAATATACAAATATAATTATTCACAATGTGATTACGTACGAAATCATCTTATTTTCTCTTCCATTTTTCCAATAATCTTTAGTATTAAGACAGGGTCTTGTTAGTGACGGCCGTTATAACATCGTTTCTTAAACACACACTTATTCCTCTACTGTTCCTACTCCAATATCTATCTTCGATTGCGGAGATTATGGTGACATATTTTATCACTATGTTATTCACATTCACGGTATATTTTACACTCATTTTTGTTTATAATTTTTATTGCTGTTTTAATTGCGACATTCTTGACAAACATATTAATGCTTTTTTTACACAGTGTTTTTTTTATTTCTTACAATCGTTAAATTTCAAATTCCAAACTATTTGACAACAATTTATTGAAAATTGTATTACATAGTTTATTCTTCATTCTGACATGTAATTTGACCAAAATATCCTATTTAAACCGACTGCGATATTAAATTTTTACTTATTCTATTCCGTATTTCTATGATATCCACCGTTTCATGAATTATAATCTTGACCCAAACAACTAAACTTTATATACGAGGATTGTTTAATAGAAACACGTATAGAGGCTGTAAAGTATTTTTATTGAACGATTTTAAAAGAAGTCTCCATTAACATTAAGGAATGAGACCCACTGTTGCACTAATCTGTAGATTCCCTGCTGGTAAAATTCTTGCGGTTGTTTGCGGAAACATTTGCTAACAGAAAACTCTACCTTAGCGTCCAATTTGAACTGCCGTTCTTTTAGTAATTTGTTTAATGGGCCAAAAACATGATAATTGCAGCACACCCTGATAATAAAAAATACTGTCACCATTACTTTTCCTGCCAAAGGTTGGGACCGACATTTTTTCCCCTTTGTAGATTGTGCATGCTTCCACTGCATACTCTGACGTCTGGATTCTGGTTCGTAGTGATTACACCGAGACTCATCAAAGGCAAAAATTTGGTGTAGAAAGGTATTACCTTGTTGTTGATACTGTATCAACTGCTGTAATGATAAGGACGAACGCAAATGTTTCTGCTCATCAGTAAGCAGTCGTGAAATCCACTGAGCAGCAACTTTGTGATAGCCAAGACTATGAATGATGGAATGAACAGTTTCCACGCTGATGCTCAACATTTGAGAAAGTTATCTAACTTTGATGCCCCTATTTGCCCGTTAAAGCAGTTTCCAGCTTTTCATCTAATGCTGCAACACGTGCAGGTCCGGGACGGGCCAAATCTTTAGTGGATTCTCTTCCTTGTCAAAGATTATTACACCATCCAGTCACTGCCGTATGAGAATAACTATAGTTATCATATACAGCTTTCATTCTCGTATAAATTTCTGTTCTCTGACGCCCCTCAGTGGCCAAAAAATAAATGACGGCACGCAGATTACCTCTGAACGGATTTTCTATCATAGATTCCAGTTTTTAACCCAGTCACAACGCTTAGAAAAGAGCAAACTGCAAATATTTTTGACAGGTGCGTCACTAGTACTTAAACAGACAATATAAACAAATGAATTCCGTTCCCATGGCGACGAAGTCACGGCTGCGCAGATGAAACGTGTTTCTGTTGAACAGTCCTCGTAATTTCCTAGTGTATTAGATTCACGAAAGATAATAATTTAAATTATACAACGAAAAAAGTGGGTGTGTCGTGGGACATCGCCAGAAGTGAGAATATCAATGTCGAGTGCCGAGTGAACTGAAACTGACAACGAGTAAAAGGTTGCTCGTATGTATCGGAGTAAGAGAGAATTTGCTATATAGAATTAAGATTCAAGTAAGAGTGCAGATAATTAAGTGAGACGAAGGTAGTTTAATGTTTGTATGTATTTTAGTATAAACAATCGATATTTACAATAAACGTCAATAGAATTGACATGTCGTTTTATTTTCAGCATACGTAGATACACAAACAATATGTTAACAAATAAGTTTTTACCACGTAACAATACAATTTACGAAAAATTTAGTTGAAAAGTAGAACATGACAGTTATTATGTACTTATATTATAATATTATGATATTATTTAATGTAATTTCTTCTGAAAATAGTGTACTACGTTTTTGTCGTTATATAATATAATATATAATAACCTTTTACATTTAGAATATTTGTAATTATATTGTAAATAACGTAAACAGTACAATAATTTAATTTTCCAAATTATTAAATAGCTAAATTATAAAGAGTATTTTGAAACACATAATGCTTCCAGCCAAGTACAAAATAACAATAGAATCAAACCAATTTATTGAGTAAAAAAAGGCACAAGTAATCAAAGATCTAAAATTATTCTCTTTCTGCGTTTGCGACATGTACACAAACATTCTCAATGACGATAGTGTAAGTATTATAATAAAAAGGTGTCATTGGTTTTTAAATTGTTGTTGTGTATTTAATTATTGAAAAGTTTTTTAATTATTTTAGCCTAATAATAATGAACTAAGTTAAAGGAAAGGACTTCAAAATTATTCATCTCGATCTCTCAGGATGTGAGTACATTTTCTTTTATCATAAAAAAATTATTTTTACTATTTATGTTACTCTTATAATAGTAGTGAATCATTTAGAAAATGCTCACATTCCTTTAAATATTATGCCTTGGTTAAAGCACACAGATTTGTAGAAGTGGGAAAATTTAGGTAGATGTGTGGTGAAAAGAGGCTTGGTTCACCTGGCAACACTGTTTTTCGTTTCACCTATTTCGTTACACACTAAATCAGTTTACTGCTCTAGGAGCGGCGAGAGGTGTACGGGAGTGAACCGGGCATCATAATGCCGTAGGCCTATATGACGTTCTTACTTCACTAACGCGTACAATAAGTTTCTAAATAACTTACTTGAAATAAAACTAGGGCAGCAATTAATTTGTATTGCGACATCTTAATATTCTGTACAAAGTGCAGCGGTTGAACGGAAAGCAAATAAAAGTTTTGTAATTTCCTAATGGGGACAATATATTATTTGAACAACTAAAAGCCCCTACGGCGGAGTATTCCGGGACGCTGTGTGTGTGTGTGTGTGTGTGTGTGTGTGTGTGAATGCTTTCTACGCGTATTTCAGCTAGTATAATTGTACCAGCAAACGTACTTTTCTCTATACTATCTCAATAACTAGTAGTCAGTGTATTCTAAATTCTCACCATGTTTTACATGAATGTTTACAACAATGTTTGAAAAGGAAAATCCGAAGATATATATCTACAAGGATACGTAACTGTACTAACTACTTATATTTACTTGTCTTTTTATTTTAATCTTATTTGCAGAGATGTATTTATCTTTTTGATTAGTCAAATAATTATTTTATTAATTTAGTGAAATAAAATATGTAACACAGTTTTTTAAGCAATATTTCCTACATAGGTCCCATATCTCTTATGCTAATATCTATTGTTACTTCTGTGTGTGTGTGTGTGTGTGTGTGTGTGTGTGTTCTACAATGAAAGTTTACTAGGAAAAGCCAGGAACTCGGTAAAGTGCTATTTACGGTTGTGCTCAATACACTCAAAAACAGTGATAGCTTACGTCACGGAGTCACGGAGTTACATAAACTGGTTATGTAACTAGTCTTGTTAGTTAACATATATTGCATTACATTTTCATCCTACTTCTGAAGATCATTCTGAAATTAAAGGTCTTTGTGAATTCAAATTCTTGACTTTATAAGATTTATGTTGGTGAAAATATTATCAAAACAAATTTGCTTTTTGTATTGAAACAGTTCTATTGACATGAAGGAATTTTTTATTTATTAAGAATTAATCTGCTTACTTGAATTACTCTTAAATGTGAAGTGTTCTGGACTTTGACTGCTTCTGACAATAATAGAGATTATGACATTACGAGTTGTTAGAGTGGTTTTCTTCAAGAGAGTAAAGAAATAATATTTTAAATATACGCTAAAAATGTATAAATATTATACTTCAAGTAACAGATTTGAAGCTGACTGCACTTGCAGAAATAAATTTTGATTGGGTGACTTAATCGGTTACTCATTATTCATATACAACATATTCAATTAATATGAAAATCCTAAATTTAAAAATATATAAATTTCGAAATATTTGACATTTAACAAATTAAAAAGTGTCCTTAATTGTTTTATATTTTATAAAGAGTTTTACAACTTCACTTTCCTGGTTAAGTTGGATTAGTACGAACGATGTCACGGGCCTGCTTCCTGTGTTTTTTCAACGACTGTTGTCCTCCTAAGGTGGGATGTCAATCTCAGGGTTTCCTCGTGGGTGTTGTGTCATCCAAGTTGCTTCTGATTCAGTTGAGAGCCATCGGCCGTTGAAGATCTCGATCGTCGTGATGACTTCGTCGAACTAAATTCAGCCGCTCACTCGACGATACATTCCGACTTCCCAGAGATTATGAAAGACTCCTTAAATCACGGCTTACCCGTGCTTTTATAGATCTACGCACTTGACGTTAGTTTTACATGTTAAACCTTTCCAGATTGTACGAAAAATCGACCATGTGTCGGTGGATATGATCTTTCGGTTTCCAAACCTTTCCAACCACTTGTTTTCAACTGCATGTGATTGTATGGCTAATTACTTTGTCCGTTAAACAAATGCTATTAAAATTTATTTACTATTAAAATAATAATTTACTAATAGATATTTTAATTTGTACATTAATATAAATGACCTTTTAGTGTGTCTGTTAATTGGCCTACTTTTAATTATTTTCACATAATTAGTTACGCGCACAACTGCACTGCTGTTTTTTATTGTTTACAGTCGTTTTAAACTACGCTAACAAGCAGTACGTTTTTTAATACAATAGTGTTTTAACACGTTCACACCCTTTTGCACAGGACACCAACTAAGGCACATATATAATATATATCCCCAAATTTACACACGGTGTAAATTTTTGCCTCGTTGCAATATGTAATATTTTAAAGATTTTTAAGAATAATTATTGTAATATAGATTGTAAGACACATAATTAGGTCGCTGGTAGGATCTCGTTCAAAAATGTTAATTTAGTTTAGGTCTTTCTGTGCTGCAGTTCCGGCTTACGATCCTGTTAAATCAACTCTGTCTTCTAGGTCAACCGAATAGTCTGGAAGCTAGTAGACCGTCTTTCCATCAGTAAGAACGCAAGGTCTTCAGATGAACACACATGACATCCTTCCAATTGGATGTAGACATATTGCTCTCTAGCGATAGGTGCCTCTGGTAATATGTTGGATGTACTACTTCTAACAGGGACAAAAGTTATGGGCTTGATGATAATGATCAATATCCCAGACTTACCATTAGCCTAACCAGAAGCGTAGAAATATTACTAATAGAGTTACTGGCACTGGCAGACACAACTTGCCAGTATTCTTTCTCGCGTATATGTCGTCCAGCCAGTGCTCATGTTTGCACTGGTTTTACTCTAGGTATAAACAAACTTGAAGAGTTATCCTTTTAAATTATGCTGACACCAAGTTAATCGCTAAATATAGTATCTCCATAATAAATTTTTAAATTCGAGAAAGATTCAAATGCCTAAAATCCAACACAGCCATATGTTAAAGAAGTTGTACATATAGCGTATATGTTGTCCAGGATTCGCGGCCGTGTGCGTGAGTTGCTGGATTTTTTTGATTTGACTACCTAGGTTTTTATGTGCTACTAGATCTTTTGGACCCAAGTAATCTCTATATTTTCTTCAGGAATGTAAAATTTGTAACTGGGATATACTAAGTATTTCGTATAACGTGGGACTTTTTGGCATCACATTTTTCTGAAGACTTGATATTAACACTTGACGAAATGGTGTTTTTGTTTCTGTTTGTGGTTTAGTTTGGCTGCTTCCAAGTAGAACACAAAATACCTGGCTACGTTAGCTTAGCTGAAGTAATTGCACCTTAAAGTCCATGTAATGTAAGATAATCCGTGTAACTAAATCTTCAGGAATAAAGAGATTGATCTGGAAGAAACTTGTTTTCTAAAGAAACAATAACATTTACCATCATCACAATCATCAAAACTCCAAGGATTAGGCCCTAGACATGTTTCGGAACCAATATCTTCCTTGGTCTACCCACATCGCTCTTCCTAGTAAGGTGATAACCTAAGGCAGCCACGGGTAAGCGGATATCAAGCATTCGGTTCAAATGTTCACACCATCTCCTTCTGTGGTCTTCGATCTTCTGGTGCAACGATACAATGTTTAATTCGCGTCTAATATCCTCGTTCCTTATTAGTCCAGAAAACAGCAGCCTTGCGTTCATCTTAGAAATTTATTTCAGCTGCCATGTAATTTATGGAGTTAATAATAATAGACTCTTTTGGATATTATAGGCCTATAATTAAAGAGGCAGGGAAGTCTGTCTTTAGTGGCTTTACGAAAAATTAGTATAACCAGAACCGTGCTTTACCTAGACATGTGCCAGATATTAACCTATGTGCTCATGTAGAGAAACATATTCAACCGGCTTGAAGATCTTTTTCTACGTAATGCTTGATAACGGAGAGACACATACGTAGAGCAGATATTTGGGCTGGTATATATTAGAGTTAAAATTGAAATTTTAAAACTATGTTATGGAAAGGGCATTTACTGGCGTCTTGTGAGAACAATTCGAGAAGGACAAAGTAAGGAGGTGGTTTTTGCAAATAACCATCAAATTAAATAACCGTAGTTTTAAAGTGGTAGGGACATGTTAAATGTCCAAAAATATAAATATCACGAATAACACAGGAGGCATAATTAGCACTGGCAACAGACGAAAGTAGTTTAATTGGAATTCCAACATCCAAGAAGAGAAATAACAAGTAACCTTTAAAGGAAATAGTCAAAGAGAGGAAAATAAAATTTCTATTCAGTAGAAGTGTAAACATTTCATTCCATAGTAGAGTAGTACAGAAATTTAGCAAAACCACCAGGCCTAAACATGACCCAGCAGACCTCGTAGGATACAGCCTAGATCTATTTTAAAAGCCAAGGTGTCATTCCCAGTTTGTACTGTAAAATCTTTATCAGCGCCATCTAACACACTGATTAGGCACGACGTCCTAATCACACACTGTGACGATTTTAAAAAATAAAAAAGGAAATAAAAGAAATGTAAAATAATTTAAAATCTCACATTAAAACAAAACATAAACCCCTAAAGAAAATGATAATGTAACACCGCAATAATACCCAAAATAAATAGTTTAAAGCCAAAAAGAATTCGAGAATAAAATTGAGATAACACCCCTTAATAATTAACCCGGCTTTAACCTGCCGAAACCGGCATCAACACGCATAATTACCCGTGAATAAGACTAATAATAGTATTAAATTGCAACTTGATAAAAAACATAACGATGTACAATAATAAAATAAAAAGTAAAGGATACCGTAGTATAATTAAATATGTCAAACATTAAACCGGTAGATATTAATCGGAATGTGGAACTACTTTTATGGTGAAGCGTAAACGACGCGAAGTTACTTTACCTGCCCCAATAAACAAACCCCGCTTGCAATGGAGCGCTCACGCCGTAAGCTGCGCACAGCGTTGGATCGCGACGCAGAGATAAATATGTTGAAAGTTCGTAAAAGAATATCTAAATAACTAAATTGTGCGCCCATGACATCTCTACCAAATCTTAAATAAGAAAATTATGTAATTAATACAGTACTAGGACCATAAGGTGAAATTCAACTAATAAATAATCATGTAAAGTGAATACCAGTGAAACAAACTTTTGCTTTAATTATTCTAACAACGAAATATTACTACCAGTCATCTAAGAGGAGAGTACCACACCCAGAATTATCTAACACACGTCAGGAACTTCACCGTCACCGGATACTAAGGTAACGACAGACCTTCTGGAAACACACCGAGGACCGAAGAGCCAAATCTGCATCAACTACAGGAAACCACAGGTGACATGGAGGCTTGTCTTCCATGGTTATGAGATACTAAAATTATAACCAACAAAAGACAATTTAACTAACACTTTAAGACTTTTAAAAACAGACATTATATGTAAGATGTAGTCTGTACTCTAATAAAACTATTTGTAGTAAAAGAGTAAAAGTTTAAACTGTAAAGTATTATTGTTTTAAAAGGTAAATAAAGTCCATTCTTCAAATGGCACAATTTCAAGATTGTATATGGGGAGGTGACCATTATTAACATACTATATTCAATCCCGGATCCGTAAAAAAAAATTAAACCGATGTACATCTTTATTTTGAGGGCCCTTCTGAAAGAATAAAATATATAATCATCTTGTAAACTCTAAGCTGTTGAACCATATATGTTGAGAACTTTAAGTAGAGCAACTAATGTTATTATGTAATAAAGAGATGTCATCTTTAGTACATACTAAATTGAGTGCATAAATCAGCAGTCTCCCCTCCCCAGTTTCCTTTTATATTAATTGTTTTGGTGATTTGTTTAATTTTCAGCTTGTTACAACGAAGGCAGCCTGTATAATTGGCCAGAGTCAATTAATACAGATTCCCAGTGTTATAGCAAATGTATAACGCTATAACACTCTGCGCAATCTACCTTGTCCTTGGCAATCCCAAGCAAAGTCAAATTTGCTGTGTAATGCAGACCTTAACTTTTATTTTTATTTTATGGTTATAGATTTAGATGGGATATCTATTTCCTCTTACAAAATAAAAGAATCATTTTTGAATCCTCCAAATGTTTTAGAGCTGCCTGGGTTCCTTATGTTTTCTTTATTTTAATTTGTCACTCACACTGAATAGGTTAATGTTGTCACTGATTTCCTTGTTTCCTTAACGTCATAAAGTAATAACCCGCTACAGCACGGTTAATTTAAGCAAACGTTTTCCAGCCTCCAATTATCTCAGCTTGTAGAAATTACAACAGACTGTAGTTGAAGTGTATTGCTGGATACACTATGTTCCTTGTACGGCAGCCACTCATGCATATTATCGTGTTTTTGTTAAACAGCTTTATTGTAATAGAAAGGAGCCTCCATAGAATGAGCAGACGTGTGTGGTCAGAGAAGCTACTATTGCGCCTTGAACATAACATTGTTACATAGATTTACTGTACCGTAACTGTAACATTATATGAAATCAGCGGTTATTGGTGTTAAAAGAAAATTCATACAACTTTTACAAGAAAAATACTATTGACGATAATGTGATGTATTTATAATATAAACACACTTATTGTTTACTAATGGTACCTGTAATCTCTATTTTCTATTGTAGTGTATTTATTGTTCATAGCCTAAAGGTACCATACCTTGTTCATAGTATCGTACCTTTAGGCTGTGAACAATAAATACACTGCAATAGAAAATTGAAAAATACTATTTTGGAAACGATTTACGATTCGCTTGCAAACAATATTGGACACGACAAAAATTATTGATGAGAGCCAAGCAATTTATGTGATCGGTGTGGCTGACTGTGTCAGGTGTACGAGCAGTGATAGATGTTGTTACTGAATCGGGGGTATTCACCGCTTTACATTATAACAATGCAAGACTTATTATGGCTACAGAAATCAAATTATAAACGCCAGTACCGAAGACGTAATAATAGAAATTGAAACACACTAGGCAAAAGTATATTAGCCAGTACAGTACTAAGCCATATTCTCTGTACTTAAAGTTTCTCTTTTGACTATTGTGCAGCTTCTTAATTCCACTAAAAAAAATGGCTTGAAAATATTATGATATGGTTCTTAAAAGAAATCATTTTATAGCCTATAAAGCTCCATAGACGAATCATCTGATATAATTATTACCGTTTGACGTGTTAACTAGTGACTGTCTAAAAAGAAAGGTAGGCAAAAATATAAGAGGTTTAATCAAATAATTATAAGTAATATTTAGTTTGTATTATTCTGTTGTACTTGGCCCACCCAAACAATCGGCAGCCGTATTCAGGCTACTTATAATCTATTAATTGAAAAATAATAAGCAGAATTATCACTGTTGCACACCACTATATAAAAATTATTCCGATTAGCGCTTTCAAGCTTCACAGCTAATCGTCAGATAGGAAATGAACAAATACCCAGAAAACAACCATTCACCCCCACCCCACCCCACCTTCTCAAACACCACAAGCTATAATTAGAATGTCCATTCCCCACCCTCTGAGCCCTGTTCCTCCATCTGGAGAGTTACATATTTTTCTAGCAAATTCCTTGTGTTTCAGTGTTGTGTGTGTGTGTGTGTGTGTGTGTGTGTGTGTGTACATTCCTTTTAAACCTAACCGTCTTTCTCATCCACACATGTGCGCCAGTCACATACCCTTATTTTAAAAACATCCAATTAGTCCTATACAATTTAATTCTTAATCTTATCTATCTGTCTTCTATCATTTACTTCTTAATTATGTTATAAAATATTTCTTCATTATCAAATTTAATTATAGTATTAATTAAATTGTCTAACCCTTTTTCTCTTTCTTTCAATATTTCTAACTCTTCCCTAAGCTTCCTTTCAACTGTGTTATTTACTACTTTTACAATTTCGTAGTCTTCCAAAGGATTAACAAACTTATGGTTGTCTTCTATGAAATGTCTTGCATATAACGAATTCGTTGTTCTATTACCTTCTCCACGTTTGTGGTCAGACAACCTGCATACGAATTTTCATCCTGTCTCATCTAGGTACACTTTGTTGCAGTCTTTACATTTTAATTTATAAATTCCGCTTTTCTGTAATACTGCAATTTTTTCTATATTTTTATTCCTTATCTTATCAAATACCGTTTTACATTTTTAATAGCTATATCTACTCCGTATTTATTAAAACATTTTACAATTTTTCTAGTATGTGAACCTATGTATGCCAATGGACCCTGCATAATTCTTTTGTTCTGGTTCTATTTTAGCTTTTTGTATGTTAACCCTTTTCATAACTTTATCCACTATGTTGGTGTTACAGGAATTATTCCTTACAATTACCTTTATCGTTTTTAACTCCCTGTCTTTTTATTCGGTCTCTTTTAAACACTTCTGAGCTCTATAACAAAATTAATTGATTGCCGCCATTTTATATCTATAAGGGTGGTAAGAGTCTCTTGGTATAATCATATCAGAATACGATTCTTTCCTAAATATGCCAAACTGTAGTTTCTCATTATCTTTAATTTCTATGTTTAAATCTAAGTAACTTATTTTCTTACCTCCTATCTCTTCTTTAAATTGTGAGTTTTTATCCTTATTTACCTCATTTATAAACTCATGCACTTCTTATATGCTTGCTTCCCAAATTACTAATACATCGTCAACGTATCTTGTCCATAATTTTATATTGTTTTTATACTTAGTGGAACTTATTAATTGCTTTAAAAATTTTTTAAATCATTCATGTATATTTCTGCAAGAATAGGGGATAATAAAGACCACATAGGTAATCCTTTTTTCTGTATATAAAACTTGTTATTAAACCTAAAATAGTTCTGATTTACACATTCTTTAATTACTTTAATCAATTGCTTTTTATACCTGAATTCCCCCATATTATTATCGTTTATTAACTTAATAACTTTATTTACTGTGATATTGGTAAACATGTCCTTAACATCCAGTGATATCAATTTTGTATTTTCATTAATTCTAATATTTTCTAATTTTTCTATCAATTTTACATTATTCTCTACGCTGTATTTTGTCCCAAATTCATATTTCTCTTTCAGTACTCTCCTAACTTCCTTTGATAATTTATAACTAGGTGCATTAATAAAAGAAACAATCGGTCTAATTGGTTTTCCTTCTTTATGTATCTTAACCTGACTTTTAAAAGTTGGTGCTGTTGGATTACTTTCCAATAAATACGCTTTCTTATTTTATTCTATAAATGTTATCTGTTTCATCATTTGTTTTATCCTTGACTGGTACTTACTTCTATAATCATACTTTATTTCTTCATATGGTCCTTCACTTACAAAATTCTTCCGTTTTCTTTATGTATTCGTCCTTTCTCAGTAGTACCATTGTATTTCCTTTGTCTGCCTTCGTAATTATAATTTAATTCTTTTTTATTTTATTCTTTAGTTTAGTTACAGTTGATTTGATTTTTTGTTAATTTTTTGAATTATGCAAATTTTTCATAAATATTGTTTCTACTACATTCCCTACTCCCCACCTTATTCTTTTTTTATCATTTTCATTTCCTAGTTTTTGTATTATGTTTCGCATTCAATAATCGTTTTTTCTTGAGTTAATTCTGGTAGTGGCGTGTATTTTAAGCCTTTTGCTAACATTTCTTTTTCTTGTGTATTGAAAGTTACCTCTGTAAGGTTCATTACTCTTTTTTCATAGTTATTCTTAGAGAGGTGTTCCATTCTTACTTCGTTCTTTCTTATTAATTTATTAAACTTATCTACCATTTTTTTCTTTTTCTTTTAAACTTCTGAAAAATAATAAATAATCATGTATTAACAAGTGATACAGTGTTAAAAAAATAATATTAATAAAATTTACATAATATATGATTAAAAGACTAGACAACACAAATAAATACTTACTAAGAGAAACACACGGAAGTCACAAAATACTAGTCCAATGCACAGGAATACTTGCAGACCAACAAGGGCAACGAAACATTGAGACAATGGCGCAACGTTCCTAACCCTTCTATAATAAAAGTGAAAGCTGGCGGCGTACATCGTCTACACACAACCACTAAGGCCATCCATCAACACTCTAAAGTGCTTTACAATTGGAAGGAAGCCAGATGTTCGGAATTTTGCTGCTAATTTGACTAATGCAATTATAATGTGTAACAATAACAGCACCTTCATTTGAAGTTTTATTTTCTTTGCTAATAATTTTGGTTCTTTACAATAAATCTTTATGTTACGTCTCCTAAAGTCTAAGAACGATAAGATGATTGTAGTAATCCAATCACTAACTTTACGGTCCAATCCAATCTTTTCAGACTACGGTAGCAAATATTACAATTGTAGCTTTTGTAATGGTGACAATTCCCAATAACTTCCACAAATCTTTTAAAACAATTTAGTCATGGCTCTTTCAGCATAACACAAGGTTATTTTACTGCAAGGTTTGCAGTTAACACAAGTATAATATATACTCTAATCTCACAATGCTAAGGATTCTGTAAATTCATTTTATACATTATATCGTGAGAATTACAGATTTATGACGGATTAACGGAACACAACAGAAAATTAAAAATTATTTCAAGGGTGAACAAAAAATTATGTACTATTTTATTACAAAATGCAAGGAAATCGAGGACAATAAAAAACAGAAATATCCTGAGGGAAAGAAATGCCTTGAACACTTATGTAGCAGATTACCTGATGATATAAGTACCTTTAAAGTACAAAGTTACAAGTGTACAATATATATGTTCAAAATGTACAAAGTTACAAGTGTACAATATATATGTTCAAAATGTACAAGTTACTTTTACGAAAGCACAAAATACTTCTCGAAACAAGGAATTTATAAAAAGAAAAGAAAAACTTGATTTTAAATTCTTATTTAAAAAGAGAAAACATCACACGAAAGTTATGCTTATAATGTTGCTATTTGAGATTAGACCTATCACGTGATGTGATGATATTGAATGGAGATTGTGAAGAATTGGACTTCTATAAAGAAAAGTACATTTAAACGTAATTTTGAAAAAATCAATAAAAATACGTAATTACAAAATATAAAAATAGAGGCGCCTATTAGAGCCTTTATTGAATTTGGGTAGGCAAAAAAAGAACGAGTAAACTGATATAATGAGCAGTGCCCACGAATTGACCATCCATTGAACTTGTACGGAAAACAGCCGACGAACGAATCCATGAAGATGTTTGTCAAAGTCCTTCCATGTCTAATGCGAAAGCTTTCTCAACTTGAAGTCAATTGATACATATTTTCTTTCAACGGTCAGTCGCTCGTAGGTTTTAAGTGCCCACGAGTGTATGTTATTCTTAGAAATTAATCATTAATCCGATACATAATTTACTTACATTATTACGTGTTGTGTAAAATTATCAGCACGTTTTCCTTCTGTGGGTTAATATATATGAGGCAGGATATGTTTGGGGCTTCCAAATAATTGATATAGAGATTATACACACATACATACGGTTGAACGTGTAGCTTACGTTTAAAATGTGCTAAGCTTAAAAACGTTTAAAACATGTAGTGGATAATATGAGATAACGTTTAAGATAATTTTCATTTTTATAAAATGGAAACGACATTTGTAATATTTAAACTACGAACACTTACTGCTGAAGGAAGCAATAGAATTTTCATAAATCAATTTCGTTAACGATACATCTGTTTTAATAAACATATTTGTACGTTCACAGTTACGTTTATGATATTATTGCTAATGACAAAGTTTTCTCCTACACTGTGATGTGGCATCCTTAGTGGTGGAGCTAAAAATAAACAATAGTTTGACCCGCCTCGTTACTTATATACCATTCTATTTGGCACGTCCTTTTGAAAAATAGGTATAGTATATTATGAAAGATCGTATAACAAAAAATAAAATCGTAAATCGAGTCGTGTCAAACTGTTGTTCATTTCTAGCTTTACCATTAACGACGTCACGTTATCGTATGAACGAAACGTGTGCTGTCAACAATTACGTGAATAGAAAAGTTGTCAACCAAAAAGTGTAGTTAATTCTACCATGCAAGTCTACGAATTAATATATTTTAGTAATAACTGTAAAGTTTAAAGGGAAACTGCTTTCAAACTGTTGTGCGTCACAGTACCCGAGCTGCAATTTCGTTCATGACAAACATGCAATGGAAGTGACGAAAAATGAGGAGGCAATCGATAATTTTTTACTTCGTTACGTGAAAAACTTTAATGAGGTAAAATCATTATTTCATATTAAAAAGTATATTCCGTTAATTATTAACAAGGAAATTGCTTGAAAGAGAATAGAAGGTTAAAACAGAAGCAAATGGAAAGTACCACTTTCTGATTTAATAGAAAATGCACCTTGATTTTAAAAACGCGCAAAAAAATATTACCTGAGCAACAACAAGATAAATAAACAAAATTAAATAAATAATAGAAAAAAATTAAAATCTGTTAGCCAGCTTCTTCCGAAAAATTCATTTTAACAATGGTTAATAATCCAAACGAACCGACAACCTTATTCCAATGGAAATAAGATTTTAATTATCTCACTGTAACAAAGCTACATTTTCTTCATCTACAGAGAATTCTTTTGCAAACAGTGGAACGAATAATGTACAAAAATTTGTAAATCATAGGCCTACGTACCTTTTACCGATAGAACGTCTATGCATCTTTTATTTATGAGAAAATAAACTTATTAAATTGAAGTCATACTGCTAGCAAATAAATAATTTTTATTTTCTAATTGCGAATTCTGTAAAATATTCCATACGTTTATACCATCTTATTATATTCTACATTACAATAATTTTGATATTCTCCTTTTTCTTTATTAGGTTTTTGTAATAAAAGTTCTTATGTACGTTGTGGTATCACCGGTCTGCGCACGACAGTAATGGCTAATGCGATTACAGTAATTGTTGGTTGGGAAGCAGTGTGTTGATGAGCCAGTAGTGCAGGCTTTGTAGAGTTCAGAGGTCAGAGGGTTCGACAGACTGTTTTAATGCTACTTTATTATCGCAACCAATGTTATTACACAACGTATTAAATTCTACATCATTGCTACACTGTATTGACAGTCATTGCAATTTGCGACGAAGGGACATGGTAAATATAAATTGTTGCACCTTCATCAGCAGTACAATGCTTACTCATTACATGATCACAATAGTCGATCCTGATGGCAAACTGCCATAAATTTATTTGGTTTTCAAGCGTTTTACAAATTAAAATGTGAAATTCAAGTGACAAATACCGTTGACCTGTATTGTTATCATTTACTGAGTACAAATTTTAATACATATGACTTGAGGTTTTAATACGCGGCATTATTTACAGAATGATCGTTCCGTTTAATATGTTTACAAATATTTCAGCTTTTTAAGCAGACAGTGTACAGTATTTATTTTTAAAACCTATGCGACTTCTTATATACTTATTTATCTGTGTAACGCTTCACAAAATTTTACTATTTTTATCATTATGTTTTTTTTTTCTGTAATTTTACTAAAATAATATATTTTAAATTACGTTTATTATACAAATCTGTTGAAAACTTAGTTTAAAAAGTTTATTATTATCTTTCAGTTTTATTTGTATCGATTTTTACATGTATTACCATGTAAACAGTATTGATGAATTGTGTTACCTTGTGTACCAGTTTGTATTAATTTATTAACCTAAAAAAATAATAATATAGTTTTGTCCACTCCTATTTCGTTTATCAGGAGTTAGACGTTTATCTAATTTAGATTAACTTTTACAGGTCTCTTGTTATGATATTTTGTTTACAACGTAATATATAGTATAACCTTATCTGCTGTAGGTCTGGTACATATTTTTTATTTACGCATAACCTTAATTATTCTTTATTGAGTTCTACGTAAGCGTTTAAAGGACAAGTCGACTCCTTGCACTTTAACATTGACAGTAACGTAAAGAAATATCTTATTTAAGTAAACGTAAATAACCCGCATGTATGCGATCCATTGTACATGTGTGACTTACCCCTATATTGGTAATAGCCTATGTCAGTAGGTGCGTCTTACAGCCTCATTTAGAAGGATATAGTTAAATTTTTTACTTGACTAGAGATATCAAAAAAAATTTGTAATTTTAAAATTGCAATCTATTTGCTCTAAAATAACGACGCTACTGATATCCTTGAAACCTACAATATTACTGCAATGTATATTCAGTCATCATAATTCAAATATTATTCTGCATATTGTAAAATCATTGTAAAAGTAAAATTTTTATAGTAGTTGAATAAGAAATCGAAAAACTAATGCAGTGAGAATGTAACTCAGATTTTATTGACAGCTGAAAATGAGAATTTTCAGATGATGTGACATTAGTAATGAAGCAAGGAAACGCGAAGCTGTGAAGCAGTTTAGCTTATGACGGGGCCGATTCCGTTTCCCCGCCGCACTGTACCGTGTAGGTGTTGTGTGACATATAGTATTCATTTAAACTTTAGCAAAAAGGCATCGACTCGTGTCTGCTACGTACATGCTTACGTATGTTATTCTCAGCGTAAAAGCTGTTTGCTTGATATTCCTAGGTAAAATGTCTCGTTCCAGGCACGTGCTTCGACATTACCTTTGCAGCCCTTCTGAATGTAATTAATTTGCAACAGATTTGTAATCAGATGTTATTTATACAGGATGAGCCCCAAAAGCACTTTCTTATGTTACAGTGCTACCCAGGATGAAACACAGAACTCTATGTTTGTTCCAACAACCCTACCCACTGATTTACTGATTCCATTTACTTAATTATAAATATATCACTACTGAGTCGGGTCACTAAATTTTTATTGGTGAAAATGTTAACCTTTTACCTTGTAACCTGAACTAGTTTTCGCTTATTACAAGCTTCATCAGAGTTGCGCTAAGAGCGCTGTGTGTCTTGATTTTGGAAAGATCGAACTTGTGTATGTGTGGTGTGATGTGTTCAAATGGTAGGCCTATGTGTGATTTAAATTGTGTCTTTTGTTTAGAATGTTGCTTTACGTGTTTTTGTGAGTTTGTATATTTCGAGTTGTTGAAGAGTGTCTATCTTTCGGCCTTTTGTGTACGTGTAGAATTTCCATGTTGTCTTTTATGTTTGTGTATGTGTGGTTTGCCTCAATGAGGTGTTTAGCAAAGGTGAATTCGGTGGTGGAGTGTAGTGGCTTTGTGTGTTCAATGTATCTCTGTTTGAAGCTACGTCCTGTCTGGCCTATATAGAATTTGTTACATCCTGAGCAGTTTAGTTTGTATACACCAGGTAATCCAAATTTTGTAGTTAGCGATATATTTATGCACCAGCTAGTGATATATTCATAATTAGTTAATCAACGGACACGTCATGGACAACAAAATCTAAAAATCCATTCATTTTCTACTACGTTAACTTTATAATTGCAACATTACAATGAAACAAATATAATACATGCCTGTTCATTGAAAATTTGCTACCTCTCTTTTACTGTTCTGCTTACAGGTTAGTCCTTGTTCCACAAATTTTTGTCAGTCTAATCTCAGTCTCATAAACGCATATCGTTCGTGTCTTGGATCATAGAGGAACCTCACGTTATTTGTGGTGTATATGGTTTAATATTGCAAAACCGTATCATTAACTCAATACCTTATCTTTTCCCAACAGGTATTAAATTTTTCTGTCACCTCTACACGGTTTCTGTAATAAGAATTTTTATTTTTGTTTTTATATTTTTTCTCTTGGCATGTTCTATGCACTTCATGAAACATCTTGGATTTCTTTATACCTGTCAAAAGTGATTTAAGGGTTTCATGTAGTTAGTGTATACAACTATTTGTATACATTTAACTTGCCTACATAATTGAAAATACCAATTATGTTTATATATGTTGTGGCTGCTTCAACATGTTCACTGACTTTCCCAAATTCGTATTATTATTATTACTTGTAACCATTTACTATTTGTATATGTGATTGAATCTTATCGAAACGTAACGTAGCCTCACTTCGGGTTCGTCTATTGGTAACCAGATTTTTCGTTACGTACAATGTTATTGTGAATCAGTTACTTGTATATATGTCGTGTGCACTTGGATTACACCACCCGTAGGAAGTGTGAACTTGTAATATATATAAATAATGTAGCGACAAACTCGCACTGGAGTCGTCGATGTGTAATTATAAATGTGTTATGTTGAACGGCGAATGATTTTGTAAATTGCCGCTTACTCCCACTATGCTGCTTCTTTTCCGTGACGTCACTCAACGATGCCAACTGTCGGGTCCGCTGCAATCTGTGAATTCTATTTACTAAATGTAACAGCAATAATAACAACACACAAATACTATCAAACATACATCCTTGTGGAATCCTTTATTCGGAAAAAACACTGGTTGACTGTTTTAATAAATTTAAACAGGATAATCGCAATTGTAGCGCAAACTATAATTCTTCCTTTACCAGTTGGCAGCAGTAGCCAAAAGTTTAGTATTTCTTCCAGACCAAAACAATGCTTTTTGTTAACGTTTTTAAATAAAATATGTCAATTATCTCAGGGCGTATATGGTTAGGGGTTTATAATTATACAAAATATTACACTATTAATCAAAATACAAGTTTACAATTACAGGATATTAAAACGTTAGAGTGATACGTGCATACAGAAATTGTATAGTGGTTACCAGTTTTAAAAAGGTTATGTCCAGTTCAGGCTTTGATAGTTATCATGTAAATTAAAAGTTCTTGTTGTGTTTAAAAAGGTGTTAGTCTTATATGGTGTTATTAGTGATTGTTTTTAGTGTTTGTGTTATATGGTGTCTGTAGTTTAGTTGATTATTATTTAAAATTCGTGTATACAAATGTGTGTGTTAAAGTACGATATAATGAGATGTCAGAATCACCAAATCCTCTTCTTGTACTCTTCTTGGTTGAAGATAGGGCCCACGTACACGTCAGATCTTCTTTCTCGTCCCTCGTCCACTTCAATTCTTCTTCCTGGTTATTATATCTTCTATTCCATATAATGGGTGTTCTTCTGTTATTGCAAAAAGTTCGTGTAGTGTACCTCTAACTGTATTTATCTGGTTGTATAGTTTTTTCACACTTTATAACATATAATGTAAGACGATTTAAAAACGCGTCTATCTGCTAAGATCGTTGTCAAAGAAGTCTCTTTTATTTATCCGAAATTTCTGGTTGCTAAGGGTAAACTTGGAATCTGGTTGGCCAATTCGGATATACATTGTCATATACTTTTATTATTTCGAAGTCTAAAATTTGTTCAAAATCTTTAAACTAACATAACTTTTCTATACTGAATTGGAGTTTAAAACCATTATCAGCATTATTTTGATCTTCACATTTGTTATATTTAGACACCAAACGTGCCTATTTTTGCTTAAGAACTATGGATGTTACAATTTTGTTATTTGGAATTTTCTTAAATAACTTGATATGTGTTATTTTGTTTCTATATTCCTTGTATACATTACTACCTATAAATACATCTACCCTTTCACATTTGCTTTACAAAATTTCTAATATAATTGTTCAAAATTTACTAAAGTTGGTTTCACCTGGCCTATGTAATAGTATTATTTTCATCACCATTTTTTAACATCTCTAACAATTAAGTTAACTTCTAACACACATCAAAATGGTTTAACATATAACGTTATTTTAACAACACAAAAGATATATTATTCTAATAGTTAAATTCATGCCCACATGGCTATGATTATACCAAATCCTTGCACAAATAACTGTTTTCTATTCAAACTGTATAGGTGTTTGACACTTAACAAAACATCTTTGTATAGTCCATTCTGCTTGGTCAATTAATTTACCATGGTTTAACATCAGCTCTATTGTTATATTTGTTAACACAACATAAAAAAATGGAATTAATATCATTAAATTGACATTCCTTTAAACTAACTGTATCACCTGTTACATACAAAAAACACAACACAAATACTATGATATAACACTGTGCTATAACATAAAACATGCACATTTTACAAAACAAATTCTATACTAATTAGTTAGTCCATTGTCAGCTAATTTACTCATTATTCTGACACTGTCTATGTCATATTTACTATTTATATGGGTTTCAACATCCGTATACTTACTGATGTTTGACTTACAAAAATTACAATAAAGTGAACACTGTTGCTCTACCTCACCACACAGTTCTAATAATCTTGTTACATTTACTGTTTATCTGGGTTTTACTCTTGTTATAAATGTTATTGTGACCATGTTATAATTTGTTGTTTACTGGACAACCCTATGAACTCTATATGTGACAATTATTTGTATGGTTCATGTATCTATAATCAGGTGTATTTATATTTTTGTTACATCAATTAACTTGATTATTTACTAATATTTCTCTTACATAATATTACATGTTTGGGCCTATTATCCCTCACTTTGTATTTTGATTATCTGGATATAATGATACATTAACTGAAACCATTTGTTTCTTTATAGTCCTGGTCCGTTTGTCTTTATAATTCTTTGTTTGGTCATTACTGAAAGTTCATTGTCATAGTTGGGGTTAAAGGTGTTTTGCATCACTTAGCCTAAATCATTAATTTGGGTACGGTCAGTTGTCTTACTAGTCAGTCTAAAATTGTTAGTCGTTCCTCTTCACTATCATCTTGGAAGATATTGTTCTCCTTGTCAGCTTCTTAACCAAAGTCTTCATTAAATCAGGTACGATATTATGTTGTTCCAAATGTAATGTTACATATTACCCTGCCACCAAATTTGATCATTTTAATAAAATATTGTTTTTTGTTGAAATTATCAATTATCTTAACTTTCACATTGTCATTTGTTATTCTTATTATGATCTGGTATACTTGTCTTTAATTATAAGTGTTCTATCCCTGGAACATGTTACTTCCCTAACAAATTAATCACCATATATTCTGGAATCAGTCGGGGGGCTCTCTTGACCTAATACCCCGCTGTCCTTACAATACATAATACATAAATAATATCGATTGCTGGAGCTACCTCGTCAGTCAATCACATTTAATAATCACTAGTCTATTCACGACTAAAATAAATAAAATAATATAATATATTCTTGGGATTGTTCACTCAGTCTAACTTCTCAGATCTAAATATTTCTTTCCATTGATTCTTTCAGATGTTTATTTTCTTGTGGCGATGTTAATAACATTTTTTATTTTCTATTGGTACTATCTTCCTTCCTTCTTTCTCAGTACTGCTTAATCTTCATTTTTCATCCACTATCTTCATTTAAATTAAAACATAACAAGTATTTGCATCTTCAGTTGTTGTTGATTCTCTCACAATCATGATAGGTTATTTGCAATAAATTCGTTTCTAGTCTTGTCTCATTTTCATCGTCGACTGTCTACATTTGTCCTTTCTTATTCATTTTATAGCACTATGGTTTCTTCTAATTTATGGATGTTGCATCTTTCTTTTATATTCCAATAATAAGTTCATAACTGTGTTTAATAAGAGGTGCTTATTTTGTTTAGAATTTGGAAATTTATTCCCAGTTGTTTATCTGCTTGATTCATAATTACATTATCAAAATGTACTGTAATTGGTCCTTACTATTTATCTAAATTCTGAGATATTCAACCTTGTTTATTGGGCTTCATTTAAAATTATATTCTGAATTATCAAAGTTGGTAAGATGAGCTTACTATATTTTTTCAATTTCGTGGTATTGTAATAATAAATTCTTCAGTTTCATATTAATTCTCATAAATAATTAGTTGTAAGTTGTTCTTACTCTTTGTTTGGAATTTTGTGGTTTTATAATAATAAATTCTTCAATTCCAAATTAATTCTCATAAATAATTAGTTATAAGTTGATCTTACTATTTTTTTTTTAGAATTTTGTGGTTTTATAATAATAAATTCTTCAATTCCAAATTAATTCTCATTAAATAATTAGTTGTAAGTTGTTCTTACTCTTTGTTTGGAATTTTGTGGTTTTATAATAATAAATTCTTCAATTCCAAATTAATTCTCATAAATAATTAGTTGTAAGTTGATCTTACTATTTTTTTAGAATTTTGTGGTTTATCACAACTTCTACACTTCTTATTATAGTGCTTATTGTCATATGTCCTTCTGTACCCAGTATTGATGATCTTTTGGTAATTTTCGTTATGTCGGTCAGTTGCTCATACCTTCATTTGTATGGTTCTGTTTCTTTATTCTTTATTCATATTATTGTTCCTCAATGAAACTTATTTCTCGTCTCCTTAAAATGGTTCTTTGGCCGTAGTCGGTTAGCGTAGCATCCGTCCCTTTTCTTGATGGTGTGTGGTATATAATTTATCCCGGGTCCATAATCTCAGTTGACCTTATTGTCCGCACTACCATTGTCTTTTTAATTATTTCTTTCCTTGCGGCATCTCTCGCTTCTTCCTTGTACTTCATTCTTCCCGATCTTATTCTTTCATTTGCTGCAAAGCTTATTCGACTCATCCAATCATATTGTTGATTAAAACAATATGTTACTGGTCCATCAATGACTAATGATATCATTGATATTTTCCCACGTATTTCTATTTCTGGTATTTCCCATTTATCTCTGATCTTCTCTAAGTGGTAGCCTATAGTTTTATGGTAAGTCATTATTGAAATTGCTTTTAATCTCCTCCTATAGTCTCTGGCATTCATGATTTCTTCATTGTTGGTAATTGGAATATTCAGTACATTAATTAACCCATTGTTCATCATCTCCCATTCTTCTGGTGTTTTTATTAAATTCTTTAGATGCGTTCTTCTTACTTTCTTTGGTTCCATTTCACTATCTTTAGTATTTTCTTTGTTTCCGTTAGTTTTCTTTTCAGGTAATACTACTCCTGGTTCCTCTGTTTTGGCGTTTGGTATTTCTTCTGTTTCTGGTTTGCTATCATTTATTATTTCTTTGGTCATTTCCTCCATCTTTTCCTCCCTTTTCTTAAAGTTCTCGTCCAATTTCTTCATGATCTCTAGGTAATTTCCCTTCAATTCTTCCCTCAATGCTCTATTATTTTCGTCTATTTTCTCCTCCATTTTCTTGCTATTCTCTTTCAATTCTCCCATTTTCTCTTAAATTTTCTTATTAGTCTCCCCCAATTTTCGGCTCAACTCCTCCGTAGATTGTTTATTGTCCTGTTTTAATTCCTCCTTCAATTTTTCTAAGTTCTTATTGCTGTTCTCTATGGTCTGTTTATTGTCCTGTTTTAATTCCTCCTTCAATTTTTCTAAGTTCTTATTATTCTGTTTTAAATATTCCAAAATGCTCTTCAGGTCAACGCTCTCTGTGACTTTGTCCGGTTCTTGTTTATCTCCTTGGCCCTCTCTTATTATTACTTCTACTTCTTCGACCGGTGTCGCTTCTTTATCTTCCATATTTAACTCGTCTACCTTCTCGGTTTCGGCCGCTCGTTTTCGCGATACCTCTCGCTTCCTCATCTTGTTTATTTTGGTTTATTTGTCTATAATAATAATTTAATTTATATTAAATTACACGCCCCACGTTGGGCGCCAATTTGTAACCATTTACTATTTGTATACGTGATTGAATCTTATCGAAACGTAACGTAGCCTCACTTCGGGTTCGTCTATTGGTAACCAGATTTTTCGTTACGTACAATGTTATTGTGAATCAGTTACTTGTATATATGTCGTGTGCACTTGGATTACACCACCCGTAGGAAGTGTGAACTTGTAATATATATAAATAATGTAGCGACAAACTCGCACTGGAGTCGTCGATGTGTAATTATAAATGTGTTATGTTGAACGGCGAATGATTTTGTAAATTGCCGCTTACTCCCACTATGCTGCTTCTTTTCCGTGACGTCACTCAACGATGCCAACTGTCGGGTCCGCTGCAATCTGTGAATTCTATTTACTAAATGTAACAGCAATAATAACGACACACAAATACTATCAAACATACATCCTTGTGGAATCCTTTATTCGGAAAAAACACTGGTTGACTGTTTTAATAAATTTAAACAGGATAATCGCAATTGTAGTGCAAACTATAATTCTTCCTTTACCAGTTGGCAGCAGTAGCCAAACGTTTGTATTTCTTCCAGACCAAAACAATGCTTTTTGTTAACGTTTTTAAATAAAATACGTCAATTATCTCAGGGCGTATATGGTTAGGGGTTTATAATTATACAAAATATTACACTATTAATCAAAATACAAGTTTACAATTACAGGATATTACAACGTTAGAGTGATACGTGCACACAGAAATTGTATAGTGGTTACCAGTTTTAAAAAGGTTATGTCCAGTTCAGGCTTTGATAGTTATCATGTAAATTAAAAGTTCTTGTTGTGTTTAAAAAGGTGTTAGACTTATATGGTGTTATTAGTGATTGTTTTTAGTGTTTGTGTTATATGGTGTCTGTAGTTTAGTTGATTATTATTTAAAATTCGTGTATACAAATGTGTGTGTTAAAGTACGATATAATGAGATGTCAGAATCACCAAATCCTCTTCTTGTACTCTTCTTGGTTGAAGATAGGGCCCACGTACACGTCAGATCTTCTTTCTCGTCCCTCGTCCACTTCAACTCTCCTTCCTGGTTATTATATCTTCTATTCCATATAATGGGTGTTCTTCTGTTATTGCAAAAAGTTCGTGTAGTGTACCTCTAACTGTATTTATCTGGTTGTATAGTTTTTTCACACTTTATAACATATAATGTAAGACGATTTAAAAACGCGTCTATCTGCTAAGATCGTTGTCAAAGAAGTCTCTTTTATTTATCCGAAATTTCTGGTTGCTAAGGGTAAACTTGGAATCTGGTTGGCCAATTCGGATATACATTGTCATATACTTTTATTATTTCGAAGTCTAAAATTTGTTCAAAATCTTTAAACTAACATAACTTTTCTATACTGAATTGGAGTTTAAAACCATTATCAGGATTATTTTGATCTTCACATTTGTTATATTTAGACACCAAACGTGCCTATTTTTGCTTAAGAACTATGGATGTTACAATTTTGTTATTTGGAATTTTCTTAAATAACTTGATATGTGTTATTTTGTTTCTATATTCCTTGTATACATTACTACCTATAAATACGTCTACCCTTTCACATTTGCTTTACAAAATTTCTAATATAATTGTTCAAAATTTACTAAAGTTGGTTTCACCTGGCCTATGTAATAGTATTATTTTCATCACCATTTTTTAACATCTCTAACAATTAAATTAACTTCTAACACTCATCAGAATGGTTTAACATATAACGTTATTTTAACAACACAAAAGATATATTATTCTAATAGTTAAATTCATGCCCACATGGCTATGATTATACCAAATCCTTGCACAAATAACTGTTTTCTATTCAAACTGTATAGGTGTTTGACACTTAACAAAACATCTTTGTATAGTCCATTCTGCTTGGTCAATTAATTTACCATGGTTTAACATCAGCTCTATTGTTATATTTGTTAACACAACATAAAAAAATGGAATTAATATCATTAAATTGACATTCCTTTAAACTAACTGTATCACCTGTTACATACAAAAAACACAACACAAATACTATGATATAACACTGTGCTATAACATAAAACATGCACATTTTACAAAACAAATTCTATACTAATTAGTTAGTCCATTGTCAGCTAATTTACTCATTATTCTGACACTGTCTATGTCATATTTACTATTTATATGGGTTTCAACATCCGTATACTTACTGATGTTTGACTTACAAAAATTACAATAAAGTGAACACTGTTGCTCTACCTCACCACACAGTTCTAATAATCTTGTTACATTTACTGTTTATCTGGGTTTTACTCTTGTTATAAATGTTATTGTGACCATGTTATAATTTGTTGTTTACTGGACAACCCTATGAACTCTATATGTGACAATTATTTGTATGGTTCATGTATCTATAATCAGGTGTATTTATATTTTTGTTACATCAATTAACTTGATTATTTACTAATATTTCTCTTACATAATATTACATGTTTGGGCCTATTATCCCTCACTTTGTATTTTGATTATCTGGATATAATGATACATTAACTGAAACCATTTGTTTCTTTATAGTCCTGGTCCGTTTGTCTTTATAATTCTTTGTTTGGTCATTACTGAAAGTTCATTGTCATAGTTGGGGTTAAAGGTGTTTTGCATCACTTAGCCTAAATCATTAATTTGGGTACGGTCAGTTGTCTTACTAGTCAGTCTAAAATTGTTAGTCGTTCCTCTTCACTATCATCTTGGAAGATATTGTTCTCCTTGTCAGCTTCTTAACCAAAGTCTTCATTAAATCAGTACGATATTATGTTGTTCCAAATGTAATGTTACATATTATTAATATTATTATTACTACCGGTATTATGCATTATTATAATTAATACAAGTAAATTGTAAAACTGAAGAATATAATTAGAAAATAGCTATTTTAACTGTTGTAGATAATTTTGTAACGTATTCCCGCGTTACAAATCCAGGGAACCCATCTTAACTGACCTCTGCCAATTACATGGGCTGCCTACGTTGTAACGAACTGTATTCAAATCGAATTCACTGAACAAATTACTTACTATCTGTGTAAGAAAGCAAGGGAAGGTATTTTACTGATTTATGCACTCATCTTCGTGTGTAACAAGACGACTTATCTTTATTTAGTAACAGTTACTGACAGATCCCGTGACATCATTAATTAAACTAAAATATTTGAATATTATGTTTCTCATAAAACTTTGGGATCAAGTTGATTCTATTTTCTTATACCTCGGATCCGAGTTAACTTTCTGTATATTTATAGTAAAGACTTCTAATTACTTTCAATTCATTTTATAAGCTTGCAAGACTTCTTTAACCATTTGAAGAATGGAAGTATTACTTGGAATGATAATAAGTTACATTAACATATAAAGCGTTACAACGTATGATAATTAAGTTTTTACAGTAAACTCTTAGATTTACTCTCTTAATGTTTACATAAAATTAATCGTTTTTGAAAAGTCTCTTTTAGAAGTGTGTAGTGTAACAAATATTATTAACTCTCGATAGACGGGCTATCGAGTCACCTTTAGAATGGAATGTAGAAACCTCGTCCTGGGGTGTCCGTCTTGGGAGTCCTTGTAGTCGGCGTCATCATCCGGGTCGCGTCTACGTCAAGAATAGGTCGAATGTTCACAGGAGATTGAAGCTTCTTTTGGTGTAAGTGTATGTAGATTCTCAGATGTCCTAAGCAGCGTCTTATGCCTGGTATACGTGTTTTTATGAAGTTCCTGCAGAGCATATCTTCGGGAGTGATGTTGAATATGGAGTTACATCTTGAAGGGAGTCGTCATCTTGCTTAACACTATTTATGTTTTTGTGTGTTACATATTCTGTCTTCTTGTTACCACATATTTATAGTTATCGGCACATGACACACGCTTTTAGCAGTGGTAGTTAATATACTACATTTTAAATTTAAACAAGTAAATTAACAATATTTTGACAGAGCTTTCGCTCGTACGTCTGCACTCAGTGAAGTCAACATAGCGAGAGAGCGTTTTTCTGCTCGCTTCAACTGGTACTTAACAAAAGGAGAAGGGCAACTACTCCGCGACAATATAGTCCCTATCTTTATTCAAGTTAACATTTTTATTATCAAAAACTATGCCTTAATTATACATATATAATTTAAGTGAGTTATTTTAACGACTATTTGTGTCTTCAGATTTCTAATTATAAACATTATGGTTTTTATCTTATTCTAAATTACAGACGACTCGGTAGACACGTCGAGTCCGGAATTAACAGGTCACCGCATGATAACAAGCAAAGGGTTAAATATGACAATAATAACTTTTTACAATTTGCCCTTTTTATTAATGTTTCTTTGGACCTCTTAATTGCTTCACATTCTCATACTGAGTACATACAGGGGTTTTAAGTATTATAGTGAGATTTAAAATGGCTTAATCGCTCGCAAACTTAATTTTAAATTTTTTTTTATTTTATAATTACTGTTACAATTTAAATCGTCACAGTTGAAAGTAGATTATTCCACAATGTAGATTAGTTTCAATTTTACCACTTTTGTAAATAGTACTAACTCAAATAGGTCCTATAGGCCTACACTTTACAATGTGGTATATTGTTGAATTGTACTTTATCAATCTTCTTTTAAGGAACGTCAACTCAGACTGAATAAATTAGTAACTAGTTTGTACCTAGTGTAAAAATAGTTGGGTAAACTGTAGTTCTTGTAACACTACTCATCTACTTTTTGCACTGTGCATCTCATATAACTAAAATTTCCTGTCACCTCTACACGGTTTCTGTAATAAGAATTTTTATTTTTGTTTTTATATTTTTTCTCTTGGCATGTTCTATGCACTTCATGAAACACCTTGGATTTCTGTATACCTGTCAAAAGTGATTTAAGGGTTTCAAAATAAATTCGGTTGGCATTTGAGAGGATTTATTATGTGTTTATTATCAAACTAAACTAATTTAATTTCTATTCTAATAAACATTTCTTTTCACATTGAGAAAGAGAATTATATAATTTAATATTTGAATAAGCAAACATTATGAAAATAATTTTAAATCCTTACTTAACAATTTTATTATTGTTTTTGTAATATACTATCTTATTATAAATAAAATGCATTGTATGTATGTATGTATGTATGTTCCACATCTCCTCCTAAACGACTGGACCGATTTCAACCAAACTTGGCACAAATATTTTACGCAACGGGAGAACCAACAGGACCTAGGACCTATCCTAGTGTTTTTACATACCTAGTGTTTTTTTCGATATGATCCTTAACCAACATAGGGCACGTGTTTTTTTCGATACGATCCTCTGGGGGCTCCTTTGGGGGGTCCTTTGGGGTCTTAAAAAACTATTAAATCTAGTTACCATGGCAGAACCAAGAAATTTTCATCCTGCAGTTGTTATCAAAAAATTTAACTACTTTAGCCGTAATCTCATTGGATTCATTTTAAAATAGTCTGTTCAGAATGCTAAACCTTTTTTACGGATGGTATCTATAAAAACGTTTTCCTAAAGATAATAATTTATTGTTTGTATAGGCTAATTCTATTCACCTTTACGTTTCTTTGGTTAAGTATTGTGCTTAATACTTTATTTCCTTTCTTGAAATTCTCAAATTTACTATTTTACATTTTCAACTAAACGTTCTGCTCATAGTATAATTCTATTTTTAAATTTAGTGTTCTATTTTTTTTTTGAGACTGAAGTTGTTTGTAGCCAATCTTTCGTAATTGACAAGCTTTCATTTCTATTTTACGAGATCTCATGTTATTTGTCCTTTTGCTTAAACAGCTGTTGTAATATTTTTACCAGGTTCTTAAAAATGTCTATTAATGTTAATTTTATGTGGAATTTTTATGTTTTGGCTAATGATTTTATTTTAGATAGCTGAAGTTAGCTGTTTGTCTCATGGGTACTTTCGTGAGCTGACGCAGTTAAATACGTTGTATTCCTCTAAACACAATTTAGGGAAATTTAATTTAACTTAAAAAGAAAAGTTTCAGAAAAATTTACAATTCTGAATCAACCCAAAATATTCTATGTTTAATTGTTAAAAGCTGATGGTTGTCACACACATTTTTAAAACTTTATTATTCTGACCAAACTCTTAGCATCATTGTTTAAGCGAGTTAAAACCAATTCGAATGTGACCCTTTACTTTCCGTACAGAATTTTATGTACACACAATCGTTTCGCTGTTTCAGTTGTGTTTAGCGCGTTTCATTCTTAATTTAAATGTGCTTGATCTTGAAGTTTACATTTAAATTTTGATCTTGTTTACAAAAACGTGAATTCTGTTTCGCTCCGACTTGCTCTAAAAGTACTTAAATTTCAATCTAAATATTTCTCATTCTTTCTCCTTTACTCGTTTTTCCTTTGTCAATCTCATGTCTCTTTTTTAAGTGTTGGTTTCTGATACATTTTATTTTTTTACAACGTCTCTGAATTTTAGACACCAACAACAAAATATCATCTGGGATTCCCCGTCCAAAGATTATGTTGCATCGCTTTTCAAGTTTTATGTTATATATAAGTAATTATAGGTATCTCAAATTTAAGGTAAGTTAATACAAAAGTTATGTCTAATTTTTATAGGAAATGAAACACATTTATCATACATATTATATCTTATATGTAGTACACGATTTCCCACAAGAACAAGGCAAATTCAGGGCGACAACGGAACTGAAGACGAAGAGAATATGAGAACTAGAGCACATACATCAGAAACAGTCTGTAATAAAGTTATCAATTATCGTCGAAAGTGAAAGGAAAGGAAAATAGAGGAAATTGAGCCTACCCGACTGGTATAAAGGAAAGCTAAGTGTGACAAGATGTTGAATTAACAAAAACAAATAGTGCGGCTTTGTGTTTGGTAATACAGCCTAGAGCTGCGTAGCGTATATTTGTATCCCTCTCTCTTTCTCGCTCTCTCACACACAAACACCAACACGTGAATTTGTAATTATGGTACTTGGTTCCAGCTTCACGACGAGGACATGGATAAAATTATCTGTCAACATTTATTCGCAACTCTGTTAAAGTATTTGAGACACGAAATCTTTGGCGTAGTTTAGAGACAAAATAACCATTTTCGGTGTTGTCAGTATATATACAAGTGATATGCGTTCCACTTACAGAGAAAGCTGTTTATTAATTACTCTCTCTCTCTCTCTCTCTCTCTCTCTCTCTCTCACACACACACACACACACAACACACCGTCTCCCTATTTCCCTCATCATCAATCTATCCCTATATGTCTATCAATCTCTCCCTGTAAGTATCTGTTTTCCTCTAGACGTCTATTAAAATCTCATCAGAACCTAGATTAGTGCAGCTACTTGCGACAGGCATGACAAGAACAATATTTACTGTAACACAGTCATTTTGTTGTTATTGTTTCCACAGCCAACCCTCCCCTTACTTCTTCACTAAAGAATCTGTAAATCATCGCGTGTTTAGCGGAGCCTATTTTACTCTAATTTCTAAGATCTCGTATTTGTGCCTTGGTAAGGCTACAGTCTTTTGTTGATTGCTTACACTGTCTATCCAAGTTTTAATTTAAAGTCGGCCACGATTACGACAAGCCTGAACTACGAGATTTATCACCTCTGTCATGGTTTCTACGGTTCTATTTGTATTTTCAATAAAATAGGTAAAACATCCATTTTGAGGCCAGTGGTGAAGTTTTAGTAATGTTTTCTAACGTACAGCAGTTACTCGCTCTGTCGAAAAACGTCAAAAGCGTAGAACTGGAACCCTTTTGTAGGGGATTACCTAACTTTAAGCGAGGGGCTACGGATTTATAGTGCCAGAGACTCGCCCTCATCTATTGTTCTGATACTAGCTAGTTGTTTCATAGTAATTACAATACCAAACTATTAGCCTCGGTGAGAACTTTAAGATCCCAAAATATTATGATGTGATGACGCTCGAACAAGTTCAAGAAAATATAAAATATTCTACTTACACAAACATTTTAAAGAAATTACATATATAGGGGCTGAATTTGGTTTCAACAAACAAAAAATCTCTTTACTTTAATCCTAATAATACACTATCATCCTAAAAATTAGTAGTAAAGACATACGTGTGGATTGTTGCCCTATACGGGAGTGAATCTTGGAGAATTGGAGAAAGTGACAAGAAAAGACTCCAAGATTTGAGACCTGATGCTACAAAAGAATATTCAAGATAAGCAGGAGAGAGAAGATAACTAATGAGGAAGTCTTTAGAAGAGCTCAGGAGGAGAAGAACTGTCTGCGAAATTTAAAAGGCGGAAGAGCTAAGTTTATAGGGCATATACTACGACACAGTGGGTTGGTTAAGAGAATAATAAAAGGAACAATTGAAGCAAAGTATCTCAGAGGTCGATCCCGTTTAGACTACATGAAACAGCTTATGGTCGATATGAACTGCACATCAGATTGTGAGTTGAAAAGAAAACCAGAGAATCATGAAGAATGGTGAGCTGCTGCCAACCAGCCTATGGGCTGCTAATCTAGAAGAGAAGACATATATCGGCCTACTATTATAATAGATATTACAGCTAGCCTATATTATTTAGATAAACCAGTAACAAAGTGTGGTGGAATGATATAGACGGCAAAGATGAGGATTGCTACTAACAACGGGAAATAGGCGCCTTAAACGATAATAGTTCTCAGAGATATAACCCTAATAGCATTTTTCTCACTTTCAGTATTTTGGGTGTTCTGTTATTTATGAATACGATAGTATTCACGTTCAACAAAATTTATAAAAATGTGGAGTACTAGCATAGAAATTTAAAAGTAAAACGAAATTATAGTTGCAAATCCGCTTATATACAACTCTGATTCTCCCTGTAGTGTTGTAAGGAGGCAATAGTAGACATTTACAAGGCAAAGGAATAAAGTCGCCGAATATGTAAGATACCAAACGTATTCATACGGAATGTGAATCCACTAGAAGAGAAACTGCATACGTACGAGGCAAATTGGGAAAAACGTCTCTACAGTGTTGGTGTGAACGATGTCAATTTTACTCTTAAACTGCTGCATCATCATAAGCCTGAGGCATAACGTAGTGGGACGTCAAATAAAATATTGGCGTCGCGAACACGACAACGATGAATTAATTGGCTGATGTTAGAATTAATATTTTTAAAGATTTAGACTTAATAAAAAGAAATATTTTGGCTTGCTATCAAGTGGACTGCCATTGAAAAACAAACATGTTAACACACATATGTATTTTTATGTAATTATTATATGAATTGATATTATAAAATACTTATTAAATTTGTTATATTTTTAACGGAGTTTATTCACTATGTAATACTTCAAGTTTGTAACATATAACAAATATTATATACACGCGCGCGCGCGTACGCACGCACACGCACACATACACACACATACATACACATTACATTACGTAACGATGAGCTCAGTGAAGGAAAATAGTAAATTCTTGTTTGTATTATTTTATTTGAGATGTACCTTTGCTGGATTACACTGTCGTAATAAAGTGTTGCCATTAAGCAGAGTAATAAAGTATTGTATCAAGTATTATATTACATTACTCTTTTATTATATTACCCATTAAAAAAAGTTTTATTTCTTTTTACACTTATAATATTATGAACTGTGTCATTCATTTTACCTTTAGGGAAACATCATACTCATATTAATTTGTATATTGTATTGTCTCTTCGTCGTAAGAGACTCGAAGTAATCTAGGCCTACTGTTAGAAATCTCCCTATTTTACAGTCTCAGAGAGCGTCACTGATCGGCAAGCAGTACTGTGATATTAACGTTAGATGAGCACAGCAAATTTCCGTATTATATATAATGTGTAAAATTAAAATATAATAAATAGTAAATGTTGAAAGCAGCCTGCAAGAAACGACAAGACATTTACTTTTGAAGCGGCTGGAGAAAACATTGTTGGAAAAACGTTAATGACTTATAATGAATTTGAGAATAACAATATTAAATATTGCAAAATTTGAACAAATAAGGCTATGGCGGAATACGGAGTAATGAGCTCTTACGTTTTGCTAACCCATTTACAGTGTAGTAAATTTAACAGAGTTTGGTAAAAGTTGCAGAAGGCTATTTAGCAGTGTATACTGTATTAGGAATATTAGAAAAAATTGTAGTTTTAAAGCAAACTGTATTGCCTCAATTGCGTATAATCATCAGACAACAGTAAATGTAAATAAACTCAATGTGAATAAGATACTTCAAAAAAACGGACTATAAAACATTAATGGGAATAATAATAAATGACAAATTTAGAGTAAGAGAGAAAACTTGTGGTACTAAAAAAATGGAACGGTTAGGTTACATCAAGAGGGCGAGGAGAGGTCAATTTTAAGAAAGTAAGAGGAGAGTATTAAAAAAAGAAAGCAAAAGCAGAGAGATAAAATATGGGATACTCAATAACAGAACAGAAAAATCGGAGAAAATTTTAGTATGGCTCATACGGTAAAATATATAATTAAAAAAATGATGGAAAAGAAACCCCTAATCAGATCTACACGCCGTCTTATACCCTTAAGTGTAGGCAAGTCACAGTGATTAAATGACTGAGTACTTCGACTTACTTCATTAACATTCTATTCTAGGCGTTGTTTGAAAAGTAATTAGTGAAATTAGTAATATCATTCAGTGTAGCAACAAAATTACAATTTTTAAAAAAATATTATTAAAAATTTTAGTTAGAACATTTTTTATAATAACGCGTTATTAACTAATTTTGTTAAAAGGGAATCATTCTTCCTGTAGGTCAGAGAGCTTTAAGTAGAAGAATTAAATTTGTGTAACCTCTTAATTTTTACATAAGAGCTTTTCTCATTTCTGTAGTTCAAACGACGTCTTTAATTTTCAATAACACTTTCGTTTCACTTAATTACATTTATGGTTATTCACTTTATCAACTACATTTCATATAAACATGTTTGTAGACCATTGTTCAAACTCTTAGTTGGCAATGACTGTGTTATATTTTTCAATAAGATAGATTTTTTTATTTTCCCACACATCATACTTTGACGCATATAATGCAACAATATTGTAATAATCTGTGACAATATTACTTTGGTTTTATAAAGCTTCAATGTAGTATGGTTACAGAAAAATTTCTTCTACACCCAATACGTAATGCTTTGTACACTGCCAACTTGTACAAATCAGTTTGATGTATACGGTGTTTACTAAACAAGTGGTCAGTTGATATGGAGCCAGACTGTTAAATTTAGAGCCCCTGATACGATTCCTGATTAGTACCATACGAATTGAGGTGTCTATCCAGAGACCACCAAGATCCCTTGTAGAGAAGCGAGTACTTTGAAAAATGTCCTTGGGGATGTTAATGGCCAACTAAAGCATAATGCTAACTACATTTGTTTGTGCCGCATGGATAAGCCTAGCAGTAGTCTTGCCCTCCTAACGTACTTCATTAGCGCATAAAGGAAGCACTATTATTTTAGGTCTATATTGTAGCTTTTATTAGTAAAAATATAGGTTAACAGCAGTCATCTTACATAAACTGAATCAATATACATTGGTTATCTGTGTACTTATAACCACTGAAAGTATTTCTGTTTCTGGCGTCTCATTATTAATTAGGTAGATAGAAAGTAATGCATATGCCTCTCGGAAAGTGTGTCAGAACACCTACAAAGTTTCACTAGAGCCAAGAAGATCAGTAAAATTTACGAACATCTGTAAATTTAGACGATCGGTGTAAACAAGAGAGAATCCTGGACAAGATGTACTACAGTTACCGTCAAAAAAGTCAGTACTTCCGCCACATGCCGTGTCAGGCCTCGGCCAGTAAAAATAACTTTAGCCTCTAGTAGTACCTTTCATGATTCTTCTTCTTTTTCTGCTTGTTTTGTTCTCCTTCTCACACAAACATTAGATCGTTTGGTCCACTACGACTCATTGATTGACGAGGCCACCTTCGTTTCGACCTGAAAATATTTTGTTGTTCTTCTAATTCTCTAAAAAAGGATTTACTTTAGCAGGCGTTTGTCCTCCATTTTAACTCGAGGCTCTCTCACCATTCTCTGTATGCTTTTGTCTGTTATTTAAATTATTATTTCTAAGGCACTCCCTGATTCCTTTGCACTGAAGCCTATGCATTCTTGTTACTTTCAGAATCAACGTTAGAAAGGTCCTATCAGTATAATGGAAACCTCTAGAATTCTAGAAATTTCCAGATCCACACTCCCCACACGTCGCAGCCACAACTTTACTTGGAAAACTTGAAAATTTTAACGTCGTGATTATATTTGCCTTGTCGTACGGGACTACACTCTTCTTCATATTGTGCCGTGTTTTGGCGAAAACCCGGCCGTTCGGTAAACGTGAATAATGTAAAGGCATAATTGCCGAAATAATTATTTATGTAGTTACACGTTTGTACGTAGTGGACGGTTCAAGGGACACTGGATACCGTCGCAACCTAGCGGTGCGGTGCGGAGTTTTTTTTTCCAACACGTGCTTGATATTGGGAAGTTCAGTCTGTACAAGACAGCTGTTCCGCGCATAGCCAGACGTTCTCCCAGCCGCTCCAAGTTCCTTTGATCTACATATTGCTATCTACTATGCTTGAGTAGAGGCTAAAGCGATCTCCGGTGAGTTAAACTAAAGTATATTGTTACTTATTTTGTAAATCAGTTAAAACGTAAATTGAAATTAACTGGGTTGCGAGTCAGATTAAATTGTATGTTGCCGCGTGGTGGTGAATGAATGGCTATTTTCATAATCGAATATTTGATTATTTTTTTTGTTGCTCTAGTACAGCATGATAATTGCAATTATAATTAACTATTGTAACTATGAAATTGAGACGTAAAAGAAAGATGATTGGTAATTGTGAAGTGAGGGAACTTTATTATATCGTTGTGAACAAGCATGTGCAGCTGAACGCTTAAACCTGTTTGATTTTGTCAGGTCGTATAAGGTCAACATTTTCTGATCTATAATCCTAGATTTTATATTCGTTATGAAGAGATATTCATATAATGTTGAAGCTTTGTGGCCGCGGGTGTGCTCAAGAATTTTAAAAGAATACTTAAATAAAAAAAAAAGTTCAAACGGGTCATGGTGTGCTGAGTGAGTTTTATGGTGTGGAATGTGGGTGTTGTGAATGAAGGGTCAAAATAGTAATTATCCTTACAAATGTTTAAGGGTTCTCGCCCCGTCGGAAGTCCGACGCACTCCAGCGGATGGCTTTCCACCTGCCATAATGACATGAACATAACCAGACTCCATCTTGGCTGCTGTCGGAGGAGCGTCTGCCCATCATGCTACCAGTACCCATGAGACATACCCGGAAAATGTTAAGGTGAAATTTAAGCTTTTTTATTCTCTAGGCCACTCCAGCAACCTACCGGTGTATGACTTTATCCGCAGTTGACGGGTTCTACGCTATAGTGCTCGCGTCCAGCTGGACATAATTCGGGGGTTATAAACTTTCTTTAGAATCAAATCAGTATGTAATTACGTCCCAAAATAATTGTAGATTTGGCCGAGAGGCCCGTGTCCGGCGATCATGAATTTTTATCTGCGTTTCATATTAAGGTTTGAAGTTGTAAAAGTTGCGGGGTATCTGAGATTTCTTCATGTATGTGGGGGGGTTTCGTTGCATTTAATCTGCTTTAATAAATGTTCATTTAAAAAGCGGTTTGGAAGTTTTAAGGGTTTTTAAAAATCTTTTTCTTGAATCAGCTACCGGTGTGGGCAGTTCTATGCAGGAACCGGACGTGTCATTTAATTGTTGGTTCAGGCCGGACACGTGTGCTCAGTCGGGTCAATTCAGGTTTTTGTAAATTTATATACCAATATATATATATCTATATATTTCTGCTCGGTTTAAGTAAAAGTATTTCACAATTTCATGGAATTATTCAACATGTGCCAAGACTTAAAATCATTATTACTGCCATTGTCACTTCTGAATTTCTCAGTTTATTTATATATCTTTATGATGGTATTTTCTCACTACTCCATACTACATTTGTAAAGTTATAACTTCAGCTTCAGATTACATTTTATATTCAATTTGCTGGTGGTCATGTCCACTTGGGAGTTCTGTAAATGTTTGAATTTTTTTTCTCTATAAAAACTTACAATTTTATAAACCTATACAGCTATGTTAACTTTGTGATGGTACGCTACTATAAGGGGACTATTTTGAATTATAGATTGTAACTTACAGATGGTGCAGGGCTACTACGCCAATGTAAATTTTGTAATTTCTAATCATCATGTTTTATTCAGTTTTTTTACATTCTATTACTTTATATTCTCCTACTTTAATTGCCTATTACTCGCTCTTGTGAGTTAATGGGTTTTGGGTTTTTTTTTACTTGGAGCTTATATAAGGCTATGTTTGCCATTTAAACGTGTAATTGAGTGCTGGTCCATGTTGACCAGTCCAGATGTCTCCCCATTCAGGTATGGGTACGATGGGAATGTACAGGCTGCCTGCCGGAATTAACAAGCTGTATTGTGTTATGCTGTGCTGTATCTGTGATATGTGTTTCTGTGTATATGTATTTTTTATGTGCAATTAGATGTTTTAATGTCGAGTATTTTAAAGGGCAATGTATATAATTATATGCTATGTTCGCTCTATTTAGATGATTATGTATTATGAAAATAATATGTTTATTTATAATTATAAGGTCAGGAGTATTTATGCAACCATTAAATTATCCATATTCAAAGATATTAATGAAGCTTTTAGAATGGTGAGGTAGATATTCACTTATGATATTAATTTTTTAATTGCAAATTTGGGAAAATTAATTAAAACTGGAAGTTTACATTTTATATTGTGAATTGAATTATTGAAAATCTAAACCTTATATTTTGTATTAACATTGAACTAGAAGTTAAAGTTGTAATTTTATCTTAAAATTGAATTATTGAAAATCTAAACCTTACATTTTGTATTAACATTGAACTAGAAGTTAAAGTTGTAATTTTATCTTAAAATTGAATTATTGAAATTTAAAAATTACATTTTGTATCGAGATTGAACTTTTAAAAATTTAAAGTTGTATATTTTATATTAATATTGGATTATTGAAATTTAAAAATTATATTTTGTATTAAAGTAGAGTTATTGAATTTGCAACTATTATGCATGAATGTGAAGATTTAAAATTTAAAATAAAAAATTGTTATTGTTGTTCAACAGCCGAGTTTAATTGCAAGTCCCGTCTCACTGGACCCAGCGCATTTTTGGCTTCTCTAGGCCCTCTGCCTAGTTTTAAATATCTGGTGGCCCCTCTTTAACAAACAAAAAATTTCAAAATTTTTATAAAAAAAAAATTTTTTAAAGTGGGGTTACAATATTCCTTGTTGATATCTTTAGCTTGCAATATAAAGAGGTATATCATAAATCAGATTTATCAATTTTTAAATAGTCAATTTATTAAAATAAACATTCGTTTCAAAGTCTTGTTAACACAACAAGAAATCATATCTCCACTGTTACTTTTGAATTTGACCGGAGTCGTTTCGGAGAGTTATTTTGATTCACATTCAGTAGAAAGATTTTTGTCCCGCTAAATTCAAATTCAATTACAATTTCTATTTTATTTCAAATTTGTTCCTTTCTGTAGATTGAAAACAATTTTTTTCATAATGCCTGTACACTAAAAGTTTCTTTTAGCTGTGTAAATATTTGAAAATAAAATTATTCAAACTTTTATTATGTTGAAGTGTAAATATTTGATTACGTATCTATTTACAGAAAATGTAAAAGTAAATGTAAAATTCACAGTTAACACAAAATATTTTTATGGGTACATAATACATTTATTGTACTGTAAGTGTCATAAATTGCTTAACACAAGATTATATTGTAATTATGGTTAGTGATGACCATAAACTAATAAACGAATAAATGTTTTGTAATTCTAGATTTTTAACTAGTTCCAATTTTAAGAAATTTCTGTCAACGTCTGAATGTTATATTCTATCAAAAATTTATTACCAACATAACCAACCTGTATACAGCACTAAAGTAATAATTAAAACACTAATAATGAGTAATAATATTTATGGGATACTATAATTGTAACTTATTAACTTATGAATAACTACATATTGTAGCAGTTATTATTCTTTAACAGGAAACACACACACACACACACACACACACACACACACACACACACACACACACACACACACACACACACACACACGCATACTTATTCACACAAAAAAAACGCCGCATATGTTTTAATGATATTTATGTTATACATATGCTGGTCTTAATGACAGCAAATGTTCTCGAAACGTTGATACAAATGTTTTAAACTTTGTCTAATTAATGACTGAAGTTCATAAAACCTTTCATCGTTAGAAATTCTCAAATAATTTAGTTTTTGCTAAATGATGTATTATTTAATGAAGTACCGGTATTAGCCTCAAATTAGTCCTGCCAACAACGTGTTAAATAAAACGTTGTATATCATAGAAACCATATTTTGAATTAGATATACTTTGAATATAATTTAAGCAAAATTAATGGTTTTTGAGAGTACTTTTTTATTTAGGAACTTAAACTACAGGTGGATTCTAAGAACAATATTTAGAGGAGTACAAGAAAATGTAATGTGGCGCAGGCGCTATAATTATGAAATATACCATCTTTACAAAGGGCCGGAGATTGTCAGGCTAATGAAAATACACAGGCTAAGGTGGTTGTACACATAGAGAGAATGGAAGACGGACAGCCTACGAAATATATGAAATATATTCTCTACCAGAAAACAATGGGGAGTAGAAAAAGGGGAAGACCCCGAAGTAGATTCAAAGACCAGGTAGAGGAGGACCTCGGAAAGATGAACATAAGAAACTGGAAAGCCAAGGCATGCAATAGGGAGGAATAGAATCGACTCTTGGAGCACACCAAGACCCACCAAGGGTTGCAGAGCCACAGTTGATTGATGAAACTACAGGTGAGAGGAAATAGTAGTAACACAGTCTCTTACAACAAGTCAAATAAAAATTGTTCACACGCAATAAAATGTCTACTAACATAAAACACAATTGTATTACAATTATACCGCCGGATTATACAACACAACACTTTACTAATAACCACTTGAACCCGCCTAGTAATATCGGCGAGAATACTCTCGAACCGCACTGTAATTTATCGCGACTAATACTGAAACTGAACATCGTTGAGTACTGGTATTTATATCTCTCCAATTTACTAGATTATTCCATAATGCGCGATAGCGCCAGTATAGTTATGACGTAATTACTTGCGGCCTTGGCACAGTCCGTGCGCCCGCGCGAAGTCTACACAGTCTAGCAAATGCGTCGACAAGCACGTACGTTACTTTCCGAATTCCTCTGGAACATTCGATATACACGTAGATTGTTCTGTGATGTCGTAACACTTCCACCTCCTTAAGCCTGTTCGTCCCGAACTGGCAAACCGTCTCTGAAGTAATAGCCTACTTAGCTAGGCGATCTAGGTTGACAAATTTGAACTTTCGCTGTCCTTCCTGTTGAATCCGATAAACAACATCGTTGATTCCTTTTTTCACAGTATAGGGTGCTTCCAGTTAGTTTGCAACTTAGGTGAGCGACCACGACGGCGCTTTGGGTTGAACAACCAGACCTGATCTCCTTCTTGGAAACCCACACTATTGCTGCGAGTGTCATACCGAGTTTTCATTTTATCACTGGCAATCTTCAGCCGTCCTCTTATCAAGCGATTCATTTCTCGCAGTTGGCTTTCTAATTGTGAGGAATAGTTCTGTGGCTCTTGGGATTGAGTCTCAGGTGATCCGAACATCAAGTCCCCAGGAAGACGAATCTCCCGCCCAAACACCAATTTTGCTGGAGTCATGCCGGTTGTGTCGTGTACTGATGATCTATACGCCATGAGGAATAGTGGTATAAGTTGGTCCCAGTCTGTTTGGTTCTCGTCAACAACTTTTGAAAGATGCTGCTCAAGTGTCCTATTGAATCTCTCAACCATCCCGTTCGACTGAGGATGCAGAAACGTTGTCCTGATCTTTCGAATTCCGAGTAGACGGTAAAATTCTTTAAACTCTTCTGATTCGAAATTTCTCCCTTAATCAGTATGGATTTCCATAGGGGCTGCATAACGGCAACAGAAGTTGTGAACTAACTCCTTTGCCACATTGGTAACCTCCTGATTTGGAATTACGTAGGCTTCCACCCACTTAGTAAAGTAGTCACCTACAACCATGATGTACCGGTTTCCATCGTAAGTAACTGGGAATGGTCCAGCAATGTCTATGGTAATTCTCTCGAAAGGCAATCCAACGTTATACTCTCTCATTTTCCCCCTGCTTCTGGTTTGTGGGCCCTTGCTTGCAGCACATATTTTTACACGTCCGAACCCACTCCTCTACGTTTTGGCGAAGATGAAGCCAATAGAATCGCTTCCGTATTTTGTCAAGGGTTTTGTTAACGCCAAGGTGGCCTCCAGATGTTCCGTCATGCATCTCCTTCAAAACAGACTGCACTTTACTTCGGGGAACTATCAACTGCATGACCACGTCTCGTCCGTCTGCACTTTCCCAAGCCCTTTTCAGCAATCCGTTTTCTACGGTAAGAGATTCCCATTGTGCCCAGTAGCCCTTCAGCACTTCCGAAGAATCGCAGATATCTTGCCAATCTGGGCGGCGACCTTCCTCTTTTGTTGTCAAGACCGGTCCTATGTCTTCATCAGTCATCTGTTCTTGTCAACAGTCTTGTGTTGTACAGCCGTCTGCCAGGAAATCTACAGTGATGGCTTGAACATGTTCGCTTGAGTTTTGTTCTTCCTTTCTGTGGCAATGTCGGCAGTCTTCCGGGCACGGTCTTCGTGGTAAGCCATCTGCATTACCATGCAGGCGCCCCTGCCGATGTTGTACCTTGAAGTTGTACTCTTCCAGACGTTCGAGCCACCTTGGCAACTGTCCCTCCGGATTTCTAAATCTGAAGAGCCATGCAAGCGCGGCATGGTCGGTAAGTAGTAAAAACTCTCTCCCATAGAGGTATTTATCGAAGTCCTCCAAAGCTCTGACAATTGCCAACAACTCTCTCCTTGTATCACAATAATTTCTCTCTGGCTTAGAAAGCGTCTTGCTGTAATACGCTATTACTCGTTCTTCACCGTTTTGCACTTGAGGCAAAACTGCTCATAGACCAGTATTGCTTGCGTCTGTGTCTACGATGTACTTCCCTTTAGAAGCTGGAAAAGCAAGAATTGGCTGCGAACACAATGCAATCTTCAACGTCCAAAACGCTTGGTCACACTCTCTCGACCACTGGAAGTTTCGTTTATTTTCCGTTAGCTCATGTAGTGGTTTAGCAATAGTAGCGAAGCCTTCCACAAAACGTCTGTAATATGAGCATAAGCCTAGGAAACTCCGAACTTCGTGCTTACTCTTCCCTACTAGCCAGTCTCTTACGGTGTCTACTTTATTAGGATCCATGCTAACACCCGCTGCCGAAACCAGATGGCTCAGATACCGCACTTCCTTCTGAAATAGAGAACACTTCTTCTGGCTCAGCTTCAGTTGGGCACCGTGAATTCTAGTTAGAAACTTCTTAAGGTTTCCAAAAGTCTTTGAAAGTCTTCTCGATCACTATGACATCGTTTACATAAACAAGGCAAGTTTTCCACGTCAGGCCTCGGAGTACCAGGTCCATCAATCTTTCAAATGTTGCCGGTGCATTACAGAGACCAAATGGCATGACATTAAATTGGAATAAGCCACTTGGGGTCGAGGAAGCGGTCTTTTCCTTGTCTTCTTGATGAAGACCCACTTGCCAATATCCACTCTTCAGGTCCAATGTGGAAAACCACTGTGCTCCGGACAACGTGTCGAGTGTATCGCCAACGCGAGGTAATGGATAGCAGTCTTTGTTTGTAACGTCATTTAATCTCCGGTAGTCTACGCAGACACGCAATCCACCATCCTTCTTCGCTACCAGCACTACAGGAGAAGACCAAGCACTTCACGAAGTTTCGATTACTCCCTCTGTCAACATGTCCTGTACTAACCGAGACATTTCCTCTTGTTTAGATAATGGAGGCCTTCGAGGAGGTTGGCGTATCGGTGTTGTGTCCCCGGTATTGGTGCGATGTTGCACAAGAGAGGTTCTTCCCAGTGACTGTCCCCGAACTGCAAAAACAATTTTTGAATTCATGTAAAAACTGTCTGAGATCTTTTACCTCACCACTTGAGAGGTCGTTAGAAGATCTGTTCAATAATTCTTGCAGTTCCTCTAGTAATTTGGAATTATCCGAAGCACTGGATCTTCGTTGCGTCATTCCGGCTACCCAGGCCACAGGAGTCAATTTGCCTAGGAGCGTATTGCTTTGAAAAAGTGATAGCTTCATCCAAAATATTTGCCACTCTAATAGGTACATTTTCGGTTTCGTCAGGTTTTACTAAACTTCTGGCAATTAGTATGCCCGGTGTGCTGACTACCTCGGGTTCGAATATAGAGCACTGGTTGCCCCTAGTATCTACCTCGGTTCTAACCATGATGATCTTTTCGAAGTTTGGCGGAACAGTTACGGCCACTTGGTTTATGACGTCCATCGACTTTTTCTGATGTCGTCATTGTTGATAGCATTATCTCTTCACCTCCGATTCTCAAGACATTCAAGACATTGTTTTTGAAGTCGACTATAAATCCGTATGCGTTCATAACGTCCACACCAAGAATTGCTTCATCCACAATGTCTGCAACAAGTACTTGATGATTAAACTCAAGTCGACCGAGGCATAGGTGTATCTCCACTTTTCCATACACTTTTACAGGCCGTCCAGTAGCTGTTCGCAAGCTGCAAGAGCACCAGATTGGCTTGAGATCTTTCACCACGTCGGGGTGCACAATAGAAACTGTTGCGCCTGTGTCAACTGTAATCGAGATTGGCCTTTCTTGAATAAATCCGGTAACTACCAAGATCCCGTGGTTTTTCTGAAGTGTAGAAATTGAGTATTGTCTAGGGGCTTCGTTCCTCCAGTTAGTCAGCCCACGCCCCGTTGTACCGACTATTGTTCATTTCCCTGCTGCTGAATTCTGGCCCGACAATCTCGTTGTAGATGTCCAGGTTTCCCACATCTATAACACTTCGGTCTTCCATTCTTTCTTATTTTATTCTGTGGCGCCGACCGTCAAGTCTCTGTTCCTTCTTCTTCCTCATCGTCTATGCCGTCTCTATCTTTTAGCGCGCGCAGTTTATGACTTGTCCAACCAGACGCTGATTTGGCGGCCTCAAATTGCAAATCATGTACCAGGGCCTCCGCACTGTTCTGGTGTTTTGCCATTCGTAATACTAGCTCTAGTTCGTTATCTCGGACACCGGCAGTAAATGTCTGCATCGCAAAACTCGTTCTAAAATCTTCTGGTGCTTCAGGATAGGCCAGTTTAATTAGTCTGTCGATAGTTGTTTCAAACTCTTGAAGGCTCTCCCCGGAATGCTGTCGCCTTCCTCTCAACTGGATGCAGTACACATCTCGCAAATGTTTATCACCATACCGTAACTCCAGAGCTTTTATCAATTCGGCATAGGTGTTTTGGCTGTCAGGTGGCACTTTCTGCAGTTGTTCTGTCGCTGGTCCTTTTAATGAGAGAACGAGTGAACTGCCTTGTCTTTCTCTGTCTAATTATTTGCGCATGCAGCAGCTTCAAATTGGCGGAGGTACGTTGCCCCGTGACTGCTTTCGTCAAAGGTTGGAGCTTTGATATGAACTGTCCCTACTGCAGACAAATTAACTTTCTCTATTGAGTTATTTTTATTGTCTTTTTCTGTCTTTATCATTGGTACCGTCTGTTCAGAAAATTGTTTTGGTTGCATCTTCAGGCACTGCTCAACTTCACTTTTAATTTGTTTTCTTATGTTTGCCATTGAGTTTTCTACTGCAGATATTTTATTTGACACAGATTCTTCTATGACAGATATTTTTGTAGACATCGATTCTTCAACAATCGAGACAGATTTTTCTACTTCAGCTATTTTTTTTAATGTCATTGATTCTTGTACCTCCGATATTTTAGTAACTTGTCTATTAAGCTCACCCCGTAGGAGACCCAATTCTGCGGTACTATGTTCTTGCATCTGTTTCTCTTCCTGTATTAATGCTTTGATGTCTTCTGTTTCACGTTTCCGTTCATCTGCCTCTTGTCGTCGTCGTTCCTCTGTCTCTAGCATTAATGCTTTCTGACGTACCTCAGCCTCTTCTATTTCCTGCCTCCGTTTTTCATCCGGTCGTTTTTCTGCTTCTTCCGCTTCCTATCTGCGTTTCTCATCCTGTCGTTTCTCCGTCCGTAACAGCAGCGCCTGTAAATTTTCCATCATCTGACTGGCATCCATTGTTTTCCGATTAATTACGAATTACACTCGTCTTGTACAAAGTGTCCACTGTTAACCGTTCTATACCACTTCTGACACCACCGTTACGACGGTCTACTTGATCGTCGTAGGTACAGTGGAAAACAACAAAATACAAGACACCAATTACGTCACTTACCACCAGCTTTAATTTTCACAGTTAAACAGTTCGTAACTAACAACACAGTCTCTTACAACAAGTCAAATAAAAATTGTTCACACACAATAAAATGTCTACTAACATAAAATACAATTGTATTACAATTATACCGCCTGATTATAAAACACAACATCGAACCGCACTGTAATTTATCGCGAGTAATAATGAAACTGAACATCGTTGAGTACTGGTATTTATATCTCCCCAAATGACTAGATTATTCCATAATGCGCGATAGCGCCAGTAGAGTTACGACGTAATTACTTGCGGCCTTGACACAGTCCGTGCGCTCTCGCGAAATCTGGCACAGTTTAGCAAATGCGTCGACAAGCACGTACGCCACACAGGTTACATTCCGGATCCCTCTGGAACATTCGATAAAAACACGTAGATTGTTCTGTGATGACGTAACAATATGCTTAGAAAATATTATATACTTTTTCCAATATTTTATCGCCTACATTTAAAAATAAGGAAAAACAAAAAGCTATATAAGGTGTCTTAAATTTTATAATTTATACACGTTCTCAGTTTTACTATTTTTTTGTGTGTGTTACGTTACAGTTTATTGTTTTTTGTAAGTTTGATTATTTACAATTTCGTTTACCGTTGACTCGCACGGCGCTTGGTGAAACAACAATTTTGTGAAAATAATAAATTCTTCGTAACTGTTTTATACAATGCCATTTTATGAAACACTGACAAATCCTTCACTCGTTTAGACCACATTTAGAGAGTATACGGTCTTATTATTTCTTCGGCATAAGATTTTCTGTCCTCTGGAGGGTAGCTTGAATGATCGAAACACAGTGTTGAAATACAAATTGATCTAAACCAGTTATTAAGTATTTATTATTCGTAATAATAGATTAATTTTGTGTTTGTATGTGTTTATATATAATATACAATATAGTTGTAAAGGAAAGTTGAAGTTTATACGGTTAACACATCACGAAAATGACGATGTTAAAAAGTGTGCCAATGTTAGGTAAACTGGTGTTACTGTACTATAACATTCATATGTTACAACATTACAGAACACGCTACGTGATTCTCGGCTATTCCAGTGTAATCCGGCTGTAACGTGTGTGTGCGTACGTATTGCTGCTACTTTGAGATGAAGAACAATTACGTGACACTTGTCACGCGTCCGAGACTGATCCAGATTTCACTAGTCCGCGCGCGCTTTGTGCGAGGCCGCAATCAATTACGTTCTGGTGGTTTCTAGTACCGTTCTTGACGCGTAGTATGGAATATTCTGGTATCTCAAAGGAGTATAAATACAAGACTTCAGCGAGTTTGAACTGCGATTTATCTCAGTGCGGTTCAAAGACAATTGTAATACAATCGTGTTTTATATTAGTTGACATTTTATTGCGTGTGAACAATTTTTATTTGATTTGTTGTAAGAGACTATCTTGTTGATTGCAAATTGTTTAATTGTGATAATTAAAGCTGGTGATTAGTGACTTAATTGGTGTCTTGTATTTAGTTTTCCAAAGTACCATACGACGATCACTAGACTGTCGTAACAACATATACTTAGTAGCAAATTGTGGTCTAATATCACACCCGTTCATACGCGTGCAGAATGTTTCCGTTTAACGATCATTAACAACATCACGGTTAGTCACGTGTAAACCAATTATAACTGAATGTGCTCCTGTTTTGAACAGACTATTTACAGTAAAATGCTATGTTTCGTTATACACCTGATAAACAATCACGTGAGACGCAAATCCTGTTTCCTTGTACTGTTCAGTAGACTAATGACGTCATTTGTAGTGCAGAGCTCTAATACCACGACGTGTTACTTCACAGTACTTTATTCTCACTGATAACCAGAGACAATGTATTTTCAGTATGTCATGATCTATACTTTCTGTGAAATATATTTTCTTTTGAAAGATAAATTTTTAAAAAGCAGATTGAAAGCGATACTGCTGTAGAAACTTTTATTTTCATTTACTTACTGTTTTAAGTCCCTTACAATGCTGTTCGCACAATGGTTTGTGATATCTACCCGCGGAATCTATCACTTTATCATACTCGATTGTTTTAACAGCATATGATTAAATATAGAAACTATTAGCCTTAATTTCACTGAGAATTGCCTTTATAAACTATTATTTTGTTAGTTATATATTCAACAAAATATTACTTATTTTCCCAAAATTGTTAAAACTTATACGTATTTCGGAGAGTGGAAAAATGTAAGTATACCTTAGATTAAAATAGAAGTTGTCTTGTTACTTTCTAAACTGAATGTTGTAACGATACGGTTACAATTTATTATTTTTTTTTATATTTAAAAATAATGTTTGTGTAAAAAAAAAGTTTTGTTGTCTATAATTTTTTTTTATATATATATAATTAATTAAAATCAATTAAGTAATTATGTTCTGTGGTGTTCCGAAACGTTCGTTAATTGTTTTAATGACTTTTCTGTATTTTTAAATTCTCTCGCCACTTGATAGGATTGTCTCCAATAAGAATCGATTTGTGTATTTTTCTTATTTGGAGGTTATCTTCCTTCAAGGTGGTGAAATTCTGGTAGTTAACTCTATTAAATTTACTTATTGTGTTAATTATATTTTAGGAATGAAAAACTTTTCAATTAAGAAATATATAAGAGATTTTATTAACAATTAATTATCTTTCGACTCTTTATCGATATGTCAATCGATTCTCAGGGGATCATTAAATCGTACAAATATTTATATAAGGATTCTTTTAGCAGTTATTTTAGGTAAAGTCAGAGAAATAAGGGCAAAGTTTATAAAGTATAACATTACAAATATATCAACTTAAAGATTAAAATACAGATATAATAGTTAATATATAATGTTAAGTGAGCAGATTTCGAACCATTTAGTTGTAAAGACAGTGTTGCGTTGTATTGTGGGTAATCAATGATGGCTGCTTTTCGTGTATAGTTGGAAGACGGTCTCACCTCGCTGATTCAAAGTTCAATAAAAGATGCTTTCCCTCTGAATTTTCGTCCCTGTGGCTGCAATTCTTCCTTCTTGTGTTGGTGGAGTGTCTCTGTTTCAGTTTTAGTGTTGTACTTGGAAAAATAGTGTAGTAATAATAAGTAAATCTCACTTTTGTCCGTTAGGCCGATATTTGCACTTTTGTGTGATGAAGTGTTTTTACTGTTTTAATCGGTTGAATGTTATAATCACTGGTGTTCTGTTCTGTGTAGTGTTAATTTAGGGTCTGTAGGTATTTATTTCACTTGGTCTCCGTTTAAAAATGTGTTTTTACCGAAACTCTCGTTTGTCACTTTAGGCTTAGAAAACGTTCGCCATTACGGTAGTAGAAATTAGGTTAAGGTTTACAAGTACACGTATCGAGTGTGCTATTCAACGTCTAATAATCAACTAATTTACTTCCTCCGTCTTCAGCTAAAGTCTTAGCCAAACCAATCTTATTCAATACATTGTTCCAAATTTATTTGCATCCTGTGCATGTGAGAAAGTTACATTATATAACTGATTATATTTTTGTTATTCTTCAAATTTATTAACCAGTAAATTCTTAATCTTCTTCTTCAGTTCATTCTGCGTAATTTGATACCAAATAATGTAGTTTTATTAAGTTTTTGATCTAAAATGGTATTTTTTACTTAATTTTGTTATGGTAAGTTTTAAAAGCACTTCCTGTCCTTGTCTTTCAAATGAAGCCATATTATAAGTTATATTAATGATTATATTAAATCTCAGATTGTAACAAAAGGTTTATCTTCCCTTAATTTCTTGCAATTAGATTAATCGGTTATGTTTTAAAATATTATACAGTAATATATGACTCCCCTCTCTAAATTTTGAGTTTTTACATTTCCATTTTTAACAATAATTCTGGCTATAATTTTACAAAATCTTCCTTACTTATATTTCCAATTACATGACTTTATTACTGATTTACTTTATATAACTTCCTTCAGTTTAATTGTATTTCTATACTTATTTCATCAAATTTGATGCTGTTTAGTTTTTAACATTTGGCCTAGATTTCTAACAGTTTTTACATACAAAGTTTTTTAAATAATATATATTGATTTATACCCTCTTTGACTTTCATTGCTATTGTGACATAAATTGAAATTTTCTTATTTTAACAAGTTAACAATTAGTATATGGTTCATACTATTAATACATAACATATAAATCAAATTAACATTTGTCTTTCCAAATCAGACATTTTATACTTATTGATTAATAAAAATACATAAGAAATATTACAAATAATGAATGTTAGATTCTGACATGTTTAAACTTAAATATTTCTAATACCTTATTCTATATAAACAAACATAATTATCCCAATCTTATACTATATTTCTTATACTAGGTTTGATTATCAGTTTTCATCTGTTTTTTGGTTTTTTGGGGGTAATGATACCTTGTCATTTAACTTTAATTATGGCCTGCTCTGTTTTATTTTATTCATTCTAATGAATGTTATTTAAAAAGCGTGGCAGTTATCTACAAAAAACACATGTATTATAGGTCATGATAATACTCTATTTACATTGTTCATGAACACAAATTAAAACACTTTAAAGTTGTAATATTTCATCATCTACTCAGTTTGTGAACATCAATATTGAAACATAAGGTTTATTTTCTATAACACTAAAACTTGCACTGTTTCTCTTTTTATTCCTTGATTTTAATTCTAAATAGTTATATAGTTCTACTAGAATCAAGAAATCTATTTATAGAGTATAATGAAGGTTTGTTTTTTGGTATTATATTATTATCTCACATTGGTTCACTTTCAATTCTTACTCTGTACACTTTTCGGCTTACATCCATTTTACATGTGGTTTCTACCTTTGATATCTTGTTATACTTTTATTTATTATTATTATATTTATTTTGGGGTTACGGTTTTTTTTTTTTTATAAGAGCACTCGTTCTTCTTGTGGATGCTGTCTTGTTCTTGTTTCTTTATTGACCCCTTCTGTTCTTCTGGTTTCTTATAAAATTATTTCCTTCATCTTCTTGTGGATGTCATCAGGTTCTGGGTTTCTTCCTTACCTACTCTTCTTGTTTCTTATAACATATTTTCTTTTCTTCTTGTGGGTTTAGTCATTTTCTGGGTTTCTTCCTTACCTACTCCTATCCTACCTGGGTATTACCTTTTTTCTCATATTTAGTTTTTAACTTTGTTTTGATGATTCATCACTCCTTGTAACATTTATTTTACATGAACTTTTATTTTAATCAATGAATGTATTCGACGGTGGTTCTTAATTAATTCTTTATATTATTTTGCTTTCTCGTATTTAACAATGTTATTATTTTATTTATATGATCATTTTACCATTCATTTTTATGGGCTTATCTATCATGCTACAGATTGCTGTCCTCCAGAAGTGATTATTTCAGACTTGATTATGGATGAAATAATTGCTTATGACAATTTTATTATTTTTTTATTCTTTATTTTCCTCTCCATTTCTATATCGACTTTTTCATATTTGAGCTTATAAATGTTATATAGTCACTTATCTGACTTTTGATTCTTCTTGGATAGTTAGTGTCTTCTGAGATATATTATTATTATTATTATATATTTTATTTTCTTATAAACTTCGTGTTTTATCCCTGTGATATTAATTCCCTAACGTTCCCTAACATGTGAGCTGGGGCAGTCCAGAGGGGCACTGTAAGCTTCACTACTCTGCTGGCCATACATCACTTCAAATTGAGTCCAGAGGCAAATCATCTCTGCAAAAAACATAATGCTGCTGTAATTATCTACAGACAGTCATCGAATAAAAATTACCTAAATATAGTCCACCTTATTACTAGTTTTTTTTTAAATATCTTTGGATTCTCCACTTCGTTGTTTCTCAGATTATCTCACATTTTCTATCTCATTTATTCTTCTTAATATTTATTATTCTTATTATATATATTCTTCTAACTTTTAGCTCGTCTGATCTTTTAATTATGGTTGGAAACTTTTGTTAATATTTTTGTTACTAGTTAGAGTGTAACTTTTTCCTTCTTGTACTGAATTCTCATTACATTTTCTTCTGGTTATTTACATTGATAGCATACTTTTTTATATGTATTTTTCTTTGGTTCTTATTCATTATTTGAATGGTCTTATTTTATGTTAGTTAATTTTTCAATTTGTTTCTTTGTAATTGATATTCACGTTGTTATTGGGATCATATTATTTAAACATTTTTTTCTTTCTTTTCTCTCAGAAAGTTATTAATCCGCCTTTGCATTGATTAAATTATTATATATATAATTCTTCTGTACGTGTGTATGTCACTGAACTCCTCCTAAACGGCTGGACCGATTTTGATGAAATTTTGTGTGTGTTTGAGTGGGTCCCTGGATGGTTTAGATTCACAATTGGACCCGGTAGGTGGCGCTGCGATCGGGTTCCAGGAAATTATATATAAAAATGAATGTTTCTTTGTTTGTCCCGTATGCGTTCCTATACCATTCATCCGATTGCGATGAAACTTCGGTGAGTTGTTGTGCGCACGCCCGCAAAGCTTTCTGAATTAGTGGTATTTTTTCGATGGGGTCCTTTGGGGGGTCCTTTGGGGTCTTCCACATCTCCTCCTAAACCACTGGACCGATTTCAACCAAACTTGGCACAAATATTTTACGCAACGGGAGAACCAACATAGGATAGGTGTTTTTTCGATGGGGTCCTTTTGGGGGTTCTTTGGGGTCTTCCACATCTTTTCCTAAACCACTGGACCGATTTCAACCAAACTTGGCACAAATATTTTACGCAAAGGGATAACCAACATAGGACAGGTGTTTTTTCGATACGATCCTCTGGGGTGTCCTTTGGGGTCTTAAAAAATCTATTAGATTTGGTTACTATGGCAACCCAATAGAATAGATTCTGTTCTAAATATATTATCGCATTAAATTGAAGACCACGCGAACGAAGTCGTGGGCAACAGCTATTTATTTTTAAGAAACCTACTTTAATTGAACTTTATTAATTAAACTAACATTTTCATTACGTACAACGTGAAACTCCGTAGCGAAGCACGGGTATTCCCCTAGTTTATTTATATTATATTTCATGTGGTACTTCTTCTCTTTGCGTTTCATATATGTCTTATTATTATTTTTTTTTCAAAATCATCTTCTCCATATGTTTGGTATGAGTTGTTCTTCTTTGTTTCTTCAGAACTGAGTAATATCAAAATCATCTTTCTTGATTATCTGTTTCCATAATTGTTTCATAAGTAGTTAGACATAGGTCGTTCTTATTATATTTTTGTTTTTTCTTTTTAGTTTTATATTATTTTATTATAATAACAGATTCTTCTCTTTGTTTCCAAATTATTGCCTTCTCTTGTATATCACACCCTTTTTGTTTTTCTTCTCTACTCCTTCAAATGTTAGATATTGTAGAAGGACGGAACTTCCTCTCCTTAAAGCAACACTGTTGGGCTAGCCAATTTGTAGAAGGACGAATTCCCGTCTATAATTTATTTATGGTTTAAGATATTATTATTATTAAGTTGTCTCAGGGTTCTTTTACTGTTAATTGGGTCTTGCTCTCGGCTAATCGTGATTGTTTAATATCAAATTTTATTATTATTTTTACCGTTTAGTGACTTATTCCCCTCAATTCAACCTATTGTTGAATCCAGGATTGAATAACTCGGTACTTACTCTTTTTTCGTCGTATTAGATATCTGTTTAAATAGTTTAATTTTGTATATTATATTTACTGTTAAACTTCTGTCACTTGACGTTCCGTTGACTCTTTGTAGAACAGCTGTCGTGAGGAGATCAGTTGGTTCGTCCTATACACTAACATACACAAACATAGATATGGTACGCATAACAACTCATGTATAGTATTATTGTATAAGATTGTAAGTATATTGACCTGAGCGGTTGTAAACAAAACATGAAATCATTCAATTTGAATAATTCGCATTCTTAGCATGGTACCAACCGCCTCGTTTTTCTCCACTAAGCTGTAAGTTTACTGATACAAATAAAGTCAACTCTTTCACTGGTAAAAGACAATAATGGCAATTTATTCAAATAACACACAGTGAAATTCAATACAATAAGGCGTTTTGCTCTTCTTTTTTAGTTAACAATTAAAATTATTAAAGTGAACAGGAACTCTAAAACAAATGATGAGCTCTAGTTGGTATGACTGCCTCTGGTTAGTAATACAATGTGTTTTGACAAATTTATAGGTTATGTCGGATTGTTCGACCTGAAAATTTAATAATGATGATAATAATAAAAGAAGTAGGTTCTTTTAAACTGCAAAATACACTTTCTTGGAATAATAGCTACGGTTTGAGTTAACATAAAAATAAAAATTCAATGATTATTAATGAAAAAATATAAAATATGAACCACTGTTCATAGTTAGGCACATGCTTTATACATAGTTTAGTGCAACCTTATTTGGTTAAAAGTAGTGTATTATTTATTAATAATTAATAGTGATTGTTATAATTCAGCATCATGTACTACAATCATCTATGAACTTGGATACTCCCATTTCAGGTAAATGTAATTTATTTATTATAGTTATCGCACTCCGGCGAAAACTATTAATTGAATTTAATAACAAAATATTTATACTTCCATCTACTGATAGTATTAGAGTACATATACTCTTCATTGATATCACAATGTCTTTGCTTATCCTAGATATTTACAGTATACAAATAGTTAAACTGTCATTACTCAGAACGTTCAATTTCAACATTGTTCATTTGTATTTATCGGTTCCCTTCTATTAAGGATAGGGAATTGAATTGTTTCTATATTTCAATTTTAATCGCTTTTAGCGTTCAATTATTTTGCTTATAGATTAATCATGACATAATATTTGTAATTAATAATACTTGCGTCTCTCGTCGGTTGAAGATTTACACTTTATTAATTATTAACACTTTTTTAATTAATTAAAATTGATTAATTAATTATTTGAACTTTATCACAACACTGCACACACTCCTATGCGCATAAGCTCCGATTAGATTACACTTGTAAATATACTGCACTGATTCTTCTGATAGATAACTTATGTCTCAATTTGAGGTTAACATGGTTGATGCTGTTTTGCTGTCAAACGCACGTTTTTCTGAGGCGTCGACTAGCGTGCAGTCCGCTTCGCTGTTGTTCAAAGACTGTCTCTGGTTCTTGGGCTGGAATGATGAATTTCGGATTTTTTATGTGTTCTGATTGGTCAGTTTTTGCCAATTCGTTTATTTACGGTAGACTTCGTCAAAATAGACGCTATCGTAAGCGTCAGTCTTTGGGGACAAGATTAACAAATTCTGGTTCACACGACTACGCGGAAGGGCTAAGCACAATGCAATTATTTTTAAAAGTCTAATATCTTTCTTATAATTGCACTGAGAATGTTGTGCTTACTCTCATTGTTCGTGTTTTTGAAAGACGATTAATTTGAGTCCCCTTATCATATATTTCTGATAAGGGTTATCAGACTTAGCACTTAGCATTTATGCTTGGTGTCCATTAAACCATTAATTATTAACAATTCATGGTTTTTTATGTTATTTTTTATAGTAATGTCTCACTCTTAAGCTACTGTACAAATTTCCCTTAAAACTATGTCCTATTATTAATACTATATCCGTTTTCATAGCTTCACTCTTAAACTTATGGTCATACATTTTTGGTTTGCTCATTACTCAGTAATAAGAGTACTTAATTAACTTTTAACATGTTGTAATTAAATCTCGGTGGGTTAAGTCACTACTAACAGTGTTCTTTTTCCCTAAATTATTGGTTTAATGCCTTAATTATCACTTATGAATCAGGCTTGCTATGCCTATATGGCGTTACTTGGTAGTATGCTTAATATCATAGACATTTTAGATGTATTGTTCTCTGATTAATAACTGAAATAGTCACTAGGACCTTATAGTTATTGTGATGCAGTTCACTCTGCATTTGACTCTGTTATTAGCAAGGTTTAGTTGCTGTAAACTTTATTTGCAGCTAGTTGTCATAATGGTTGAGTTATAATTACATTTATATAAACTATTTAAATGGTTATTTTGGTTACAATTGCTCATAGGAATAGTATTCTGTCCGACACCAAATCATTAATTGGGTTACTTGCTTTGTACAATGTGTTTATTACATAATTTTGGTTGCATAGTGTCACTTTGCCATTACAAGCATTTGGTCATACTTGTATTACTTAAATATAGCTTTTATATACTATTATACTATTAGCTATCGTGTACAAAACATTCCTTATATGCTCTATTTAATGCTCTATTTACATCCTAGCTCATTACATTTTGGTCTAACATTGTTTTGGTTCATTTTTTATCAAGTTTTATTGAAAACTGGATGCCCAGATTAGGTTATGTCATAGGTTCAGTAAACATTAATGTGTTGTTTATGGCTGTATATTTCTATCTTAAACTATTCGACTGGTTTTCATTTCATGTTTGTACATTGGTTATTGGTTATCAATAGCTCATATTTAGTTTACTCCTGTATTATCTTATTTGTTGTTAATTAGTGAGTTGGTATGTACATCATTCCCACTGCACAATTGGTCATTCACTATTTTGGTTGCATATTCCTCTCTTTATTCTGTAACTACACATCATTTAGCTATCATAAACTCATCTTGTCCTTATTCAGTTTGCTTGTGACCCTTTATTTACAATATTTAATACTTATTTACAATAATGTGTTTCACATAAACAATAAATGTGTTCATTAAATGAGTTGTTGTCAGTGTTGACTTTACTATACAGCTTAGGGATTCATATCATATAATTAATTAATATTTCTTCCTTCTTCTTAATACAAATATTCTTTCAAGGTTTATGTTAGTTTGTTATACTTCAATTTTCTTCCCTTATTCTTCTTGTGTTTGGTCTGGTGATCTTCCTTCTTCTTTCTTCTTTCTTCACTGATCTCCTCCTCAATATTGTTCATTTTATACATGATGTGGTTTTCACTTGTCTTCTTCACACTGGTTTTTCCTTCTTCTTTCTTTAAGTTGTCCTTGTTGTATTCTTCTTCCTGACTCTTCTTCCTTCATTTGTTGTCTTGTCCTCCTCACTGATTTTTCTTTCTTCTTTGGTTGTGTTGTGTCCTTCTCACTGATCTTTCTTTCTTCTTTTGGTTGTGTTGTGTCCTTCTCACTGATCTATTGGGTATAGTATGTCGGTCGTCTCGTCTTGATACTTCTTTTCCTCTTTCTTGGTGCATTTACTAGTGAATTCCTTTCAATGATGCTTCACTTATTCTAACTTATGTTACTTTTCTTTAGTATACTTGGTGGTATTCTAGACCTTTTAATGTATTTTTTCTAGTGGTGGCCTTCAAATTAATTTTCAGTACTTAGGTGGATGTGGTAACATATGTACTGTTACATATTGCCTCCTTATTAGAATTTATCATTTCTGATATCTTTAGTTTATGATTGAAGAAATTATCAATTTTTTATTTCACTCTTAAGTCACATATAATGTTTTCATATCTTGTATTTACTCTTACACTTGTCTTCAGTTCACTATATTCTCTGCATCTCCTTCTTCTTCATACTCTTGGAATCTTGTTTAATTATATTCTTGGCTTGTCATGTTTTTTCCCTTAAATATTTAATTTCCCTAACATTTTTTCCCTAACTTGGTAGCTGGAATCGATTCGGGTGGGCTCTATGGCTTACCTAACTCCGTCGTCCATAACTACATTCTTTCTGAGATCAGGGGTACCTCATCCCTGCCCAGTTAAATGATTGCTGGAACTTTTCTACAGTCAATTCATCAAATAATAATACTCATAAGCAGTCTCTTTCGACTAATAATAATAAACACTCTTGGGGTTATTCATTTTCATGCCTTTTATATTTTATTATACACTCTCTTCTGGATTCCTTCTTCACTTCTGCAGATCTTCATTAGTTAATGTTGTTGACAAATAGCATTTATAAATATTCTACATTTTTTCTTCTCTCCTTATCGTGTCAAAATTGTTCTTCCCATTGATTGGTTCTTTCTTCTTTTTTCTTGGTCAATTCTCTTTTTCACTATCTTTTCTACATAATATTCTCATTAATGGTCTCCTTTTCTCCTCTAGCAAATGCCATAATTTTTTAGCATTTTATTTTGAATGGTACACAATTTTTTCTTAAAGTGATAGTAAACATTGTTTAAAATATCTTAAGTGTGTTCACTAGTTGCTTGTTTTCGTTATGGTTTAGTCATTAGATATCAGTCTTCTTTTTCTCGTGTTACATATAATATTCATTTGACAAACATATTTCGTTCAATATTTAATACAATATTTGATTAATAAAATTTCTTCTTTTATATACAATATTCACTTAATAAACATTTTTCTTTTTCTTCTTTCCATAAGAATAGCCTCTTCTTCCGTTGGTGGGTTATTGGGTATACAATGTTTGATAATTATAATATAAAGTGATAACATAATAATGATACATTAATGGTTAGTATCTGACTTTATAGATACTCTTGGGGTTACAATATTCATTTAATAAGCATCTTTCTTTTCCTTTTCTTTCCATAATAATATCCTTCTTTTATTTTTACTCACTTTGATCTTCTTCTTCTCTACTCCTTCAAGTGATGATCTTCTTCACTTATTCTGGATGATTATATTTTTTCAGTGAAGCTTGATTATAGACTCCCTTGGTTCTATTGGTATTTGTGTCCATAATTTCGTATGTGTTGTTTTGATTATCCTTGACGATAGTGTAGGGTCCAGTGTATAGTAGTAGGAACTTCTTTGCAATTCCTTCAAGGGTACTGGGGAGCTCTCGATTTTTTAGTAATACTAGTTCTCCCATTTTGTACTGGATTATTTTGGGTTGTTGCTTCTTATATTTTTCTCGAATTTTTTCTGCTCGTTCGACGGTCTTGTTATAAAATTTTACTTGGTCAAAGGTGTAATCATCGCCTGGGGGAAATTCTATTAATTCTATAATTTCTCTAGGAGGTCTTCTCTCAAACATAGCGGTAAATGGGGTTGTATCTATTGCTTGATGGTACGCCAGGTTGATAAAATCCTCTGCTGGTAAATACTCTTCCCACTTTCTTTGTTATTGGTGACAGTATGTTCTCAGGATTCTTCCTACTTCTCGGAGAACTCGTTCAGCGGGGTTGCTGCTAGGGTGGTACACTGAGGTTTTGAAGGTTCTCACTCCCTTACTCAGCAGTGTTTCTCTCCATACTCTTCCCTTGAACTGGGTTCCATGGTCAGTGATTATCGACCCTGGCACGCCTACCTCTGCCATGTATTTACTCATAATTATACTCAACAGATTTTTTGTGGTGGCTCTGTTGATCGGATACAACTTCGTATATTTAGTGTAGTGGTCGAAGATAATGACAATGAATTTGTATTGTCGTCTTCCCCCACTCCTTGGCAATGGGCCGCAAATATCAACAAATACCTTTTCTAGCTTCTTGGATGAGGTGATTGGTATCATTAAACCCTCCTTCCTCTCGTTGTTACACTTTACCATCTGACATAGGTGGCAATTCCTAATGTAACGGCGTACTCTCCTGTTGATATCCTTGAAATACACATTCTCCTCTAATGCCTTTATGACTTTAATAGCCCCCATGTGACCATACCTAATGTGGTAATCCATGGTGATCTCCTTTTCCATAGTTTTGGGTATAAGTAATTTCCACTGGTTACTTTGGTTAGTGTTTCTTATAAATAGGACGTCTTGGTATACACAATAGTATGGGGTAACTCTCTCGTCTTTATTTATTAATCTCTAGCGAATGTTGTTCAATTTCTCCTCGCTTCATTGTTGGAGTTTTATTTTATTTATTATCTCGGCTAGTTCTGTCCTGTCCTTTATAATGTGATATACTTTGGCTACCGTCTCTCTTTCTCCCTCGAAAGTTTGGTTTTGGATGTTGACTCTCGATAACACATCTGCTGCTACGTTGTATTTTCCAGGTACATACTCCCAGTTAATATTATATTCCTGTAACGCTAACGTCCACCTGGTAAGTCTCCTGTGGCTCAATTTGCAATTTTTCAAAAAGGATATCGATTTGTGATCTGTCCTTACGGTTAAAGAGTAACCCAAAATGTAAGTTCGGAATTTGTTGCAGGCAAATACAATGCTGAGTAATTCTTTTTCGGTAGTATGGTAGTTGCGCTCACTCTTGTTCAGGACTCTGCTGGCGAAGCTAACCACAAGGTGATTTCCTTGGTCATCTTCTTGATATAGGACGGATCCTAGACTCACGTCGCTGGCGTCGCAATTCATATAAAACGCTCTCTTAAAGTCGGGGTGGCGTAACATTATTGATTCTAAGAATTTTTCCTTTATTAGTTTGAAAGTGGTGTCCTGTTCTGCTCCCCACTTCCACTTATCTCTAGAGGATAGTTGTTGCGAAAATTCGGCCGTTAATTTTGAGTAGTTGTTTTGGAACTTACGGTAATAGTTGCAGATACCTAAAAATGACTGTAACTGCTTTTTGTTCTTGGGCGTTGGGAATGATTGTATTGCTTCGATTTTTTCCTGTGATGGTGTAATGCCGTTTTCGGATAGGTTAAATCCTAAGAATTGTACTTCATCAGCGATGAACTTCGACTTCTCTAGTTTAAGTGTCACGTGATTTTCTGCCAGTTTTGATAACACCTTCTCAATACGGTCACAATGATCCTCCCAGTTATCAGACGTAATTAATAGATCGTCAACGTATACCGTAGTGAATTGTAGGGCCTCTTGACCTAGAACTTGGTCCATACACTTTACAAAAACGGCCACTGAATTTACTAAACCGAAGGGTAGCCTCTTGAATTGGTAGCATCGCCCTTCGAATATGAATGCCATGTATTTTCGGCTATTGGGGTGCAACTCCACTTGCCAATACCCGCAGACGGTATCCCAAGTGCTAATAAAACGGGTACCGTGGAATTTCTTCAATAGTTCTTCGATCTCCCCTGGTGAAGTTCGGTCGTTAATTATGATTTTATTGATTTCTCTGGCATCCAGACATATTCTTACTTGACCGTTTTTCTTCGGCACTGCCACTATAGGATTTGTATAAGGTGAACAGCTATATTCGATAATGTCTTCATCGATAAGTCTATTTATTTCCGCTCGGACCGCTTCCTTTTGCGAATAGGCAATGGGGTATGATTTCTTCTTAAAATCGGCTGCTTCCTTGAATTTAATCTCACATTGGAAATCCTTTACTTTTCCAGGAGCATTGGAAAATACGTGTCTATACTGCTCGTAAATTGCAATCAATCTTTCCACCTGGTTGTCGGTTATTCTTCTATCGCTTTTGGCTGTCTGGAACCTCCGGATTTCTTCTAATTTTTCCTCCCATAAGTCGTCATTTTCATAGTCACAATTTATTTCTTCTCTAGGTATTTCGTTCCTATAATTATTATCTTCGTGAATGTAACAAATGATTCGGTCGTGAGGGGCTTCTTCGCTTCCAATTAATTCCGCCGTCCATTGCACACAATTTGAGCTCAGAGATACCTTTGCTCTGCTCATATCTATTATAGCTGCGTACTTTCTTAACACGTCACAGCCTATCAACAAACTGAATGGTAACCCACTGGCTACTAAAAATATTATAGGAAGGGTATTCCCTTGACTGGTGACTTCTAGTTGGACTTGCTTTCTTATGGTCTTATTTTGTCGTCCGGTCGCTCCGATCAAAATAATATTATTTATCGGTAAGGTCGATATGGGCTCCTTACTCCTGTTCTGTATTTTATTAAGTTCTAGTTGATCGATGAGCGATACATTGGCTCCAGTATCTATCATGATTTTAGTCAACACGCCATTCACTTCGGCGGAAATATACGCGATTTCGCTGTTGTTCTTATTATTGTTTTCTGTAATTTCTTCTTCCATCAGATCTTCTCTGATGTCCTTCAGGTAGTGATTGCGTATGATAGTAAATGTCGCTTGATTGTTTGTCCGTCGTCGTAGTTCGTCGTAACCAATAGATCGGATCAGTGAGGGTTCGAAGTGAGTTTTCACTACCGTTGTCCGTTTAAAGAGGTAGCGTTTTCTTCTTCGCTCCTGTCATTAGTGTTGGGGTTTCTATTTTCCCGTTCTTCTGGTCTAGTCGGATTGTTGTATTGACGTCCGCTATTATTATTTCTGTTTATATCTTCGCTACTGCGGCTCCTTCGTGTGTCGTACCCGGATTCGCTACTCCTTACGTCCTGACTATACGGGTTATTATCTTCATTGAAGCTTCGGCGTCCCTGATAGAAGCGTCTCCCTCCGTTTCTGTCGTCAGCACGAACGTAATTGGCTCTTCTGAAATTGCTCGGGTTGTGGTTATTCCCGTCGTTCGGTCGGTACTGGCGATTGTTATTATTTGGACGGTAGGGGTGGTTACCATTATTTGGCCGATGTTGATTTCCACTGTTATAATTAGGACGGTGGTTGTTATTAGGGGTATTCTGATTATAATTATTATTATAATTAGGCCTGTAATTCGGGCTATTTCTATCTGGCGGATGATTATTCCCGTTATTATTTGGCCTCAGGTTCTGGTCAGCATTATCTCGGTTTGAATTATTATAATTACCTCGATAATTATTTCGGTATCCGGCCTGACCGTTTCTATCAAAGTACGGGTCGGGTCCCTGTCGACTCCTCCGATAGTACTTCTCCTGCTCATAATTTTCTAATAACGCGGACATAGTTTGGATCGTTCTTATTTGTCCGTTCAGTCTCGCTCTGGCCACGCCCTCTTCGAAGTGATACGCTAATTTCGTGACGAGGCATTCTTCAGGTATCTTTGGCTCAAGATTTCTGGCCATACATACCTTGCCTAAGAAGTATGCGGTGAGTGATGCCCCTTTACTGCGGTCATACTTCCCGTTGCAGATGTCGTCCCGCACTATGTTCTGTGCCGATTCGGACCAGTATTTCGTTTTAAATAACGTTTTGAACTCTGCATAATTTTGTATATCATGTCGGGTAGCCGTCCACCAGTTATCACGCACGTCCTTAAAGTACTCGTCTAACATGTTTCTGATAGTAGACCATCTAGTTTCGCGTGTACGGGCGATATTTTCTTCCACTCTTTCGATGAACTCCATTGGATTCCTTTTATAATGTTGGAAATTTATCAGTTCACGATTCTCTATGTTCGTTATTCCGGTCACTTGGATTGGTTGACTCCGGAATAAATTAATTTCTTCCCTGAAATTATTGAGTTCTCGCCGTTGAAGTTCAGCCATCTTCTCCTTGTCAGTGTGTACTTGCTCCCGAACATCATTCACGGTGGTGGTGATTTCTTCACATCTCGTTCCCAAGTCTTCTTGTTTCTTAGTCAAGATTTCGAATTTATTTAAATGGGATTCTTCGATGTTATTTACTCGGGTTTGAAGTGTCTCTTTCGCTCTCTGTATTTCTTGTTGGTTCTCTTCACACCTCTCGCCGATTTCAGAAACTTCCCGTCAAACTTCGGTTATTTCGTCTCCTATTTTCGTATTCAATTTTTCGTGACTGTCTTCGAGTCTCTGGCTGATAATTTCAATCTTCTTATTACTATCTTCGATACTGTCATCAATCTTCTTACTTAATTCTTGGGTGTCTACCTTCAATGAAGCTATGATTTTATTTGTCTCCTCCGTCTTCTTGTTCAACTCCCCTTTGAAGTCCTCCTTCAACGATTCGATATTTTTTGTTAATAATTCATTATTTTTCTGGTTGTCATCCATCTTCTTATGAATCGACTCCATATTTTTATTTAATTTCTCGTTAAAATCTTCTTTTAATAACGCAATATTCTTCTGGCCGTCTTCCTTCAATTCTTCCTTTAATAATTCAATATTTTTGTTCAGCGATTCTTCCGTCTTCTTCTGGCTATCTTCCATCTTCTTCTGGCTATCTTCCATCTTCTTATTCATCGATTCAATATTTTTTGTAAACGATTCGTTATTCTTCTGGCTGTCTTCCATTTTTTTATTTATCGCCCTTAGTATCTCCAAGAAGTCGGCGTCTCCCGTTTGTGTGGGTTTCTCCATTGGTTCCTCTTGTTGTACGGGTCTGCTGGGCTCTGTAGGAGGTAATATTTCTTCTAGATCTTCGACCGGCGTCGCCTCCTTATCATCCATGTCTATTTCTTTATCTGCTTCCGCCGCACGTCTCTTAGAGGTTGCTCTCCGTTGCATTTTTAGTCCGGTGTATTGCAGCTGCCTCGAAAATTAGGTTAATAATTATTTTGTAAATTAGGTTGGATATTTTTTCGCCTAATTTTGCTCGAACGTTGTGCGCCAATTTGTAGTAGTGCGAAGCTTCCTCTCCTTAAAGCCACACTGTTGGGCTAGCCAATTTGTAGTAGGACGAGTATGCGTCTATAATTTATTTATGGTTTAAATATTATTATTATTATTAAGTATATAGTAGTCTCAGGGTTCTTTTACTGTTAATTGGGTCTTGCTTTGTACAATGTGTTTATTACATAATTTTGGTTGCATAGTGTCACTTTGCCATTCCAAGCATTTGGTCATACTTGTATTACTTAAATATAGCTTTTATATACTATTATACTATTAGCTATCGTGTACAAAACATTCCTTATATGCTCTATTTACTTCCTAGCTCATTACATTTTGGTCTAACATTGTTTTGGTTCATTTTTTATCAAGTTTTATTGAAAACTGGATTCCCAGATTAGGTTATGTCATAGGTTCAGTAAACATTAATGTGTTGTTTATGGCTGTATATTTCTATCTTAAACTATTCGACTGGTTTTCATTTCATGTTTGTACATTGGTTATTGGTTATCAATAGTTCATATTTAGTTTACTCCTGTATTATCTTATTTGTTGTTAATAAGTGGGTTTGTATGTACATCATTCCCACTGTACAATTGGTCATTCACTATCTTGGTTGCATATTCCTCTCTTTATTCTGTAACTACACATCATTTAGCTATCATAAACTCATCTTGTCCTTATTCAGTTTGCTTGTGACTCTTTATTTACAATATTTAATACTTATTTACAATAACGTGTTTCACATAAACAATAAATGTGTTCATTAAATGAGTTGTTGTCAATGTTGACTTTACCATACAGCTTAGGGATTCATATCATATAATTAATTAACATTTCTTCCTTCGTCTTAATACAAATATTCTTTCAAGGTTTATGTTAGTTTGTTATACTTCAATTTTCTTCCCTTATTCTTCTTGTGTTTGGTCTGGTGATCTTCCTTCTTCTTTCTTCCTTCTTCACTGATCTCCTCCTCACTATTGTTCATTTTATACATGATGTGGTTTTCACTTGTCTTCTTCACACTGGTTCTTCCTTCTTCTTTCTTGAAGTTGTCCTTGTTGTATTCTTCTTCCTGACCCTTCTTTCTTCTTTTTTTGTCTTGTCCTCCTCACTGATTTTTCTTTCTTCTTTGGTTGTGTTGTGTCCTTCTCACTGATCTTTCTTTCTTCTTTTGGTTGTGTTGTGTCCTTCTCACTGATCTATTGGGTATAGTATGTCGGTCGTCTCGTCTTGATTCTTCTTTTCTTCTTTCTTGGTGCATTTACTAGTGAATTCCTTTCAATGATGCTTCACTTATTCTAACTTATGGTACTTTTCTTTAGTATACTTGGTGGTATTCTAGACCTTTTAGTGTATTTTTTCTAGTGGTGGCCTTCAAATTAATTTTCAGTACTTAGGTGGATGTGGTAACATATGTACTGTTACAATATCCTTCTCTTGTTTTACACTCTTTGGTCTTCTGCTTCTCTACTCCTTCAAGTGATGGTGGTTCTCACTTATTCTGGACGATTATAATTTTCGTTTGTGGAGTATACCATATTTGGTAGTTATAATATAAAGTGATAACATAATAATGATACATCAATGGTTAGTATCTGATTTTATAGTTACTCTTGGGGTTACAGTATTCATTTAATAAGCATCTTTCTTTTCCTTTTCTTTCCATAATAATATCCTTCTTTTATTTTTACTCACTTTCATCTTCTTCTTCTCTACTCCTTCAAGTGATGATCTTCTTCACTTATTCTGGATGATTATAATTCTTGGTTCATTGGGTATACAATATTTGATAATTATAATACAATGTGATAACATAATAACGATACATCAATAGTTAATATCTGATTTTATAGTTACTCTTGGTGTTACTATAATTATTCAATACATATTTTTCTTTTCCTCTTTCCACAATAATATCCTTCTTTTATTTTTATTCTCTTTGATCTTCTTCTTCTCTACTCCTTCAGGTGATGATGTCCTTCACTTATTCTGGATGATTATATTTTTTTGTTTTTATTGGAGTAGGTAGGGTTGTTTGATAAATATTTTTCTTCAGTATTTGTCGTTTACCCAATAGTCGTTGGTCTCATTCTCATTTAGTTATTATTGTGGTGCACTCATATTGTATTTAGTAAAGAGTTTTGGTTTGTTTATTTTGGATTATGCGTTCCATCGGTCGGCCGTTTCCTCTCCTTCATCTATTTCGTCTCCCCCTCTCTGAGGTGTGTTGGATTGGAATCCCGTGCCTCTTAAGGGAAGCCAGCGTTCTGGTGGGTTCTGTTGATTGTAAGCCATCCGGACCCTAGTAGATGGATCGTCCTGTCCTTGGTTTCCGCGTCCGGATCTGACTCCTTCAATATGATGAATCCGTCGTACATTTTCGGCATCCCCCCTCCTTCGGGTCTAGTTGGATGGTTGTATTGACGTCCACTATTATTATTTCGGTTTATATTTTCGCTACTGCGGCTCCTTCGTGTGTCGTACCCGGATTCGCTACTCCTTACGTCCTGACTATACGGGTTATTATCTTCATTGAAGCTTCGGCGTCCCTGATAGAAGCGTCTACCTCCGGTTCTGTCGTCAGCACGAACGTAATTGGCTCTTCTAAAATTGCTCGGGTTGTGGTTATTCCCCGTTGTTCGGTCGGTACTGGCGATTGTTATTATTTGGACGGTAGGGGTGGTTACCATTATTTGGCCGATGTTGATTTCCACTGTTATAATTAGGACGGTGGTTGTTATTAGGGGTATTCTGATTATAATTATTATTATAATTAGGCCTGTAATTCGGGCTATTTCTATCTGGCGGATGATTATTCCCGTTATTATTTGGCCTCAGGTTCTGGTCAGTATTATCTCGGTTTGAATTGTTATAATTACCTCGATAATTATTTCGGTATCCGGCCTGACCGTTTCTATCAAAGTATGTGTCGGGTCCCTGTCGACTCCTCCGATAGCAGGGTCGACTTCTCCTGCTCATAATTTTCTAATAACGCAGACATAGTTTGGATCGTTCTTATTTGTCCGTTCAGTCTCGCTCTGGCCACGCCCTCTTCGAAGTGATACGCTAATTTCGTGACAAGGCATTCTTCAGGTATCTTTGGCTCAAGATTTCTGGCCATACATACCTTGCCTAAGAAGTATGCGGTGAGTGATGCCCCTTTACTGCGGTCATACTTCCCGTTGCAGATGTCGTCCCGCACTATGTTCTGTGCCGATTCGGACCAGTATTTCGTTTTAAATAACGCTTTGAACTCTGCATAATTCTGTATATCATGTCGGGTAGCCGTCCACCAGTTATCACGCACGTCCTTAAAGTACTCGTCTAACATGTTTCTGATAGTAGACCATCTAGTTTCGCGTGTACGGGCGATATTTTCTTCCACTCTTTCGATGAACTCCATTGGATTCCTTTTATAATGTTGGAAATTTATCAGTTCACGATTTTCTATGTTCGTTATTCCGGTCACTTGGATTGGTTGACTCCGGAATAAATTAATTTCTTCCCTGAAATTATTGAGTTCTCGCCGTTGAAGTTCAGCCATCTTCTCCTTGTCAGTGTGTACTTGCTCCCGAACATCATTCACGGTGGTGGTGATTTCTTCACATTTCGTTCCCAAGTCTTCTTGTTCCTTAGTCAAGATTTCGAATTTATTTAAATGGGATTCTTCGATGTTATTTACTCGGGTTTGAAGTGTCTCTTTCGCTCTCTGTATTTCTTGTTGATTTTCTTCGCACCTCTCGCCGATTTCAGAAACTTCCCGTCTAACTTCGGTTATCTCCTCTCCTTTTTTCGTATTCAATTTTTCGTGACTGTCTTCGAGTCTCTGGCTGATAATTTCAATCTTCTTATTACTATCTTCGATACTGTCATCAATCTTCTTACTTAATTCTTGGGTGTCTACCTTCAATGAAGCTATGATTTTATTTGTCTCCTCCGTCTTCTTGTTCAACTCCCCTTTGAAGTCCTCCTTCAACGATTCGATATTTTTTGTTAATAATTCATTATTTTTCTGGTTGTCATCCATCTTCTTATGAATCGACTCCATATTTTTATTTAATTTCTCGTTAAAATCTTCTTTTAATAACGCAATATTCTTCTGGCCGTCTTCCTTCAATTCTTCTTTTAATAGTTCAATATTCTTCTGGCCGTCATCCATTTTCTTATTCACCGATTCCACACTTTTTCTGTTTTCTTCCATCATGTTCTTCAGCATCTCCATGATATTAATGTCCCCCGTTATTGTGGGTCTCTCGTGTAGTTCCTCTGTTTGTATCGGTCGGCTGGGTTCTACAGGAGGTAATATCTCTTCTACATCTTCGACCGGCGTCGCCTCCTTATCATCCATGTCTATTTCTTTATCTGCTTCCGCCGCACGTCTCTTAGAGGTTGCTCTCCGTTGCATTTTTAGTCCGGTGTATTGCAGCTACCTCGAAAATTAGGTTAATAATTATTTTGTAAATTAGGTTGGATATTTTTTCGCCTAATTTTGCTCGAACGTTGTGCGCCAATTTGTAGAAGGACGGAACTTCCTCTCCTTAAAGCCACACTGTTGGGCTAGCCAATTTGTAGAAGGACGAATTTCCGTCTATAATTTATTTATGGTTTAAGATATTATTATTATTAAGTTGTCTCAGGGTTCTTTTACTGTTAATTGGGCCTTGCTCTCGGCTAATCGTGATTGTTTAATATCAAATTGTATTATTATTTTTACCGTTTAGTGACTTATTCCCCTCAATTCAACCTATTGTTGAATCCAGGATTGAATAACTCGGTACTTACTCTTTTTTCGTCGTATTAGATATCTGTTTAAATAGTTTAATTTTGTATATTATATTTACTGTTAAACTTCTGTCACTTGACGTTCCGTTGACTCTTTGTAGATCAGCTGTCGTGAGGAGATCAGTTGGTTCGTCCTATACACTAACATACACAAACATAGATATGGTACGCATAACAACTCATGTATAGTATTATTGTATAAGATTGTAAGTATATTGACCTGAGCGGTTGTAAACAAAACATGAAATCATTCAATTTGAATAATTCGCATTCTTAGCATGGTACCAACCGCCTCGTTTTTCTCCTCTAAGCTGTAAGTTTACTGATACAAATAAAGTCAACTCTTTCACTGGTAAAAGACAATAATGGCAATTTATTCAAATAACACACAGTGAAATTCAATACAATAAGGCGTTTTGCTCTTCTTTTTTAGTTAACAATTAAAATTATTAAAGTGAACAGGAACTCTAAAACAAATGATGAGCTCTAGTTGGTATGACTGCCTCTGGTTAGTAATACAATGTGTTTTGACAAATTTATAGGTTATGTCGGATTGTTCGACCTGAAAATTTAATAATGATGATAATAATAAAAGAAGTAGGTTCTTTTAAACTGCAAAATACACTTTCTTGGAATAATAGCTACGGTTTGAGTTAACATAAAAATAAAAATTCAATGATTATTAATGAAAAAATATAAAATATGAACCACTGTTCATAGTTAGGCACATGCTTTATACATAGTTTAGTGCAACCTTATTTGGTTAAAAGTAGTGTATTATTTATTAATAATTAATAGTGATTGTTATAATTCAGCATCATGTACTACAATCATCTATGAACTTGGATACTCCCATTTCAGGTAAATGTAATTTATTTATTATAGTTATCGCACTCCGGCGAAAACTATTAATTGAATTTAATAACAAAATATTTATACTTCCATCTACTGATAGTATTAGAGTACATATACTCTTCATTGATATCACAATGTCTTTGCTTATCCTAGATATTTACAGTATACAAATAGTTAAACTGTCATTACTCAGAACGTTCAATTTCAACATTGTTCATTTGTATTTATCGGTTCCCTTCTATTAAGGATAGGGAATTGAATTGTTTCTATATTTCAATTTTAATCGCTTTTAGCGTTCAATTATTTTGCTTATAGATTAATCATGACATAATATTTGTAATTAATAATACTTGCGTCTCTCGTCGGTTGAAGATTTACACTTTATTAATTATTAACACTTTTTTAATTAATTAAAATTGATTAATTAATTATTTGAACTTTATCACAACACTGCACACACTCCTATGCGCATAAGCTCCGATTAGATTACACTTGTAAATATACTGCACTGATTCTTCTGATAGATAACTTATGTCTCAATTTGAGGTTAACATGGTTGATGCTGTTTTGCTGTCAAACGCACGTTTTTCTGAGGCGTCGACTAGCGTGCAGTCCGCTTCGCTGTTGTTCAAAGACTGTCTCTGGTTCTTGGGCTGGAATGATGAATTTCGGATTTTTTATGTGTTCTGATTGGTCAGTTTTTGCCAATTCGTTTATTTACGGTAGACTTCGTCAAAATAGACGCTATCGTAAGCGTCAGTCTTTGGGGACAAGATTAACAAATTCTGGTTCACACGACTACGCGGAAGGGCTAAGCACAATGCAATTATTTTTAAAAGTCTAATATCTTTCTTATAATTGCACTGAGAATGTTGTGCTTACTCTCATTGTTCGTGTTTTTGAAAGACGATTAATTTGAGTCATCAGACTTAGCACTTAGCATTTATGCTTGGTGTCCATTAAACCATTAATTATTAACAATTCATGGTTTTTATGTTATTTTTTATAGTAATGTCTCACTCTTAAGCTACTGTACAAATTTCCCTTAAAACTATGTCCTATTATTAATACTATGTCCGTTTTCATAGCTTCACTCTTAAACTTATGGTCATACATTTTTGGTTTGCTCATTACTCAGTAATAAGAGTATTTAATTAACTTTTAACATGTTGTAATTAAATCTCGGTGGGTTAAGTCACTACTAACAGTGTTTTTTTCCCTAAATTATTGGTTTAATGCCTTAATTATCACTTATGAATCAGGCTTGCTATGCCTATATGGCGTTACTTGGTAGTATGGTTAATATCATAGACATTTTAGATGTATTGTTCTCTGATTGATAACTGAAATAGTCACTAAGACCTTATAGTTATTGTGATGCAGTTCACTCTGCATTTGACTCTGTTATTAGCAAGGTTTGGTTGCTGTAAACTTTATTTGCAGCTAGTTGTCATAATGGTTGAGTTATAATTACATTTATATAAACTATTTAAATGGTTATTTTGGTTACAATTGCTCATAGGAATAGTATTCTGTCCGACACCAAATCATTAATTGGGTTACTTGCTTTGTACAATGTGTTTATTACATAATTTTGGTTGCATAGTGTCACTTTGCCATTACAAGCATTTGGTCATACTTGTATTACTTAAATATAGCTTTTATATACTATTATACTATTAGCTATCGTGTACAAAACATTCCTTATATGCTCTATTTACATCCTAGCTCATTACATTTTGGTCTAACATTGTTTTGGTTCATTTTTTATCAAGTTTTATTGAAAACTGGATGCCCGGATTAGGTTATGTCATAGGTTCAGTAAACATTAATGTGTTGTTTATGGCTGTATATTTCTATCTTAAACTATTCGACTGGTTTTCATTTCATGTTTGTACATTGGTTATTGGTTATCAATAGTTCATATTTAGTTTACTCCTGTATTATCTTATTTGTTATTAATTAGTGAGTTGGTATGTACATCATTCCCACTGTACAATTGGTCATTCACTATTTTGGTTGCATATTCCTCTCTTTATTCTGTAACTACACATCATTTAGCTATCATAAACTCATCTTGTCCTTATTCAGTTTGCTTGTGACTCTTTATTTACAATATTTAATACTTATTTACAATAATGTGTTTCACATAAACAATAAATGTGTACATTAAATGAGTTGTTGTCAGTGTTGACTTTACTATAGAGCTTAGGGATTTATATCACATAATTATTTAACATTTCTTCCTTCTTCTTAATACAAATATTCTTTCAAGGTTTATGTTAGTTTGTTTTACTTCAATTTTCTTCCCTTATTCTTGTGTTTGGTCTGGTGATCTTCCTTCTTCTTTCTTCTTTCTTCACTGATCTCCTCCTCACTATTGTTCATTTTATACATGATGTGGTTTTCACTTGTCTTCTTCACACTGGTTCTTCCTTTTTCTTTCTTGAAGTTGTCCTTGTTGTATTCTTCTTCCTGACTCTTCTTCCTTCTTTCGTTGTCTTGTCCTCCTCACTGATTTTTCTTTCTTCTTTGGTTGTGTTGTGTCCTTCTCACTGATCTTTCTTTCTTCTTTTGGTTGTGTTGTGTCCTTCTCACTGATCTATTGGGTATAGTATGTCGGTCGTCTCGTCTTGATTCTTCTTTTCTTCTTTCTTGGTGCATTTACTAGTGAATTCCTTTCAATGATGCTTCACTTATTCTAACTTATGGTACTTTTCTTTAGTATACTTGGTGGTATTCTAGACCTTTTAATGTATTTTTTCTAGTGGTGGCCTCTAAATTAATTTTCAGTACTTAGGTGGATGTGGTAACATATGTACTGTTACAATATTCACATTCATTCTGGATTATTTTTATTTCTTTTTCTTAATTAATCATATTATTTTCTTCTAAATTTATTTATAAGTGGATCATATTTATCATTATAACTTTGTTAGTTTTACACAAAATTCATAGTCTTCTTTTTATTTAATTCCATAACATTTTTCATAAATCATTTGTAATAAGTGATCTTATTATGTTTTTAAATTTTGATGTTTTTTATATTAAAAATACAAATTCTTCTCTTTTTAATTAATTCTCAATTATTTTCTTTCAAAATTACTTGTAGTAAGTTGATCTTACTATTATTTTAGAATTTATTTGTTTTTAACAAAATTCAAATTGTTCTTTTTAATTATTTGATCTCAATTGTTTTCTTTCAAAAATTAGTGGTAAGTTGTTCTTACTATATTTTATAATTTAGTTGTTTTTAGTTTATTATAAATTCATTCTTCGCAACACTTTTTTATGGAGGCTTGGTTGTACACTCCTTTAACTCTTCCGGAAACTATTTCTGTCAGTTCGTATGTATTATTATTATTATTTTTGACAACGACATATGGTCCAGTATATAGTAACAATAGTTTTTTTGTTATCCCTTCTAGGGTGCTGGGTAGTTCTTGGTTTTTTAACAGAACTTTTTCACCCTCTTTATAAGTTATTATTCGTCCTATTGCCTTTTGATATTTGGCCTGCCGTTTCTCTTGGTCTTCGGCCACCTTGTTATAGAAATTCACCTGGTCAAACTTACGACCATCGTTGGTTGGGAACTCTATTATTTCTTCAATCTCTCGGGGGGTTGATTTCTCATACATGGCGGAGTAAGGGGTAATTCCTATAGCTGGATGGTGGGCGAAATTCAAGAATTTCTCTGTTGCTGCTAAGTACTCTTGCCACTTTTTCTGTTGGTTGTGACAGTACGTTCGCAATATTCTACCCAATTCTCTCAGTACCCTCTCTGCCGGATTACTACTTGGGTGGTAGACTGACGTCTTATATGTTTCAATCCCAAGTGATAATAATGTGTCCCGCCATCTTCTCCCTTTAAACTGAGTACCATGGTCGGTAATGATTGAAGATGGTTTACCTATCTCTGGCACATACAACTCTGTCATGACTGCAAGAACTTTTACTGTGGTTGCCCGATTAACCGGATATAGCTTTACGTATTTTGTAAAATGGTCCAATATTACGATTAGGTATTTGTACCTGTGTCGACCACCACCACAGGGAAATGGCCCGCAGATGTCTAAAAATACTTTTTCCAGTTTCGCTTTCGATGTTATCGGTATCATTATACCTTCTTTCTTTTCGTTGTTAATTTTAACGCACTGGCAAATATTACATGACTTCAGGTAATTTCTTACCTTTCGGTTAATGTTTTTTATTTACAGTTCTCATCTATAGCCTGTATCACTTTCAGCGCTCCCATATGGCCATACCTTATATGGTAATCGATTATAATCTCCTTCTCGATTTGGTTCGGAATAATCACCTTCCATGTTTCTTCATTCAAGGCTGTTTTGACGAATAGTATACCTTTGTTGACATGGTAGTATTTAGAAACGGTATCATCGTCGGCTTCCAATCGATTAATAATGTTCTTTAGTTTAGGGTCAGATTGTTGGTGGATACGGATGTTTATCAATACAGCTTCTAAGTCGGATCTTGTTTTCATCAGGTTATAAATTTTGACTAAGCTCTCCTTCTCTCCCTCGAAGGTCTGGTCTTCCAAATTGATCCGTGCAACACATCGGCTACCACATTCTTTTTCCCGGAATATACTCCCATTGTAAGTTGTATTCTTGTAGGGCGAGTACCCATCTAGCCAATCGGCCGTGACTCAATTTGCAGCTACGTAGAAATGAGATGGATTTATGATCAGTGCGGACGGTAACTGGATACCCGAGAATATATGTCCGGAATTTGCTACATGCGAATACTACGCTAAGCAATTCTTTCTCGATCACATTATAATTCTTTTCGCATTGATTCAGGGTACGACTAGCAAAGCTTGTCACCAGATGGTGACCCTCCTCATCTTCCTGATATAATGTTGTTCCTAAGCTGATGTCGCTAGCATCACAGTTCAAAAAGAAAGGTTTCTTAAAATCCGGGTGACGAAGTATAACACTCTCTAAGAACTTTTCTTTGATCAATTGGAAAGTAATATCCTGTTCTTCACCCCAGGTCCATTTGTTTTTTGCAGAATTGTGGTTGAAACTTGGCTGTCAGCTCGGAATATTTGTGCTGAAACTTTCTGTAATAGTTACATAGTCCGAGGAAAGATTGTAACTGTTACCTGTTCTTTGGTTTAGGGAACTTCTGAATTGCCTCCACTTTTTCTACTGATGGGGTAATACCTCTATCGTCTAGGTTGAAACCTAAGAACTGTACTTCTCGAGCAATGAACTTGGATTTCTCCAATTTCAGAGTTATATTATTCTGCGCTAACTTCTCGAGTACATGTTCTACTCGGTAACAGTGTTCCTTCCAGGCCTCCGAAGTAATGAGCAGATCGTCTACATAGACTGTGGTAAATTGGAGTGCTTCTTGTCCAAGTATTTGGTCCATACAGGCCGCAAAGATGGCTACTGAATTTACAAGTCCGAAGGGCAGTCTCTTGAACTGGTAATTGCGCCCTTCGAAAATGAACGCCACATACTGACGACTTTGTGGGTGCAACTCCACTTACCAGTAACCACATACAGTGTCCCATGTACTGATAAACTTGGTGCCGTGAAATCGTTTTAGGATTTCCTCTATTTCACCGGGTGATGTTCGGTCATTAACAATAGTTTTATTTAGCTCGCGCGCATCCAAACAGAGCCGGGCTTATCCGTCTTTCTTGGGAACAGCAATGATTGGACTAGTGTACGGAGGTTGACTAATCTCAATTATAACACTGCTGATCATCTTATTAATTTCCGTTCTCACGGCCTCCTTCAGTGAATGCGCGATTGGGTATGACCTCCGGTTAAATTGAACGTTTTCCTTAAACTCAAGCTTACACTGGTAGTTCTTGACTTTACCCGGTTCATCTGAAAATACTGACTTATATCTTTCGTACACTCTTATTAAACGATTTGCTTGGTGTATGGGTATTTTTTCGTTGTTGGTTCCGCACTAGAAATCCCGTATTTCTTGTATCTTAGCTGACAATAAATCCTCTACTCCATTATTATATTTTATTGGTTTATGAAGGGAGCTGTTCTCTACAAAATTTATCTTGCGAAGTTGTTGGTGTATTGTATTGGGAAGTATATTCGCGCCTCCTACCAAATCTGCTGTCCACGTTATTCCGTCAGGGAATAGTGATACTTTTTCTTGGTTAAGGTCGATCATGGCGGAGGACCTTCTTAAAATCTCGCAACCTACCAATATATTGAATGGTAATCCGGTGGCGATCAAAAATTCCATATCCTAAGCTATACCACGGCTAACGACATTTACGGAAACTTGTTTTCGAATAGTTTTGTTCTGGCGGCCAGTTGCACCTATTAAGACAATATTATTTACTGGTAACATAAGCAAAGTTTTACCACACCCTTTCTGGATTCTTTCCAGTTCGTTTACATTTATTATAGAGATATTCGCACCGGTATCAATCATGATTTTTACGGGGATTCCTTCGACTTCCGCTTTTATATACAATATCTCATTGTTCTGACTATCGTGGCTCGTTTCGTTTTCCTCCAAAAGTTCAGTTCTTATGTTTTTTAAATAGTTGTTACTTATGATTCTGATGCTTTTTGATTCGGTTGCCTCTTGCAACTCGTTTTTGTACCCAGGAGATAGGAGCAGTAACGGGTCGTGATAGTTTATCACTGCCTCCTCCCGTTCAAATTATTGTTGTCATCGTTGGCACTCGGATTGACCGAGGCGTCGTTTTGGAAACGTTGCGTCGGTTCCTGCCGCTCTGTATCCTGTTCGAATGTTAGTTCTCTGTTTTGCTGTCGGCCAGGATCCTCCAGACTGGTACTCCTTCTTCTTTGTTCATACCTCGGACCGTCCCGTTCTTCGGTTCTTCGTCGGCGATCTCCATCGCGGAAACTATTCCTCCGTTGACGGTTGTATCTTCTCGGCCCTCTATCTTCGGCTCTTATAAAATTAACTCTTGGACGGGAAACTCTGTTATTATTATTATAGTTACTATTGTAATTTCTATTATTCTGGTAATACCGTTCATTATTACCGGGGTAGGGGTTTCTCTGACTATATGGATTGTTAGGGGGTTGATAAAAATTATTACGGTTATTAGGGTATTGGTTATTATTTCTATTACCGTTCTGGTTGCGGTTAAAGTTATTGTTATTGTTCGGCGCGTTATTGTTGCCGTTGTTATTATTTTGCTGGTTGCGGTTTCCTGGATAGTTATTACCGTTACTGGGGTACTGGTTAATTCTCACCTCTGGCCTATCATTCCTCCTCCTACTCTGACGGTAGTATTCTTCGTTTTCGTAGCTTTCCAATAACTCAGTCATGGCCTGCACCGTTTTAATCTGGCTACCTCTCCTCGCTCTGATAATATCCTCATCATAGTGATAAGATAGCTTGTTCACTAGACATTCTTCGGCTATTGCCGGTTCTAGGTGTTTTGCCAGGCACACCTTCCCTAGGAAATAGGCTGTCATGGTGCTGCCTATTTGGGCCCTGTATCGTCCGTGGCAAATATCTCTTATCAGGTTTTGAGTTGTTTCTGACCAGTATTTAGCCTTAAACAGGTTCCTGAACTGTTGATAGTCCGCAATCTCGCTACGGTTCGCCATCCACCAGTTATCTGTCATCTCCCTGAATGACTCGTCTAATATTTCCCGGTTATTATTCCATTTGCTCCCTCTATGCTTTGCAAAATATTCTTCTATCCGGGCTAGGAACTCCATGGGTTTTCTCTTATACTGCCGGAAATTCAGCCATTCCCGGATTTCATTGATGGGTATCCCGGTAAAATTAGTGGGTCGGCTTCTCAGGACTTCCATTTCTTCTTGGCTCTGCCGTACCTGACCAGTGATATTGGTCATAGCCTCTTCCACCCCATCACACCGTTCCGCGACTTGGCTCCGTACTCTCCCGAATTCTTCCTGAGTTTCCTTCCGTTGTTCTTCCGCTTTCCTTCGACTATGCTCTTCAATATTCGTAAACTTGATGTTTACCACTTCCTTGAATTCTAGTACTTCCCTTTGGGTTTGGTTACATTTTCCGTCAATTTCCCTGATTTGTTGGTTCATTATCATGGTTTCTTCTTTCAATTTTTTATTTAAGGATTTCTTATTATCGTTGAGTTCCTTGCTCATTTCTTCTCTTAACAACTCCATCCTTTCGTCTAACTTGTCCAGATTTTCTTGGTTAACCTCCCTTAATTCTTCTCTCAATTGTTGGTTATCCTCTCTCAATTCTTCCAACTTCTCCCCCATCTTCTCTTCCATTTTCCTGTTATTTTCCTCCATTTTCTGATTAGTTTCATCAATTTTTTGACTCAAGGATCGGTTGTCTTCTTTCATTTCCTTGTTGGTTTCCTCTATTCTCTTATTGGTGTTTTCATTTTTCTTACCCAACTCTTCTTTGGTTATTATGAATTCTTCCTTGGTTTATTTGAATTCTTCCTTCAAAGACTGGTTGTCCTCCTTCAAATCTTCTAACTTCTTATTTAAAGACTGGTTGTCTTCCTTTCTTCCTTTACTATTTTCTTAGTTTGTAGAATCCATTTTCTTATTCAAATCTTCCTTTGTAGAATCCAATTTCTTCTCCATCTTCTTACTAGTGTCTTCCATTTTCTTATTCTGATTATCTAGTTTCTCCATCATCATCCTGAACATCACTTGTATGTTCCCATCCTCCGTTCGTGTTGGCTTTTCTAGTTGTTCCTTCCGGACATTGACTTCCCCTGTTTGTGTTGGCATCTCAGGTTGTTCCTCTGGTTGTGCGGGTCGTTTAGATAATACTGGTGGTAATAACCTTTCTACATCTTCCACTAGCGTCGCCTCTTTGTTTTCCATATCGATTTCAATCTCCTTTTCGGCCTCCGCCGCCCGTTTCTTTGAGGTTGCTCGTCGTTGCATTTTCCCTTTTCTCTAACCTTATAGCTGCTGCCAAGCTCCAATTAGGGATTGGGCAAATTGTAGAAGCCTGTCAATCTCTAATTAAAGCCCTTCAGTTGTGCGCCAATTTGTAACGATACGGTTACAATTTATTATTTTTGTTTATATTTAAAAATAATCTTTGTGTAAAAAAAAAGTTTTGTTGTTTATAATTTTTTTTATATATATAATTAATTAAAATCAATTAAGTAATTATGTTCTGTGGTGTTCCGAAACGTTCGTTCATTGTTTTAATGACTTTTCTGTATTTTTAAATTCTCTCGCCACTTGATAGCATTGTCTCCAATAACAATCGATTTGTGTATTTTTCTTATTTGGAGGTTATCTTCCTTCAAGGTGGTGAAATTCTGGTAGTTAACTCTATTAAATTTACTTATTGTGTTAATTATATTTTAGGAATGAAAAACTTTTCAATTAAGGAATATATAAGAGATTTTATTAACAATTAATTATCTTTCGACTCTTTATCGATATGTCAATCGATTCTCAGGGGATCGTTAAATCGTACAAATATTTATATAAGGATTCTTTTAGCAGTTATTTTAGGTAAAGTCAGAGAAATAAGGGCAAAGTTTATAAAGTATAACATTACAAATATATCAATTTAAAGATTAAAATACAGATATAATAGTTAATATATAATGTTAAGTGAGCAGATTTCGAACCATTTAGTTGTAAAGACAGTGTTGCGTTGTATTGTGGGTAATCAATGATGGCTGCTTTTCGTGTATAGTTGGAAGACGGTCTCACCTCGCTGATTCAAAGTTCAATAAAAGATGCTTTCCCTCTGAATTTTCGTCCCTGTGGCTGCAATTCTTCCTTCTTGTGTTGGTGGAGTGTCTCTGTTTCAGTTTTAGTGTTGTACTTGGAAAAATAGTGTAGTAATAATAAGTAAATCTCACTTTTGTCCGTTAGGCCGATATTTGCACTTTTGTGTGATGAAGTGTTTTTACTGTTTTAATCGGTTGAATGTTATAATCACTGGTGTTCTGTTCTGTGTAGTGTTAATTTAGGGTCTGTAGGTATTTATTTCACTTGGTCTCCGTTTAAAAATGTGTTTTTACCGAAACTCTCGTTTGTCACTTTAGGCTTAGAAAACGTTCGCCATTACGGTAGTAGAAATTAGGTTAAGGTTTACAAGTACACGTATCGAGTGTGCTATTCAACGTCTAATAATCAACTAATTTACTTCCTCCGTCTTCAGCTAAAGTCTTAGCCAAACCAATCTTATTCAATACATTGTTCCAAATTTATTTGCATCCTGTGCATGTGAGAAAGTTACATTATATAACTGATTATATTTTTGTTATTCTTCAAATTTATTAACTAGTAAATTCTTAATCTTCTTCTTCAGTTCATTCTGCGTAATTTGATACCAAATAATGTAGTTTTATTAAGTTTTTGATCTAAAATGGTATTTTTTACTTCATTTTGTTATGGTAAGTTTTAAAAGCACTTCCTGTCCTTGTCTTTCAAATGAAGCCATATTATAAGTTATATTAATGATTATATTAAATCTCAGATTGTAACAAAGGTTTATCTTCCCTTAATTTCTTGCAATTAGATTAATCGGTTATGTTTTAAAATATTATACAGTAATATATGGCTCCCCTCTCTAAATTTTGAGTTTTTACATTTCCATTTTTAACAATAATTCTGGCTATAATTTTACAAAATCTTCCTTACTTATATTTCCAATTACATGACTTTATTACTGATTTACTTTATATAACTTCCTTCAGTTTAATTGTATTTCTATACTTATTTCATCAAATTTGATGCTGTTTAGTTTTTAACATTTGGCCTAGATTTCTAACAGTTTTTACATACAAAGTTTTTTAAATAATACATATTGATTTATACCCTCTCTGACTTTCATTGCTATTGTGACATAAATTGACATTTTCTTATTTTAACAAGTTAACAATTAGTATATGGTTCATACTATTAATACATAACATATAAATCAAATTAACATTTGTCTTTCCAAATCAGACATTTTATACTTATTGATTAACAAAAATACGTAAGAAATATTATAAATAATGAATGTTAGATTCTGACATGTTTAAACTTAATTATTTCTAATACCTTATTCTATATAAACAAACATAATTATCCCAATCTTATACTATATTTCTTATACTAGGTTTGATTATCAGTTTTCATCTGTTTTTTGGTTTTTTGCGGGTAATGATACCTTGTCATTTAACTTTAATTATGGCCTGCTCTGTTTTATTTTATTCATTCTAATGAATGTTATTTAAAAAGAGTGGCAGTTATCTACAAAAAACACATGTATTATAGGTCATGATAATACTCTATTTACATTATTCATGAACACAAATTAAAACACTTTAAAGTTGTAATATTTCATCATCTACTCAGTTTGTGAACATCAATATTGAAACATAAGGTTTATTTTCTATAACACTAAAACTTGCACTGTTTCTCTTTTTATTCCTTGATTTTAATTCTAAATAGTTATATAGTTCTACTAGAATCAAGAAACCTATTTACAGAGTATAATGAAGGTTTGTTTTTTGGTATTGTATTATTATCTCACATTGGTTCACTTTCAATTCTTACTCTGTACACTTTTCGGCTTACATCTATTTTACATGTGGTTTCTACCTTTGATATCTTGTTATACTTTTATTTATTATTATTATATTTATTTTGGGGTTTTGGTTTTTTTTTTATAAGAGCACTCCTTCTTCTTGTTCTTGTTTCTTCATTGATACCTTCTGTTCTTCTGGTTTCTTATAAAATTATTTCCTTCATCTTCTTGTGGATGTCATCAGGTTCTGGGTTTCTTCCTTACCTACCCTTCTTGTTTCTTATAACATATTTTCTTTTCTTCTTGTGGGTTTAGTCATTTTCTGGGTTTCTTCCTTACCTACTCCTATCCTACCTGGGTATTACCTTTTTTCTCATATTTAGTTTTTAACTTTGTTTTGATGATTCATCACTCCTTGTAACATTTATTTTACATGAACTTTTATTTTAATCAATGATTGTATTCCACGGTGGTTCTTAATTAATTCTTTATATTATTTTGCTTTCTCGAGTTTAACAATGTTATTATTTTATTTTATGATCATTTTATCATTCATTTTTATGGGCTTATCTGTCATGCTACAATGTATATAGTGACCAATTCGACTACACAACAATTGACTACATAAGAGTCAACTTTATCAAAAATTATGTTCAAAAATTTTGAAGGATGTACACAACTACACACAAAGTAAACACCTCTTTAATGAAAAAGTTATTGAGAAAATTTACGTTACTCTTTTGTCAAAAATCGCCTGATATTTACTTAAGTAAAGTATATGAAGGACTTTAGTATAATTTAAATTTAATTAAAAATGTTTGTGACAAAAATTTAATTAAATGACATGGCAAATTGATTCGTTAAAAGTTTTTAAGAAAATTTTTGAAAATTTATTTAAAATCTTCAGCAAACATAAATTGAAATATTTCTTTTACCTACAAACTAGAAAAACGTATTCCACTTAAATTGCCGTGTTGTAATTTATAAGCTTATGAAGCTTAAAAGCTTATAAGCTTATAAATCCAGTACGTCTTATAATAAATTTATAGAAGGTAATGTAAACACTTAATAATATGAATATTTATATTTAAGTTATTTTTATTTTACAAATAATCATACACACACATATTTACATAAATGCATTAAAAATATATACAAATAGTAAAAAGATGGAAACCAAGAGTCCAAAAACGGTTAGTAAGATGTTTTCCATACTTTAATTATTCTTCTCTGACAGAAATTCTAACGGTATCGGATTGCTTCATTAGTTTTTTTTAAACTACTGTCTATGTATCTTTACAAGACTTTGAAGTGTTTTATTACAAGTTGATTGAGTTTTTTAGCAAACAATTTCTCATTGGTTTTATTAGTATATTTTAGTACTCATCGTACAGGGTAATTCAAAAAGGATTTGTAATTTCAAAGCATATAGAAATTTATTAAGATAACTTATAGTGTCAGTTAAGGTGTCATTTTAAAGCAAAACACATCAAATTTGAGTCAAGTAGTGCTGTAGTTCTGAAAGTGCTACTTTCACTGCTGCGGAACGTGCTCGTTGTTTATCCTGGTTTCGTGACACAAAGTCAGCTACTACAGTCCAACGTAATTTTTGTACTGAATATTTTCATACTGAGATGAAGATCCTACAAGTAGGCCTACAGTTTACTTTTGTCACCAAACCTTTGTTGAGACTGGTTGGTCTACACTACATGTAAGATCAACGGAACGCCAGCAAGTTTCTGATGACGCTGTGGAACAAATTAGAAACAGTTTTACCCGTAGCCCTAACAAATCAACAAAAGTGCTTCTCGTGAGACTGGCATGCCAAAACCGGTTGATTACCGCGTATTACGCAAACGTTTGCATCTGAAATTATACGAACTTTCCGTGATAAAACCATTAATGAAGCTGAAAAAGTCGTCATCAATACTTCTGTGCAGTAATGTTGAATCGTATACGAGCCGATGAGACATTCCTAGACAATGTAATCTATTTCGATGAGTAAACATCTCATATCAGTAGAAATTTCAGCAGCCACAAGTGCAGGAACCAGGGTAGCGAAAATCCACAAGAAACGTAGCAGCATAAGCGTGACAGCCCAAAAGTTAGTGTTTTTGTGCCCTCAGCAAATTTATAGTGTATGGCCCGTTTTTTTTATGGAGAAAAATATAAATTGAATAGTGTCTGGATATGCTTGTAAATTTCCTCATTCCACAATTTGACAAAGATGGCCGTGACTGCCGGCTTCACTACCATCTAGACGGGTCACCGCCTCACTTCAGCTTACACGTTCGCGATTTCCTTGATAACCAATTTCCAGGTCGTTGGATTGGTCATGCAATACCTACTGCATGTCATCTCGCTCCTCAGATTTGACCCCTCTTACTTTTTCTTTTAGGATTTCTTTACAGATTAAACGTTTGTTCCATCTTTATGTGCTTCCCTCCTTGAGCTTACTACTACTACTACTACTACTACTACTACTACTACTATTACTACTACTACTACTACTACTACTACTACTACTACTACTACTACTACTACTACTACTACTACTACTACCACCACTACTACTACTACTACTACTACTATTACGTCTACCACTACTACTAATACAACACGGCGCTACCCCTGATGAAGAGCCCTGGCCTCCAGAAGCACATGCCTGCACACTCCTCTCTACCCTGTGCGACTCTTCGCTACCTTCTGACCCCCAGTCTTCTCAGTGTTCATCTACATCGTCCACCCATCTTTTTCATGTCCTCCCTCTAGCTCTTATTCCTCCTGGTCCTCCAATGAATACTTTTTTCACTGCCCTATCCTCTCTCATTCTATGTATGTGACTCTGTGACAATTTTAAAGAATATAGTAAATCGCACAAAATAAAAAATTTTAATTTCTAACAAGTAAGAGTATTATCCACCCTTACCTATACCCAGATTCCTGAATCAACTTGAAATTGTCCCGTACCAACACGCAAAGAAAGGTGTTAATTAAATAATAATAATAATTACGTTAATTATTTAAAATACGACTATATAAATAAGGAAATCTCTAATTCGTAACAAAGTTAACGTAAAGTATTTACATTCTAATTGATGAGTAATTATTAATAAATAAAAGAACGAACTATTTTCTCAGTGCGTAAATACGCGCCAGCTTACTGACCCCTCGCCCCTAAACTATGCACGCAGTCGCCAGTAGAACTTCGACATGTAAAGATGTGAGTTTTGTGTTGTCCACATACACGTAGGTGTATGCCTTTAAAAAAAGTATCCAGTTTGAGGTGATTTTATTTTGAAGAATGTAGTGTGGAAAATAATAACAAAAATAAATAATGTAGTGTGTGTAGAGTTATAAAAAAAATATAAAGAAAGGAAAACTTAGCCGACACATCTCTTTTAAAAAATAAAACTGTAAGTTGTAAGATATGTAACTTACCAGACTTTAGTACTGCAAAGTAAGAACTATCATTAAGGTGTAAAATGTGAACTACAAACTCCAGACGTAGAAAACTCAAAATACAACAGTATGAACTTCAAGTAAAAATCCGATCGTCGAGACCAGATATAATCAACCCGATGTAGCTTCAAGAGGAACCACGTACACCACCCTAGAAGACGACAGAAGATGATCACCAAGGACCCAGCCACAACCTCATGTTAAATTCAGGTGATATCCAAACACAACATTTGTACATATTCGTTTCAATAAGAGAAGTAACAAAAGAACACTAAAGAACTTTTAATGATGTAAAGAATAACTTATCAGATTTGTAATTTTTGTAATGAAGTAGTAGTAACAGCACTATATCTAAATGTAAGGTAATTCTGTAGTTTACAACCAATATTATTCTTCCAATAATTTGGTTAAAATTGTGATAAATTAATTTTTAACAAAGTTCAGACCCGGATCCGAGGTACTTAAAACAACATGTAGATGAGTACTTTTGAGATAAAAGGAATAATACACTTAATATTTTTAAAGCATTAAAAGCAGAATTTTCTAGAGTAATTCTTTTGAAAAACAAAGTAAATCATGAGATTTGAATAGTAACAAAGAGATGTTTTTGCTAACACCAAGTGAGTGAATAAATTTGTGCAATCCTTGTCTATTTCCTATGTAAAAATTCTGTTGTAATTTGTTGGTAAGGAAGTTTTACTAACAACGGCAGCTAGTTTAATTAACTGGTAACGAATTGAACTAGTTCCCGACTTTTGTGTTGTCTTAACAAGGGAGACGTCACAAAATTGCGCCACTCTGCTTTTGTGTAAAAAACTGCTCTGCTTAATTATAATAGGTGTGTAAGCATCGTGACGCCTACAAAATTGCGTCACTGTTCTGTGTAAAAATAATAATAATTGTATATTGTTATAATTCGTTAACAATAACTTTGACAAACATAAATTTATTCACTCTGAAATAAACAAAAATAAACGAGCAAAATTTTAATTAAGTTATAATAATATTAGTATCGTGACTTCGCCGTAATAAACAAGTCATCGCTGGTAAGTATTCCATTCTAAACCAGTCTGTTCATGTTAAATACGTGTTGAGGAATGTAAACTCTCCCCTTTTGTATGCACGCATCTCATTCAAAACCTCCCGTCGCTAACCAAACAAACCACCTTAGACATGCTCTTTCCTGTTTTGAATTGTCCTGAATTACCACCCTATGCAACTAGACGACTCCCCAAAACAGCTGACCCTTTGTGCTATTGTTAAAGCAATGAACTTTTCGTATTTGAAATTTCTCTCTACTATACAATGGTATTAGCGTTTTGTTTTGACTAATTATATATGACAGTACAGAAAATTGAATTTTTGTGAGATAAGTTTATGTTGATTAATTAATATAAGATTCCATATGTAATAAGATATATATATATATATATATATATGTATGTGCTTAAATGAATTCACGTTTTATAAGAATTTAAAATAGATGACATAAGATTAGTCGTTCGTAATACGTCGTGTATTTAAAGCTGTTATTAACAAAAATGGCTCAATTTAACCCCGACTTGTTATTGAAAGACGAATTAAGCTATGAAGCATTATTGCGTGGTCTTCCCTACTCAAATGTAACTCTCGCGGAACTTCGCAAGACGTTACGTGAAAATAAACCGGACAAACCCTCATTATTAAATCGTTTAAGTGTTTTAGATTTTGAAAGCGAAAAAGAAACATGTTATCACAAGTATACAGAACTAACTTCGATCGCACAAACCCTGCGTGATGAAAAATCACCCGCAGTCATTTTACGCACCACCCAAAGAACCGAACATCTGACCCGCCGTATCACCAATTTGTTGAATTGGCCCGGTGATAAAGTTACCCCTCATGATGTACAAAAATTCGCCGAGGAAGCATTACAACAATTACCCGAGATCATGCGCGAATTACGTCGAACATCCGAATCGTTTAGATTAGAGGAGATTGAAGAAGCAATGACGAAACTAAATATTTCCCCTACCCAATCCCCGACTCAAGAACAGCCAAACGGTACTGCAAAACTTCAGCTTCTGCAGGAATCGAATATAGACCCATTTAAAGAAAGGTTAACTGATAGACAAGTAAATATCCAACCAGTAAACGTTACGTTACTCCCTAATGAACTAGAAAATATGACCCGTACCTACGATTTACCTTCTCACTTGCGGACGACTCAATCTGCGGAAAAACCTAGAATGATGACTCAAGTAAATCTAACTACCGATCTCTATGGAAAGATAACCCACCCTGTAGAAAGTTTGTCTGACATATCAATCACTGATGGGCTGAATATTACAAAGCTCCTAGATTTTTTCAAGCACATTTTACAATTAAAGGACCTGCAACAACTAAGAGATAACCAAATTTTACAAGTAATTTTACCTAAACGTAGACCTCCTTTAAAAGATAGAGTGTTAGAATCCCTAAGGTATAATCACCCAGTAGAAGAACTTCATACCACCCTAATAAGACATTTCATTCCCACCGGGATCTACGAAGAATTGAAGCGAAACCTAGTACTTCGTGTACAAGGAACATACGAGAGATTAGCTCATTATATATCTGAGGTAAGAGAATCTGCTTTATTGCTACAAGTTAAATGGAGTGAACAACAGTTAGTAGACACTATCTTAGTAGGACTATCTCCAGAGGAGCGATCTCGCCTAGCACTCATGAAGCGACCAACTACTTTCACCGAACTAGAACTATGTTGTATACATTCGTCAAACGTCTGGTATTCTGACCAGAACAGACGCGTTTCTATGCCCCAGACTCAACACAGAGATTCTTTCCAAACTCGACCAATTGGAACTGATACCCGAACCTACCGCGATAAGCGATTCGTGAGGACATCAAAAACCCAAAGCTACCCCCATGTTTCATACTCTAGACCAAAACCCCGACAACCTACGAGCGAAGTAAATGATGAAAGAAGATGTTATACCTGTGGAAAGGCCGGACACATTAGCAAAGTATGTAAACAAAAGCGCTACCAACAGAAAACCGACCAATCAAAAAACATGTGAAGCTGGAAGAACGAAAATCTTACGTCTTCCGAAGCACCAGAAGGAAACGTAACAACAATAATAATCATCGAATAAAAATAAATAGAAATAAACGCAGAGACCCTTACTTAACAAGATTTATCGAGAAGTGCAACTCTATTGGTGCATGTAAAACAAGTATATACCAACTACCCTATGTACAGATAGACCCTGGAGCAACGAATACCCTTGGTTTAATTGATTCCGGATCTACCCGTAGTATAATTAGTAAACAGTTAGTCACCGTATTAGCTAATCATAATCTGATTAAACGTAGCCAAAACGTGAACATAAAGTGTGCCACCGCAAATAAACAAAACCTAAAGATATCGCGTAGTATTACGGTGAAATTAAAAATAAAGAATTTTACTTGGTATGTTCCCCTACTAGTAGCTGAAGAGTTAGGACAAAACTTAATATTAGGCGCGGATTTTATAAGAAAAACTGGCTTAATCCTTGATATATATGCAAAACAATATTTCTTCAGATTTGATCGTACTCGAAAATATCAGTTCGATTCCGAGTTAAGTAATGACGCTATTTGTGAATGTAGCACAACTCCTTGAGCTTAAAAAACACATTTACGCCGCAGTTGCAGAAGCGACTCCCGACGTATTGGCTCGAGGTTGGAATAAAATTGACTTTAGGTGAGATATATCCCGTATCAAAAATGGTGGTCACATAAACCAAAATGACTATTTAATGAAACTTTATGTACTTTCCTTTAAAATAACACCTCAACAGATTCTGTATGTAATCTGAACAAATTTTTATATGCTCTCAAAGTTGTAAAATCCTTTTAAAATAACCCAGTATCATTTCGTGATCCTTGAAAATATATTTACAATGGAATAATTAAAGCTCTTTTACAAAGAGGAGTCCATGTTTTGAAATAATATTTCTTTATTAATTATTTATTGAAATAGTCTAACAAAATAATATTATTTTATTAATTTAATTAATTTAGTAATATAGACAGTTATTGTAATTTCGTATATAAGAGACAGCATATATACTTATTTGGCTTGCGTACATGTGATAATCTACGAGGCTCTAGGATATTTCAAAACACGAAGCCATGTTATTCGCCCTTGTTAATTTAACTCCCGACAAACATCTTGGCCAGACACCACAATTTCCTATCCTTCCTTCCGTTTTAGTATTAGATCGCAAACTCACTGCAATTCGCCACAAATCTTCTTACAATCATATCTCAACGGAATCTACTTAGGTTAATTCTCAATTCAATAAAATTCTAAGTTCTATGTAACATGCTAACAGCTATGACGTAAATGCTAATACTTATTTCCATTTCTTGCCTGAAAAATAGTACTGTTACGATATTACAAACATTCTACGTGTTTCTCGAACGATCCAGTGGAATACGGCTGTAATGTTATGGCGTACGTGATTCTCAACATGCGTTGCGTGATTGTTCCGGATTCACCGATCCGCGCCTGCTGTGTGTAAGGCCGCAACCAATTATGCTCTGGTGTTTTCTAGTAGCATTGTTGACGTGCAGTTAGCGAATATTCTGGAAACTCAGCGGAGTATAAATACAAGTACTCAGAGACATTCAGTCTGTTTGAGTCGCGATATATCTCAGTCCGGTTCGAGTATTGTGGCGAAGTGTAACGTGTTTTATAATTGTGCGGGACGATTGTAATACAATTGTGTTTTATATCAGTTACAGTACATTTTTATTGCGTGTGAACATATTTGATTTGATTTGTTGTAACAGACTACTTGTTGATTACAAACTGTTTAATTGTGATAATTAAAGCTGGTGATTAGTGTAGTAATTGGTGTCATGTATTTTGTTTTCCACTGTACCATACGACGATCAGTAGACCGTCGTAACAGTATTATTTCGGTATAATACTACTCTCTTAGAATACTCTTTCTTAACAAAGGATCTTTGTTGCCAAACGTTCGGGAAATTCCCTTCCCTCATGCTATCAGTACGCTCGACCCGTCTGACATCAGGCTGTAGCAGAGACAGAGTTTTAACATCAGACCACGGCCAAATAGCTTAGTAATTTTAATATCGAACAGTCGTAAACTAGTCTAACAATAATATCAACCTCATCAAACAAACTTGTTGTATGAAGTAATTTGTTATTGAGTTACTTCCTGTTCTGGTTTACAGGAAGTAAGAGTCTGGCGTTCGAAAACATCAGAATCGAGGAGGAGGACAAATCGAAAGCAAGACGCGAGTAGTGAAAATGAAGACTTTGTCACTGAAGATGACGTCCTCAACCAAAGCCAAAACATTTACCGTTTTATATGAAGATTTTAATACGCTATAATTTTTTATAATACACATATGCGTTCTAAACTGTATTACTAATTTATTATGTATGCTTCAGTAATAAAACCTTATAGCTAAACTTTCATATTTTGTGTAACGATTGTACAATTGTATGTCATATTACAGACTATTGTTTTTTGTAAGTTTGAGTACTTGCAATTTTATTTACCGTTAACTCCCACGGTACTCGGTAAAAGAACAATTTTTAAGAATAATAAAGACTTATCTGTTTTACAATGTAATTTTGAAAAAAAAAACATATACTTCTTTCGGTAGGTCAGATCAACTTTAGACAGTAGACCTATACAGGCTTATCCTTTCTTCAGTATAAGATTGTCTACTCTCAGAATGCACGATACATAATTTTATAAATAGAAATAATGCATTTAGTATTCTTAATAATTGATTAATTTTGTGTTTGAATATGTTTCTAAATATTTTACAATATATTTCTAAAGGAAAGCTTAGTTTTAGACTACTGAAACGTGAATAGAACTTATGATAATGACGGTGTTAAAAAATGTGCCAATGTTAGGTAAACTGTTACAAAAACACTCATGTAAGCTTAGTAGCAAAATGTGATCTAATGTTAACACTGTTATCCAAATATTGTAATATATTAACACCTGACAACGGTATCTCAAGCACACTTACACACCTGTTCTTGAGCATGCAAAACGTTTCCGTCTAACATTCGTTAACAACATCACCGTTAATCACATGTAACCCAGTTATTACTAAATCTACCTCTAGTGTGTACAGAATCTATACAGTGCTTCGTTATTGACCTGACAAACGTCACGTGAGAGGCTAATCCTGCTTCCCTACAGAATACAGCAGTCTAATGACGTCATTTGTATAATACAAAGATAATACTATGACGTATATTTCTTTACAGTTTATCATACTCAGTGATAAGCAGCGACAGTTTCAAGTCAGCGTTCTACAGACACGTCGTATCAAGTTAATGTGACATGAGTATCCTGTAATAAGAAAATTCCTTATTATGCTTGTACTACGGTATCAGTGCAACGCACCAATTATACGTAGTGTTTTGTTGTCCCTTCGCTCATTAAAAATACAATATAATCGGGAAATATGAATCATATATTGTAAAACATTAAATCAAACATTAACCATTGTTCAATTTAAACAAGTTTTAGAAGTTTATATCTGTAATTATATTATCATTTTGTATATAGTTTGCATCACTAACAAAATGTGTCCAAAATATGGTGCCATATGTTGGGAAACGGTCTCATGAAACTAAAGAATAATTTCCAATAAACGTATGTGGAGAAATTGCTATGTTTTTCGTCCGTTCGTCCGCGCGTGTGTGTATCTGTGTGAGTGCGGTTTTAAGGAAAAAATAATTACTGTCAAACAAAATCAGATCTGTAGTTAAACTTTCGTGGGCCTATACGCAGTGCGTAAGTATGAAACGAACAAAAGTAGTACCTTAAATGTTGTCAGTATGGCGGTTGATGCAAAATTATAATGCTTAACTTCACAAAGTTAGTAGGCTACTTATAACAAATAATGGCTTATTGCTTATTGGTAAAAATTGGTACTAGGAGAATTTGGATACAAATAACCGACATATCATATTTCTTTTATAATAAGACAGGGTAAGAAATAACTATAAGGTAAATAGGCCTTAGCTTCTGATTTCTGCTTCGTTGTAAAGTAATATAATATCTCGGGATTTTTGTATCACAATTTCATAAACGAGGTACCACTAGAAAGGCTACTTTTGCATAATATGTCATATTTTGTTGTATGTGCTGATTCTTTTTTTGAAATTTAGACATAAATTTTCAGTCATTCGCTATTCTGAAACTTTTTTAAATAACAACATAGTTCTCCGCGGCTTTCGCGACCGGAGTCAGCATTGTTGAAATTGCTTTCCGCCGGGGTATTAGGCCGTGGTCTACTGCTTCTATTAATAACAGACGTTTCGGCCATACTCTCGGAGACCATGTTCAGTATAAAACGATCGACAAATTGACACGGTGTTCGCTAATTCACACCAGTACTGAGCTACAGACTATGAATTGGCGATGAAGGAAAATAGAAACAAGTGGAATGAGATTCTTACAAACAATATACTATGAAACAATCATTAGAAAATATAATCAAATTCTGGATTAACACAAATATTAACAACAATATTCAACATAAACAGATGGTGCTAAAAAATATAACTGTTATGGTTTGGTTAAAACAAGAACCTGAGAGAATTGAAAGTAATTCAAACAATGTGAGAGGCGGGGCTGTTAAATAAAATATGCAAGGACAGACAGAGAATAATATCGCATAAAAAACTTAGGACAAGTTTGAAAGAAGATTAGAACAACTGCACGAATTGTCTCTTATAACCCACGACAGGAAGAATCATGCACGAAAATCTACATGTTTCCATAATTGGGTTATGGAAACGAAACTCCAAAACAAATCTACGCTCCGCCTTATACCCGTAAGGGTAGGCAAGCACAAGGATTACTTAAGCACAGGTGAGTTGAGTTTGAGTGGTTGGACTAATTAACTTGATTGATGTTCTTTTCTAAGCCTTGTTTGAAAATTAATTACTGTAATCATTCAGCACGACAGTTTTTAAAGGAAATATTATTGAAAAGTTTAATAATGACATTTTTTCATAACAACGCATAATTAACTAATTTTGTTAAAAGGAAAAATGTTTTCCTGCTGCGTAGGAAGTTTTACGTAAATAATTGAATTTTGTATCATTTTGTGTTTACATAAATGTTTCTATAATTTCAAAAGTTGAAAATAATATCATTTAGTTTTATTATGTGTTTGACTTAGTTATATTTTGGGGTTATCCTCTGCACCAATTTCACTCATACAAACATTTTTCCAATCTTTTTTTCAAACTAATATTTGGCAAATATTGTGTTGTTTTTCCTGGCACAAACCTGGATCAGCTTGGGACTGTACGCAGTTGTCCTCCTAACGTGCACAAAGGAAACACTATTAGGCCTACTGTAGTTTTATACACGTTATGGTTTGTATTAGTAAAGTTATGGGATACAGTAATGTCTTAAGCTGTACTACCTAAATTTGTTATCTGTATACAGATTATTGTAACTTATTAGTAACAATTTCTTTTGTCGATCGTACCATATTTTGAGTATCCATATAAAAATAAATATGAATGCTTCAGGGTGGATGTCTCAGACCATCTGTAAAACCTTTACTGTCGCCAACGTCTAGACGATCGTTGCGGTGAAAAGAAACTCCTGCACAAGATTTGCTAAAGGTATATTTACTCCGCATGTCTGGTCGGGCCTCCGCCAACTGAAAGCACTGAAAGGTGATCTAGCCTGTAGTATTTATTTTATTAGCTCTTGGTAAGCCTTAGTACCCTCTTTGATATAGTCTATATATTTCCCTCTTTTTTGGCCAGCCAAAATTTGATGTTCCTCTTGGTCTACAAAATAGAATTTTCTTGGCTACAAATACATTCAGCTACCTGTTAGGTCGTGATGCATCATGTCCAAGCTTGTAACTTTCATCGACGGGCGTTATAGTTTGCGTGGGAACACATTTTTAGCATTAAGCTGAAACCCAGACGTATATCCACAACGGCCATTTCTGTTCCTCCCCCACTAATGATGCCTGGCCGAAACGACAGGCAGTTATAACGATGGCACGACAAACCATGCCCTGACAGCTGATTGATTTTAATAGTAGGTTTAACTTCAGCATGAGATCACTCGTTCTTTGAAAATTTGCTTTTTGACAAGTGTTTGCTCTCCATTCTTAACTCGTGGTTGATCTACATTCTTTGATCCTTTTATTTAAATTATAATTTCCAAGTTTGTCTCTGATTCCTTTACTTTTAAAAATCTCCCTTCTTGTTACTATTAGAAATGATATTAGAAACCTCAAGTCAGCCTACTAGAATTTACTACAGTTTCAAGTATGAATGGTCCAGGATTAGCTTCTTTGTAGCCCACAGAGCAGAGTTACAGTTATAGAACTGCAACATCGCGATACTGTCTTGCCTTTTAGTATGAGCTTACACACCAAGGGATGAGAGCGTTGGGATACAATGGACTTGACATTGCTTGTCAATCTTTTAAACCAGTTTTCCTGAGTTTTTTTCTAAATAGTAAGTTAATATAAACAAATTTAAAGCCGCTTTGTAGCAGTAAAAACACAACACGAAGTCATATCTAACTGGTATGGTGTTTACGACTCGTGAAATCAGAGTCGTTTTTGAAGGTTTTCTTTATGCATATTCACTGGAAAGCTTTTTTGTCCGTTTAACTCAATTACGGTTACAATTTCCATTCGAGGTTTGTTAGTCGCTGTAGATCGGAAACACCGTTTTTGCCGTGACAACATTCAAAAAGTTGCTTAGTATTTTAAAAGTGACAACTTATTTTATCGCTTAGTATGATCAATTCTGAAAAGTGGTTCAAGTATTAAAGTTTAAAACTTAAAGAAAATGTAGTAAAAAAAACGTATAATGCAAAATATTTCCTCCTAGATATTATTGCAGATATATTGTAGTATAATTTTTTTTATTTACAATTAACACAAAATACTTCCGTCGTACGTATAAAACTTGTTACTATATAGTGTGTCAGAATTTGCTTAACATTCAAGTTATTCATTAAATCAGTAGTTGTGTCACTTTATTAAATAAATAGAATTGGGACTTTTGGCTAATGGTCAGGTATAATTTTTAAAATTTCTGTCAAGCTTAGAGAAAATTTATTGTTAGCATCAGGATCTGTATATCTGTAATCCAGCTAGGGCACTGCCAAACCCGCATCCACAAGAATTGGACTCCTATGTTGAAATATTTGTATTACGATTCATAGAAATCTTAGAAATAAAACAAGACGCAGTACAAAGACTAAATTTTATAAGAAAATTGCAATACCCACATTGACATATTGAGTGAGGCGTGGGTCACGACAAAAAAAATGCGCCAAAATTCAAATTGCTAAAATGCAATTTCTTCCAAGTACTTTAAAATATACATTGCAAGACAGAATAAGGAAAGAGGATATCAGAGCAGTGCTCAAAGTAGAGGACATAAATTAAATTATTTCAGCCTACAGAAGACAATGGTGGGATCATCTGCAAAGCATGACAGAATTGTCGATTGCCGAAAGCGGCACTGAACTATAATTGGTAATAATGGTGTAGTATAATGGTATAAAACGGTATAGGTCGTCCGAGGATGAGATGGGTGCCAGAACAGATTTATATAACCTGTGCCGCGGTTTCTCAAAGAAACCGGGCGACTGTATAAAAATATATTTATAAATGTAAATTGCTATTTTTTTATTTCACGTTGTCAGCTGCGCCGTATTTCGGAGTTACTGCATGCCCGCGACCTCTGTTAGCGAAAGCGGGTAATTGTGTTTCCCGACTCAAAGCATCTGTTGGCAAGTTTGTTCAGTCGAGTCTCGTCAGCTGCTCCGTGAACAGCCTATCCCTTCGGCAGATTGAGTTTGGTTAATTTTGTACTAATCTATTCTATCATGAGTACGTAGACTCTTACAGACCTCCGGGCTCCCGAGACAGACGGAGATTTGATCCAAGCATGGTGGAATTTCCATCCTCCACCATGTCCTGAACGGACAACACCAACACAGACTCTCGTATCGCCTGCCGGGGGAGAAAGAACCGTAAGCATGCCACTGTAAACACCCCCTCAGCAAGACCGACTGACGATCCAACAAGGCACAGACCACCTGGGAATCATCTGGACAAAACGAGGTGATATTAATCCAATACTTACTTAAATTTAGCCTCTATATAAACAACTGGTATCGTACGTTAGTCATCTATAAAAATTCAAGTTCCACTTAAATTGACTTTCTACTGCATAAAACCGTTTTAATGGTGCGCGTGTCCTGCTGGACATAATGTTTCATGTAACATCGCCCTGATGTGTAATTAGTCTCGAGAAAAATTGTACGCCCGTTCGCTGGCATGTGTCCAGCGCTCATTAATTTTTATGCTTTACTTTTTTTAACCTTGATACCGAATGGGTTTGTAGAAGTTTGGGGGGGGGACTTGTACGTTAGTTAAGCAGGTAGGTGTAGTATGTAACATTCAGATCTGGACCGGCTGGTCTAGCATCTATTATAATCACGGGTTTCTTGCACATAATCATTTTCTTATTTCATAGAAGGGTTGGGAGTTTTCTTTAATCTGCATTAGGCCAGTTTACACATTAAAACCAAGGGTAATCACCTGTTGGTGCAAATCTATGCAAGCTCCAGGACATGTTACCTTATGTCGGGTCTGGCTCTTGGCCAGCTTTCTTCTACCCTGTCCAGCTTTGGGGGGTTTTCCTAAAATTTTGTTGTGGTTAATTGCTTTTTCGGATGCTGTGTGGAACACGTCAGCGCCCGGGCCAATCCAGATTATTTTCTTTAACTTTATAAATTGTACTTTTCATAAAACTATACAGGCTGTTTACAGTCATTTTAATTTTGTAATTTGTATTTTCTTGTTATTATGGCCAATCCAGATTATTTTCTTTAACTTTATAAATTGTACTTTTCATAAAACTATACAGGGTATTTACTGGCATTTTAAATTTTGTAATTTATATTTTCTTGTTATTATGGCCAATCCAGGTTATTTTCTTTAATTTTATAAATTGTACGTTTGATAAAACTATACAGGCTGTTTACAAGGATTTTAAATTTATAAGTTGTATTTTAGATAAAACTATCCAGGCTGTTTACATGTATTTGAAAAGTATAAATTGTGTTTTGGATAAAACTATACAGGCTGTTCACAAGGCTTTTAAACTTATAATTGTGTCTGTGATTTACATGTACGGTGTTGAATCATGTGTTATCGTGTCATAAAGGTTGTTATCTATAAGTTATGAATATTCAAAAATTATAAGATGAGTTTATGAAATAATAAAGGTTATCTTGCTTGTTACCAGAGAGTGTTAATTGCAAGTCCCGTCTCATTGGACCCAGCTCACTTTATGGTTCCTTCTAGGCCTTCTGCCTAGTCATAAATATCGAGTAACCCTTTTTTTTTAGAAAAAAAATATTCATGAAACTAATACACAAATAAAAAGAGGGTTACAAACCTAATCCTTGAAGAAGAAGAAGAAGAAGAAGAAGAAGAAGAAGAAGAAGAAGAAGAAGAAGAAGAAGAAGAAGAAGAAGAAGAAGAAGAAGAAGAAGAAGAAGAAGAAGAAGAAGAAGAAGAAGAAGAAGAAGAAGATTTGTTATGATGTTTTCAATAAAAGGGTAATTAAAAACAATTTTTTTTCTTGCATACGGGTAAAACATCTGCCAGTTAAATTACTATATTACGTTTTCTGGTGGCAAAATGTTACAGAACATTAACATTGAGTCCACGGTGAAAAAAAATTATATGGTAGAATTTAATGTTTGATTTTTTGTATTATTCTATTTTCCAATTATTTTTATTTGCCTCCTATCATCACAGACTTAACAGTATCACATTGTTATACTCTGCTTAACGTAACATGATTTTTAAACTTTCTACTCAAAAAGTAGCTGTAGTCTTTAACATCCAAAAAATTTAACGCAAATTATATTGTCTTAATTTTGGACTCAATCATATTGTTTGTTTATTATTATTTTATTTTATTTTATTTTATGTATAAAACTACGAGGGAATAATTGATTATTTAGTAAAAAAGAATAAGGAATATTTTGAATGGCTTAATTAATGATTGTTAATTTACTGAATTAACGAAAATTAGTAAATGAGTTATTAATTTTAGTGTATAGTTTACTACACTTCACAAACTTAGCAAAATATTTGAACCAATTAACGTAATTTAATATGTGAGCGTCAGGAAACATTATCCGCAAAGCCGTGTGTATTTAGCTTTCTTATATGTGATACGCTGCGGAGGTCTTAACTATTTTCAGACATGAGACCTCTTATTTTTCCTAGTAAATTTAAGTCGAAATTTAGAAAGAGGCTAAATTTTGTATCCTTCCTCTGTATTCCTACTGCTTTGCAGTAATTACCAAACTCGTTACAGGTCGTTACAAATCTTCTTAAATCCACCTCTCGACAGGATACATTCAGAATTAATTTTGTCTTGAATAATCTTCATTTGTGTAACATAATAAGTGTAATATTAAGTTTTAGGTATATTTCTATTCTGTGACTGGAAAATTGTATTTGTTTGTGTGAGAATTTCATATACGACACTACGGTGCCCCGCTCACTCCCAAACAACTCGCGAAACTAGGGCAGCAAACTGCTTTAACGTGTAACAAATTAACTGAAGCGAAAGCCAGTGTTGCCAGTCAATCAAACCTCTTTTCCTCATACAGTTACCTAAAATTTTCGAACCACCCCAAATACATGTGCTTTAAGGAAAGTGAAATATTTTAAAGCACATTCTAAATCTTTAAATACTATTACAAGAATAACGCAGATATTGAAAATAATTTTATTTTCATATGTTTTGTGAGTCATTTATACATGTCGTCATGTGCTTAATCTGCCTTCTATTGCTTTTTTCTTCTTTGTTGTAGTATATTTTAATTATTAAATTCTATAATAAAAGAATAAAGTAATACAAACAAATTTGATAACTGTATTTTTAGAGTTCTATATTTTTGGACAGACTAGAATAAATTGAAACAAATAAGGAATGTGTTACTGCTTTATTTGTTAATAAACAAATATCAACACTGGTGCTGTAGCTAAAAACACATAAATGTATATAAGTATAAAATATAAAGAAAATCTGATTTGAAAACAAAAACAAATTTTAGTAACAGTTACAGTGTGTTATAATGTTTTATTACTTACATTTCTGCTTCTCTTGTGATAATTGTGAACAATAAATAATTAATCTCTCATAAAAAGGTGAATATTTTTGAAATCCTTTTCTTACATTCTTACACTTAGTTTATTATTAATCTACCATATTTACACTGTTTTTAAATTATTTAATTCATAGAAACAATTTAAAATCACTGCCACCTATTTTGTGTTATATTATTTATAATATCGTCCATTACAATGTTTGGGTACAAGTTTGAAATGTCAAGATACCATAATTTACGTTCATTTCTTTGTATGTTATTTAGTTGACCCGTGAGTACGAACTGGTTTCTATAATGTATTTGGCTTCAATACCATAAGTTGGCTTTGATATAATATAAGTTATATGTCGATTTATTAACTTAGCTCTTCTATAACTTTTAAAAAATTGGATTTTTATACTGCGCATATTACAGTCCGTTTTTGAAATAAATATTGAGTAAATCATATTTTTAAATTGAAAAAATTAATTGTTACATATTGTTTGAATATGTATATATTCTGAAAATAATGCGACGTGTGATGTGATTCTGTTTTCTGTTTTTGTCTGTTGTAAATATCGATTTCTTAAGTAACATGGACATAAATAAAATAGATAAATACACATGAAACAAAAACAAAATTAAAACCATTTTAGAAAAGTAAGGAAATAACTGTTACTCTTAAAATACAATAATTTTTTTTTTATATATTTGTAGGAATTTTAAATGTTTTCTCAAGGAGGTCTTAGATTTGGACAGTCAAATCGTCACGGGGACTTATGAGAACGTTGGTGTTACGAAAACAGTTTTTAGAAGAACACATAACTAAACTTAGCAGCAGATTGTATCTAATGTTACAGCGTTATTCGCGTTCAGTATATAAAGACATAGCAACCATATCTGAAACCCCTGATACACAAGTTTATGCGCATCCAAATTGTTTTCGCTTAATATTCTTTAACAACGTCGCGGTTAATCTCGTGTAAACCACTTATCAGTAAATGAACCTATACTATGTGCAAACTCTTTACAGTACAATATTGGGTTTCTTTATTCACCTGATAAATGTCACGTGACACGCAAATCCTGTTCCCTTACCGAATACAGCACTCTAATGACGTCATTTGTATCCTACTCACTGATAACCATAGACAATTTCAAGTCAGCGTTATACATAGTAGTCACATTAACTGAATCTGACCTGATTTCCTTTCATTCCTTTGAGAATCTTAAGAAAATAAGAACGTTGTCTTCATTTTAGAATACATAATCATTTAGACACGTCAATTGTACGTAACGTTTTTGAGTCGCTTCGCTCATTAAAAGTATATTTGTACTCATAAAATATGGTCCAACTAATGTAACCTAATACGTCGGATATTTAATAATTGTTCAGCATAAAAGACCACAAAGTTCATGTCACTGTGCGAAATATATTTATGAACGTTTAAAGGTATACAAAAGTAAACATAATCCCTGGTAAAACTAAAATGCATATTGTTACAGGCTAACATCTTTGAAAAAAGCCATCTCCTATTTCAGTACGCACAGTGTGGAGAAGTAATACTCTTTCCTCTCCCACATTCTCAGCATTACTGCATCTCTTCCTTCCTAATCAACGGCTCGCTGTATAGTTCACACACGGTGTTCGGAAAGAATCGTCCCTTCCACACAATTGACTTGTCTTACTTGACTTTCTCCTATAAATGTACCAAGTGTGTAAAAAATGTTTGTCCTGGACAGGTCGTTTTCAGTGTTGTATACCTATACGCCAATGGTATAGGGAACTGGCGTTGTAGCGTTGCCATTTTGGTCACGTATTTTGTAAGTGTTCGGAAGACGTAACATGGAATCTTCTCACCACGGGTTCTGAAGCTCTCGCGCCCCGATTATGCTACAATATAGTGGAACTTTCTTGATATGTAATATGTGGAGTCAGTACCAACTATAACTACAGAAACCCATCGTGAAACCAGTGCGTTGCATATTGCGAAGCCAAGCGACGAGACGCGCTAAATTACCATAACCAATTTAAGAAATATTATATAAAATATTTTCATAAACCTTTTCGTATTAAAAATTGTTTAACCCGCTTTACGACAGCTTACAGTAGAATTATTTTGTATGTAATTACCAAAGAACATTTTTAGCGCAATTTCATAGAAATTGACTAGTTTATACATTTTACGTCGTCTTCCTTTACTGACTAAGATCATGCAATAGAATCACAAAATGTTCTAATTAATTAAAAAATTTTAAATTAGGAATTAAACATTACAAGTTAATTTTAATAATTTCTATACATTCCTTGACAAAGTAAACAATGATTTTTGAATTAAAAAAATTAATGAAATGAGATAATGCAGAGGGACAAATAATTTTCATATTGGACGCCTAGTAAAACTAGGTGAATTATACCTAGAATATTTTCATAAAACCAAAAATAAATAATAGGATTAACCTAAATAAACAAGTTGATTTTGGCACAGTAATGTAACGGCAATGAAAGCCAACAGTTTGGATTGTGCTGGGAGTCCGACAGTTTAAAACCACAAATTCCATCATCATCATAATTATCACCACTCCAAGGATTGCCCCCTAGACCTGTTCTGGAACCCGTCTCCTCCTCGAATTTCAGACATCTCGCTTCCCAGTAGAGTGATAATCCAAGGCAACTACGGGTAGATAGATTCAGACATGCGGTTTAAGTGTTCACACCATATCCTTCTAGTCTTCAACCTTCTACCACAAATTCCATATTTTTAAAAACTATTAATTTTTAAAATCTAAGTCAAATCATATGAGTTTTATATATTTAGTTATGCTTCTAGTTTTCCCCTTTTCAAAGTCACCAGTTTCTTGGTATGAAAGTCACCATTTATGTTACATCAGTCTGGTAATAAATGATAACAATTTTGGTAACCTCGCCTCATATATTTTGTGTTGGTCTGTACGTTCATTCCATTTAGATTGTATTACTTTAATTAATCATTGATATTGTTGACCCGGGTTCGCCTGTAATATCTGCATTTGTTATTTGGTCTGCATATTCTTTTACCTGTCGTTGAAAATACAAACATTAAGTGCAAATGACGACAGAATATGTCACAATCTCAAAAGAGTTAAGAGTTCGTCGCTTGTACTTAGTTACTAAGTACCTATCTATAAACTTTTTGTAGCAAACGACACAAAATAAAACGTAACCAGAATAGTAGAATACCTAGATAAGCTTTTAATCATTATTTAGCGTCTTGAAACCTTTTTAAAGTCACCAACAAAAATTTTTGAAACAAAATTTGAGGTCCTTCACAAATTGCAATGAAAAAGTTTATTCATATGCGTTAAAGCTGAACTATTATGAATGAATTTCTCTTGGCACGTATTGGATACTTCAGGAAGCTGAACCCCAATTTTTCTATTAATTTTATTTCTTCATTAACTAATGTAAGGAGAAACTATCACTTTTCTAATTAAGGAAACCATGGAAAATCCTTGCTTTCACATTTATATCTATAACTGGAACAAAATTTAATTAAACGATGATACTATTTTAAAATTTGTACGTTTGAAACCATATGTACAGACCAACACCTACGGGATGCAAGTACTATAAACCTTGATAGTCTTTCTCATAGACCACGAAGTTGTATGCTATTACAAATACTAAAACAATAAAGTAACAAACATTCATTACAAAATTTGTTAATGTTTTAATGTTTTGTATTATCATTAGTATAAAACAATGAATACATTAAAAATTGTTGCCTACCCTTTGTCTCTGGAGGTACAATGTGAAACACTGGTAATTCTCTCTGATGGAATATTCTAGTATACATATATCCTACACGGTACAAAATATGTTATAAACTATACTTAATCGACAGTTAATTTATGTCTCTACCAGACGTAACAGTATATAGCTTTGATTTACTTCGTAACACAAGGGCACACACTCATGTAATTGGTACCCAGGAGTGTACTGTACAACATTAAGATTAAAAGTGCCGTTGATTGTTGGAACCGCGGAATCAATTGACAAATTATTTTACGATTGATTTGAGCGCAGCAACGTGTGCGATATATACTGGTAATGACGTGTTCAATTGTTATAATCAAAGTTTAGTACATTTAAAACGGTTTAGTGTCGGCTATTATGTAGCGACAGTGTCGGCATATAGTGTCGGACTTAATGACAGAAGTGGCAGTGTATTTAAGAGTATGTAAATTACTATTAGAGAAATGTTCAGAAATGTAATACTGTAATTTTAAGAATTATTGGTTAGTCTTAATCTTTTATTTATTAATTTTATTATTTAAATTAGCAGTCTCTGTAATTCCCACTTTGTAGTGTTTACTTGCTGAATTGCTAGTTGTCATGTTCCGGACGAGGCCTTTCAGCGTTTCTAACATTTTCTAGTCCTAAACTACGACGGCGGTTGTGGTTTAGGACTTAAAAATGGTGGAAACATTGGAAGGTCTCGTCCGGAACATGACAAGTAGCAGTTCAGCAAGTAAACACGACAAAGTTGGAATTAATCTTAGATAATAAACGATAAAGAATGTAGAAATATATAAGCTAGTGGTATGAAACTGTTACAAACAATAGGCCAAGAAGCTCTCACGAAAAAAGTAAGATATGGTGGATTCGTGGATTCACAGGAGAACTTCAAAGAAAGTTCATACAATTCGTGACACTTATAAAGTCAAATGAGAAGTTTTAGCTACGTCAAGAGACACAGAGAAGACACTGTAGTTTAAAGAAAGTACGTTGAGCAACTATTGAAGCCAAAGGATTAGAAAAACTTGGAGTAATATCTGTTATAACACACGTCAGGTTAAACGTAATGGAAATAATTATCGAAAAACACATAACAAAATTTTCACACAACTTATACCCGTAAAATCAGACAATACACAAATTTCAAGTAAATTTTATTAGAGTACATGGATTAATTAACTTCTTTAATGTAATATTCTAGGCATCCTCTCCTGTAAAAAGTAATTAGATTAAATATTCAGTGTCGCAGCAAGTCATATTTTTTGATTACAGTATTATTGGAACGTTTAATAAGGAAATTTTTCGTAACAACGCATTATCAATAAAGTAATTTAGTTAAAAGGAGAACATTCTTTATAGTAGAAAGATTTAAGTGAAATGATTAATTTTTGTTTACATTACATACTTGTTACTTTTCGTTATTACAACGAGGTATTAATTTTCCAATATATCAGTTACAGTTAATTACATTTGGATTTATTTCTGTTCTATTTCATTCTACAGAAACATGCTTGTAGTTGTAAATTCAAAGTTTTGTTTTAAAATTATTGCTTTTCTTCTTCGTTAAGTATGTAATATATTGTGTTTTCCACACATTTGACTTTGACATATTTTATATTCCTTCATAATCTTGTATTGCTCTCTCACAATGTTCCTTATTTAAATAAAATTTCAGAGATTGATAGATGGTGAAACATTTATTCATGCTTTAATAGCCTCTCAGTGCATTAATAAAGAAAAGTTTGAAGAGAATTGTGTTAGTGGACCAGTGAGAATGGAAGCAGACCACTACAGGCCTTAGGCTTCATTCCTTGGGTGGACCATAAGAAACTTATGTTTGCCAGATCCCAGTTCGAATCACCCTATGGAAGAGAGTATATGGTATAACATTGATATTATGTTTACACCAAATAATAATATTCAGTATTATTCAGTAAGTAGCCTACACTCTGACTACTATCACTACCATCACTATCGACACGAAACATTGTTGTTATACAATTTTAAACAAATATAACAATACTATAACATTGTTATTGCTCATATTGTTATTGTTAATATTTCAATTAATTAACTAAAATTAAACGTCATTAAAACACGAAAATTATAAGATGCAAAATATTTTAATTCCATTTAACCAGTTAACGTTAATTTAAAAAATTAAAAGTTGCTTTACGTGAGTATAAATAGAGGAAGAACGCACATTCATATGTTATTTAAGACTAGCAGAAACCGACCCAGGGTCGCTTTAGGCGGTCTCTTTGACCATATTCACTACATGACATTTTAGTCCAGTATAATTCAAATACAATTTTCATGTCCATTTCAACTTGGTTGATTTCTGATGATTAAAAAAACAACCTTGGTTATTGTAGTACCCATATATTAAAGGTTCCTTCCATCTATGTCAAATTTCAAAATAAAGTTATTCAAGTAATTATTATGATGAATTCTAAATTGTTTGATCTCGTATTTGTATTATAGAAAATGTAAGAAGTTGAATGTACTAGTAACATCTATATGGTAAAGAATTAGCTGACTCTGTTGAACAAAATACATTTACTATTAGATAAACTACAGTAAGTAAATAATATTCATTTCTTGTAGCTGTGACTACATTTAGCATTATTATCATTATGTATTATTATGTATTACTAGTATCATTTTGACTTCTGCAGAGAAACGCCACGATAAGGTAAACATATGTTCCAAAATTGTAAGAGGTATTGACATATATGGGTGTGGTCAAGTTATTACGACACCGAGTTATTATTGTTAGTAAAATTCCTAATAACTTATTGTCTCACATAAAATTTTACGATTTTGTTTTAAATTTGACATTTTTCTGGCCAAAGTTGCCTCAAGATTAAATAATTATTAAAGTATATATATATTCCTTCCGTATTATAGTTACAATTCCTTTCGTCTGATAAAAGTTTTGCAAAGTTCCAAATATTTTGTAAGTCCACTTTTCTAAAATTTTCAAATTACATAACCAAACACAATATTCGGGTTTTTATTAAAATCCTATTTAGTTGTATACCCCAAATATTTTTTTCCGGTTTTTCCACACACTAAACAACTCACTTTTACTTTCCGCCACTGTTTTGGATCAATTTTTAAAATAACAGGAGTCTGCGAAGTAAAATTACGGATACGAATGCCACGTTTTAGCAAATCGGTTGTGCCATTCAACAGTTATCCTCCCAGTAGGCCGCTAGACAGTCAGACAAATGCCAAGCAAATCCTATAAAACGAAGAGTTTTGCTTGTTCAATTTCGATAAATAATACCGGATGCGTTTGCTATACGTTATAGGCGTATTTAAGCATGTCATGTATTTTACATAACCTTATGAACGATACACAGAATCAACTTTTTATAAATTTCTGATTATGCGAAATCTATTGTTTGGAAACTACATGGTGGTATTTAGTGTATCGTAATCGTACTTTCAAGTAAGCTGACATCAGTAATTGTGTGGCTCCTGCGGATGTATTTTCATACTAACTTTATTTTTAATTAACACTAAACACTTTCACCGGATATACGTAACTATTTATTATAAAGTGGCCCAAAATTCACTTGTCATTAGAAGCTATCGTTATTCCAGTAGTGACCAGAAGTTGATACATCAATAAAGGTTTTGCGAGATTCGGTCACTAACTAGATACAATTTTAAAATATTTTTATCTTGTTACGAAAAAATTTATTGTCATCATCACGACCAGTATGCGGGTACTAAAGAAAAAACTACTGTACATACAATGAAATCTAAGACGTATTTATAGGGTTTTATAATATCACAGGTACAAAATAATAACATAAGCTATGCTTCATTGTTATTATTGTTCTTTATAACACACACACACACACACACACACACACACACACACACACACACACACACACACACACACACACACACACACACACACACACACACACACACACACAGAGATCTGATGCGCGCATGCATCAGATAGTTGATGCTCTATTGTGAAAAGGGTAATAAATGTTGGGAGAAAAGGAATTATTTTAAGATTAATAATTTTGTGAGTTAACAAAATTTTGTAAATAATTAATTATTTCAGTAAATAATTCAAGTAATTTAATGTCTGAAAGTTGCCACACATTATCTGCAAAACCGTGTGTATTCAGATTGCATATACGTGATGAGCTAGGAGGCTCCTGGCTATTTCTGGTTTATTCGTCCTTGTTAATTCAAGCCCAATTTCGCTAAGAGGCATAATTTTCTACCCTTTCATCCGTCTCCTTCACCGTCTGTAGTAATTACCGAACTCATTACAGGTCGCACAAATCTTCTTAACTCCACCTTCATAAGAGATATATTCAGAAATAATTATTCCTTGAATAATATTCATTTGTGTGTACCATAATGTTGAGTTCTAGGTATATCTCTCTTATCTGGATGGATATAGTATTCTTTTTTTTTAATAGGCAATGACAGGTTATTAATATATGAAATAATAATTAGGAATATATTCGTCGCGGACAGGTTACTAAAGATTGAGTAGGACACCCATACTTATAAACTTTTGGTGTCAGCACGAAGTTGTTGTCTGACACCACCAATCAGAAGAAAGGCAAATTCTTATTGGTTCGCCACAACTCGCGTCCAAAGAGCATTCAATGAGAGGGACTCACCCCGCAGATTCGTTGCAATATATGCATGTTTCTGAATCTGGATAGGCTCCATATCAGGCGAGGAAAATACGCACTCGCCGACGACAGAAGCCTCTTCTCTTCAAGGAGTATGCGATGGTCGGCATTGGCGAGTGCGTGCTGCGCTATAGAAGACTTTTCCGGCTGCCTCAAACAACAGTAGCGGCTGTGTTCATTAACGCGGGCATGGGCACTGCGTTTCGTAGACGCGATATACAGCTGGCTGGATGAGCAAGGAATTCCATACACTCCGCACAACGAGAGCGGGTCTCTGACGATCTTCACTGGTCTCAGAAACTGCTGGATTGTTTTCGTCGGTTTGAAGATTGGTCTCACACCGCGCCGGAGCAGCAACCTGCTAATACGACCAGTCACTCCATGGTGATAGGGCAACACAGCGAAGCCAACATTCTCCTAAGACACCGACTCCACCAGCTATTCTTCTCGGCCGGACTGTACGTCTCACTTCTCCGACGGAATATCCGTTGCCTGCAGCGCTTGTCCGAGATGCCGCAGCTCCTCGCTGAGATACTGGAGTTCACAGATCCTCTTCGGCCGGTCCACCATGGCCTTCAAAACTGTTCGTTTCTGACTCGGATGGTGATTGGACAGCTTGTGGAGGTATCTGTCCGTGTGTGTTGGTTTCCTGTATACTTTGTGACTCAGGCTGCCATCGGCCCTTGAAAGAACCAAGACATCAAGGAAGGCCAATTGATTGCCCGCTTCTCTTTCCACGGCGAAGTGGATCCGCGGGTGAACACTATTGAGGTGTGCCAGAAACCGGCCGAGTTCATAATCTTCGTGGTTCCAGATGACAATCGTATCATCAACGTAGCGGAACCAACGTCTCGGCTTTAGTGGACCAGATGAAATGACCCGCCGCTATTTCATGTAAAAGTTGGCCACTACAGGACTGAGTAGGCTACCCATGGCAACACTATCAATCATTTCATACAAATTAGCGTTGTACTGGAAGTATGTCGTCGTGATGACTTGACGAAATAGAACTGTCACATCCGCCGAGAATAAGTCTGTGATGTGGCTAAGGACCTCCTGTAAGGCACCATCGTAAACAGCGAGACGACGTCGAAGTTTACCATTAGATCGCCAGGCTGCAGTACTAATCCGCCGACGTTTTCCAAAAACTGCGAAGAATCCCGCACAAACGTCTCCGTCTGCCCGATGTACGGCCGGAGTAGATCAGTAAGATGTTTTGCCAAGGTGTATGTAGCCAAGCCTATAGCGTTTCAGGTGTTTTTTAAGTGTTTTGGAGCCTTCTGAACTGAAGATGGACCGTCGAAGTCGCGGCCGAAACGTTTTCACAAAACAACCATGGACCACGGCCTTACAGCCCGGCAAGCTTTTAGGATAATTACTATTCGGATTTACATCTACCAACTGTAGTATGCTTTCGGGTTTACTTTACACTTGTTGGATACTTTACTGTGCATGTGTTGGAGATTACCTATTTTTTATAATTTACTCAAAGTTATTTATGCATCAATCCAAGTATATATTATTAACATATTCCCCTTTATTCTTCAAAAATTGATACTTAGTTTCTACTTATTAATTTATTTCTTAGGTTAGAGAGAGTCTAGATTCCTTCATCTTAGAAGATGAAGTATTAAATAAAAACAAATACTTTACGTAATAGAAATAGAAAACAAACGAATTAAAATTAATTTGTTAAATTAATATCATTTTGTCTATTGTAGAAAACGATACAATATCACCGGCTGAAATTCACTGTATTCCTCTGGGTCGTTCTATAGTCCGCTTATTTTAGTATGAGAAACGCACGTTTAATTCCTCTTTACGCTTTTGCACTCTTATGCTTTGAAGGCAAACCAAATTGACGAAAAAATGACGGGTCACTGTAAATATGACTGTAGGAAGGAAGCAGAATTTAACGTTTTAAGACCAAGTCAGGGAAAACGTCTTCAGCAAATAAACTCAAAACGTCTGGTGTACTTTTTAAATATCGTGACTCAGTGCTTAGCCATAATAACATACTTTTGTACGTTGTAAACTTTAGTTTTCTGTTTTATACGTATACTTTAGAAATAAAGCACTATGACAAATGTGTTCTTTTTTTTAAATATTATTATTTTATGTTAAGGGTTATTCTGTTGGATTTTGGGCGTCTTAACCTTTAAAATTGACTTTGTATAGAACTCGGATCACTGCTTTGATGGTTTAGATTACGGTTATCAAATGCTTTCTGAAGAAGTCATAAATAACTGAAACAAAGTAAATATTACAACTTTTTGTTTAATAAAACAAAATAAAAGTTGTTTTGGAAAAGAGAGCAAATAATTATAATATTGTGAACTATATTTATTCTTAGTAAATAATCATTTGTATTTTTTAGGTATTTCTAGAAACCTTACAACGTGTTTCCCAAGGAGGGCTTAAATTTTGACTCCTGAGAACGTCACAATAACTTATGAAAACGATGGCGTTAGGAAAACTGTTGTTACAAAAACACTCATCTAATTAGCAGACAGAGATCTAATGTACAGCATTATTTGCTAAGATGTAGCCACTTTGTCTGAAGCAGTAACAGACCCGGTTATGCGCACTGGTAATGTTTCTAATTCAAATTATTTAACGACACGGTTAATAACGTGTAAACAACTTATCAGTAAAGGTACCTGTATTGTGTACCGACTCATTACAGTGCATATTGTGCTTCTTTATCTACCTGATAAAAGTCACGTGAGACGCCAATCCTGTTTCCTTACAGAATAGAGCACTCTAATGACGTCATTTGTACCACAGTATTCTAACACTATCATGTTTTACCTGACAGTATATCCTACTCACTGGAAACTAGACAGATTGTCAAGTCAGCGTTATATTAGTCGTCGCATTAACTGAATGTGACCTGATTTCCTGTAGGAATCATATACTTTAAATATACTCGTAAATATGGTTTAGTTAATATAACGTAACGTATAATAGAGCACAACGTTCTTAGCATGTGGCGATATATATTTATTGTCTTCAAAGTGTAGTACAAATGTAAATATAACTCCTGCGTGAAGTACAAATATAAACATTCTCGCGCTTACTAATTATGTACGTTGTAACGCTGTGATTTTGGACATGTATTTTGTAAACTGCTGGGCGACGTAAGATTGAATGTTCTTGTAGATTTTAGAGCTGTTGCGCTCCTATGTTTCTCCCGATTATGTTACAACATAGTAAAACTTTCTCGATGTGTACGATCCTGCGAAGTTACTGCTGACTATACACACAGCAGACCAGCGCACAGCCAGGTTGCCGCATTTTCTGAAGCCAAGCGGTGATACATGCTATTTATTGCTATTTTGTGCGTCTACTGACAGGTTAACAGCGGTTTAGTGTAAAGGAAACTGTATATTACTGTGTCCATATATGTAATTGGTGACTTGTATCATTTACTGTGTCAATACTAATTAGATGATAAATATTGTTAACATGATAATGTTTTTAGGCTGGGGGTCATTCCACAAAATGCATGATGCAAAATGTGTAACGTCATCGAAAAATGAAACGCTCCAGGTGATGTTAACACTATATATTTTGTCCACACTTTCGATTCACCACAGTCCAGAAATCTTCGGTCTAGGAGAGTCTGCAGTTTATGCACATTATACGTTTCAAGAGCCTAAAAACATTATGATGCTTCGATATTTCGGTTTCGCCGAAATCATTTTATTTTTTCCTACGTTAAGGTGTATTCAACAATCGTAAGCTTAAATAATCTTTGTATACTTGTGTCTTTTTTATTCAAAAACAGGTTGATAAATTTTTTTAAACAAATTCTCTAGCGTTCGTTTACTTTATTCCATTGTTGAAAATAGTCGATCCATGTGACTGTCGTAACAAGTGGTAATCAGCAGTGAGATATAAGACTTTAACAGTATAAATCTTCCAGACGACATTTAAATCCCCTGATTAGAAATGTGGTGTGCATGGTAAGTGACTGAAAAATGGATATCTCTCAGATGATGGAAGCTATCTAATTGCTGTCAATATAAACGGAGGTACATCAGAAATCAATATTGCTTAAAAAATCAGAACGACTAGTGTATACTAGTGCTCGAGTCAGAGGAAAGCCAGCAGGAAGCTGTGGAACGTGAAGGATAAGCGGTTGCTACAGAAGCAAATGCTGCTGCAAGAGATTAGGCCTACTACTGCAAATCTGGGTCTCTTCCGTTGTGACCATGGCGGACAAAACGTAACATTATCTGAATTAGAAGAATCTGTGTCAAGCATAACAGAATAGACTGCAAATATAACAGAACAATTGATCTGAATACAGCCGTGTTTTACAATATAAATTGTGGAACAAGCTCTGACTATAATACGAACAGAACAAATATAAAAAGATATTAGTGCTAGTTCATGTCAATGCTCCAACATTTTACATATGAAAACATATATTAAACACTTTTGCTACCCTTAAGCAGTCCGCTATTAATCAGAATACAGCAGAATTCTAGAGTGTAGCGTTGTGATTTATTGTACCAGAATTGGAATCATAAGACAGACAACTCACCGACGAATGGAAACAGTGAATATATTGTCGACGATAGTGACAGTGGAAGATAGAGTAACTGAAATGTATTGCGTAAATATATATTGTAAAATCTCACAAATATGTTGATTTGTATTATCTGTCATTTTGTGTTTGTGAAACATCCAAACAAATTTGAAGTCACGAGGGAGAGAGAGAGAGCGTGTGCGCGCGCGCATGCGTATGTGGTGTATGTATGCGCATTCACGCCTTTGTATTAGGCACGCAGAACTTTACTTTCCCGACAAAGCCACATTGAACTTCCATTTCTTTCACCATTTACAGCCTGTCAATCTGATTTGCTAGAAACACTTTACTTACTTAACAACTCCTTTATGACACTCGTTATAAATATATAAATATTGTGATGTTATTCAATTTTGTTTCTTCTGCAAGTAGTGTAATTTCGTTTTTTCTTTTTTCTGTTTTTTTTTTCAAAAAGAAAAAACGAAATTACACTACAGTATGTAGCGGGGCATTTTTGGGGCCTACCTGAGACAATGTAAAGAAGTTTATATTTTATTAATAATAAATAACTTGTCGAGTGATAGAAAAATGTTATGACAGAACGGTAAATTTCTTATTTGGAGCGATCGAGACGACGGCAACACTGCTTGAGGCGTTGGAAACCAAGTTATTAGACAATATTCATATAATAACCGGCAACTGTACCAAACTCAGTTCAAGGACAATGACGAACACGAAAAACGTAAACACGTTGTGTAACAGTAAACACGTTACACAACCAGACATCAGGCGATGTGTTGCGTCAGCAAATTATATAACGATGTGTGTCACCAGTTTTGTCAACAAGCCAAAAACAGTCCACTGGCGAACGAATACAAAATATAAACCAATCAGAATTGAAAGAACAACGGCGACTTCATAAAATAGCGCCAGTGGCTAAGTCCCAGTATAAAATTAGTCAGTGAACCGGCCGGTCACAGATATAAGTTCCGGAACGCAAATCGGGCGCCCGTATCTAACAATTGGTTTCAAAATGTGAACTTTCAATAAAAAAAAAATAAACAGTTTTATAGAGTTACAGTTCCGGAGAGTGAATAAAATAAGAACATGTGCGGAATCGAAACGAAATACGTGGTAGAGACGGACTCATCAAGATCTTTGGCAGATAAGTAACCAACATTGGTTAAATCTAAAACCTTTTGAAAGCAAATTTTGAGAATGTTTAACAAAGAACTGGCAGCCTAAAAATAAAATTAAATTACTGAATCAATTAAACATGGGAGGGGAATAGAAATGTAGAGAGAGAGAGAGAGAGAGCGAATATAGAAATTTAAAAGAAGTGCTGGTTTGTGAAGATATATAATCATTAAATGTAATTATTGGTGAAATATAATCAAAGAAATATAATTAATAAGTAAGACCAAATTAATAATGAAAAAGATGTAAGAAAAATAATTTTAATGACATTCATTTCACGAGTTCATAGTTAAGTTGGCAATAGTATGTAAGTGTAGGAAAAGAAGTTTTATTTTTTGTTGTTGTGTGTATTAAAGAATAAATAAACCTTAGGTTCATTGCCAATATGAATTAAATTAATTATTTCAGCAACCACATTCTGCTCTCCTAGTCCGCTGAAAAGAACCCTCATAAATTATTTTCTTGCAGTTGGCAAGATGGCGCCCGACAAATATACAATGTATGTTAGTTAATTTTATGTGAAGGAAGGTAGCTTCACATTTGGCGCATTCCGACCAGGGACATAGCTTCACATTTGGCGCCCGAACAGGGACTTAATTCGTAGCTTCACATTTGGCTTCCGAACTTAGGGACGATTTATATAATAATATTATATAAATATAGGCCCACTGGGAAAGCAGAATGGTTGTTTAAGGTAAAATAAATTTTTTTTTCTCATACGTAAATTAGACGCAAGTATGGGGTTATGTTTTGATAGGGTTATGTATGTAGTGCATTATTTGTTTATGTGTTTATGAGTATTGTGAGGGTAATTAGTGTGTATGAGATGAATTATATTATATAAAAGGTATTATAATAAAATTTTTTAATATGGCTAAGATACAAGAAAATGATAGTGGCTTCGTATGGAAGGAGTGGGAAAGCGAATTTAGAGGGGTTGTAGGTGAAATGACGGACGAGGAATGGGGGAGCTTAGAAGATAGATTAACACGAATGGGAGAAATGGAAGAGGGAATATTTGCAGAAATTAAGAAGCACAGTGATGATATTGATAGTGAGGTGCCAAGCAATAAAGGTAAGATCGTTGAAGCGACAGTGGTAGAGATTAAGACGGAAAATAGGCCTAATGATAACGGTAGTTTAGGGGTGGAAGAAAAAGAGTATACAGTATATGACCTATTTAACCTACTAAATGAGTTAAATGCAAAAATGGATAAGAATTTTGATATGATGAATAAATGGCTTGATGAGAGGGGGGAAATGATGAGTAAACATTTTGATAATATGAACAAGGGTTTTGATGAGTTACATATAGGATTAAACGAAACAAAGGAAATAATGAGTAAGGGTTGTGATACAATAAAAAATGCTTTTGATAAACCAGATGAGAAGTGGGAGGGAGATAGATGTCAGGTAAAAAAGAATACAGAAGTTGAGTTAACACAGGTAAGTGGTGTCTTTGATAATAGTGAAGAAATAAGTAACCAGGTGAGTGACAATTCGAATAATGAGTTAATAGCTAACAGTGATCAAATAGTGGGAGAAATAGTGTTGACTAGTGATGATAATGGTATTAATTACAATTCTGAGGTAAGTAGGAATGATAATTATGACAATATAAGTGAAAATATGATGTTAAAAAATAATGGAGTAAATATAGAGAGTACTGATGAAGTTTTAGAATGCGATAATGAAATGGTAATGAGTGTTTATGGAATAGAAAGAGAGTGGAAGAATAATGTAGTAATTGAATGGGGACAGAGGGCAAATTTTCCCCTTATTGTTTATAATGATGATGATGATTTAATGTTGTTTTTTCAGGGCAAGAGACCCTTATTGTTAAATGAAGTAATGTTGTATAATGTTGTACCCTCTGTCCGAAATAATTGTGAGAGTGTGATGTGGTGCTATGAAAAAAGAGAGTTAGGTATTGAGAGTGAATTAGAACTATATAAGTTAGAAGGAAAGTATGATGAATTGAGAAAATTAATAAAAGGGGTGATGATGAATCATGTGAAATACGTACCTGTTGAAAGAGAGACAGAAAATAATTTTGATAATATCTTACCTGACTATGATGACTTACCTGACGTAGTAGTTGAGGAATACAAAGATGAGAAAATTTACCTGACATTAACAAATAACCCTGATATAGACGGGACAATCCTAACCTATGGTGACAAGATTTATAGTGGTACAATGGATGAAATAGAGTTGATAGATTATTATGATAGTAACGATTATCATAATTTGTGTGTTGATAGAAATGATGAATGTTACAAATACACTAGATATATATATGACGATGGAGGGTGAGCTAAAAGATCAGTGTTGGGACATTTTTAAATATTGTAAATTTTTGGTAATGACCTTGCTGATTTGGACATCTGAAGTGAGATACACTTGAACAGTTTTGACGCATATTTTGTAAATAATATTGAATTCATTTGTGTGTATTGTGAAATGTTAGAAAAGTAATGTGTATATGTTTTAGAAAATGTTGTATTAATAATAATAATATTATTAATATTTTTGCACTCTAATTAAATAACAAAATAATTATGAAGACAATAGTTAATGATTTGTAGAATGTTGATAATAATTGAAATATGTTATTTTAATAATCAAATGAATTAAATAAGTTGAGATGTTTAGATATTGTGATTGAATGTTATATGCTTGAATTTTTTGTTTGTGAATGTAAATTGTGTGATGAGATTTTAATTTAATAATCATGAATAAATAAATAAATGTTAAATGGTTTATTTTGTGGAACATAATGATTAAAAATATGTGTTAATAATAAATTTAGAATTTTTGAAAATCTGATTGCAACACAGGATAAGTCAATAATGATGATAAATAAAAACAGTTAGTGAAAAATTTTAAATAATAATGTTTATAAATTTTATATAAATTATTTAAAAGAGAATTGTTTGTTTGATGTATGCTAATAATCTAGGTTTATTGCTATTTGTGTATTATGTTATGTAATGTATTATAATAGTGTGTGTGGCTGGGAGGTTATCCAAGGGGATAACGTATTAAAAATTTGATATATTTTATAAATACTTCTTATATTGTGTTATTATGTCTTATTGTGTTGATTGCATTTAGTATGTTAGGAATAAGTATTATAAAAATATAATAATATGTTTTCAATGTGTTTACAGATTTTAAAATAAAATGAAAAATAGTTGTAATAAGTAAAATTTTCAATAGGTTGTAAAAGATAGAAGTGGGTGATAGTAATTGTTTGAATAAAATGTTTGAATCAGTTCAAGTTGAATTTTGTGGGACATAGATTTGTCCAAATCGAAGTAAAAGTTAAAGTAATAGTGGAAATGAAAATAATGCAATGTTGTTTTGAGTTAGTATATGTTATAGAATTTTGAGAAGTATAAGTGGAGACACAGTAGTTATGGAGATTTTATGTAGAGTTTTGAGTGATATTTTGTTGTTTATTTGTTGATGTTAATTTGTTGTAATTGTAGTGAGGTTATGAGATTGAGATTTTTTTGGGGATGGTAATTTTGTAGTAGTGGTAGTGTATTTGGGGAGTCCGCAACAAGGGTTGGGACGGGATAGGGACCGATTGGCGCCGGAAAGGGTTACCTAGGGTGAGTCCAGGGACCAACATAAGGGAATGAGTTTTGGGAAGGAAACACGTATCCTATGTACAAAGGGTTAGAGAGTATTTTTTTTTATATAAGAGTAGAAGGTGGCGATTGGAGTTATAATAGTAAGTAGTTAGAGGTAGAGAAGGGTTAGTAAATTTTTGATAGTGGGGTGTCATACTAGTTAAAGATTTTGTAAGGGAGCATTAGAGTAATAAAAGGGGTAAGATTATGAGTAAATGCCAAGTGGATAAAGTAAATTATAATGAATAACGTAGACTCACCCAAAGTAATGAAATGGAATAATGATGGCCATAATTGAAAAAAAAAAAAAAAAATAAAAAATAATTTTTGTAATTTTGAGAAACGAATTAATAAGAGTAAATCAAGTTTAAAAGTAATTTTTTGATTTTTATGCTAATTTAATGATGTAAAGTGTGTAACATTTTAGTTGTAAGTTGTTTATTTTAAAATGAATTATTAATGTACTGTGTTTTCTTATGTTAAGTTATGTTAGGTATTCTGATATATACATGTTAGTAATAAGTGAGTAAAAACAAAACCAGTGCTTCTTAGCGCAAACCAGCACCGCTAGGGGGGAACAGATCAGTTGGGGATATGGTGTTGTATAAGGCCACTATTTAATATTTTGATTTGTTGTTTCAGTGTTTGGTGATGCTGTGGCGGCGGACCTGAGCTGGCCTGCGCGTCAGGGCAGGGGCGTTGAGTATCTGTCTGACTCTACGGTGTTGGGATCTCGAGAGAGAAGTCCAGTATTGTCATGCAGATGCGGTCACAGTCACCGGACCAAGGGTGAGTTGATTATTCTTGTTTGTAAACCGTACAGGGGGTTGTGGCGACATATCCTGGCTGATCCCTCTAGCAAGTATGAGTGTGTCAATGAGATTTTTTATGCTTCGGCATAAAATATCTCATTGAGGGGGTATTGTAGCGGGGCATTTTTGGGGCCTACCTGAGACAATGTAAAGAAGTTTATATTTTATTAATAATAAATAACTTGTCGAGTGATAGAAAAATGTTATGACAGAACGGTAAATTTCTTATTTGGAGCGATCGAGACGACGGCAACACTGCTTGAGGCGTTGGAAACCAAGTTATTAGACAATATTCATATAATAACCGGCAACTGTACCAAACTCAGTTCAAGGACAATGACGAACACGAAAAACGTAAACACGTTGTGTAACAGTAAACACGTTACACAACCAGACATCAGGCGATGTGTTGCGTCAGCAAATTATATAACGATGTGTGTCACCAGTTTTGTCAACAAGCCAAAAACAGTCCACTGGCGAACGAATACAAAATATAAACCAATCAGAATTGAAAGAACAACGGCGACTTCATAAAATAGCGCCAGTGGCTAAGTCCCAGTATAAAATTAGTCAGTGAACCGGCCGGTCACAGATATAAGTTCCGGAACGCAAATCGGGCGCCCGTATCTAACAATTGGTTTCAAAATGTGAACTTTCAATAAAAAAAAAATAAACAGTTTTATAGAGTTACAGTTCCGGAGAGTGAATAAAATAAGAAAATGTGCGGAATCGAAACGAAATACGTGGTAGAGACGGACTCATCAAGATCTTTGGCAGATAAGTAACCAACATTGGTTAAATCTAAAACCTTTTGAAAGCAAATTTTGAGAATGTTTAACAAAGAACTGGCAGCCTAAAAATAAAATTAAATTACTGAATCAATTAAACATGGGAGGGGAATAGAAATGTAGAGAGAGAGAGAGAGAGAGCGAATATAGAAATTTAAAAGAAGTGCTGGTTTGTGAAGATATATAATCATTAAATGTAATTATTGGTGAAATATAATCAAAGAAATATAATTAATAAGTAAGACCAAATTAATAATGAAAAAGATGTAAGAAAAATAATTTTAATGACATTCATTTCACGAGTTCATAGTTAAGTTGGCAATAGTATGTAAGTGTAGGAAAAGAAGTTTTATTTTTTGTTGTTGTGTGTATTAAAGAATAAATAAACCTTAGGTTCATTGCCAATATGAATTAAATTAATTATTTCAGCAACCACATTCTGCTCTCCTAGTCCGCTGAAAAGAACCCTCATAAATTATTTTCTTGCAGTTGGCAAGATGGCGCCCGACAAATATACAATGTATGTTAGTTAATTTTATGTGAAGGAAGGTAGCTTCACATTTGGCGCATTCCGACCAGGGACATAGCTTCACAAGTAGAGTCTCGCTAATCCGGACTTGATGGGACCGGACCCCGTCCGGATCACCGAAAGTCCGGATAAAACGGAATCAGCTTTAAAATGTCTGTAAAACAAGTTTTAGATGGGTAAAACTATTAAAATCGATGTTTTTATCATAAAAATGACTTTTTCCGTCTCAATACTACAACGTAGGCCAACTTTTTTAACGTACGAATTGATTTAGGATAAAAAACAAAACATCTTATTGATTGAAATTCAAAGTTTATTGATTGTATGGTACTAAAGAAAACTACAGTACATTACTGTTACATACAGGTAATTAAAAAGTGTAAAAACGAAATAAAGTTTAAATTCTGTACAGGACTGTAAGATAAAATGAAATTATGTATATGTACATATGTATGTACTGTACAACTGAAAACAAGAATTAAGTCTTTGAACTCACTTGAAAAAGTCCGTAATGTTCTTTTGTTTCAATAAAAACTGACGTCGTTTCGCCGTGCGATCTAGTAGGCGTCTCAAGGTCAGTAGCTCAGCAGACGATGTGTCGTTTTGTTTCTCGAAGTAGGTCATCAACCCCTCCAGCATTGTAGTCGCTTCACCATGAGTTGGGCTAGCTGATTCCTCCGTACCGTCATCGTCATCTGCCGAACTGTCAATTTCTGTTGCCGTGTTTGCAATGCACGCCTCCACGATTTCATCTTCGCTTAACACCTGATGACCAATATTGTTGTCCCTTTTCATCCACTCTGAAATGTCACTTTCTTCCACGTCAGCACAACCCTCCAACTGTTGAAAAACTTAAACGAAATCAGCGTCATCATTTGCAGTTGGTTGATTTTCATCTTGTCCCTGGTTTTCTTGTGGGATGCTAGGCCACAGATTTTTCCAGCTTTTTTGAAGAGTTGACGGCTTAATCTCTTCCCACGCTTCTGCGGCTAAATAAATGACAGTCTTTATTGTCACTTTTTTAAGAAAATCCATGAAGTTAGCCGACGGGTCTGCTTCTTGTTGCTTTAAAAGAGACAAGATCAACTTTTTCTTATATTGCCGTTTTGTTGCTTCAATCACACCTTGATCCATTGGTTGTATCAAAGCGGTCACGTTCGGTGGCAAAAATTTCACCATCTCGTAATTCCTCTTCACTAGGGTGACACGGTGAATTGTCTATGAATAACGCAGCTTTTTCTGGGAGTTTTTTCTCTCTAAAGAACTTCATTGTTGTAGGCACAAATTTTTCAAAAAACCAATCTTTAAACATTTTTCCATTCATCCATGCAGATTTGTGTGAGGTGTACTGGGCGGGAAGAGCATTTACATTAACATTTTTAAGGGCCCTAGGCTTAGCCGATTTCGCGATCACCAAAAGTGGAAGTTTTAAATCGCCAGAAGCGTTACTGCAAGGAAGCAAAGTCACTCGTTCTTTCTTTACCTTATGACCTTTGGCTACAGAATCCAGCTGAGGCTAATCTTTTTTTTTTGGAAGCATTTTGTAATTTAACCCAGTTTCGTCAGCATTAAACACTTGACAAGCCTCTAAGTTTTCATCGCTAACAAACTTTTCAAATTTTACTTTAAAGTCTTCACTTGCAACATTGTCACCTGACAAAATTTCACCACTTACACCAAGTTCTCGAACGCCATGTCGATCTTTCCACCGAGACAACCATCCCACACTGGCAGTAAAAGCAGGGTCACCTTTTAATTTTTCATTGAGTTTGAGGGCGATCGCTTGTAACGTTTACGTTGTTGGCAAAACCAAACGTACAAAGCCTCGTCTAAGTTTCTTTTTTTTTGTTTTCTTTTTAACGTGCTTCTGTTACCCAAACTGTCCTTGCTCACCATTTTCGCACAAAAATTTTCAATTTCTTTCCGATTTTTTTTTAGTCAGAAACAGTTTGTTTTCCCACTCCTAACACTTGCACGAATTTAGTTAATGATTCACCAGCATCAACACGAAACAAAGCTTGTAGTTTTTGTTCCATTGTTACAGTCACTTTCTTACGTTTAGTTGCCATTTTACGTTGCTCTTAATAAGCGCACACAATAAAACACACGCACTGAATAAAAACACGGCTTTAAAACGGACTGCACGGTTACCAGTACGAGTATCAACTGATGGAAACAAAACAAAATGACAGTCAACTGTGCAGGTAGAGTGAGTCCCTTCCCGGAAAACAGGCTGCGCGCCGATATGAAGGGGCATTTACAGCTAATTTGGCTGACGGCTGATGCCGATGGCGCAAGGAGTTCGTGGGCGCGCGGGGACTCCCATCAGTGAGTCACTTCCCGGAAAACAGGCTGCGCGCAGACATACGCGCCGCACGCACGTTTCACGACGTTAATGTAGGCGTACTGTATACAGTAGTAGTAGCCCTAGTTTGTTTACGAGTTGTTAAAACGGAACATAAATACAGTTTAAAAAATAATGTAGGTTTTAAAATTTATGCACGCTTTTTGACGAATTTTTTTTAGGTCTGTCCGGATTAACCGGATGTCCGGACTATCGGGGTCCGGATTAGCGAGACTCTACTGTACTTGCAGACGAAACAAAATTGAATAACATCACAATATTATATAATTGCTGCAAGAAACTTCGAGTTACCTAAATAGAAAATGATAAATACATAAATGTATAAATTTCTGAAACTTCCTTTACAAACGTATACCATTAAAATCATGATAAGACTATTTTATTTGTGTTGTCAACTTATCTTAGTAGCTTGTATACTATAGTGACTCTTTATGTTTTAAATCTACTATTACTTTTCTATATTATTTATATTTCAACAGGGTTGCTATTGTCTCAAATTATATGCTGAATGGTTACCAATGCAGAAGATTCGGAAAATATATGTAGTACCAAAAAATTTTCGTCAGCTTAAAAGAACGATAAAGTATAAAATATAAAATTTATTATTTTCAATATAAATCTAAAAACGTGCGCTTCTCAAGTTACTAATGAATGAACTTTAATTGTTGGTGATCTATAATTTCACAAATGCTACTGTTTTGACATAAAATATTTTACCAATTTTCAAGATCATATCTTTTCGTGTGACCGCTTACTGAAAAAAAAGAAACAGTAATAGTTTTTTCTGGCTCACAGCCTGCAGTTGCATTACATTGTAAACAACAGACAACGATGTCAGTCGGCGGCTTTTCTTCTTTCCTTTGTGTAACCAGCTCTACTATAAGCTGCTTTTGCGGACACAGCATAACGCAGTTACCTTGAGATACGAATGTAAAACACTAATTTAAGAGACAATGCGCATACATAGTAAACTGTTATTCTTTTCTATTATGATAATAAAGCAGTACTAGATTAATCATTTCTGACAGATGTAAATGTAAATTAAACGAGCAAGACACTTCACACTAAATGTTTACTTGATTATTTATTGATATAAAATAAATATAAAGTTGCCGTAGTTAATACTATATTAACATTTTAGGAAAATATAAGTCTCAATTTGACCGTCAGTCCAGGAACTTTCGTCGTCCAGAATAAAAAACAGTCGGATAATAGAAATACCGCAATCTACAAAATGGTACATTAGAGAAATACCTAGTAATAGAACTACTGGTAACCTACATTGAAACTATTTTATCACAGCTCACCTACGTATACTGTATGGCAATAGACATAAAAATTAAAGTTAGAACTGGGCAATAAAAGTTTCATATCTTAGACCCTTTACAGTTTTGCGCTTTGAAATGTCTGTATACCGTTTCATTCATTTCTTTTTTTGTTACGAATTTTTAACAAATCCTTAACAAATTAAAGGGAGCTACTAATCATTTAAACTACACAAATTACTATATTTTTGTTTCCCTTAGAGCGCTTTACTATGAAATTACTGGTAATAAAATATTTTTTCTTAGTAATTTCCCAGACATTTCATATAAATTGATATACTTTTATCACACACTTGGCTGTAATTCAACGCTAAATGGAAATATTTCTCCATGAGCGTTCACTTATACTCTCAATACTAGATTTTTAAATATTGTTTGCGCTGTTACTTTTACTATAGTAAGGTATGCTTCAGAAGCATGAAGTTGTAATGAAATATATTACCATAGAATATAAGGACTTGAAGCTCTGTAGGATCCCACAACTTACTGCCAAATGTTTTAGCTAAGCCTATAGTAACCATAATGGGTTACTACGCAGTAAAGATAAGTTCTCATCATTGAAGTAGAAAATAGAACAGAAACCTGTAACGAATCTGACAGTCCAATCCAATTCAACGTTAAGTTAGTAACTTATTGCATCTATATTTTAGTGCAATTATGCTTTCCATAGATCTTTAAGGTTGCGTTGTTTTGCACACACGGGACGCTAAGCGGTAAGATTTTAGAAGGGGAGACAAGAAGTGGGTTAATTTAGAAGTCTGGAAACAAAACAAACCCCACTAAGGAAGAAATAAATTTTGAGATAAGTATTTTATTGTGGCTCAGCTTCTGGCTGATTTTATCCACAGTTGCTTTCCTTTTGTTACCTGATGTCTTTGAGAATATACGTAGTATATTCAATTCGAGTTGGCGTTGATAGTAATTTGATTTTGTTCGATTTTCGTTTCCCAAACTTTAGACCGTGGATCACTGATTTATCTTTACCCACACCCTTTAGCATATATTTGTGGTGGTAGGTACAAATAAATTCATCAATGGATAGGAAACAAGACAAAGCTTAGAAGCTTTGACGGCGAAAACAACTTGTCTGGCAAGGGACGTGGAGACATCCTGCTACGTAAGTCGTCAAGAAACGTTTTGCCACAGTCAGTGAATCACCTCCAGCCACATGATGATCAAGGAAAATGTTATGAGTTGGTGGGATCGCTAAAAGTAGACAAAATGTATAAACAAGTTTACCAACGTCGTTGACGAGGGCAAGGCATCAACTAGAGAAACACTGCCGCAAGTGCAGCTGACTGCTGAAGACAATTGAATGGACCACGATGGAACAAACAACGAACCGAAAAACAAAGTCGGTATTTATATTTAACTAAAGCTTGCCAACAACGTTGATGTACGTCTGTAAACACGACGAACATCAGGAAGCAAGCTGTTTATTTTATAATAAACTACAGGTAATATGGATAAATAAGAAGTATTTTCTCAATCATGCGTACAGTACTTCTGTGGGTAATTAGCATTCCTATTTAGGCAATTGCCAAAGCACGGAACTAATTTCTCCAAACCTATCTTTTCTAAAAAGTGCCTCCTGTTAGACATCCAGGAATTGATCTATTGCGCAATACTTTCGCCTATATGGAATGTAGTTCGTTCCTACAAACGAACTTTGATCTGAGAGAAATGTACCAAGTTCTAGACCAGTAGAATACAGTGAGTGTCCAAAAATCACTCATTAAAATTTGTTCAGAGGTGCCTACGTGGAATATACAACTTGAATATGAGCATTGTTGTGCATCAGAAGTCTGTTTTAGATGACATGCTAAGTTCTTCCATTTGATTGCAGTTCTGAACGTTAGAAGTGCTTGGTAGCATTTTTCAGCATTGATGGTTAACATTTTTGGCTGTCAGCAGATTGCTTTGTATGCAGCTGACAATCGGGTAATAACATAGAATGTTAATGGCATAGTTGTTTAGCTGGAACTAAGAATGTTTAAGGCCCAAACAATAAAATAAAATCAGTCCAATAAACTTTACCACCCAGTGGCGCTAAAATCCTCCCATCATTTTATTATGCTCAACTCACAAAAGGTTACTCACTGGTGGACCATCAAATTAAGTTTCCATAAACAATAAACACACTAGAAGTTAATCGGCTCTGTTGAAAGACTCTGCCCCAATGAACACACACTGTATTGGGAGTAGCGTATCATAGATTACCATATTTAGCGACACAATGGCTGCTCAAGTGATTTCGTTCCATGGATTGTCAGTGTTACTTGGGTTCATACAGTGCTTTCATTATTTAGTATTTACAACAGTGAGTAATTGATTATTCACTACCTTTGTTTCCTTATTAACTTTTAAAATTTCATTTGTATCATCTTTGTCAGTCATAATCAATTGATAAAGAAAATTTATAATTGTTACATTATACAAGCAGTACAAACAGTTTTTTGTTATAAATTTATTAGTGGATCATAGAATATTTACTCTTATTTCAGCAAATTTTAGGAGAAATTGTATACGAAAAAGATGGAAATAATTTAGGATTGTGATGAAAGGAAACAGGAAACAGATAAACAAAAGAGGCGAAAAGCTAGGTACTAATAAATACCGAGCTAATAATACGGGTTAACTTAACATAGTAGCCAATAATACACAACTTCTGATTGTATTTACTGCACATTTACTATTCATTCCAAAATGTGCCAACTACTTTATGTCTAATATACTCAAATATTTTTGTAAGAACATCATGACAGACAATTTCATTCATGTCAACATTGTTAAGGCTCAAACCGTCTTATCTTAATTACACGTGCATGAGACAGCTATGTCTGTGTGTGCGTGTGTGTAACACAACCACACGGTACTCAGCTTCAGGCCGCGTTTCCAAGTACAAAGCCGCGCTATTTGTCTTTGTTAATTCAATATCCTGTTACACTCAGTGTTCCCTTATACCAAACATGTAAGTTCAATTTCCTCTACTTCCTTTGCTTTCACTCTCAACGATAATTGTCGAATACATTAAAGCCTGTTCCACATGCATGGGTTCCAGTTTCTGACTTGTGTCTTTGCACTTAATTCTCTTTAAAATCTTATTTGCTCCTGTAAGACTTCCAGTTGCTCTGTTGTTTTTCAGAGCATTTCAGATCAAATTTAGAAACAAAATTCGTATGATTTCGTTTCCTGAAAGAAAACAACACAAAACTTATCATGACATAAAACATATATATGAATTATTGGGGTTACTATTTAATTACTGTACCTTTACTATAACGTTGCAAGTGAACACAATATAAATCGATGTCTCTGTGTGTGTGTGTGTGTGTGTGTGTGTGTGTGTGTGTGTTGTTGGGGGGACGCTCTCTAGCTTGCGTGTATACATTTTGTTTTTCTGTCAATGTTGCTCTTGTTTTTCTGTCAATAAATTATAACTGAAATTAAAATGGTTAATTAGACAACTGTGTAGTTTGCTTACCTCAGTAATGATGAGACTCTCAACGTGTATATTCCATGATTAAAATTATTCAATGATACTGTAACATTTATTAAACTGAATTTACTATCGGTATTAAACTAAACATTTAAGGATAATGTAGTATTAATGAAACTGCAAATTTGAAAATAATAAATTGTACCAATGATTCGAGATGAAATTCGTGCTTCACGCATGAGGCAAACTGGTAGAGATTTGAAATCATCTGGTACACTATTTACAGGCTATTTAAAAGACGAATGTCTTCATGAGGCCATCCAGTATTTCTCATGAGGCAGCTGAAACTCAAAAAGCACTTGTCATCACACGGATATTCTGATTTGTATTCTCTGCAACGATTTATGTCTTTGTGACACATTCAATCATGTCTCCAGGCATGGAAGTGTGTTCGTGCGAGCGCGTGTGTGTAGCACGTGCCAAAATTATTGCTTCTGAAAGCTTACTTAGTATTCCGGTCTCGTGACGTGTTTACCGTCTGACAGTCTGCTACAAACTCCACTTGCTTGACTAAAGTACAGTACCTGTACGGTTCGCACCTCGTCCATTTATGCCACGGTGCAAACTGCTGTTTCCGTTATATTGCTTTTCCGTCTTACAAGCTTGTTTCATTGTTACCAATTATTGTTTATATTTTTTCTTACTGTTGAATATATCTAAAATATAATGTATGTTATATAAATATAATACAATTTTTTATAAATTTTTACGAGGATTGAAAGACCGTGATCCTAAAAAATTGTAATAAATTATTGAAAGCCAGAGAAATCAATAATTACAATTTCTGTAAACACTTATATGAAACAACGTCGCACGAACTAAAACAGCTTCAGTAGTGAAAAATTATTGGACAGTCACAGTTATCCCTCACAATTTTGTCCTCTAGTCGCAAATAGGCCTACAGTGAGAGATGCCTCGGCGAGCAAACGCCGGAAAAGAGAAAGAGTAAAGCCCACATCCTGTTCTCAAGTTTCATGGCTGCAAGTCAATGTTTGAGCAAACAAACCGCGTGTTGTTTGTTAAGGAAACGTTGTGAACGGTGTTTAACAGAATTCAACAGTGTTTAGCAAATACACAGCAGCAGCTGTTTTTATCCCAGATCACTAATGCCAAGTAGCATAAATCACTAATTTCAGTAAATATTTCGAGACCCTAAAATTATTTTTTATACTGACTGCATTCTTTATATGATGAGACATACCTTGTAATTTAATTATTTCTTAATAATGAGGATCAAAAGTTCTCCTCCATTATAAGTGCAGTGAAGAGTAAATTCTTATCAGGGATCCCAGTACTACATTCGGTATTGCAGTATGGTTAATCGTAATCGTTGATTCGTATTGTATCCTCCTTCTCGTAGGTCCAGATTCTTGCAGGGACAAAAATTGTATTACGATTTATATAATATCACTTTGTTTTTATTTGACTATCACCACTAATTTACTGACGCTATCACAAAAAGATATTTAGTTTAAAAATTTTTAAGTATACCCGGCAGTAAGTGTGACTTTTTAAATGTTGATTTCCTATACGTGTGATCTCTTATAAAAAAAATGAGTAGTGAAGTAACTAACTGTCTCACTGTAAGTAGGTAAGTGTGAATTTAAGTAATTAAGATAGTAAGTAAGTAAGCCTTCATCTCTCCTTTTTAAGTAGTTATATTCCTATTTACCAATATAGCCTTCCACCAATGTATCTTTCTATATTCCTATTCATATTCCTTTCCTACGTGTAACCTTTTCCCACAACTCTATGATTTACTATCCTATTCTTGCCATTGCTCCTGTTTAGAATATCTTCTTGGACTGGTCTAGCCACCCTCGACTTTCTATGAGTTCTTAGTATTTTTGTTAGACTCACTTATTGAACTACATTTACTGTATCTCTCATCAAAGTTTATTAATTATTCCTTCTCTGTTCACCTATAAAGCATTTTAGAAACTGTGAGTAATTGTAATTTAATACGTGGTTTTGGTATACCTAAGATATGAATCACCAACACGTTTATCGTTGTTTTCAAAACTGTCTTTTACAACAAAAGACATACAAAGAAATACATTAGTTTTTGTAAGTAAACTAAAGTTTCTAAGTAAATTTTCTAAGCTGATTACATTTGTTATCCTGCATACTGTTAATAAACAATTGAACCACTTGATAGTTTATTATGTATACATTCGTAGTCCTTCAGTCTTTCGACTGGTTTGTACCCTCCCCGCATATACCCGTGGTGCGTGTGGTAATGAGTCTCTCACAGGTATATGGGACCTACAGTTTAACGCCGGATCCGAACGGCATAGTTTGGGAAGGTTTATACTAAGCAGGATACCTCTCGCTGGTTTGCCATTGCCTTGCGAGGGGGAACGGTCGTATCTAAATCAGATGGCCCCCGGCGGGAATTGAACCCGCGCCGACAGCGTAGCAGCGCCACAAAAGTATACATATTCAATCAATAATAAAAACAAAATTAATTTGTGTTTTCATTCCACTTGCGACATGTATAACTAGAGTTAGCTGCGATCCAGAAGTGTTTATTATTTTTTTGTTATTATTAAGTGCAAAAACTGCCAAATAATTTTTCCAATTTCTTGTATTATGAAGAATATGTGGGTTTTGCGTCATCTTTGATGTTAACTAATGTTGTACAGAATAATTCAATTCATTTATGTTGTTATAGGATCTGTTATCTCGTACATTTAAGTGTTTAAAGTAGTCTGTATGTTCATAAATGAAAGTTCAACGGCTTTATGGCAGATATTGTTGGCGATAAGAGCAAACTGGACTTATAAACGACTGCTGCCATATGATAGAGAAATGTGTGTGTGCTGTGTGTGCGTGCGCGCGCCTGCAACATGTTAGTAAAACATAGTGTGACGATTTAAAAATTATTTAAATAGCACAAATTAAAATTTTTTGTTCTTATAACAAGTGAGAGTATTATCCACCCCTTATCTGTACCTAGATTCCTGTACCAACGTGCAAATTGTCCAGTACGAACACGCAAAGTACAATGTTATTAAGCGAAAAATAATAATTCTTTTAAGTAAATAAAAGACGTATTAATAATAATGGAAATATCTAACTCATAACAAAAAGGTAGCATATTTTATTACTAGTTAATTAATGAACAATTAATAATACTAAAGGAACGAACTACTTTTCTCAGCGCGTAAACCGCGCCAGCTTACAGACTCCCTGCCGCTATACAAGCCCCAGTCGCCGGAGAAACTTCGACATGTAAGCAGGTCAAAAATGTGTTGTAAAGTCACACTTAGGTGTATACCGCTAAACAACGATACAACCAGACGTTAGTTGTTATAATTGATTTAATCCAATGTAGCGTTGGGATAAAACAAAAAAAAAATAGTAATGTAGTACGTGGAGCAAATATTGGTAATATATAAAAAAAACTTAGCCGACACATCTCTTTACAAACAGTAAGTGGTAAGATATGTTACTTACCATATTAAAGTAAACATCAGTGCTGCTAAAATAAGAACAATTAAAATGTAAAATGTGAACAACCAACTCCAGAAGAAGAAAGTTACAACAACAACCGTATGAACTTCAAGTAGCAGAATCCAATCGTCATGACCTAGACTACAATTCGGAAACAATCAACTAAATGGAGGATCCAGAGGAACAACGAACTACACACAAGAAGACCCACTGAAGAAGACCATCACGAACACCCACAGCAAATTCACGTTCTATTCAGGTGATATTAAATCATAACATTTGTGCATAACTTTTTTTTTAAAAACCGAAAAAAAGAACAGTAAAGTTTCTTGTAAAGACTTTTAGATAACTTAAAGACTAGCATATAAATGTTTGTAATTTCTGTAATGATATAGTAATAACCTGATGATGTTTAAATGTAAAGTAATTCTGAAAATTACACCGGACTATTCTTCAAATAGTTTGGATGTGGTTGTGATATATTAGAATATTGCAAAGTTAAGACCCGGATCCGTGGTAATTGAAATAATACACAGCTGAATGATTTTGAGATAAAAAGAGTAAAAATTTAAAGATTATTTAATGCAGAATTTATAAGAATTTTTCTTTTAAAAGTAAAGTAAACTAAGTAAAAAGTTAATGGATGACCATTAAAGCTATTACTTTTATACTTAGTTAAAATACAAGAATAAAGAGATGTTTTCGCTAATACCCAGAGAATGAATAAAGTTATGTAACCCTTGACTAATTCCTGATATTTACATTGTCATAATTTGTTGGTAAGTAAATTTTTACTAACTACGGCAGCTAGTTTAATTAACAGCGAACAATTGAACTGGTTCCCGATGTTATAATGTCTTTGCAGGAGAGACGTTATAAGAGCGCCACTCTGCTTTTGTGTAAAAATATTGTGTATACTCTGCTGATAATTAATTAACCGTAACTTGTAGAAGATATAAATTTATTCACTCTGAAATCGCAAAATAAATAAATAAAGTTTTAATTAAGAAATAATAATATTAGTATTAGGATATTCCCGTAATAAACAAGTCCTTGCTGGTAAAAATATTCCATTTTAAACCTGTCGGTATTTACAGGCTGTTTCATGTTAAATACGTGTCGAGAAATGTACGCTCTCCCCCTTGTACACAGTAAGTTGTTTGTATGGGATTCCCTCGCGGACATAACAGACAGTCCAGAACAGGAAATAATCGTGTTTCAGTTTGTCCGAGTCACCCTCCTTTGTTAAACCACCCCTACGTAAACAATAAGACTCCCCAAACAGCTGATCCATTGTGCTATTATAAAAGCAATGAATTCTTCGTGTGTGAAATTTCTCTCCACTATAAAATAATATTATCAAGTTGTCTTGACTGATAATTGCTAAGAGTACAGAAAATTGAATTGATTTGAGATAATTTTAATTTGATTAATTAGTATATGATTCTATGTGTAGTAATAGATATATATGTGTGTTTTTAAATGAATTCAAATTTTATAAGTGTTTAAAATAGATGACATAAGATTTGTCGTACGTAATACTTAATTTATTTAAAAGTTATTATTACCACTACAATGGCTCAATTGAACCCCGACTTGTTGTTGAAGGACGAATTAAGCTATGAAACCTTGTTACGCGGCCTCCCATACGCAAATATAACGGTCGCGGAACTGCGCAAAACATTACGTGAAAATAGACCAGAGAAACCCTCACTGTTAAATAGTTTAAGTGTATTAGACTTCGAAAGTGAAAAGGAAACATGCTATCACAAGTATACGGAACTTACCTCCATCGCACAAACCCTGCGAGATGAAAAATCCCCCGCAGTAATTTTACGAACCACTCAAAGAATCGAACATCTGACCCGCCGCATCACCAATTTGTTGAATTGGCCCGGTGATAATGTTACTCCACCGGACGCGCAAAAATTCGCGGAAGAAGCATTACAACAATTACCCGAGATAATGCGCGAATTACGTCGAAGGTCCGAATCGTTTAGATTAGAAGAGATCGAAGAAGCAATGACGAAACTAAATATTTCCCCTACCCTATCTCCTACTCAAGAACAGCAAACCGGTGCTGTAAAATTTCAGGAATATAACATAGATCCCGGTAAGGAACGGTTAACCGATAGACAAGTAAATATCCAACCCGTAAACGTCACGTTACTTCCAAATGAACTAGTGAATATGATTAGTACCTACGATTTACCTCCTCACTTACCGACGAAACAATCTGCGGAAAAACCTAGAATGACGACTCAATTAAATCTAACTACCGAGCTTTATGGAAAAATAACTCACTCCGTAGAACGTATTTTATCTGAGGTACCAATCACTGATGGGCTGAATATTACAAATCTCCTAGATTTTATCAAGCACCTTTTACAAATTAAGGATCTGCGACAATTAAGAGATGACCAAATTTTATAAGTAATTCTACCTAAATGTAGATTTCCTTTAAAAAATCGTGTGTTAGAAGCATTAAGGTATAATTACCCTGTAGAAGAACTTCATACCACCCTGATAAGACACTTCATTCCCACCGGTATCTATGAAGAATTGAAGCGGAACCTAGTACTTCGTGTACAAGGAGCATACGAGAGATTAGCTCATTATATATCTAAAATAAGGGAATCGGCCTTATTGCTACAAGTTAAATGGAGTGAACAACAGCTAGTAGACACTATCTTAGTAGGACTATCTCCCGAGGAGCGATCTCGCCTAGCACTCATGAAGAGACCAACCACTTTCACAGAACTAGAACTGTGTTGTATACATTCGTCCAACGTCTGGTATTCTGACCAAAACAGACGCGTTTTTATGTCCCAGACTCAACGCAGAGATTCATTCCTCTACCCATTGGGACTGATAATCGAACCTACCGCGATAAGCGATTCGTAAGAACATCTAAAACCCAAAGCTACCCCAATACTTCAAACGCTCTACAAAAACCCCGACAACATGCGAGCGATGTAAATGAGGAAAGAAGATGTTATAACTGTGGAAAGGCCGGCCACATTAGCAAGAATTGTAAACAAAATCGGTACCAACAGAAAACCGACCAGTCAAAAAACATGTGAAGTGGGAAGAACAAAAATCCTACGTCTTCCGCAGCATCAGAAGGAAAGGTATAAACACTAATAATTCTAAAGTAAAAATAAATAGAAACAAACGTATAGACCCTTACTTAACAAGATTTATTGAAAAATGCAACTCTATTGGTACATGCAAAACAAGTATATGCCAATTACCCTACATACAGATAGACCTTGGAGCAACGAATATCCTTGGTTTAATCGATTCTGGATCTACACGTAGTATAATCAGTCAACAGCTAGCCAGCGTATTAGCTAATCATAATCTTATTAAACGTAGCCAAAACGTGAACGTAAAGTGTGCCACCGCGAATAAGCAAAACCTAAATATATCGCGCAGTATTACGGTGAAATTAAAAATAAAGAATTTTACTTGGTATGTTCCACTACTCGTAGCTGAAGTGTTAGGACAAAACTTAATACTAGGCGCTGACTTTATAAGTAAAACTGGCTTAATCCTTGACATACACGCAAAACAATATTTCTTCAGATTTGATCGTACTCGAAAATATCAGTTCGACTCCGAGCTAAGTAACAACGCGAATTATGAAACATCAGCTATTCAGTTAGAGCATCATGAATCTAGTTTGAGTCATTTAAAAGGAAATGAGCGACAAAGAATTCAAAGGTTAATAAGGGAATTTTCTACTGTACTCACACCCAAGTTAGGATTAACCCACTTAATCGAATACAAAATAAATCTAAGTGACAACAAGGTAATACGTCTTCACCCATACAAGTTATCACCGCCCAAGATGGAAATAATGAGAAACCAAATCAACAAACTCCTAGAGCAACACGTCATCGAACCGTCAACTTCTCCATACTCATCACCTGCATTCCTAGTACCAAAAGGAACTGACAAACATAGACTAGTCGTGGATTATAGACAGCTGAATAAGAATATAGAATTTGAATCGATTCCCCTGCCCGACATTCATAGCGCGTTCCACTATTTTACCAAAGCGGAAATCTTCACCATAATGGATCTCAACCAGGCATTCCACCAAATCCCACTAGCTGAAGAATCAAAACATCTAACTGCGTTTGCTGTCCCATTTAATCTATATCAATTTACTAGAGTACCATTCGGTATATCACAAGGAAGTTCAGTATGTAGCAGACTGTTAGAAAAAATATTTCATGACGTTAAATTTAAATTCGTATATCACTATCTTGACGACATAGTAGTATATAGTGAATCGATGGATCAACATATTGATCACTTGCGTGAAGTATTATCGAGGTTAAAGAAAGCTGGACTAACGGTAAACCCTAGTAAAGTTAATTTCGCAGTAAAACAATTCTCTTTCTTAGGTCATATAGTATCGGCCGAAGGTAAGGTTAGCATCGATCCCGAACGTACGCGCGCAATCCGAGAATTTTTACCACCTAAAGACACCAAAGGTATAGATCGATTTTTAGGTATGATCAATTATTTTCACAAGTACATACCCCACCTAGCGGATATAGCAGCCCCATTAAATGCATTAAGAAAGAAAGGAGCGAAATTCGAGTGGACTACTCGACATCAAGCCGCTTTTGAAATACTCAAAGAAAGCATAATATCCCCAGCGGTATTATGCTCCCCTTGCAGTTAGCAGACTTCAGTAAACCATTTGTCGTACAGACCGACAGTTCTAGTGTGGCATTAGGAGCAGTAATATACCAAGAAATCAATAATACTAGACTCCCGATCAGCTATGCATCACGTACATTGACGGAGCAAGAAAGGAAGTTCTCAGCCTATGAACTTGAATGTTTAGCTATAGTATTCGCCTTCGAAAAATTCAAACCATTTTGGAACACAAGGAATTTCTACTAGAAACCGACAACCAAGCTTTGTCATGGTTATTAAATCACCCAAAACAGTTAGGTCGTATCGGAAGATGGGTGTTAAGATTAAATTGCTACAAGTTCAAAGTACAGCATATTCGTGGTACTCAAAATGTAGTAGCCGATACACTATCCCGCATGTTCCAACTACCCAATACCAGACCTGGCGAAGACAATGTTGAAACCACTACTGTTAATACTCTAATTACTAACTTCCCCCTTGCATTTAAGGATATAGCATATCACCAACAACAAGATCCGAAATTGTGTAAAATAATAGAACAAATAGATAAAGGAAATTATTCTGACAAATATACCTTGAGTAAACGAGTACTTTGTTTTAAAAAGGCTAACGGAAAATCACTGAGAATAATCGCCCCGGATATAATTAAACCTATGCTAATGGAATACTACCACTCATCAACCATTGGAGCTCATATGGGAATTAGGAAAACTATACATCGTATTCGCAAGGAATACCATTGGGAAAACATGAACAGTGAAATAACAAAGTTCGTGAAACAATGCGAAATCTGTGCCATGAGCAAGCCAGCACGAATCAGTCAAGTCGGAAAATTAGTCTCAGAAATCCCCACAACACCCTTCTCAAAGATATACATAGACTATTCTAGACCTTATCCCCGTTCTAAGTCCGGAAATACTATTCTATTAATTTGCGTGGACTCCTTCACTAAATTCGTATGGATGTACCCTATGATACGTGCCTTAGCATCTACGACAATAAAGATTCTACAAGAGAGAATATTTAAAGATTATGGTACACCAGTACACCTAGTGTCCGGCAATGGACCTCAGTTTAAATCGAAAGAATTTAATGACATGTGTTTTAAATTAGGAATAAATCATATTATAGTGACAGAGTACCGACCACAAGGAAACCTAGCAGAGAGATACTTGCGAAACCTAAAATCAGCCTTAATATCTTATCACGCTAAAGACCAGACAGCGTGGGATCAAAGTCTATCATGGATACAATTTGCCTTCAACTCAGCGTATCATGAAGGACATAAATCAACACCATTTGATTTACTGTACAAGTATAAACCGAACCACCCGTTAACCACAAAGTGGAAAATTCATGAGTTATTGCCTCGTGAAATAAATGGGAATAACATAAGGAAAATATGGAACGAAGCTCGCGCAAATTTGAGAGCGAATTTACAAAAATCGCGGAAATATCATGAGCAGAATAATAGGAAAATAGAGTACAAAGTAGGTGATTTAGTGATGTATAGAACTCACCCTACGAGTAAAGCCGTTAATAGGACCACTTCAAAACTATCATACCGATGGTGTGGCCCCTACAAGATTCACAAGTTCATCACCCCCGTTACAGTAGCGCTGTATGAACCCAATACAGACAATTACGTTCGCAGAAGCCATGTGTCTCAAATAAAAAATTGTTTTCGTGTAAAAATAAAGAAGCACGACTACGAGAAAGATAGTAAACCAAGAATACTACTTAAGTATTAAGAGTAAAATATGTTGTATATACTTATACAGGAATATAATAAGATTTTGCAACATCCTATATTGTAATTGAGTATAAACTCAAACACCTCGTACGAATACTAGCGAGGCCTGATCAACCATAGCTAATGTCCTGCGAGAATGAAATAAAGAATGAGAAGTCAGCTGACGAACTACAAACCTCTAGCGCAGTAAACTAAAAGTAATTCGATTGTTATTACAATACGATATTATTATTAGTAACCTACTCATGAGTATAACTCCGTAAAACGAGTGAAGAAATCAAGCAAAAAACCGGTAGTAGATGTAAGAATTAAATATAAGGTAGATTTATGTATTTGTGTATTTTATGTGTAGTAGATGTATTAGATTTTAAATATTTTGTATAAGATGTAAGATAATCGATTGATGGATAGAAATCATCTGAGGGAGAGACATTTCAGCACGAAGTTCCGTGCCCAAATGTAATTGTATTTCTTAGGTTTTCATTTAATACCCCGTCGCCCGTCCTCATCTTTAAGTGCAGGAGGATGTGACTATTTAAAATTATTTAAATAGCACAAATTAAAATTTTTTGTTCTTATAACAAGTGAGAGTATTATCCACCCCTTATCTGTACCTAGATTCCTGTATCAACGTGCAAATTGTCCAGTACGAACACGCAAAGTACAATGTCATTAAGCGAAAAATAATAATTCTTTTAATTAAATAAAAGACGTATTAATAATAATGGAAATATCTAACTCATAAAAAAAGGTAGCATAATTTATTACTAGTTAATTAATGAAAAATTAATAATACTAAAGGAACGAACTACTTTTCTCAGCGCGTAAACCGCGCCAGCTTACAGACTCCCTGCCGCTAAACAAGCCCCAGTCGCCGGAGAAACTTCGACATGTAAGCAGGTCAAAAATGTGTTGTAAAGTCACACTTAGGTGTATACCGCTAAACAACGATACAACCAGACGTTAGTTGTTATAATTGATTTAATCCAATGTAGAGTGGGGATAAAATAAAAAAAATAGTAATGTAGTACGTCGAGCAAATATTGGTAATATATAAAAAAAACTTAGCCGACACATCTCTTTACAAACAGTAAGTGGTAAGATATGTTACTTACCATATTAAAGTAAACATCAGTGCTGCTAAAATAAGAACAATTAAAATGTAAAATGTGAACAACCAACTCCAGAAGAAGAAAGTTACAACAACAACCCTATGAACTTCAAGTAGCAGAATCCAATCGTCATGACCTGGACTACAATTCGGAAACAATCAACTAAATGGAGGATCCAGAGGAACAACGAACTACACCCAAGAAGACCCACTGAAGAAGACCATCACGAACACCCACAGCAAACTCACGTTCTATTCAGGTGATATTAAATCATAACATTTGTGCATAACTTTTTTTTTTAAAACCGAAACAAAGAAGAACAGTAAAGTTTCTTGTAAAGACTTTTAGATAACTTAAAGATTAGCATATAAATGTTTGTAATTTCTGTAATGATATAGTAATAACCTGATGATGTTTAAATGTAAAGTAATTCTGAAAATTACACCGGACTATTCTTCAAATAGTTTGGATGATGTTGTGATATATTAGAATATTGCAAAGTTAAGACCCGGATCCGTGGTAATTGAAATAATACACAGCTGAATGATTTTGAGATAAAAAGAGTAAAAATTTAAAGATTATTTAATGCAGAATTTATAAGAATTTTTCTTTTAAAAGTAAAGTAAAGTAAGTAAAAAGTTAATGGATGACCATTAAAGCTATTACTTTTATACTTAGTTAAAATACAAGAATAAAGAGATGTTTTCGCTAATACCCAGAGAGTGAATAAATTTATGTAACCCTTGACTAATTCCTGATATTTATATTGTCATAATTTGTTGGTAAGTAAATTTTTACTAACTACGGCAGCTAGTTTAATTAACAGCGAACAATTGAACTGGTTCCCGATGTTATAATGTCTCTGCAGTTCCACACGAAAACATCTCGTCATAAGACCGCTTACAGAAAAAATGGAGTACAGTGTACAAAGTGTTTCTCTATGGGATAAAGCATTAACAGTATTTTCTGGCTCACGGCCTGCAGTTACATTAAGTAAGTGTCTTTGTAAACAAAGGGCAACAATGTCAACCGACGGCTTTGTTTTTTTTTCTTTTGTGTTTGACCTGCTTTGTTGTATATTTCTTACGGCCACGAGAGTAACTCAATTTCCTTAATATGCAAATGCAAAATAAACAATTTAGAAAAATAACATAAATTATTGACGTAATATTATACCATTAGTTTTCTATAAGTTGAGAATCAAAGCAGCTACCAATTGATTAATAATTTCGTCAAAGAGCATTTTAATAATATCGTCGTCCACTTTAATGGTAAATATGGTAAACATAATGTTGATAGCTTGATAAGGTTGATAAAATGTGACGTAGATTCCACACAAGCTAAACGTCTTAAATATTTGCTTACAGATCCAGACGAACAGTCAATATCAGTATATGTACCTAACCCATAGCAAAAAATGCAAATATCAAAATAACGCAGACTGCTAAATTATTGGCAGGGGAAGGTTCTGACCGGTAGAATATTATGAAATACTGTACACGATACTGAACACTCAATAAACGTTTAATTAAGAAAGTTTTTTTATTGGTTATAATCACAAACAGAATTATCACTGTTGCATACCACTATAGAAAAAATATTCCGATTAGCGCTTTCAAGCTTCTCAGCTCATTGTCAGATCTGAAATAACAACAAGAACAGAATAAAATAAACTCTTCACACCCCACCCGTCCCACTGACCACACACATCCCCGTAAACAAGCTATAAGTCAAAAGTCCCTTCCCAACCTCCGGAATAATTTTTCTATAGTTGTGTGAAACAGTGATAATTCTGTTAGTCAATAAACGACAAAGAAATAGGGATGAATTACCAATCAGTGAAATTAAACTGGACTATTTGGCGTAATTACGCAAGAGAACACTATTTTATTCCATTAAGCCACTCGTGTCAAAGCTTTTGTGTCAAAACGTGCTGCAATTAACACCCATAACTGTAGTTTGTCAATTTTTGTGGGTTATACTATTCTTGGCTTTTGTTTTTTTTTTACACTGTTACAATCAACTACTATCCTACTTATTAACTGTACATAGGCTATATTGTATAAAGCTAATGCGTGCGGCAAATTTGCAGGCAGAATATTTAAATTGTGCCTTGTGATGATTTCAGTCGATTTTAAAAGTACTAAGTTGTCTGTTCCACATACAAGTGTTTCTATTTAATTTTACTTATTATTCTCTAATGATAAGATATTCTTTAATGCTTTTCAAAAATCACATCTCTGATGTTCTCAGTACCTGCGTTTGCTTTCTTGATCTCCACGTGTGCTCCTGTAGCTCTACTGGTTCACTAGAGCATTCCTGGGAAATCTAAAGTGTTATATAAGTGTACTTGTATCACTAATTTGGTTTTAAATTTATATTCAGTAAGTTAATGACTTTAACTATTGTCGTAATTTATTATTAGTAGTAACGTGTGGAAGCAAACTGGTGCAGTTACTGTTCTGGTTAAGCAAAAATTAACGTGGTTTGAAGAAAAAAGTTGAACAAAGAGACTTGATTTTGGGCTTGTCATTGGAGGCAACATAGTTTACTACAGTTCCGTAGGACAGTGTCCATAGTTCAGTAGTTCAGTAGTTCAGTAGTTCAGTGTCCATAGAACAATATTTTTCAGAAAGTACTATTTGAAACTGAATGCCTTCCGATAGCAATGAATTCTTTCAGAGAGTTCGAGAAACAATGAAAACGATAGCACGTCTACCAGCGAGAGATAAGAAGTTGGTTATTTTAGGTGTATAAGGACAAAACAAATAGCATTAAGAAAGCGATTAATTTCCAGGTGGAGCAGTTTAATTACGACACTCCCGCGCACTGTTCCTCACGCTGTTTGCTTTTGTTTGTTTTGTGCTGTTGCTTTTGCACAATAAATCACGTTGGCAGTGCCAGAAACGTTTATGAACATTAAGTTTTGTGTTAGCGTAGAAAGAAATGTGTACTGATATTATGTAAAATTTGGCTGCTTTTTATTTTGCTTTGGAATTAGACACGACAAAATTAGTAAGATATTAAAGATGTATATAGTTAATTGATCATATACAATAAATTTGCTGTATTTATAATAACTAACATATTTAGCTGTTCAACATATTTAACTTTACATCCATTCCCTTTGAGGAAGTTACTCTTATCAACAAAATCAATGTACTAAATTAGTTCGGTTGACAAGTGAAATTTTTTATTGATATCACTGGTAATACCAAACGTTTTGACTATTCTATGTTGTGAGATTTTCGGTTGTAAAGGATTAAAGGATTTTTCGCTGACGATGTCAATCATTTCTCAGTCATATAGCGAGCGAATGATTTAGAATTAAGATAAAACGTAAATTAGTAATTAAGGTAATTAAGAATTAGTTAAACGTGGTTCCAGCAGTAGAAGGTGTCATTCAACGTTCCAGCCAGACAAGTTCAAACATTGGTTTTGTTTGTAAAATCAATGTATACGAACAATATTAACATGAATCAGCTAGTAAGAGACATATCTAAGTGTGGTCGTGAGTCCTCACACGCTAACCCTTGACTCTGACCCTTTATATTCGAAAGCACGAATTTCAAGGTTTATTCCGTACGACGGCCTCTGGCTCATTACCTATGGGAAAATTGTAATTGTACACGCAAAAAACCAAATACAATAACAGTACCGGTACCTTATCATTAACCAAAAACAGCGACAAAGGTTACAAACTATCGGTGCCCTTTCATGTAGTTTTCAATCAGTAACACACAGTTGAGAAGAAAAATAATTTTTACCATTAGTATTAGGGTTTAACGTTTCGTTGGGTTTGCGGTGTGGGCACGTAACGTTCGAGACTCACCATCTTAATAGTTGTGCTGCAGTCGTCGATTCTAGTTTAGGTCATGAATCTGTCTGCCTGCCCACCTTAGGGCAAATAATACGACGGCCCCTTGTCTACTTTGTAAACATGTAACAAAGACACGCTTACACTGTTACGCACACACCCAGACGGCTGATTTACCTGTAGCTATTGTGGAACTGCCTCGTTGGAATATATATATTTCATTGATAAGAGTTTAGATTGAATCATAATGCAACTTATTATTTGATTACAGAAATTATGGCAACACAAGACGCAAATGGTAATTTTTTATAAGGTGTTCCATAAAGAGCAGAAGAATTAATACTTTATTAAATTCATTATTTATTAAAAATTACCAATATTTTAATTTTATTAACAACAGTACTTGCTGCCACCAAGTGGCCGATGGTAACACGCTGAATATTCGCCTTGAGCTCAGGAAATGTCTATGGTCACTTTACATGACAACTATCATGTTTTACAGTGGTGTAGGGGGAACATCTAGAGCAGTTAAAGTAGTGGGAGCAGTAAACTTTTATCAGCATGTAGTGACAAGATATTCTTTTTGAATTGAAAGTATGATCACATATGTGACCCCGATAAGATAAAGTGGGGAGACAGAAAAATGTTAATTAAAACTCAGAAAGTAATTGACAAATATATAAAAATCGTGAAATTTTACTAATTGGTGACATGAATGCCAGAGTTGGGAAGATTTCCACCCCACGCATGGTAAGGACGTATGATAAGGATACAATGACTGAGAATGGTGTAGTTGAAAGAGATTACTACTTTTAATGAGTTGAGTTAGTGTCATAACGTAACCGTGACTTTTACATTTTTTCAAATCAATGTTTTCCAGAAACCCGGCTGTTAGAAAAATTAAGAGTAATTCAGACTACTTAAAAACAAGAAAATATAGTATTTTACGTACAGGAAACAAGAAACTGTTCGTAGGTTTTGCCAGGATAGCATAACAAGGTATTTGCTAGAAATACATACGACTGATATTGTTGAGAATGAGTGGTGTAAAGGGATTATAATGAAGTAACTAACAAAAGCTTTTGGCGTATGAAGACAGTTTAGAAGAAGAAATAGTCTGAAATTATGGTCAGAGGAAAAGAAGGAAAGTAGTGGCTGGGAAGTGAAAGATATATCTCAATTACTTAAATTCATCAACGCCTGCTGGCAATAAAAAGTATAGTAAAGTAAGAAATAGGACAAAAAGATTTCGCTGGACACACAGACATTCATGGAGAAATTTAGTTCAACTATCAAGTATGAAGTACTTGGCAGACAAGTTATGTTGAAAGCATCATATAGTACCAGAACATTTTAGAGAGCAAAAGGAGTTCCATTATTTAAAAGAGGTGATCAAACAATGCGGATTAATTACAGAGGGATGTTCTTCTTTGACACAACGAACGTAATTTATGCTAGAATAATAAGTTTTAGAGGAGCAGAACGGTTTCTGGAAGGAATGATTCTGTGTTGATGTAGTTTTGTGTAGTGATGCTACTGACAGAATAATGAAGGAAGTTCTACCTGGAAACTCATTTTATATATAGCATGAAGATTTTTTTAATGACAAGAGATGATTGCTGTGAGAAGTTATAGGCCGTCGAGGTTTCCTAAAATATTTCATTGCTGTACTCCAAAGCATGTGTAACAGGACATCTCTTATCATAGATTTAAATGGAAGTCTGACAGAAGCTATTCTACAAATAAGTGTGTCCGGCAGGGAAACCCTATTTCTCCGACACTTTTTAAATCTACACAGTGACGTGTTTCAAATATGTATAGCGCTAGTTGTCTCAGGAATACAAGTTTGTGGCGACATTCATTTGAATTCTCTACTGTACGAGAATGATATAGTCATTAGTAAAGAGCCAGAAGGTCAGTTTCAAACAGAAAGTCAGTACTTGCCGTATTTGTATTGTACAATGTCTGCAAACGATATGGGATGCAAGTCTTTGCCTATAAATCAACTTTTAAAAATAAAATAATTTGCTGACAGTAACGCTGATGAAATGAAAGTCCTGAGAAATATTCAGGGCTACTTTTTCGTATAGAAGAAACGGAGTGAGAAATTTATAAAGAAGATAGGGATCCAGTCTTTAAATAAGATCTTCAAGGAGTATAGAAGGGGATGGTGAGAACATTTAGAACTCGTGTCACACAAAAGGTTACGAGTAGCAGACTTAGCGTACCAGCCGATTGGAAGCAGAGACGTCGGCAGACCAAAGAGTAAACTAAAGTAGTGGCCCAAGAACAAGCCAATCATGGCCTACTCCTAGTAGTGGAGATGATGATTATGATGTTTACAGCGACATGACCCTGGTAGAAAGACGTCGCAAACTGTCAAATCATAAGTATTCACTAGCCAGTCTTGGTCGCCGTTATAGAAGATGAGTTGCAGAAACTTTTTTTTGTTATAAATTAGGTTCGTCCTTACAGAGTAAGCTACCTTACTGAAACTACATATCATCAGTCAGTCTCTTGGCTACGTTCTTGAGTCAGCTAAATATTTAAGGCATACAGGTGCAATAAAGTATTTGAGAATTCGCAGCATAGTGTTTGACTGAATAATACTTTTTTTGAACGTCAGTGAATCAAATGTTTCGATCCCATATCTATACAGTTACAGTGAGATTTAATTTTTGCAGGTGAACCTGTTCCCTTCTATAATCAGCATTTAAAATTTTGATTAAATGCGGTTTGCCGACAGAAAGTTTGACGCAGAATTTTGCTTCTGCATATATCTTTCTATATTTTAAACATAATATAGATCACAAAACTTAAACGATTTTAACATTTTCAACTTACAATACACTATTACATAATGCAGTAGTAAAAGAGTCAAAGGCAGAGAGTATTTAAAAATTCAAGCGGAGGGTTGAAGTGAAACAGACGGAAGTTGAAAGGGGAAAAAGAGGAAGAATGAGGAAGAGTGATATCGAGGGAAAAGACAGAGATAATATATAGATTTTAATGAACATTATACAAAATGTGAGAGCTAGTAAGCCTAGTTATGCGCTGGAATCAGAAAACAGATTACTCTCTATGGGATTCTGCGCTAGGGAATCAGGTCTTGCAGCTTATATTCTTATAAGCGTAAAAACACAACGTAAGGATTAACAATAAAAAGACTAAAAAATCTTCCAAGCTTAGCTCGATATATTCTACTTTTTGTTGTTGTTGTTCTTCTTCTTCTTCTTCTTTCTCTTCCTTCTACTCCTCCTCTTCTTCTTCGTCTTCTTCTACTTTTTCTCCTTTCTCTTAATTCCATTATTTCATTTGTTTATAGCATCATCATTGTCTTCGTCTTCTCATCCTACTTCTTCACCGCTTTTAAGAAGAGGTATTTACTAAGGTTGTTCCGGTAAGCAGCATTTGTGTTTATATTCTCCCACGACTGCAATGTGATAAGAAAGGAAAATCACTAACTGTTTTTTTTACTTACTTATTATTAAAGATAGTAGTGAATTTAAAAATTAACTAATGTTCTAGAAGCAAAAAGAAAGCAGGATGCTGTAATTGAGATACCGAATTGAAAAAATATTCAACATATTTTTTAAGACAATATATTATGGTGCCTATGCTATTGTTAAAGTTTACCGCTAACTGGGAAAGCCGCCCAAACACAGAAGACTATATTCTATCAGAAAACAGACACAAATGGGCACTAACCAACCATTTACCCATATACCTACAACAACCGATATTCTGACCTCTCTGACTCAACAGAACCAATCAAGGTCCCACAGTGAGGCTTTCGGTTTTTATCTTATTAAACCAACAACGTTTTTTACTTTAGGAAAGCTCTTTTATCTGTACTATACTTTGTGCTCAGGAAAATGAGTCTTTAGTAAAAATGATTACAGTTTACACAGCTTCCTTTATACATGAAAGTTTAAAATAACGTAAACTCGATGTTACAAGTTTACCACAACAACGGCTGAAATAGATCATAATTTTCGTGTAATTTTGCATAGTACATACATTAATATTGTCAGACAAAACTACAAGACTCAGAAAGTAATTGACAACGTATATGAAAATCGTGAAATATTTCTAATGGGTGACATGAATGCCAGAGTTGGGAAGATTTCCACCCCACGCATATTAAGGACGTGATAAGGATACAATGACTGAGAACGGTGTAGATTGAAGGAGATTACTACTTTTAATGAGTTGAGTTAGTATCATAACATAACCGTGACTTTTATATTTTGTGAGATCAACATTTACCAAAAATCCAGCTGTTAGAAAAATTAAGAATAATTTAGACTGCTTTAAAACAAAAAAATACAGTATTTGACGTACATCTTTCAGAACAGGAAAGAGTTCATAGGTTTTACCAAGATAGCATAACAGTGTATTTGCTAGGAATTGCTACTTATTCTTTTTCTTCATTCCTTCTTTTCATTTGTGTTTAGCACCATCATCGTCTACTTCTTATTCATATCCTAGTTCTTTACCACTTATAAGAAGAGGTGTTTAATAAGTTCTTTACGGTAAGGAGCATTTGGGGTTATATTCATACTACTTTCCCACGTTTGTAATGTGGAAAAACGGAAAAAGAGTAAATGTTTTATTTTTGACTCACTTATTATTAAAGGTAGTCGTGATTTTAAAAATGAACTAATTTTCTAGATGCACAAAGACAGCAGGATGCAGGTAATTGATATACCGAATTCAAAAAATATTCAACATATTTTTAAGACAATATATTATGGTGCCTATGCTATTGTTAAAGTTTACCGCTAACTAGGAAATCCACCCAGACATAGAAGACTATATTCTATCAGATAACAGACACAAACCGGCACTAACTAACCATTTACCTATATACCTACAACAACCGATATTCCGACCTCTCTGACTCAACAGAACCAATCAAAGTCCCACAGTCTGGGGTTCAGTTTTTATTTATTTTATCTGAGTTTACACACCTTTCTCTACACATGAAAGTTTAAAATAACGTAAACTCAAAATTGCAAGTTTACCGTAACAACGGCTGGTATAGATCATATAACTTACGTGTAATTTTGCTTAGTACCTAGGTTAATATTGTTAGACGAAATTACAAAAATATCACTTTCAAGAACAGCTGTTGTAGCATTTAAAGCCAAATGAACTACCGGATACAATATAAGAGGTACAGCTAAAAGCTATGGTATCCTTTACTTGATGAAAACACTAGCTGTGAGAACTTAATATCCCTCGCGAAAAAGTGCGTTGTTGGATAATTAGGCCTATATACACGAAACGATTTTCATAATATACGTAGGATATACGCAATAATTTATACGATACAAAAGAAAACGTCTGAGTGATAAGAGACAAAAGTATTTAACTATTTTATCGGATAATGCATCTATGGAAATATAAAAAAGAAATTATATGTCTTGACAGTAAAAAAAAGGAACCAATATTAAGACACGTACAATACATAATTTAAGATGTTTAAAATGATTATTGAAAATACATCTTCTGTAGGATAGAAACAAGAACTCATATTGATTCTCACAAATAATTAAAATAAAAATTAACGAATTCCTGGCATGAGTCAAATAAATAATGATTGAGCAGCAGATGTTTAGAAATCCCGTAGTAAATATTGAAGCAATGTTTGTCACCGAGAAGAGGGGCTGTTCATGGCCATTGAAAATTGAGACAGATTTACAATTTAAAAAGAAAGTTAATGTTAATAATAAAGGTGGATCACATAATTGAACTTTGGCACACGCATTAGAAGGTATCTAACAAATCGGCTGGAATTTACTAGGCAAGATTGACTAGAAACATAGGAGAGTCAAAAGAGGGTGAAGGTGACCATGGAGCAGAGTAGGCAGAGCGGGTCATTGAAACCTGACGGGGCCATCATATCAGACTACCTGCCTACTACGTCAACAACCTGGGAAAAGATTGCCTATTGTTTACTTTCATTGCACCTAAGCAAGTCGTCTATTTACGTCATCCCGTCTAGTTTCTTAAAGCCCATTTAATTTAGTCGGTGTGCAGTGTTTTGCCAACATCGTGTAGTCTTGAAGCGTAGAGTATTAAAACTACAGTGTGTAATCCAGTGCCAGTGTGTTTTGTTACATCAAATTTTAAGCGGTAAATTGAACAGAGAGATGGATTTCAACAGTATAGATTCATTAAAAAATTATATACCGAGAAAAGGCCTTAACAACCGTGCTGAAAACTGGAAGCTTTTGAAAAAATCAACTGACATTATAAAGTGTGGAGGACACATGTATATTCGTTACGGATAAAATGGAAATTTTCCAGATGTGGGGCAAAAAACTGTTGAGTGAAAAACGTGTACGGGACAGTACTGTCTTTGGACTTTCACGCTTTCTTCCCGTCATTTTGTTGTCCGCTTTAATTGCATGGATTTTGAAGTATCCTTATCAGTCATTGTAAGAGAGACTAATTCGTCACAGCCAACGTGAAGAAAATTAATAAATTCTTTCAGAAAAATTCGTGTACTTGCTGATTGAAAATTCTTGTAAAGTTTGGGGTGTAGGGCAAACTGTCGAAGTTGATTAAATTGCATTCGGTAGACGGAAATACAATCGCGGGTGACTAAGTAAAATTCGTTGAGTGGTCGGCAGAGTAGACAGACAAAATAAAAAGTGTTTCTTAAAAGTAGTAGAGAAAAGAGATTTACAGATATTATTATCAGTTATAAATGAAACTGTAGAGCCTGGAACGGCGGTCATTACCGACATGTGGAGGGGATACAATCTTGTTGGACAAAATGGGCTTATGCATAAAATCGTTAATTATTCATTAAATTTTGTGTGCCCAAATTATCGCAATATCTACACGCAGATAATTGAATGTCACTGGGTGAAAATTGAACATGACATGCCGCACAGAATAGGTCGGACGACCGTAAGGACATTCGAAAGTTGTGTGTTGGAATACAGCTGTAGCAGTACATTGTCTACAAATAACGAATTATTTGAGGATTTTCATCGTGCAATAAATTATTTTTATCCGCAGTAAGAAACGTATTAAAACAATTCAACAGTAAACCGATTAAATAATCTGTAATTATTTAACATAACACTAAAACTACAAAATTAAAAAGCTAACAACTAAAAAAAAAAAAAAAAATCAAAACTTGAAAAATCATTCCATTGCTGTGTGTATTGTATTTTATTATATATTATCGCTAATTATATTTTTACTTAGACAGAATAAAACAGAAAATTTTCATCTTCTCAGGCGCTTTTACTAAATAAGGAAGATATTGTTAAAAATAAGAAGTATGTTTCCATATTAAATTAAACGGGTACAGGTAGATTATACAGAAGCGGTTAACAAAAATGTATGGTAGGCCTAAGTACTTTAAGAAATTAGTTTTATTTTGTTAGGACAAACAGTAAAAGAATAAATTGTTCGATCCGATTACGCTCATTTTATTTTAAAATGTACCTCAAACAATTTCAAGGGGCCATCTTAAATTTTACCTGTCATACCTGCAGCCATTGTATTGTGAAACACTAAGCGACCCTTTTAAGGTCATAAATTGCATCGTTTACTAAAACAGGCAGCCTGACTAAATGGCCCAGTCAGGTTTACAACCCCGGTACAGTCATATTCTTATAAAATTTAAATTTCGTTTCTGGTCTAACGTTATTCGTAATGTTCCTTCAATCGTCCACCCTATGAATCTAAATTTAATCAACTTATTCTCCACTCTCTGTCTAAGCCCCACGAAACATTAATTTATAATACTAAAAAGCAGTACTAGCTCCAAACAGTCGGCGTTTATCACTACTTTTGTCCTCACTTGATAACAGACACGAATGCCATCACTTTAGTTTTCGGCGGGGAGTTTCTCATTATTTACTCTTGACTCATTCGGTTTAAATTCAGCGTTGCAATTCGTCTTTTTTTCTTGCAGAATAACCTTATCATATTTATATACGACATAGTGTATATTGTTTTGATTAATTTTATAATTCTGTTTGGCTATATAATTTAAGATTGGAAATAGTTTCCTAACAGTTTTATATAACATTTTTTTATACCCTGTGTGTCAGATTTGTATTCATTGCATTTAATTTGCCACAAACTAATGCCTGTGTGCATTTCTTTTCATGAAGCCTTTTCTCACTAACTATATGAGTATCAACATATCTTTGCTGTAAAGCAATACTATAGTATTTTCCATATTTGTTTTCCTGACACTCACTAAGAACACTAGGGATATGGGGATCATCTGACGTCCACTGTAGACATTTCAGCTAGTCCCCAAAGATATATGGAAACTAATATAATAAAATCTATAATTTAAAATTAAAAATTCAGTAAATAGAGGAAAATTTTGTTTCACATTTTAATTTGTTCATTTATGTCTTCAAAAATTAAATCATTACTAAACAAATATCTATATTGCTTAGTTCAAAATAAAGTTTTCAATTTGAAAATCAAACGGTCTTTAAAAAATATGAAACTCTTGAATTTATGCTTTGACATTGGTACAAAAACCTAGTTTTACATAAATTTGCTACAGAGATTTGAAAAATGTTTTCTGGTAGGTTTTATGATTTTCTATCAACAAGAGAAAAAGCTCTTCCATAGATCCCCTTTTAACGTTAAGTGGAGGCGATTACTCTGAGACGATAATAAAAATACATGACCTTTAGAGTCACAACTTTCTTCTACCTAGTGAGTTTTAAAAATTACTTAAAACTAAACAGTATCCTCAGTTCAGAAACTATATAGTAAACATATGTTCCGTTTTTGGCAGTTCTTATATAATTAAATGCATAGTTTCTGCAATGGAATCTGAATATACCCATAGAATTATTGAAGCCATCACGTAATCACCCACTATATAAACGACAAATGGCATTCTAACATCAATAATTAAAAGACTTTCTAATATTTTCATTAAACGTGGTTATGTTGAAACAACAACAACAACAAAATTATATCCACCCTTGGTGGAAGACGTTTTACTGACACCAAACATATTTCAAATCCATAATATAACCACAAAGGTGAAAATATTTGGTCCTACCTGCTCTAGCAGATAGTGTTAGTTACTTACAAAATTATGTCTTGTCAATGTGGTATGAACACATTATTTAAATACTTACGTTAGTTTGTTGTACTGTTTGGGATCTGACATCTATCTCGTGCTTCTATCATTTTATCACTAAATTCTATAATTTTGTTTTCAAAGATTACTTAAGAAAACAGTTGAAAAATTTGGTTCAAATTGTTCCGAGTATCGAACAAGAAGATTGATATTCGGGAAATGTTGGGAGTACTTGCCAACCAGCCTGTGATTAACATTAAGAGAAATGACATCCGCCGACAGAAAAATACGAATTCGAATGAATTAGGTTGATTTCTTCTAATTTAGGTAGCAGTTTTTGAACATATTCATCCCCATCGTGGAAATTTAATGGCTTAATGTCATTAGGCGAGTCTGAAGAAAACGTTCTTTTTTCCATCACTTAACTATGCACAAAATTAAAACCTAATTAGGACAAACAGTGATAACCTTGTGTAAGAAATTTTGAGAAAATTATTCTCAAAGCGACTAAAAAAGACTTTAGGAAAACCTTAATGACCGAAATTAATCTGTGATTAGCAGGCACTGTCATTTAATTTTAAGGAGCATCCTTTTGTTGCGTCTAGAAGGCAATCAACAACGAGATGGGACACAACGTACTTAGATCGCACTAAATAGAAGTGTTAGGTAAACACGTTGGTAAATTGGTAATTGCTGGTAATTATTATATATTTGTTTTACTTTTTTCCATGTAAACATTTTTGTAAAATCTGATTAATAGAATTGTGAGTAGGCTTTACTGTATGGATTTTTTGCTGTTCAAAGTCATTTAAGATGAGTGTTCCAATATTGATTAAACAGTGCGTTGGTAGCATTCCTCTTCTACGCTCCTCAGTCTTCCATTCTGTTAACGTACCTGTTGTTTGATCTTCACGTATTCCGGCGACTTGCCCTGTTCAGATTACTCGTCCTGTCGTATTCATTCTAATTCCTACATTGACTCTTGAAGTCACGGCAAACTCAGATTTTCCCACACATCTTTGTAGCACTTAATGTGTATACAAGAAATTGTTTGAGTTAAAATTAATTTTGTTGGTGCAGTAGTCATAGCATGCATTAATCAAACGCCTTCGACTTTAAAATTATGGTGATTTTGTTCTTCAACGCAACTGCTAGCGCCTTTACGATTCTAAAGACAAAATTGTTCTCCAATTAATTTCATAAACAATGTAAGTCGAGATAAAAAATTAACGTGTTGCAAAGTTATGGCGGTCCCTGTACTGTCCTATGGTGTAACTTATGGACAACAACCAAGAAACAAGACAGTAAAACACAGGCCTCGAAAATGGCGTTCTTGAGAGGGGTTAAAACGTATTCTAAACTTGACGTATAAAGAATGAGACCATAAGAGAGGAGTTAAAGTTTATAACTTGTGTGGAAAAGATTACAAACAACTGTAGGAAAACACTTGAAAGAATGTCACAGTTCAGCCTAGCCAAACAGTCATGAAATACAAACCCATAGGACACAGGTGTGTGGGTATACCCTGGAAGAGATGGCTTGAGAATCTGTTGAAGGCGGAACAGGCAACACCTTGCCTATGGCGTGTTATGAAGATGATGCTGAATTAATTTCATACGTTTTAATCTTCTGGTCATCTGAATATTATATCGAGAAAATGTATATTTTTCCTATTTATAAATGTGTTCTTGTAAAAAAGCTCTCACATGGGATTAGGATTATCACAATTTAAAGATAAAAGTAAAATCATTTTAAAGTCGAATAAAAACGAATGTTTTTGGTCTCAATGACGTTACCAAGTTGTTTTACTTGGCAGCTTGATTACTGCTAATATTGAATGCCAGCAGGATGGATAAAGAAGATTGGCAATGATTTCATGCATAATAAGCTTACTAGGTTGGTACTAAGACATTTTTATAAAATTATTTATTTCGAGTATGTTGAAGTATTGCTGTATTTATTGGACTTTAGAGGGGAGCAGAAAGGAAGAAGAGTGAAGAAGCTGCACAAATGTGGCTTTAGGAAAGGCTCGTCAGAACACATTGGATAAAAGTAGAGTTTAGGGCTTGTTAAAATTTACGCGTGCTAGGAGGTCAAAATTAACTTTGCAACCGTCGCGTCGTATGCTCCGGTTGGACACATTTCTGGCCTGCACAGAATTGGAGAAGACGGAGAAGAGGTCGCGGCGTCTGACTGGTTGTTGTGGACTGTGACCAGTGAGATGGGATGAGACTGTGTCGAGGTGATAAAGACTTCTTGGAATAGTGCTGTGTGGCTTCACAGATAAGGCTTCTTTCTTTAGGGATAAGTTCGTAAGTAAAGTAAGATATTTATAACAATTTTTCAACTAATTTATTTATTTTGCAATCTAAAACTTAATTAAAAATTTCATTTATTTGTTCCAATTAATTAGTAATTTAAGTATCTTGTTATATAATTACCTGATTTAAATAGTAGAAATAGTTTTAATAAACGAAACTACGTATTTCAAACAGGTAATACATACATAGTGCATACATAGTAATACTCGATTAGTGCTTCCAAGCCTCTCAGCTCATCATAGGATAGACTAATGCAGTAACCTGTTGAGTAATTACTACACGTACTAATGCCGACTTTAGGGTTTAGGAAAGGAAAGATTACCAGGTAGGTCAGTGCATTTTCTCCTATCCGGTGACGAACCAAGAGGCTTAAAAGCGCTAATCAGTAGTTACAGGGCTTCGTAATTTGAAATAGATAGTGTAGTGAATTTAAAACACAGTAAAGATGGTAACACGTTTCACATTTTTACTAATTCGTTTTTAACTCATTAAACCAAATGGAATGCGAATTAAAAAATAACAAGAATCAACGTTTTTGATAAAGTTGCTTTTATCTTGCAAAATTGAACTAAGGTTTATTAATTTCAACTAACTAACCGACTCTCGAGCTCTTTGTTGGACGGCCAAACTTCCTTAATCGCTGGCGTTTTCCATAATATGTAATTTTTTTTTTCAAACGGTATCTTTTTTACTTCTCAATTATTGTACATTAACCGATAACAATTCACAACAACCAAATTTTACATATTGTATAAAAATTATGTTGCTCGCTTTCTAAAACAGGGCAGTAAAATACTTAAAGTCTCAAAAATTTAAATTACCAAATTGTATTTAACAAAACAGTAACAATTGTAACTTGTACAAAACAGTAAGACACACGTCTTACAATAGCTCCGCAATCCATTGCCTATACCCACCATCAGAACAAATAATAAAAGTCACTTAGGCCTATCCTAAACTTGTTTTGCATCATAAAACAAATACAGAAATAAATATTTAGATTTTCACTAATGTAAAATCTAGAAATTTTTTCAGTTTGTAATCTTCAATGTTATTAAAAATTTCATTTATTTCTTCCGATTAATCAATAATTAAACTGTCTTGTATAATATCTAAACAAATATCCATTTTAACTATCTTTTACAATACCTTTAAACTGCTGTAATCGGTAATTGGCAACATTCGTCTACACGTTTCCTTTCCCAGAGTTTCGTCCACTTTATCACCAATTATCTACTTTGCTACCAATTAATCTACATTTTTAAGGCTCTCTTCTTTTTCTGTAGGCCTAAAACTCATCTCCGTTAACTTGCATATTCATCTAACCATATTTTGTCCCTTATACCTTTTGCATCACTATTTCTTTTCTCATAACACATATTTCAATATACATTAGAAGACCTAAAATACACTCTGCTCCTATTAGTTTCATAAATGGAAATAGTAAGTTTCAAAAGGTGATGCAAAATATGTAAAACGTTGAGGCTTTCTTCTGTAAGCTATATCAAAATGAAAGTGGCGACCCTAAACATTATAATGTGTATAGTAGAGTCCAGTCAGTAAGATTAGGCTTCTAATGTCAATTCCTGGAGTGACAAGGCTCATTCTATTCTGTCTGTACTTAAAAACAACGCAGCAAGGGAGATCTCTGATATTTATAATGAAACCGAAGAGATAAAAGAGTACAGAAAATGTGGAAGGACAACTTGAGAGAATACAGGGCAAACGCCTGACAAACACATCTTATCTTATAGACCTACAGAAGCAAGGAAGTTTGGCAGGCTCAAAAAATAAACTCTATCAAACAATGAGTGCCACACGGACTGAACGATCTGATACACATGGAAGAATAAAAAGTGGAATAAATAATTATTTTTTGTAGCTTCTGCAGAAATTGAGGACATAGGCCTAATTACTTTGCAAGTGCTAATTCTTGCCATTTGACGACAGATATGAGTCGATATGAAATATATAAAAAGTTTGATTTGGATGAAGGAGGAAAATTGTGGGACGGCTAAAAACGTCAAAGCGCACGTGTAGGCAACTGAGAGTCAAATTGTACACTGCTGTGCTTATTATTAGCTTTACATAGATATCAATATTACATGACAGCCCATTTTTAATTTCAAACTGAAAATGATTTTTGTCAGACACAAGTTGAGGAACATTCATACAATACGTCGGATCATGTTCATTTTACTTTTAGTTAAAACTAAATTGAATTTCCCAAAAATTAAAAATAAAATAGATTTACTCTGTGTACTACACGTTACACCTCTAATCTTGTTTCTCGAAAAACGTTTAGGTAAAATGGTATCCGACATGAAACATAATGCAAGTAAAACCATTTATTTATGAGTTTGAATTTAAATTTTAAGTGTAAAATGTGGATTGTAAACGTTGTCATGTAGAATATGGTTCTAGTTTACCATTTAGTTTACTTAGAGCCTTAATTACATATGTAATAAAAATTGGGTTTCGTAACTTTTAATTTTTCTCGAAAATAGTACATACTTTGCCTACTCCTTCAAACAGTTTAAGGGAAACTGGAATTGAAGATTTCAACGAACAAAGAAACATTCATCACCTGGGGCTGCTACTACACCGAAAGTATCATAGCTGTAACTCCTCCCAAAAACCTACAGTAGGCCTACAGAGACCTCAGTTTTAGTTTATTACACATTTCTCAGTTTACGTTAGCATGGCAGAACAGTAAACATGTGGACCAATTCATAATGGTGTTAAAAAGTATAAATACTGAACTATAAAACTTGAAACTGTTAAATTACATGTTATTAAGAAAAAATCGTTATCCTCCAAATGATATTTCTCCTTTTTTCCTTTATGTTCTTTATGTCCCTCGACCTCTGTTTCATTATTTGAAAAAATGAAATAAAACTACAACGCTATATAATATGGCCATTGTTGTGCTACTTAGTGTATTATTCTTGTGTTGTTTTTAGAATAAATTAAAATTTTTAAACTTTTCTATAAATGATAAAATAAAATGGATTACGGAGCCTCTTACTGAACATGTGAAAGGTCATAAAAATTAATCAAGTTGTAAAATGTATTTACAAAACGGTTATGGTATTTTTTATAATTTAGTATTTATTACTTTGTACACAATGTAAGCCCTTCAGTTTCAGAGATTTTATATTTTCATTTGCCATTGTCGTAAAAAACAGAAATATTAGTTACTAAGACAAAGCAACTTTTTAATTTTTAAAAATAACTTATAATGTACAATGTAGGTGAATATATATAAAGCATATACACATTCTTTCGTACAGTGTTAGTATTGAAATCCTTTATATTCTTTAAGTGCATGTTATGTTAGAAGCAGGCTGTCTTGATGACACCTTAATGATACATAAGACATAATAATACATACGGCATCTTATATAATGCTGTAATGTAGGTAGCCTAATTTTACAGATATAAAATGTTAATATTTGTACTAAAGCTGCAAACAATAAATTATTTTGTATTTATCGACCAAATAAATCTATGTGAACTATGGCATAAAAGCTTAATAAAGTGACTTAGGAAGCATTAGTCTTTAACAACCTACCATTAAATACAGGTGTTATCTTAGAGAGCAAAGGCTCAAACCAAAAGTGACTTATTAAAACAAAAACAACGATTGGTTTTGCTGATGTATGATGTAAAAAGTCAAACTTTATAAAACTAATAAATTAATAATATTCTACACAAATTATGTAATTTTTATATAATCTTGAAATGTAATTAAAAGGCTTTCACGGCCGGGGTCAAGGTAGTAAAAATTTCGGCTTTCCGGGTTTTGAGGCCGTGGTCCGATGTAGCTTATAGCATACGTTTCGGCCGTTCTTTTGACGGCCAACTTCAGTGCTAAAGGACTGAAAACACTGTCAACGATTTCACTGCAAAAGACTGAAAATACTAAGAGTACAGCCTTTAACCACAATACTGTGGTCACTGAATACGAAAGTTTTTCAGTCCTTTTACACTGAAGATGGCCGTCGAAGGAACGGCCAAATTATTTGCTATAAATAATATCGGACGACGGCCTACAGCCCGGCAAGCCAGAAGTTTAGGAACCCTGTGATAATTACACTTAAGAACAATTACACGAATTTGTAAGACATAAAGGCAACTCAACAATAACGAAAGAGTTTGTGGCTTTAGATAAACGAACAAGTTGGTTTGGGGAAATCACACACTACGCGTATACTGTAGTTATCTATGTGAAGTGTCTACAGCGTAGCAGACTGGCATGTGATAAACGCTGTACGAGACGGCAATACCAAGTTGGCTCTTACGAAGGTCATATTTTTGGCACGTGCAAAGCACACATACAAACGCACGCGCGCACACACACACACACACACGCACACACACATATATACATGGGTACGTTTAAGTTTACAAGCCTGGAAACATGATTGAATGCGTCAAAAAAAAAAAAAATAAATAAATAAAATAACGCAGGAAATATTAATCAGTTTATGAGCGATTTAACGGCCAACTACTTTATACATTTAAGTTCCAGCAAGATGCCAGAGAAAACAGGGAACTTAACCAAAAACTTTAAAAATTATATTGAATGATCTTTTATTTATGTAGCCTATTTATATTATTAGAATTTTAACTGAACACTTTTTGACTGCTGTGACATCTAAACAAAGTAGAAAACAAAAATGAAAATAATAATTTTAATTTTTCTTAATCGGTGGCCTATATCCCAGGGACTTTAGACGCAGTTGTTCAGGAGCCGTTTGTATTGCTTAGCAAACTGTAGCGATTTCTCGAAATTACATGACTGAGGTAGAACATTATGTGTACACGTCACCTGTCATCTTGTCGTCTGTCCTATATGCAGACCGCACGGGACAACTGTCGGTCACTTTGTTTTGAGTTCCGTGAATTCAAAGATACATTGAACACACAAAGGCACTACACTCAACTACCGAATCACCCTTTGCAGATCACCTCATTGAAACAAACCACACATACTAAAACATTGACATAACATGGATATTCTACATGTACACACAAAAGGCCGTAACCTAGACACTCTTGAACAAATGGAAATATACAGACACACAAAAGAACATAAAAACGACATCCTAAACGAACAGACACAATTCAGATCACACGCACTATTCGAACATATCACACCTCACATACACAACATCGACCCTTCAAAAGTCGACACCCTCGCCAAGAACAAGACGGACGCGCTCCCAGTGCTAGCGTCTGACGAAGCTTGTAATAAACGAAAACTGGTTCAGGCTATAAGGTAAAAATTTTACGTTTTTACCCATTAAAAACTTTGCGTTCCGTCTCGGTAGTGATTTAATTATATTTAGTTAATCAACGGACACGTCATGGACAACGAAATCCAAGATAGATAATATCTTACATTGTACAACAAATAAAGTAGACGCTGTAGAAGCAAACTGGTACAAATTTTTCTTCTGCTTTCTACAGACTCTGACAATGTTAAATGATTTGTACAAATTTTTGAATTCTCGCTTGTGGTGTACGTGTCTATAAATATTCTTATCAAATTGATTTAAATTTGTTTTCTTGTTTTGCTACGAAAGAATCGTTTTTGTACAAAATGGACCCTACAGGTTCACATTATATTTGACTACTTTTAATTGAAAACTGTATATATGTCTCTGCCTAATAGAACTAGACAGTCAGGGCCATCGTGGAGTATTCCGTCTATTGAGTATTCTGCATGTGCAATCTTTTCCACATTACGAAAATTGTTGTGCAATTTTTTTCGTAATATGATTGATGTGTGTTACAAATGCTAAAAACGTTTTTTAGATGATTACAGACATGTTTATCTAAATTACGTTATGCCGTTTCAGTTTTACGAAACAGTACACTTCATTGCAAAATTACGCCGATTCAACGCGTTGGCCTTAATATATTATTTGACCTTTATATGTTGTAGATTAATTATGGACCTGTAATTTGTTGTCTAATACGCTAGAATTATGTAAATTTTTTTTATACAATAAATTAATCAAACAATGGGAAAATCCGATTACAACTCTATTGAAAGAAGACAAAAGGATTAATTAAACTATAACTTTTAGTCAATTCCATAGTTAGTCTATATATACTTACTTTAGTAAAAGTTAGTTTTAAGTAGACTCAGGTTTGTTTCCTTAGAGGATTCTGATATCTATCTCATGAACAATTGTGTTTCTATTTGTGTTTTATTTTTTACATTTGCTATTTGACTTTCATTTTCCATCCGTCTTTAAATTGTAGAGCTTTGCTATTTCCCATAAAACGTCATTAAAATTACAAGGTATTCAGATTTTTGTAAACATAAGCAATTTTAGCAATTTATACAAAGAGAATGCGTGCATTATAAACGTTTTGAGATTTGAAAGATACTGTTACGAGGCTTGTATGAAACTTGTTCAGAAAACAGTGGAAGAAAAAAATGTCGAACGCCGGAGAAATCGATACCCACAAATATTATTTAGGCTCCTTTACACTCGCAAACTCGTTATAGTACTTCTTCCTGACACAAATTGCCAATTTATACACAGCCACAAGTAGTAATAATAAAGGTCAACGACGTACATAATTGTAACAGTTCACGAAGAAAATAGTAATTAAAAATTAAACTTTCCCCAAGGCCTCTCTCCTACCACACTGAGTAAATACCTAGTTCGTAAGTGCAGACACCAACTGGCAGACTTGAATCGGTGGTGTATTTGTGCAACAAATAATTCACAACTGGTCGAATTGCCGACTCATAGTCTTTACATGTATTTGGCAAATTGTCATGCTTACAATAATTACGTAGAATGGCTAGGAGCATCGAGTGTTTTTTAAGAAACGTAAGAGATGACTTTTCAACTAACATCGTAAATAATAATTAGTTTCAAGTAGTGTGTTCCAGAACATTCCAGACATCAGAGTAAACAACATTCTCTGTAATCCAAAGACTTTACATGGCGTAGAGTTTTGTGCGTCACAGTGACTTAGGCTGCGATCCACATATATAAACAGAGAGCGCAATGCTAGGTACACAATTTCATACATAAAGTAAATATTATATACCATAAGGTTAAGAAATGTAACGTTAATAAATGCTTTTACTTCTTGAACGTTTGTGGCAATCGTGTGGCAATTTCTGCGTTATAAAAAAATGTGACTTATATCCTGCTCATAATATTACTTTATAAACGTATGTATGTTTCATTGTTATTGATTATTGAAACAAAGACGTGCAGTTAAAATACGATATGGTTAGTTTGATCAGCATTTTACAAAAATTGTATTTCAATTTTTGCTGTTAACGTTGGCAAAAAACGTTGTAGTGGAACAAAATTGTTTTAAGATTAAATGTATATTCCCTTGCGGCATGAAAACACAAAGAACGTTATCATGAGAATCGATTTATATTTCCTCCGGGGCTACTCTCCTATCCCTTCCTCTCTACCCAAAGTCTCGTATCTGTTTCCCTCTCCTTGTGACTTTTTTCTATCAATCACTCACAACAAAGAGCTTTATACCAACTGCGAGTAAAGTAAAGTAGGTCGATATTGACTAGTTTCAAACTTTAGTTTAAAATTAAACCTTATGAAATTTTTTAAATTTAAGATAATAAATTTGTTTGACTTTTGCTGATATCAGTGAATGTATTTACCCAATAACAATGGATGAATTGTTAGCTGTTGTACACCGCTGTAAAAATAGGAAAGTGCCGGGGACTGATGGGCTGAACGTTGAGCTTATAAAGTATGCACCAGCCTTGTTGCATGATCGTTTGCTGCAGTTCATTAATCTATGCTGGACCATTGGTCATGTTTCTGAAGACTGGCGGATAGCAAAGGTAATTCCCATACTTAAGAAAAGTGGTCGTAATGACTGCAGGAACTACAGAGGAGTCAGCCTTCTTGATACTTCATATAAATTATATGGATCTATATTAAGACACGGCAGTGAATGCAGTAACGGAGACCATCCTCTCACAGGCCCAGAACGATTTCAGCAAAGCCAAATCATTTTTAAATTGTATACTTAAAACAATAGCCCAGCTCATTGAAAAGCATAGAGAGTATCAGCTGCCTACGTACATAGCTTTCATCGACTTCGGAAAAACGTTGGACAGTGTGATTCAAAGCAAACTATGAAAAATAATGGTAAGGAAAGGAATCCCACAACATCTGATTAGAGCTATACAGAGTCTTTATGTAGAGAATAAAATCTTAATTGAAGCAAGGAAACCGAGAACAGCTCCTAGAGTTGGCCTGATCAATTGTAGAGTAAGACAAGCGTGTCTATTATCACTTTCTCTTTATAATTTATATTGACGATGCCATACAAAACTGGCAGATGTGTCTTCCGGAGAATTTTATTATTGGCCACTCTGCAACTGACACTCTGTTGTTTGCGGACACTCAGGCTGAGAACTGGACTTTAACAAAACGCCAGACCAGTAGTATCCAAAGCGGCTGAAATGAGATTTCTCAGGCATATGGCAGGGTGTACTCTCTATGATCGTAGAAGAAACTCAGATATACAGTAGGAGTAGTGTGTTAGGGGGGTATCGAAACAGGAAGTGTGACGTCACGACCAGCGGACGACCGGAAGTTGTGACCTCACGAACAGCTGGCGATGACGTCACGGGTAAGTGATGTCAGATGACGTCATGATCAGCTGATGACTGAAGATGACGTCAGTAAACTCAGCTGAGCGTGATGTCATGTTCTGGTCATCAGAGTAGATCGTGACGTCGCACTTAATGTTTCGATACCCCCCCTACTTGACCATGTGTGTGAATGTCTCCCAAAATATCTCGGTCGGTTCGGTCTCGGACATAACGGTCTCGGACGTGGTTCGGGATCGGGCTCGGGGCGAAGCGTTGCTTGCGACTGTTGAGACAAGACTGAACGGTATAGCTAACGAGCCCTGTTTATATAGGCGGACAATCCCCTGTTCTACTATTGCGTGTAACTACACAACATCCTGTCAACACGAATTGCGCCATAACGCTTCACCTCGGGGGGTACGATACAACAGTTGTAACAAGTGGATTGCACCACAACGCTTCACGCACGGTGGTACGACGCCGCAACGGTTCCAATAAAAAAAATTAAACCAGTCCACGAAAGTCATCGAGAGATGTTGCACCGAAACACTGACCCCCGTCAACGCCGTGTCACTCGTATAAACGATGGTAGTGGTGAAAGGGGAAAGGAACGAGGAGGGGGAAAACCTGTTAGCACCATTTAATATAATAACAAAGAAATAAGAAAAATAAAATATAAAAATATAATAGACAGACATATGTTGCATGAGAGAGACGGAGAGAATCAGAGCGAAGTATTTACTTATCTGATATTATAATATGAAATAAATTGTTTGTTGGATAATCCATAATAATGTTACACTTTTCTTGCAAATAATCAACAAACCGTCACAGTTGGGTCGCTAATTTACCGAGTATTTGCTCAGAAAACGCACACTCAAGTATTCATATTTTTTTTTAAATAAAATTATGGCAGCCATTATAACTACTGTCGTCTATTTGTTTATAATTGGATTCGAATCGTGCGGAATGGAACTAGTGCGGCGTGCAATCAAATGGGAGAGAGAGAGAGAGAGAGAGAGAGAGAGAGAGAGAGATAATGTCATAATTTTAAATACAAGAGAACAGTAAATCTCTCAGCGGTTTACCAGAACAGAAGAGACTTTAACAGACGTCGACGCTCGCGTCTACTTAACAATTCGTTGCACAACATTTGATGCATGTAAACTAATAATAATAAGAAAAATTAATTAAAATAAGATAAAGCGAGAGAGCACGAAAGCGGGAGTGCATAGCACAGGTAGGCCTATATGGGTAGATCCAGGAAGAGATCGTTGGAGGATCTTTGAAGGCGAAACAGGCAGCATCTTGCCTACGCCGTGTTGTGAAGACGATGGTGGCGAGAATGCAGCAACTTAATGCAGGGAGATTTTATACTTTGAGAATACGGTTTCGGATTACGGGAAGCGTTTCGGTGTAACCTTACGTTCTCCCTTCATCAAGCACAATAAACGTCAGTTAAGAAAATTGAAACAATTATTTGAGAGGAGCCGTCAAATCTGCCACACTTGCTGTGGAATTCCATACATTGCATGGAAATAACTAGTGTACTGAAGAATAAGAGTGGATGGGAAAGGGAGAGAGAGAGAGAGAGAGAGAGAGAGAGAGAGAGAGAGAGAGAGAGAGAGAGAGAGAGAGAGAGAGAGAGAGAGAGAGAGAGAGAGAGAGACAGACAGACAGAGAAACAGACAGACATATATATATATATAGAGAGAGAGAGAGAGAGAGAGTTGCAATTGAAGGCAGGACGAACCAACGAGAGAGTCAAAGTGAGGTAGGTACTCACCTAATGTTATAATTGTAAATAAACTTTTTTTTTGCAAGAACTGAAAACTCGGCAAACAGACCATAGATCATGACCGCTGTGTACATACTTTACTCGGCAAACGAGTATTTGTTAAGAAAACATTTTATTTTTTAATAAAAATTATGACAGCCGTTATAGGTAGTGTCGCCCATTTTGTTTATATTTGGAGTCGAATCGTACGGAATGGAATTACTGCGGCGGACAGTAAAATAATAGGATGCTGGTTGGAAAGATAGATAGAGAGAGAGAGAGAGAGAGAGAAATATACTTACCTGATATCAACATCCAACGATTAATACAAAAAGTAAATAAAAAAAGTGTTACAAAAACACAAACATACAATATTTAAAATTTTGAAATAGTAATGTCTGCTATACGATCTTTTTGTCTTTTGTATTGTAGGTAACACGTGTCCGGTTGTATGCCACTAACTAAATGCAGTGCTGTACTGCAGTTCGAGAGAGAGCGTCAGAGTTGGCGTGGTGAGGGGGGAACGCGCGCATGGGAAGCTAGTTATTATGGCCCGGCTGAGGGGTGAAAACTATAATGTATAGAAGGCAGCGCGTGCGACTGGTGGGGAGGGTGTGGTGCGGTGGGAAGCGGTGTGAGGGTGTCATGCAATTAAAAATTCCGCAGCTATCGGCTGATGGTGAAGGTGCGGTACGCGGGGTAACCCAAACGGACTGAAATGAAAGGGAGTGCGTTTATAATCGTTCCGCTGCACTTAAAGGTAGTGTAAAGACAATAATAATATAACAAATGTCACGTTTTACAAGACACACGTGATTTAGTCGATTTATACATGCCAAATTATCACACACACGCGCGCGCGCGCGCACAAATGTTCAGAAGCGAAACAACTTCAATTTTGTATGTCTATGGAAAACAGTTAAAGGAGTTCTTAATTCTACGTCTACAAAAAGGGCACCTTACAAATCTTTGGACGCATTCGGAAAAAACTAAATGGCCGCACGGGTATACAAATTTAAGTTGCTTCGCTTGTAAACATATTTTACATTTACCACTGCTTTATTAAAACAATAAGTCCAGAATGGCTTACAGATTAATTACCGATACCAGAAATTAGAGATAGTGCATTGCCTACTGAATATTTGTATTACATTATTTCCTGTACATATCAATTTAAATTTAAAATTTTGTGCGACTGGAGAGAATTTGCAAGTTCTTTTAAGTACGATAACATTTAAATAATAAAATAAATCCAACTATCTGTTGCAGCAAGCGGATACAACTGAATATTTCAAACACACTCTCCTGTGATAAACAACAATTTTCATTTCAATACTTGTCACTTCGATTTGTCTACTGTGATTTTAGCCTTAGTCTTGCGCGCCTCCAAACGGCTTTAAGCCGCCTGTAAATTGAAAATAAGTTACGTAAAATATAATGTCAGATTTCCATTATTGTGAGACTACTACAGGGTGGGCGTATATCGTTATTATGAGTGGAATATGTATGTTCTGAAGTTTATGCAAATGTGCTTTTGATGTTGACAGTGAATATATTAAATGCTTAAAATGTATGAAATTTCGTAAACTTATAAACCTACATCGTTTAAACATAAAAATGACGGAATGGTTAATACTTAATATACTGTAATTACTCTATCCACTTTCTTTTGCATACCTTTTGCCGTCAAGTGTCAGGGTCCTTCAAACACTCTCTTCAATCTTTTGTGACGGCAGCTTCAGACATCTGCTCTTCGCGCCAGCCTGGAGTAATGGCAGCGAGCCTATCCAATGCCGCGAGCCATCTGATAAGTATACGAAATACCTGTCGGAAAACTGAAGTGCTCACAGTGAGCCAATGAGGAATAGGCAGGCCTCTTATAAGCCCTCTGCGAAGACAAAATTAGAGGAATAAAAAAACAGCGGGTATTACGCAAGTTTCCACTTACCAACGACAGACCATTTCCCTAAATGGGGCCCTAGCGCATGGAAATGAACTGTGAAGTATTTGGGCGTCACTCTTGACGGACGCCTATGGTTCAGACCCCACGTATCCCAGTGTCTCGAGCGTGACCGCAGCGTAAAGACGAGCTATTTCCATTTCTTTCTCACAGAGGTTGAGTGCCTGTGCGCATTAAACTCACAATCTACTTGCTCTTTCTTAGACCCAACCTGACATACCCAGCGCCCCTTTTCTGGTCCCTGCTTCGGCCCGACGTTTTTGCGATCTCTACCTCCCAACCAAGGGTGTCTAAACATGCATGGTTTACAGTTAATACAATTTACACCATTTTTATCCCTCCTAGTGATAACATTAACACGGAAATTCCAGCCACGAGATTGCTATTCATGGTAACAAGCAGGCGACATGCGGTCACATTTGACCTTGGACTTGGACTTCTTCTCTTCAAGTATTAGGTTATAGTATAAGCTAGTTCCGGCAACCATCACGTCCTCGGACGACTCATGTCTCTTCTACAAATGGCTTTATAGTTCAGTGCCGCTTTCGGCAATCGATCCTCTGTCATCCTTTGCAGATGATCCCCCATTGTCTTCTGTAAGTTGAAATAATTTCATTTAACTCCTTTACTTCGAGTTCTGCTCTGATATCCTCATCCCTTATTCTATCTTCCAATGTAATTTAATGTACTTAAAAGATACTTTATGACTCTGAATCTTGCCGCAATCCTTTTTTATCCTCACTCGTATATATCAATGTGGGGATTGCAATTGTCTTATAAAATTTAATCATTGTGCTGTATCTTGGTTTATTTCTGAGATTTCTATGAATCGTACTACAAATATTCCTAAATTTATTTATCTTCTCTTTTATATCGTATTCAGATTCATAGCTTACTGCAAAGCCGAGATATTTAAAAGGGCTCACTTATTCTAAAGTGCTGTTGTTTATAACTATCCTAGTCCACACTAGATATTTACCTTTAAAGGCCATGGTTTTGGACTTTTTCACTGAAATTGTCAGTGAGTACGTCCTTGCTGCCTCTTGTAATTAAAACATAACTTTTTGTAAATCATCCTCAATTTCTTGAATAGGAACTGTCATCTGCATACAGCAGGGAACCCATACAAATTGATTTGTTCAGCTGTATACCCGAAGTCACTTTGGATTTCCATGCTCTTAACATATCGTCAATGTATATATTAAACAAGGTTGAGAAAACACAGCATCCCTGCCTAACTCCTTTATTTATTGGGATGTCCCTTGAGAGCTGACCATTCAGGACTACAGATGTACTTTTCTAAAGGATCTTAACTGTATTTATTTAATCCTGTGGATATCCTCTTCTATCCATAAAATTCCATAATTTTTGACAGTCTACATTATCAAATGCTTTTTCCAGATCAACAAAAGCAATATGCGTTTCCTAGTTATATTTCCGCCGTTTCTCTACTACCAGTTGTAATACAAACAATCCATCCGCAGTCGACCTACCCTTTCTAAAACCCATTTGCTCTTCAATAAGTAATACACCTGTAATGATTCTTAATTTCAAATTGAGAATTCTTGTATACATTTTGTACGTTTATTCTAGCAATCTTACTCCTCTGTAAGTGTTTGCGTCTCTTCTGCCTCCTTTTTTATATAACGAAATCAATTTTTCCCACCTCCATTCTTTCGAAATTTTGTTTTCCATTAAATATTATTTAGAAAATGCAGAATTAGTTAATGCAATAATGCGCCATTATATTTTATTACCTCAGAATTTATTCCGTTATGTCATAGTGTCTTTCTACTTTTCATTCCATTCATTGCTTGTTGGAGTTCTTCTATAGTTAACTTATCTAGACCTTTACCACCGAGCTTACTTATATATTACTTATCATTTTCTATTGCGCTGTTAAAATATAACTTCCTATAATGGTTTGTCCATTCATTTTCCCCAATCATATTAACACGAATATTTTCTCTTTCAGATCTATTCAATGTTTTTATCACTCTATAGATCGTCTGTTTACCATATAAATCGTGTTCCACAGTGGCTATTAAGCGTTCCCTCAAGTCTTGATGGGCTTGTTTAATAATTCTCTTGGTTTAGATTAATTAAAATACTGAACATATTTCCTCAATACCTGTTTACAATGTTGTTTCTCCTTTTCGTTTGTAATAAACATGCCATACTGCTGTTGACGAATACACAACAATTGGATCAGTTAATAAGCCTTTCCGTCAATTGTAACTCTTGTGAGGTCGAAGCAATAACTAGTAATCTTGTACTTGGAGGACGAAGCCAACTGGTAACTACTACCAATCGGTAACTACTACCGTTTACCAAACGGTAAATATTCCCAATCTGATTCCTCACGCATACCAAAACTCGTAGCAGAATAGTAGTTGGTGACTACATAGCTCACGGTCTTGTAGGGGAAGACAAGTGTATAAACTCTTTACGGATATTACTCTAGGAATCGCTTAAAGTTTTTTATGTAGGAGAAAGAAGTCTAGGCAATCTAAGGAAACAGGGCTGCGGAAAACGTGTACCCGTATCAGGACGACGACCGAATTAAACAAATGGCAGGGTGTTATAAATCAACAGAATTGCAGCCAAAGAACATTATTCAACTGGGTGTAGGCACAGAGATCTCGTCGGAAAAACAATTCAGGAACTGCAGCAGCCGTAGTCGTAACCACAGAAGAAGGAGAGGGATTGTACCATGACACCGCAGCCACCTACCGAATAAATTTTCATCAACCTTCAACTTATATTGAAATCAAATATTGTTAAATGTAATTGTAAAAATCATATACGTAAAAGCTGGCTCTGACTTCGTCTGAAAATATTTAATTAAAAACTTTAGTTTTGTAATAAGTTTTATTTAAACTACAGTGCCTATTTTTATTATTTGTAACTACATAACCTAAGTACAGTTATCTGCTGTTGGGCTGGATAGTACATACACACTATCCAGGTGTATCTGAAATGATTGGAATCTACTGTTTGTGAACACGTGCAATAGCTGTTCGAAATGAAGCCAAGGTCTTTGTTATACTGATTCAATTATGTGATTCCTAATTTACAGTCGCATCGACTGTAGAGTGCAGTTGACTGTTAAAATCTAAATTGCTTTTTAGAACAAAGTGAAATTACATAGTTGTTGACTGTTGCAATCTACTCTAACGATTTGCTGATTGCAAGGAACAGAGTTAGCAGTGCACTCCTGTTTCAATTAAGAGCTGCTAGTTACATGTGTGGCAAGAATGATACATGTGTGAGACCCTGAAGAGTTTATTATTGATATTTCAAATTTCATTTACACTACGTTTGCGAATCTTCACCTAATCCATTACACCGACATCTTCTTTCGACGATGCTACAGCCTATATTGAGCACTGGCCTCTTAAATTGAGCTCCTACAGGTATACTTATTCAATACTCCCCCCTCACTCTGTTTTGTTTGTTTATCTCTCTCTCTTCGCCCCCTCTCTCTCTCTCTCACTCTCTTTCTCTCCCTTCCTGAAACACTGTCTTTTTCATTTTCCTAGCATCCATTGCAAGACTACCCCTCCACCGTATTCCCAGTTTTACACTGGATGTTTTCATTTACATTTGATGTTTTCTGGAATTCGTAATTCACGTCCTGCCGATTGGAGACGATTCGGCTTTATATGGTCAAACATTTTGGGTTCCTTCTGTATTTGGTTAGATTGGGTAGATTCTTGATTTTACCTGCAGGTTCCTTTTCACTCTCAGGTTCGAATATCCTACCCAACAACTTTTGCTGTAAGGTATATGGCATGTTGCGAAGATTTCTATCTTAAGAACCAAACCTCGGATCCCTAGGATGCTAGTAAAGAGTGTTTTGTAGAGCTAAAACTTAATTTCCGGTAGACATTGTGAGATTTTATAATGGTTATTAGAGAGAACACAGTGCGATTTCCTACAGTCAGTCTTTTCTGCATCTGCTTTACCTCATCATTATTTTCTGAAAGAGTGGAACTCAAAGAATTTATGAACCTCATCATAGCTACAATCGTTTATTAAAACAACGTCTTCAAAACTATTTGTTGCTTTCTGTTTGACACGTTCTCTGGCATTTAAGCCTTCTATTAATTAGTTTGGAATCCTCCCACTGCTGAATCCTCTACAGGGTTGTCTTCTACTTACGTCAATGATGTGTCAATTATATTTAGATTATCTGTTTTTCCAGTGATCTGTTCGAATTTACTTAAAATAGTTGAGTTGACATCAGTGGGGATCATTGTCACAACAATTTTTAATTCTAGGTTAAACAGCTCTTTTGCCAGTCTATTCTCTTTCTTCGGCTCCTGAGATATTTGAAATTTATTCTTTTTCTTCTGGTAGTGTTACTTGGCCTTTGGTTTCATCCATTGTAGCTCTATTCAGTGTTACCAGTTTTACAGGAATATTGAAATCTGGGAGCAGAGAGTATAGTTTCTCTTGACATAAGGTGTCGCAGACCTACCGGAATCCAGAAAAGCTGATACAAATTGACGTTACATTATCATTTTTCTACTATCCGCCTGACTGTATGTATCGGGTCAGTGGTTGACCTGCATCTCTGAAGGCTGCTTCACAGAATCGCATGACAGTCGCAGCATAAATCTCTAACTAGTCCCTAATTATTGTACTCCGAACTTAATATACTTACAAGAGGAATGAGATCTCTCTATCGTTCTGGCATGCTGGTTTAACACCTTTTTTGTAGATTGGTCTTCGGGCAGATTATGCTCGTTTTCCATTCAGTGGAAAGTTGTTCCTTTTTCCGAATGTACGGTATCCGTTTTTAGCAAAAACTGGACCATGTATTCTCCTCCGTGCTTGAATCCTTCTTCCGATATGTCATCAACTCCAGAGGCCTTCTTATTTTTAAGTTTGTCAAATTCTCCTAAAGTATCTTATAAAGTGGTATCGTCTATGATTGACTAGCTATAAAGACCAGTCTTGGGTCCTTTTTTTATAACAAGTTAATGACGTTTAAATGTAGCACAGAAGAGGAGCGTATGACTCTATTGCTAGTAAAGATAAATATATTATGACAGTTAGTAGTGTTGATAATTCTGTATACGGTAACACTGACCTACACTACTCTAACATATTTTTTTCAATTTTCAACGTGGCAATTATAGTCAGTTTTCTAGTGATTAATGTTTGTTTGTTTCTTTTAGGTCATACATTTGTCTGACCCGCAATTCATGTAATAGGCCTATATGTACGAGTTACGCAAAATAACAAGTTACGCTGTATTTGAAAAACGTAAATCAAGTATTACATTTCTGTAAACTGGAACTACAGGGACGTAATCTAAATATTGCAAATATAAACCTAAATGTATAAAAAACTTAAATAAATAAATAACAATACAAGTGGTTATTTACAACTTTAGTAATACTAAGATAAACGACAAATCATGGCAATTAACAAAATATGTAATCCCTGAGATTTATAGCCTATAATGAGGCTACCAACGCAGACTATTTCAAAAGACAGGTATAAGAAAATGAAGAAAATGACAGTAGACGTAGTGCCAAAACTTAAATAAACAAATAATACAATCTTGAAATACAACTAACAAGTGTCCGTAGAGAACAGATATTATGTAGACCATCTTCCTGATATGAAAATAAAACCATTTTCTAGATGTAAACCTAATCTCTAGCATTCTGTTACTCAATAGATTTTACAAGATGTCTTAGGAATCATAGAAACTTTTAAGTTATGTGCCTCATAAAATACAAACTTCTAGTGCAACATGTTTGTACGTAGTTGGTACCACTTTAGAAAATTATTGTGTATAATTTATACTGATAGAAAGACGCTGATGACATAAGTCGAAGTTGTTACAAATATGTTAAGTTAAACTACCTGTACACAAAGACACATCCGCGTACACCAAAACGCCCTTGAGTTCGCAAAAACCTCTAAATATATAGACAAGGAATACACTTATATGAATTTAAGGAGAATATGCACTTTACTAAACGTTAAATACGTGAGAAACGTGGAAAAAGGGAAGACTTCAAAATTTAATTAGAATGCATTAGTAAACGTCTCTTAATTAAGGGCTTTTCCTTGCGTTGAATACGTTAGGAACTTGGTTAAAACAATTTTAACCTCGGTTATGCAAAATTCATTGGAAATACGACTTAATGCAGTATTAAAGCTGCAGAGTAAGTTACAGTTATCCAAATTAGGCCTACTTATGATCTATTTCAAACTTTTTATGGAATTTATGCCTTTACGCCAAGTAATTTACAGTGCTTTATGTAAAAGTAAAAATAACTGAGTACACTAGAATGTAAGCAATACAATTTGCACCTAATCTTGATGACCTTAAGTCTGCCCCAATAAAGGACATAAAAATGGATTACCAAAACACTTAACAGAAAGGCGGTGAAACGTTGTTGAATGATAAATATAGTAAGCAATTTTACATGATTTAAAGTAACAACTAAGTCCACAAAAAGAAAATTATACTTACAAAATTGTAATAAACTCTCCTTTCTTGAGGTAGGGTCAAATTAAATAAAGTATGGCAAATGAAGTAAAAGACAAATTTAGTGTGAAAATATGTGTTCTTATGCGGATAAAGGCTGAGTAATAATTTGCTTGTTAAATAAAATAATTAAATTTAAAATATGTAAAAGTTAATTAAAGGTGTAGTAATTTACGGAAATGAAGTTCAAAGCTTGACAAATGCTGATGAACAACAGTTGAAAATTTTTGAAGGAAAATTCTATGAAATGTGTACGGACCTCTGCAAGAAAAAAATTAATTTTGGAATGTGGTTGGTTCGTGAACTCCGTTCAGCCGGATCATAGAGAAAGAGAACTTCATTTAAGGAATAAGACTAATGATTAGGTCACACTGAAGGAACTGATTAATTACGCATGTTAAAGAAAGATCTTAAATAGAAATTAGGTAAAATAAGGACAGAAAAATGAAGAAAATGGTGGCCCTATGATGTGAGGGATAAAATGATAGGGGTACGATGAAAAATTATAAGGTTTGGCGTTGAAAGGAGCAAAATGGATAAAAATTCTATTAAAAGTCAAAATTCATTCCAATTTATAGTATTACAATGGAATGGCTTATGTAACGGATAAGAATAGCTCAACATAATGTTCATGATAAAGATTATTTGCACGTTCTTTGTGAAAAGCAACGTAATATATTACGGTATCAGATTAGCTCGTAAACGTTTGGTGGCATTCTTGTGTCTTGTTTGTTCTTATTTCTATTATGAAGAGTAATTATTCATGTGCTCTAGATTCAGTATCCTGTAGAAATCAGTGCCCTGGAGTATTCACGACTCATATGCAGTTTAAAACAGTTTTAAGACGGTGACACAAGATCATGTGTTTAAAGCTGGTGGTTAACTATTTAAGTCAGCATCACGCATATTGTAATAGTACACGAAATTACAAATAAAAAAATAAATAAATGTGTGTAGTAATGTAGCTAATGTTCCACTTTGCTAATGTTTCCTGGTCTTCGTTAAGCCCTCACTGTTGGGCTCCAAATTTGTAATAAAACGAGATTATTACAACTTTAATAAATAAATAAATCAAAGTAGATGTGTGAGAATTGTGCTCTCCTGTAAGTCCCACTGATTGGGCTAGCCAATTTTGTAATATAATGATTATTTCAATGTAAGAATGTGTGTAGTAGTGACGTTCCGCTCTGGGAAACGTCGATTTGGTAATGTTCGGAGTCTTTGTTGTTATCAAATAAACTCGGTGTATATTGCTGTGGTAGCAATTTGAAATAAAATATAAATTTAAAATTTATATTTATAAAAAAAAATAAATTCTGAAGAAATGTTTTCGGTGTATTTATGTTCTTGAAATTTTGGAATAAATCGAGGTTGTTGATTGTCCTTATAATTATGTTGGTATTGTGTTTATTCTGGTAACAATTTTCCGTTCTGTAAATTTGTTAAAAAAAAAAAAACAATCCAGTTAACTTCAAGTTTAGGCGAAAACGGCTCTCTTCTTCTTACTCTTGAAAGGTGATAGATTCACCTATACTGCCTTTAAAGGTTATTTAGTTTTCTTGAGTAATTAACTGTTATGTCCTTTTATAATAAAAAAACCAACTCCAAGTTACCAAAAAACAAACACAACGTTTATTAAACAAAAATAATAAAGTTGGTCGATTAATTAATCGAGGTTACAATGCCGTATCGACTCGCTCAGGTCCGGTCGATATCAGAAGTTTATATTCATATTATAAAAGTAGGTTCTTTGAACGGTTATTAATATAAAAAGCCAGAGAAGGTCAGGGACATGAAAGTATAACACTTGCAATTCAAAAAATGTCTTAAATTTAAACAATACAATGGTAGTTATTAATAATAAAAGTTTATATATAATTTTATTCGAACCAGAATGCAGTCCACAGTCGTGTCTTATTGCGGTGATGATATTGGGTCAAAATGGCCCCCTGACGCATGCGCGTTGATAGCCTCTAATGTTGACGAAGTACTTGTTGGAATAAATATGTCCTTTCTTCGGTTAAATGTTCTTCGCAATTGTATATGATCTTCTGGGGTATAGTTTATTGTCACTGGTGTATGATGGAATAGTTCACTTGGTGTAAAAATGTTGTTAAATGGGTATACCTACTGGTGTTTATGTGTGTCAGTTAACCTCTAATTTTCACTTGGTATTTGGTGCGATTTCAGTGTTATTTCATTTAATTAGTTACATGTGATTCCGTTTATTGGTGTTATGTAGTTCACAGGTCAACTTCACCACTTCACAATAATTAAAATAGTTAAAAATTTAATTTTACATAAAATGATTCCGAACTCTGTTATAACGTAACAGCCATTAAAGGTTGGTTCTATCAAATATTCACATGAAGTGCTCTCTTCCAGGTATAATAATGAACTGTGCGGATTTCCTCCGTCTCATGAAAATCTTAGCCTATATAATATATCTCATACATTGTTTCAAATCATCTTAACTTCCGACACATTTTAAAACCGTACATTATGCTCATAAAGTAAATTCGTTATTAGTTAACTGTTTGAAATATTAAATACATATTCGTTTTCACTATTCTATTCTACTTATTTTGATAGTAATTAAGTTAGTATTACCAAGTTTTATCTGAAAATTATATTTCTTATAATTTTTTGGGAGGTAGGCCTAACATTATACTTCCTGTCTTCTAAGTAAATAATAGCCATTTTCCCTAATATAATTATTATTCTATTAAATCTGAAATTGATATAATTATCAATTCTCACTTATTTTATTGCAATTTAGTATATTAATAATGGTTTTTTAATACAATTCATTTGTATATGACTCCCCCTATGATAATGTCAGTGAATCTATTTCAGTTTTAACTGGTATTTTATTAAACTAATAAATAATTTTACTCATATAATGACCATATCTTTAGAAAGCATTATTTACATAGTATTTAATATGTTGAGTTTATCTTGCCTAAATATTGTCAGTTTGTCTGGTTTATAAGACTAGGTTTGTTAATTATTTGCAGTTTAAATTCATTATATTGCCTAGATTTGATGTGTGGCTAATTGCCAAATGTTTTATTAATGTAGTTATTTTATATCCTTCTCTGACTTCTGATTATTATATATTTGATTAAAAATTAGTTCTTTGACTGGTATGACAGTAATTATTGATTATATAATTAACATATAACACCTCTCTATATCAAAACTGGTGTTCTGAATAACATTGTTTTGTATATTATCTAATAACATAATTAAAAGTATTCTATAACATCGGAATGATATCTATTTTTAGATAGGGCATTCCTAAATTAAAATGAACAATAAAATAACAAATTATAACACTAATAATTCTTATGAATAATCCTTACTTATCTAATTACTATATGTAATAGGAACCTAACATCCTGGTTACATATAATGGTTAACATCTTTTACTACTTTAATATTAACAGTTTGTTTTGTAATTCCCCATTTTACAAGATTTATGCCCCCTCTTTAAGTATAACCCTGGCTATCTAAGTTGTATTCCATTCTATGGAATGTTCATACAGCTTTAGCAGCTTTTTATTAGTAATATTACTATTTCATTATCAAAGTAGACACTGTTCACAAAACTTAAAGTTTATTACTTTGTACTGCAACTCATGCACCTTTTTAAAGTTTATTAGTTATAATTTGATCACTTACAATTGTCTATGGTGAATTATTAATATATTTACTAGTCTTTTTCTAGTTTTTAACATGAAATATTCAACCATGGGGGGGGGGGAACTGTGAAGATTTGTTTATACAAACTACACAATAACTTTTGAATGCACTAATATTTAATACTACTAACACTTTTAGTTTTTTGTCAGTTTTACAGTGATATGGTTTTTTGGGGTGTTATACTTTCTCTTTGGACATTCATTGATTTTGGGGTTTTTTGGGGTTCTTTCCCTATGGGGTTTTTGTTTTATATGGGTCGTCTCACTTCTTTCTTCTTTCTTCTTTAGATTTGGTTATTCTTCCTTCTTCTTTCTTCAGTAGCTTTAGTTTTTTGATTTTTCTTCTTTCTTCTTTCTTCTGTAGTAGTAGTTTTGGTTTATTCTTCTTTCTTCTTTCTTCAGTAGTTGTAGTTTTGGGTTATTCTTCTTTCTTCCTTCTTCAGTGGTTTTAATTATTCTTCTTTCTTCCTTCTTCAGTGGTTTTAATTATTCTTCTTTCTTCCTTCTTCTGTAGTTTTGGTTTTGGCTATTCTTCCTTCTTCTGTAGTTTTGGTTTTGATTATTCTTCTTTCTTCTTTCTTCAGTAATTTTGGTTCTTCTTCCTTCTTCTTTCTTCTTTGTTCAATAATTTTAATTATTCTTCTCTCTTCAGTAGTTTTAGTTTTGATTATTCTTCTTTCTTCAGTGGTTTTGGTTATTCTTCTTTCTTCTCTAGTTTTAGTTAGTCTTCTTTCTTCCTTGAGTTTGGCTATTCTTCCTTCTTCTCTCTTCAGTAGTAGTAGTTTTGATTATTCTTCTTTCTTCAATGGTTTTGGTTATTCTTCTTTCTTCTTTAGTTTTAATTAGTCTTCTTTCTTCTGTAGTGTTAATTAGTCTTCTTTCTTCTTTGTTCAGTAGTAGTAGTTTTGGTTATTCTTCCTTCTTCTGTAGTTTCGGTTATTCTTGTTTCTTCTTTCTTCAGTAATTTTAATTATTCTTCTTTCTTCTTTCTTCAGTAGTTTTAATTGTTCTTCTTTCTTCCGTAGTTTTGGTTTTGATTATTCTTCTTTCTTCTTTCTTCAGTAATTTTGGTTCTTCTTCCTTCTTCTTTCTTCTTTATTCAATAATTTTAATTATTCTTCTTTCTTCTGTGGTTTTAATTAGTCTTCTTTCTTCTTTCTTCTTTCTTCAGTAGCTTTGATTATTCTTCTTTCTTCTTTCTTCAGTAGCTTTGATTATTCTTCTTTCTTCAGTAGTTTTGGTTATTCTTCTTTCTTCTTTAGTTTTGGATTATTCTTCTTTCTTCTGTGAGTTTGGTTATTCTTCTTTCTTCCTTCTTCAGTAGATTTTGGTTTTGATTATTCTTCTTTCTTCAGTAGCTTTAGTTTTGATTATTCTTCCTTCTTCTCTCTTCAGTAGATTTGGTGGTTCTTCTTTCTTCTTTAGTTTTAATTATTCTTCTTTCTTCTTTCTTCAGTAGTTTTTGTTTTGGGTTATTCTTCTTTCTTCTTTCTTCTGTAGTTTTTCGCTGTGTATGCCTTTGTTTCTTCTGGTCTGGTTTCCTTGTCGGGGTATATTAATTGCCTGCTTCTATCTTACCTGGGTAATTTTGTTATTAACATCTTTAGTCTTCTGGGTTTTCAAGTTTGTATTATATTATATTATTTGCAGGAATTTTCTTTATTTAACCTTTCTTGTGAATATATTATTAAATGGTGCATTTTAATCGATTCTCATCTGGATATTCCATATATTAGAGCTTTATCAACGATCATTGAGTAATGTATTTGTGTGGATTATCTGTCACGCTACAATATGTATAAAAAGTATCGGTTAATAACCAAAGCGCGGCTATGCTCACGAGACTAATTAAAGGTGAGGATTTACTTAAATTATTCTAATTTTGTTTAAGTTGAAATTTTAAGGTACAGTGGCAGTGTCTTCAAATAATTGTTTTGCAAACTATGTTCGTGTTTTGTGAAGAACGATGATTAAATAAATCATATCCAAAACTTCATTTAATATTTCTTGTAATATTTCAAATTTTCGACTAATGTAGTCGCTCTTAAGAAGAAACAAAGATTTTTGGAAGTGTATATACAAAAATGGCTCAGTAGACCAGTGGGTATGTCACCTGGCTACTAATCTAGAGGTCCCGGGTTCAATTCCCGGGCCCACACCATAAAATCAAGGTGCGTTTTTCAGCCCCCAGGTCGACTCAGTTTGTTGAAAATGAGTACCTGGGATACTATCCTGGGGATAATAATGGGCGGCTGAAGCATAGTGCTGGCCCAACTGCCTTCCTTGTATGCCGTACGGCTCACATTAGGCAGCCTACACTGCCAAACTCCTAAGCTACTTCGGTGGTATACATGGGAGCCATTATTATTATATACAAAAATGCCGTTCTGATCAGAACCATTTTATAGTTCCTTATAAGTTGCTTTAAATTCTCTTCATATCAGATGTATACAAGTTCAATATCTATCTCGCTTCGCCAACCCTGCTGTGTTACTGCGTTTCTCTAAAGTAAATTACAAAAACAAATCCTAGACAGCTAAAATCAGAGAACACACTTTTAATAATTTTTCCGTAACATTTACGTTTTTAAAAAAATATTGTCTTCTGTCAGATTTACCAAATGGAAAAAAAATGTTACAAAAATAATACAAATGGTAACTGAAATTATTTTTTTAAGGTTAAGTATATTAAATTTTGTTTTTCAATCTGAAACCTGTTAAAATGAAGACACTTTACATGTGGGCATTAACCAATGTCAGCTATATTTATCAGCTATGTTACGTATGCAGATATGTATGCAAAAATTATAGAAGATTATAAGCAACATTTACGTGCAATGTAACTACGTGTTACAGGAGAAGAAATTGGGAATATCGTGAAAAAATGAAGAAAGGCATTAACCCTTAATTGGTACCATGGGTGAAAATTCACCCGAGGGAATTTTCGTTTTACTGCTGTGGGATGGTAAACCTGTGTATGGCCTTGACTGACCAGCAGTGCTTTTTCCTAGCCAGTGCCTACCTGCCAGTGCTAGATTCATGTTTTAATTCTTTCACAAAGTCGTCATTTTGTGCTAACTTGGGTGAATTTTCACCCATCGTACCATTAACGTAACTATTTTGTAGAGTGTGATTTGTGCTTGTTTTTATATAAACATTTTTTTTAATTCAATTATGGACTCAATTATTATTGATGGGAAAAAACTAACCGCCAGTGAAGTGGAAAGACTTTTATTAGACGATAATTTGGATGATTGGGATAGTGAAGACTGCAGTTCGGAGCAAGAAGACTATTGTGAAATAGATACCGTAGAAGAAGAGGTTTTGGATGGTTCTGAGTCAGATAATGTGGATTGCAATGAAGAAGAACAAGACACTGAAGATGGCAGTGAAAATGATGATGATATTGTTGAAAGAGAATATAAAGAGGGTGGGCCTAAAGCTACAAAACGGCGGAATATAGAAATACGTCAGAAGAAGGATCATAGCAGTTAGTTTACAAGGCAAGGTGAGAAGATTATTATTCCTAAAAAGGCTGTACTTACTGGGAAAGGTTATAAGAACACAAAATGGTCATCCAAGCATCCTGAAAAACAAAAAACACCTGCCAGAAACGTTACCAGGTTTGGACTTCCAGGGCCAAAGGGAAAGGCTCGTGTGGTAACAAGCTTTGAAAAAACTTGGCGCTTATATTTTACCGATGACATGCTGAATGACATAGTAAAATTTACTAATATTGAAATTGCAACTCAAAGGGAAAACTATAAGGATGAACAGAGTTTTTTAAAAGATATAAGTAAAATTGAGTTAGAAGCCTTTATAGGCTTACTTTATGTAGCTGGTGCAAGGAAAGACAACCACATGAATGCAGATTACCTATGGGGTCCATGTGGAAGTTCTATTTATGTATCTATAATGTCACTAAAACGGTTCAGATTCATAACCAATTGCTTGCGTTTTGATGACAAAACTACATGCCAAACAAGAAAGGTTGGAGATCCTTTTACGAGTATTAGATCTCTCTGGGACCAGTATTTTAGTAATTGTTTAGAACACTATAAGCCTTCAGTTGAACTTACTATTAATGAAAAATTGTTGGGATTTAGAGGCCGGTGTAAATTCCGCATGTACATTGCAAACAAGCCGGAAAAGTATGGATTAAAGCTTGTATTTATGTGTGATGCACATTCTAAGTACTTACTGACAGGTATTCCCTACGTTGGCAAAGACACCTATCATGGAGACGAACCTCTCGCCCAACACTTAGTGAAAGAATTGGCAAAACCGGTTTACAACACCAATTCAAATATAACCACTGATAACTGGTTTACTTCATTCCCTTTGCTTTCTGAAATGCTTGGTCTTGGTGTAACAATTGTTGGTACAGTACGCCGAAACAAAAAAGAGGTGCCAATTGAAATGCTCCAAACAAAAGGACGTCCAGCAAACACAAATATATTTTTGTATGATTCACATACAAAATAACAGTTGATCTCCTACTGTCCAAAGAAGGGAAAAGTCGTCTTACTAGCATCTACTATGCATTATAAAGCAGATGTTTCAGAGGAAACTAAAAAGCCTGTAGCAATAGAGTTCTACAATGAAACCAAAGGAGGAGTAGATTCCTTTGACCAAATGTGCAAAAATTACTCATGCAGCCGGCGTACAAGAAGGTGGCCTATGGCCATTTTTTACGGTTTGTTGAATGCAGCTGGAATCAATGCATTTGTAATATGGTCTTACGTGATTTTAGCCAGAGGCCAAAAGAAGATAAATCGGTTTGAGTCCTTCATCAACTCGGACTTGACATAGCAAAAATGTTTATGCAACAACGACTGACTGTCAGTAATCTTCCACAAGACCTTCGACTTAAAATTCAGGCTATCCTGCGAGGTAATAACTCCTTGCCTCCAACAGCACAAGATCCTAACCAACAACGACCAGCGGAAGGCCCAAAGCAAGGGAGGTGCAAGCTGTGCCACAAAAGTGATAAAAAGTTCTCAGTCAAGTGCAGTGTGTGCAGAAACTTTGTTTGTGAAGAACACAGGGAAATAACATGTAATAACTGCACTCCATAAAGAAACAAAAGAGGATTTGCTTCTTTAGTTTTAATTAGTCTTCTTTCTTCTGTAGTGTTAATTAGTCTTCTTTCTTCTTTGTTCAGTAGTAGTAGTTTTGGTTATTCTTCCTTCTTCTGTAGTTTCGGTTATTCTTGTTTCTTCTTTCTTCAGTAATTTTAATTATTCTTCTTTCTTCTTTCTTCAGTAGTTTTAATTGTTCTTCTTTCATCCGTAGTTTTGGTTTTGATTATTCTTCTTTCTTCTTTCTTCAGTAATTTTGGTTCTTCTTCCTTCTTCTTTCTTCTTTATTCAATAATTTTAATTATTCTTCTTTCTTCTGTGGTTTTAATTAGTCTTCTTTCTTCTTTCTTCTTTCTTCAGTAGCTTTGATTATTCTTCTTTCTTCTTTCTTCAGTAGCTTTGATTATTCTTCTTTCTTCAGTAGTTTTGGTTATTCTTCTTTCTTCTTTAGTTTTGGATTATTCTTCTTTCTTCTGTGAGTTTGGTTATTCTTCTTTCTTCCTTCTTCAGTAGATTTTGGTTTTGATTATTCTTCTTTCTTCAGTAGCTTTAGTTTTGATTATTCTTCCTTCTTCTCTCTTCAGTAGATTTGGTGGTTCTTCTTTCTTCTTTAGTTTTAATTATTCTTCTTTCTTCTTTCTTCAGTAGTTTTTGTTTTGGGTTATTCTTCTTTCTTCTGTCTTCTGCGATTTTAATTCTTCTTCTTTCTTCTGTAGTTTTTCGCTGTGTATGCCTTTGTTTCTTCTGGTCTGGTTTCCTTGTCGGGGTATATTAATTGCCTGCTTCTATCTTACCTGGGTAATTTTGTTATTAACATCTTTAGTCTTCTGGGTTTTCAAGTTTGTATTATATTATATTATTTGCAGGAATTTTCTTTATTTAACCTTTCTTGTGAATATTGTAGCGTGACAGATATAAGCATAATATTGAATGGCAATTGATCATTAGAATAATGAAGTTATAATATTTAAATTTGGAAGAAAGCATTAAGTTTAATATAAATAGATTAATTCATAGCAACTGTGGAAAGAAATCATTATTATAAAGAAAATACAAGTTAAAATAAAAGGAGTTACTAGTGATGAGTCATCCAAAACCAGTCTTATAACCAAAGGTTTTCAAGGTATAACCCAGGAAGGTAAAATAGTAAATAACAAAGCAGTACACAATATGACCAAACCCACAACGAGGGAGAATAAATAAAAGAGAAACCCTAAAATAAGCCAAGATCAACCAATACAGGTTGTGTATTTCTGAATTAAAGAAGAAGATGGAGAAGATCCCAAGAAACCTGATGGCATCAAGAACAGATGGAGAAGATACCAGTCCCAGAAGGCAGGAGAAAAGAAGACTGAAGAAAGAAGAAGAGGGCAGCATCCTGAAGAAGACGTCATGCTCTTATAAAAGACACCCAAATCCCTATATCCCCAAAATAAATATCTAAAAATAAAAGTATAACGAAATAAAAACCACATGTATATAAATTTAAGAGAGAGGAGTGTATAAAGTAAAAGTTTCCTGTGAACTAAGATGAAACAATAATATAATACCCATGGAACAAATCTCCATTGAAAAAACGCTAACCAATTTATTATGTTGATAAGACTATACGACCATTTAGCATTAACATAATATATAAGTGAAAGTGAACCAGTGATAGTTTTGGGTATTATAAAAAATGAACCTTGTGTTTCATTCTTGGCAATCACAAACATTGGATGCAATGAAATATGCATTTTTCAATGACTTAAAATGTGTACGGTGACAATATGTTGTTCATAAGACATGAATCTGTTTAAAATAACATTTTTGTTTTACATGAAAAAAGAAAAAACAGATTTCATAGTGCTTTTTGAACGGTTCATACTATTTATTTGTTAATGACAGGGTACAATTCCCCAAAGACAAGGTATAAAAGACTGTATAAAAACTGTAGAATCCTACTTATAATAATAGTTAGAAATAAGAATATAGATATAAGGTTTTAATGTATATAGTACAAGAATGTTTAAAAATGTTTTAGATATAAGGCCATTTGTTTGGGTCTGAAACAACTAACATCAGAACTATAAAAATAGTTACCACTTGTAAATAGTAGAGAGTAATTAAGATGTTAGTTAGTAAAAAACCTTTGTTGTAAACCATATTTCCATGTTGGAAATGGGAATTTTGTTGCAAAATGTCTGATTTGAAGACAACCATTTATTTAAAAAAAATATTCTTTATTCTGTTTGACTATTGTTTGTATTGTGGCCAATACTAGTTGTTTTTGTGTAATTTGAAAGCATGTTTAATTTATAATACTATTTGTAAAAGTCAGAGAGGGTATCACACATCATATATTGTTTGTAAATTATTTTGTAAGAAAAATTGTTAAAAAATCATAGGCCAAAAGAATGGAAACCAAACTTCATCAAAACAGAGAAATTGCTCATTTAAATGCAAATAAACAAAAGGGGTTTAGACAAAATAAACTTGAGATCATGCCATATAATTGCACATACCATTTAGAGAGATTTTAATAAATTATATTCAGAATTATAAATAAAAATAAAATGACTAAACTCAGAAATTTAGACATGGGAGTCATATATTTCAGAATAATGTTTCAGAATACAACTAATTCAATTAATTACCAGAAAATAAGGGAATAGGAACCTTTTAATACAATATAGGATTATTAATATTAAATATAACTGATAAAATGGCTGAATTTATATAATGACAGGAAGTAAATTTTGATGTTTTGACTCTTCAGAGTATACCAAACTGAAAGTGAAATTACTATTTTTTGGACAGAAAACACTATAAAATGGCATTATTTAATCTGAAAATAACCAGAATGAACTGAAAGATTAATTTAAATCAAATCTAGTGAATAAAATTGACAAATAACCAAAGTATAGGCATTCATATAGTGAAAATGTAAAAGTGCATACAGGATGTGAAAAATATTTGAACAATGTTAAGGATAATATTATATGGGCTAAGAGTTTAATTGAAACTGGAGGAAACAGTTAGTTAATTATTGGTTTTTGAACGGTTAACATGACATACATTTGGTCAACCTATAATAGACATACCAAGCGAATGTATAGTACGTTATTGTGAAATCGCGAGTGACTTGTGGAATACTTCTAAAAACTATCATATTATAACAGAAACAATCAAGTAACACTCCATAACACAGAACAATATAAATCTACTCTGAAAAACACCACAAAACACTAGAAAACTGTGTAATACATTAACCCAAATTAGTGATGGAATCGGGGAAAGTGTTTGAACTAATAATTATACGAATACACTAAATACAACCCAGAATCACTACACCAGTCACTACACAACATATAACAAGAGATTCGCAGACATCAGAACAGGAATACTACAGGAAAATCTTTTATTTGGAACGTCCAATATACGAATGACATCTCACTAACTTCACGGCGGCCATTTGCTTTGACGATTTCAGTGCCTTCTTCTTGGTTCAGAACAGCTGTTTGGTGAAAACAATTATTATATTTACAATTTATTATTCAATGTCTGTGTTTATTGATAACTATTAATTTGATTGTAACGTTATACTTTTTAAATATAAGCCCGATTTCTCTGACTTTGGTAATAACTGGCTGTTTAAAGAACCCTATATAATTTTTATATCATATACTTGTAACTTTTTTCGATATCCTGAGAATCGATACTAATCGATAAGAGTCAATATTGCTATTACTTAATAAAACATTAATACTTTTCAATACTTAATAGTTCTTTATTTCTTCAATAATACTAATTACCAATAATATAATTCTAATTGATAATCTACAAGGACTTTACCACCCGTAAGTGAAGATAACCTAAAAAATAGAAAGGTAAACAAATATCGATTGGTTTACAGACAGTCTTATGAGTGGTGATAGATTATTTAAATTATACTAAAACTTTAATAAAAATTTTCAGAAGAGCATTACACTGTTTAAAACTTCACAGCCCTATATTAATTAATTGATCCTAATTAATTAATTAATAAAATTAAAATTTTTTTTTATTATTATTTTTTTTTATAAACATAATTTTTTTTTTAATTTTCTTCAAAACAATAATTTTTGTTTTGAAACTTTCGGTGAAGCTGAGCATATATATTTCTTCATCAACTTTACGCTACTCGACCGGTCTTGCTACCATTGGGCCTCGACCAGCTGGGAAACTTAAGGAAGTGTTTCAGGCCAGTAAGACGTCGAGAGCCACACCAATTAAACACCTTACAACTTACAGATTCACACATCAGTCTTATTTATTTTATTACAAATTGAATAGTCCAAACAGAGGGGCTTGATTACATCGGAGTCGAACTTCACAATCACAATCTCTTATATCATCAACACACTTACACTAATATTTATTTTATTACAAATTGGCTAGCCCAAACAGAGGGGCTCGATTACATCAGAATCCATACTTCTTACTACAACATATTACATTGGACTTGATTACATCGGAGTCACATACTCCATAATAAGTATATCATCAACACACATCTATACTTATTTTATTTATTTTATTACAAATTGGCGCACAACTTTAGGGGCTTTAATTAGCGATTGGAAGGCCAATACATTCTGCCCAATCACTAGTTGGAGCTAGGCAACAGCTACAAAGCCAGAGAATTTCAAGGGAAAATGCAACGACGTGCAACATCTAAGAAACGGGCGGCGGAGGCCGAGAAAGAAATAGAAGTTGACATGGACAACAAGGAAGCAACACCAATAGACGCGGAAAGTTCGTTGCCACCAGTGTTGTCCAAACAACATGAACAACCAGGGGAACAACCTGAGATGCCTACACAGACAGAGGAAGTAAATGTCCAGGAAAGACATGTAGAAAAATCCAAAGTAACGGAAGAGGATAAAATGGACAGATTCATGGAAAGACTTCTACAAAAGATGGAAGATTTGAAGGGAGATAACCAGTCCTTGAAAGAAGATTTAGGAAATAAGATCGAAACAACAAATAAGAAGCTGGAAGAGAGGATGGGAGAAAAGTTAGAAGAATTAAAGAAGGATAACCAATCCACAAAAGAAGAGTTGACTGGGATGAACAAGAACATGGAAGAATTGAAGGAAGACAACAAGAAGATGGAAGAGAAGATGGAAGAAAATAGCAAGAAGATGGAAGAAAACAGCAAGAAGATGGAAGAAGAGATGGGGAAGAAGTTAGAAGAATTGAAGGAAGACAACCAATCGTTCAAGGAAGAATTCAAATCGACTAAAGAAGAATTGATTAATAAAATTGAAAACACCAATCAGAAAATAGATGAAACCAGGAAGAAGATAGAGAAGAACAACCGACAATTGAAGGAAGAGTTGAAAGAAGATAACAAGAAGTTGGAGGAGAAGATGGGGGAGAAATTGGAAGAATTAAGAGAGGACAATCAAATTTTAAGAGAAGAGTTAAGGGAGGTAAATCAGGAGAATTTGGACAAACTGGACGAAAGGATGGAATTGTTGCGAGAAGAAATGAATAAGGAAATCAAGGTTAACAAAAAAGCGATGGATAAGAAGATGGAAGAAGAAAATATAATGGTCAATCGACAGATTCGAGAGATTGATGGAAAGTGCAACCAGACCGAAAAGGAGGTGAATGAGTTTAAAGAAGTGGTGAACATCAAGTTCACAAATATCGAAGAACATAGTCGTAGGAAGGTAGAAGAACAGAGGAAGGAAAATCAAGAAGAATTCGGAAAAGTACGCAACCAGGTCACAGAACGATGTAATGATATACAAGAGACCATGGCCAATATCACCGGTCAGGTGCGACAAAGCCGAGAGGAGATGGAAGCGATTAGAAACAGACCGACTCATTTCACCGGATTGCCCGTCAACGAAAGCCGAGAGTGGCTCAACTTCCGGCAGTACAAACGTAAGCCGATGGAGTTCCTGGCTAGGGTAGAAGAATATTTAACCAAGCATAAAATTACCCAATGGAGCCATAGCAGGGAGATATTCGACGAGTCTTTCCGAGACATAACAGATAATTGGTGGATGGCCAACCGGAGTGAAATTTCCGACTACCAACAGTTCCGGAAAATGTTTAAAACAAAATACTGGTCTGAGACTACCCAGAACTTGATACGTGACAATATTTGTAACGGAAGATACAGGTCACAATTAGGTAGCAGTATGACGGCATATTTCTTGGGGAAGGTGTGTATGGCAAAGCACCTTGAGCCAGCAATCCCAGAAGAATGTTTAGTGAATAAGATATCTTATCACTATGAGGAGGACATTATCAGGGCCCGGAGAGGTAGTCAGATCAAGACGATCCAGGGAATGACTGAGTTATTGGAGGGATACGAGAATGAAGAGTATTATCGGCAGAGCAGGAAGAGAAATGAGAGACCAGAAGCAAAGCCGACTACTTACCCCAATAACGGCAATAACCATACAAATAACCGGAACCAGCCCAGTAATTACGACGGCCCTAACAACCAGCCGCGTAATAACCAGTTTAACGGAAATTTTAACGGCGTGAGAAATAACAACCCCTACCCAAATAATCGAAACCACTTTTATCAACAAAATAATAATGTTCCATACAGTCAGAGAAATCCATATCCCAACAATAATGGTAACAGGCCTTACCCACCTAACCGAAATTACTATAATGATAATATTAATAATAATAATAATAGCAATAGTAATAACCGAGTGTCGCGCCCTAGGGTAAATTTTATAAGAGCAGAAGATCGCGGACCCAGGAGATATTATCAACCGAGGAGAAGCAGCTTCCACGGCGCTGACCGAAGATGGCGGAGTGCGGAACGAGACGGCCCAAGATACGAACAGGAAAGACGAAGTACCAGCCTGGAAGATCTTGGCAGACAACCGAACAGGGCGTTAAACATCAACCAGGGTACAGAACGTCAGGAAACAAACCAGAGTTTCCCGAACGATGCCTCGGTCAACAATAACTTAAACAATGACCAAAATGCTTTAAACGAGAGGAGGCAGTAATCAACAACGATGACCCGTTACTGCTTATACTTCCTGGGTTAGAAAAGGATGATTTGCAACAAGCAAACAATGATAAAAACTTCACTATTATCAGTAACCATTATTTGAAAGACATACGAACTGAACTTTTGGAAGAGAACGAGAAGAGTCTCAGCAACAGTAATAATGAGATAATTTATATAACAGCGGAGGTGGAAGGAGTTCCCGCTAGAATAATGATAGACACTGGAGCTAATATTTCAATAATAAACTCCAATGAGTTGGAGAGAATACAGAGTACATGTGGTAAAACTTTGCCAATGTTACCAGTCAACAACATTGTATTGGTAGGTGCAACTGGTCGCCAAAATAAAACCATCAGGAAGCAAGTTTCCTTAAGTGTCGTTAGCCGTGATATAGCTTTAGACATGGAATTTTTAATCGCCACCGGACTACCATTTGACATCTTAGTCGGTTGCGATATTCTTCGTAGATATTCGGCAGTAATCGATCTTAATTTAAATAAAGTATCACTTTTCCCAGATGGAGTAACATGGATCGCAGATCTGGTAGGAAGCACAACTATACTTCCCAGCCCAATACATCAACAACTTCGAAAAATTAATATTATAAGAAACAGCCCTCTTTCTAAACCCATAATATACAATAATGGAGGAGAGGATTTATGGTCAGTTAAGATCCAAGAAATACGTAATTTCCAGTGCGGAAGCGATAACAAGAAAATACCAACGCACATGGCTGATCGTCTAATTGCAATATATGAGAAATACAAGGCGGTGTTTTCTGATGAACCAGGGAAGGTAAAAAACTACCAGTGCCAACTTCGTTTTAAAGAAAACGTAGAGTTTAACCGGAGGTCATATCCAATAGCGCAATCGCTCAAAGAAGCCGTGAGAACAGAGATAAACAAGATGTTAGATAATGACATAATTGAGATTAGTCAATCACCTTACACTAGTCCAATTATTGCTGTTCCGAAGAAAGACGGACAAGTCCGGCTCTGTTTAGATGCGCGTGAGTTGAACAAGACAATTGTGAATGACAGAACCTCTCCCGGTGAAATAGAAGAGATTTTGAAACGTTTTCATGGTACTAACTTTATTAGCACCTGGGATACGGTCTGTGGTTATTGGCAGGTAGAGCTGCATCCACAAAGCCGCCAGTATGTAGCGTTCATTTTCGAAGGGCGCAATTACCAGTTCAAGAGACTGCCCTTCGGACTTGTCAATTCTGTCGCCATATTTGTGGCATGCATGGACCAGATTTTGGGACCAGAAGCGCTCCAATTTACCACCGTCTATGTTGACGATTTACTAATCACATCCGGAACCTGGGAGGAGCACTGTTACAGAGTAGAATTTGTACTAAACAAACTAGCGCAGAATAACATAACACTGAAGTTGGAGAAATCCAAGTTCATAGCGCGCGAGGTACAATTCTTAGGTTTCAACCTAGACGACAGAGGTATTACCCCATCAGCAGAGAAAGTGGAGGCAATTCAGAGGTTCCCGCAACCGAGAAACAGGAAACAATTACAATCTTTCCTCGGACTCTGTAACTATTACAGGAAGTTTCAGAGCCGATATTCCGAGTTGACCGCCAAGTTTCAACCACAGTTATCTGCCAAAAACAAATGGATTTGGGGTGAAGATCAAGATATTACTTTCCGATTGATAAAAGAAAAGTTTCTGGAGAGTGTGATACTTCGTCACCCAGATTTTAAGAAACCGTTCTTTCTAAACTGTGACGCTAGCGATCTAAGCTTAGGAACGACATTATACCAGGAAGATGAGGAGGGACAACATCTGGTAATAAGTTTCGCTAGTCGCACACTGAACCAGTGCGAAAAGAACTACAGTGTGACAGAAAAGGAATTGTTGAGCGTGGTGTTCGCATGCAGCAAGTTCCGGACGTACATTCTCGGATATCAAGTCACGGTACGAACTGATCATAAATCCATCTCGTTCCTTCGTAGGTGCAAATTGAGTCACGGCCGATTGGCTAGGTGGGTACTCGCCCTACAAGAATATGACCTGAAATGGGAATACATTCCAGGAAAGAAGAACGTGGTAGCGGATGTGTTGTCACGTATAAATCTGGAAGATCAGACTTTCGAGGGAGAGAAGGAGAGCTTAGTAAAAATTTATAACATATTCACGACCAGAGCCGATTTACAAGCTTTGTTAATAAATATCCGAATCCATCAGCAGTCTGATCCTAAGCTGAAAAACATTGTGAGTCGTTTAGAAGCCAATGATGAAACCATTTCTAAATATTACCACCTTAACAAGGGAATTTTATTCATAAAAACCGCATTGGACGATGAGACATGGAAGGTGATAATCCCGCACCAAATAGAAAAGGAGGTCATCATCGATTACCATGTCAGGTATGGTCACATGGGAGCGTTAAAAGTGATACAAGCTCTAGAGGAAAATTGTAAGATCAAGAATATCAACCGCAAGGTGAGAAAACACATCAAGTCCTGTAAGATCTGCCAATGTGCAAAAATAAACAATGAAAAGACAGAGGGTATCATGATACCGATAACTTCCAACGCAAAACTGGAAAAAGTGTTTTTGGATATATGCGGGCCATTTCCCCGTAGCGGTGGTCGGCACAGATATAAATACTTGGTAATCATAATGGATCACTACACCAAGTATATAAAGCTATATCCGGTTAATCGGGCAACGACAGCAAAGGTTTTGGCGGTGATTATTGATTTGTATATCCCAGAGATCGGTAGACCATTTTCTATTATTACCGACCATGGTACACAGTTTAAGGGGAGGAGATGGCGAGACACTTTATTAGCACTTGGGGTCAAAACATATAAGACATCAGTCTACCACCCAAGTAGCAATCCGGCTGAGAGAGTGCTAAGAGAAGTGGGTAGGATATTGCGCACGTACTGTCACAACCAACAGAAAAAGTGGCAAGAGTACCTAGCAGCGACAGAAACATTCCTAAATTACGCCCACCATCCAGCTATAGGAATTCCACCGTACTCAGCCATGTATGAGAAGCCGACTCCCCGAGACATTGAACAAATCATTGAATTTCCAACGAACAACAATAGGAAATTCAACCAGTTGAAGTTTTACAATAAGGTAGCAGAAGATCAGGAACAACGGCAAGCCAAATACCAGAAGGCAATAGGGCGAATTGTAACATATAAAGAGGGTGAAAAAGTCCTCCTTAAAAATCGAGAGCTGCCTAGCACCTTAGAAGGCATAACCAAAAAATTATTATTACTTTACACCGGACCATATGTTGTGGTAAATGATAAGCATAACAATACATATGAGTTGAAGGAAATCGTTTCAGGAAAGATCAAAGGAGTGTACAATCAAGCTTCTATGAAGAAATATTATGAAGAATGAGTTGTGAGTTATAGAATTTTGAATTTTTAAAATTCAAAAATAATGTAAGTACATCTTACAACCTAATATTTTGAGAAGAACATTCTGGAGAATTATAAGAAGAAGAATTTTTTTAATTTAATTTGAAAAAATTCTAAAATATGTAAGTACATCTTACTACAACCTAATAATTTTGGAACAAACTTTATGAAAGAAAAAGAAAGACTTTTGAATTCAAATATAATTATGAAAATTTAAAACTGAGTAAGTACAGCTTACTACCACTGAATTATGAGAAAAACATTTTTGAAGAATTAAGAAGAAAGGAATTTTGAAGTTAATATACGAAAAATTTAAAAATGAAGTAAGACCAACTTACTATAACTAAGTTTATGAGAAAACTTTATGGTAAATAATTAAGAAGAATTTGATTTTGGAAAAATACCAAAACATTCAGAAATAATAGTAAGATAACAGTACTATAAACAATTCTGAATGAAACAATTCTGGGAATAAATGAATTAAACAGAATTTGAATGTTGATAGAACGTCAGAACTTTGAAACAAGATAAGATCAACATATTACAAGGAGTTATGAGAAATATTTTTCAATTAAATAAAAAGAATAGTTTGAATTTTACATTAAAACTAACCAAGTTCCAAAAAATAATTATGTGTCAATTATGATTGAATTGAGAAGAAAATAAAGTGATTAATTCAGAAAAGAGAATTAACGTTAATCCAGAATAAATGCTAGACATTCACAATAGCATTTGAAGGAGTAGAGAAGACTAACAAAAAAGAGTGTAATATGCCAGAGAAGGAAAAAATTTGGAAGCAAAGAGACTAATTACCTATGAAACGATAATGAAAACAGTTAATTAAGAGCAAAGAAGAACAACTCATACCAAACATATGGAGAAGATGATTTTGAACCAATGATAATAATAAGACCTATATGAAATGCAAAGAGAAGCAATACCACATGAAATATGATATAAATGAATTAATGTTAATGAATGCGAAGGTGGATTAATAACTTTCTAAGAGAAAGGAAAGAACCAAAATGTTTAAATAAAATGATCAATATAACAACCTGTATATCTAATGTAAAGATACAATGTTAAAAAATTAAATATAATATATTAAGACCATTCAAATAATGAATAAGAAAGACTATATATAAAGACCATGCTAATACTATGAGTAACCAGAAGAAAGTATAAAGAGAATTCAGATGGAGAAGAAAGAGAGTTACACTGTAAACAGTAGCCAGAATTATTAAAAGAAAGGTTTTCAACCATAATTAAAATAAATATAGCAGACAAGTTAAGAGTTTTGAAAAAATATATATGTAATGAGTATAATAATGATTATGAAGATTTATTAAGATAGAAAATGTGAGATAATCTGAGAGACTACGAAGTGGAGAATCCAAAGATATTTTTATTAGTCGAAAATGAGACTACTTTTTATTTATTTATTCGATGACTGACTGAAGATAATTCCAGCAGCATTATGTTTTTTGAGCAGGGATGGATATGCCCCTGTACTCAATTTATAGAAGTGGTGTATGGCCAGCAGAGAAGTAGCGTACAGTGCCCCTCTGATCTGCCCCAGCCCACGTGATAGGGAATGTTAGGGAATTAATATCCCAAGGATGCAACACGAAGTTGATATAGAAAGAAAATGTATTACAATTATAATATATCTCAGAAGACACTAACTATCCGAAAAGGATCAGTAGTAAAACAAATAATTATATATATAAAATTAATAAAACTCTAATATAAAAAAGTCGATATAAAAATGGAGAAGAAAATGAATTATAAGAAATGATGAAATTATCATAAGAAATTATTTCATCCATAAACATGTCTGAAATAATTACTTCTGGAGGAGAGCAATCTGTAGCGTGACAGATATAAGCATAATATTGAATGGCAATTGATCATTAGAATAATGAAGTTATAATATTTAAATTTGGAAGAAAGCATTAAGTTTAATATAAATAGATTAATTCATAGCAACTGTGGAAAGAAATCATTATTATAAAGAAAATACAAGTTAAAATAAAAGGAGTTACTAGTGATGAGTCATCCAAAACCAGTCTTATAACCAAAGGTTTTCAAGGTATAACCCAGGAAGGTAAAATAGTAAATAACAAAGCAGTACACAATATGACCAAACCCACAACGAGGGAGAATAAATAAAAGAGAAACCCTAAAATAAGCCAAGATCAACCAATACAGGTTGTGTATTTCTGAATTAAAGAAGAAGATGGAGAAGATCCCAAGAAACCTGATGGCATCAAGAACAGATGGAGAAGATACCAGTCCCAGAAGGCAGGAGAAAAGAAGACTGAAGAAAGAAGAAGAGGGCAGCATCCTGAAGAAGACGTCATGCTCTTATAAAAGACACCCAAATCCCTATATCCCCAAAATAAATATCTAAAAATAAAAGTATAACGAAATAAAAACCACATGTATATAAATTTAAGAGAGAGGAGTGTATAAAGTAAAAGTTTCCTGTGAACTAAGATGAAACAATAATATAATACCCATGGAACAAATCTCCATTGAAAAAACGCTAACCAATTTATTATGTTGATAAGACTATACGACCATTTAGCATTAACATAATATATAAGTGAAAGTGAACCAGTGATAGTTTTGGGTATTATAAAAAATGAACCTTGTGTTTCATTCTTGGCAATCACAAACATTGGATGCAATGAAATATGCATTTTTCAATGACTTAAAATGTGTACGGTGACAATATGTTGTTCATAAGACATGAATCTGTTTAAAATAACATTTTTGTTTTACATGAAAAAAGAAAAAACAGATTTCATAGTGCTTTTTGAACGGTTCATACTATTTATTTGTTAATGACAGGGTACAATTCCCCAAAGACAAGGTATAAAAGACTGTATAAAAACTGTAGAATCCTACTTATAATAATAGTTAGAAATAAGAATATAGATATAAGGTTTTAATGTATATAGTACAAGAATGTTTAAAAATGTTTTAGATATAAGGCCATTTGTTTGGGTCTGAAACAACTAACATCAGAACTATAAAAATAGTTACCACTTGTAAATAGTAGAGAGTAATTAAGATGTTAGTTAGTAAAAAACCTTTGTTGTAAACCATATTTCCATGTTGGAAATGGGAATTTTGTTGCAAAATGTCTGATTTGAAGACAACCATTTATTTAAAAAAAATATTCTTTATTCTGTTTGACTATTGTTTGTATTGTGGCCAATACTAGTTGTTTTTGTGTAATTTGAAAGCATGTTTAATTTATAATACTATTTGTAAAAGTCAGAGAGGGTATCACACATCATATATTGTTTGTAAATTATTTTGTAAGAAAAATTGTTAAAAAATCATAGGCCAAAAGAATGGAAACCAAACTTCATCAAAACAGAGAAATTGCTCATTTAAATGCAAATAAACAAAAGGGGTTTAGACAAAATAAACTTGAGATCATGCCATATAATTGCACATACCATTTAGAGAGATTTTAATAAATTATATTCAGAATTATAAATAAAAATAAAATGACTAAACTCAGAAATTTAGACATGGGAGTCATATATTTCAGAATAATGTTTCAGAATACAACTAATTCAATTAATTACCAGAAAATAAGGGAATAGGAACCTTTTAATACAATATAGGATTATTAATATTAAATATAACTGATAAAATGGCTGAATTTATATAATGACAGGAAGTAAATTTTGATGTTTTGACTCTTCAGAGTATACCAAACTGAAAGTGAAATTACTATTTTTTGGACAGAAAACACTATAAAATGGCATTATTTAATCTGAAAATAACCAGAATGAACTGAAAGATTAATTTAAATCAAATCTAGTGAATAAAATTGACAAATAACCAAAGTATAGGCATTCATATAGTGAAAATGTAAAAGTGCATACAGGATGTGAAAAATATTTGAACAATGTTAAGGATAATATTATATGGGCTAAGAGTTTAATTGAAACTGGAGGAAACAGTTAGTTAATTATTGGTTTTTGAACGGTTAACATGACATACATTTGGTCAACCTATAATAGACATACCAAGCGAATGTATAGTACGTTATTGTGAAATCGCGAGTGACTTGTGGAATACTTCTAAAAACTATCATATTATAACAGAAACAATCAAGTAACACTCCATAACACAGAACAATATAAATCTACTCTGAAAAACACCACAAAACACTAGAAAACTGTGTAATACATTAACCCAAATTAGTGATGGAATCGGGGAAAGTGTTTGAACTAATAATTATACGAATACACTAAATACAACCCAGAATCACTACACCAGTCACTACACAACATATAACAAGAGATTCGCAGACATCAGAACAGGAATACTACAGGAAAATCTTTTATTTGGAACGTCCAATATACGAATGACATCTCACTAACTTCACGGCGGCCATTTGCTTTGACGATTTCAGTGCCTTCTTCTTGGTTCAGAACAGCTGTTTGGTGAAAACAATTATTATATTTACAATTTATTATTCAATGTCTGTGTTTATTGATAACTATTAATTTGATTGTAACGTTATACTTTTTAAATATTAGCCCGATTTCTCTGACTTTGGTAATAACTGGCTGTTTAAAGAACCCTATATAATTTTTATATCATATACTTGTAACTTTTTTCGATATCCTGAGAATCGATACTAATCGATAAGAGTCAATATTGCTATTACTTAATAAAACATTAATACTTTTCAATACTTAATAGTTCTTTATTTCTTCAATAATACTAATTACCAATAATATAATTCTAATTGATAATCTACAAGGACTTTACCACCCGTAAGTGAAGATAACCTAAAAAATAGAAAGGTAAACAAATATCGATTGGTTTACAGACAGTCTTATGAGTGGTGATAGATTATTTAAATTATACTAAAACTTTAATAAAAATTTTCAGAAGAGCATTACACTGTTTAAAACTTCACAGCCCTATATTAATTAATTGATCCTAATTAATTAATTAATAAAATTAAAATTTTTTTTTATTATTATTTTTTTTTATAAACATAATTTTTTTTTAATTTTCTTCAAAACAATAATTTTTGTTTTGAAACTTTCGGTGAAGCTGAGCATATATATTTCTTCATCAACTTTACGCTACTCGACCGGTCTTGCTACCATTGGGCCTCGACCAGCTGGGAAACTTAAGGAAGTGTTTCAGACCAGTAAGACGTCGAGAGCCACACCAATTAAACACCTTACAACTTACAGATTCACACATCAATCTTATTTATTTTATTACAAATTGAATAGTCCAAACAGAGGGGCTTGATTACATCGGAGTCGAACTTCACAATCACAATCTCTTATATCATCAACACACTTACACTAATATTTATTTTATTACAATATATTATTAAATGGTGCATTTTAATCGATTCTCATCTGGATATTCCATATATTAGAGCTTTATCAACGATCATTGAGTAATGTATTTGTGTGGATTATCTGTCACGCTACAATATGTATAAAAAGTATCGGTTAATAACCAAAGCGCGGCTATGCTCACGAGACTAATTAAAGGTGAGGATTTACTTAAATTATTCTAATTTTGTTTAAGTTGAAATTTTAAGGTACAGTGGCAATGTCTTCAAATAATTGTTTTGCAAACTATGTTCGTGTTTTGTGAAGAACGATGATTAAATAAATCATATCCAAAACTTCATTTAATATTTCTTGTAATATTTCAAATTTTCGACTAATGTAGTCGCTCTTAAGAAGAAACAAAGATTTTTGGAAGTGTATATACAAAAATGGCTCAGTAGACCAGTGGGTATGTCACCTGGCTACTAATCTAGAGGTCCCGGGTTCAATTCCCGGGCCCACACCATAAAATCAAGGTGCGTTTTTCAGCCCCCAGGTCGACTCAGTTTGTTGAAAATGAGTACCTGGGATACTATCCTGGGGATAATAATGGGCGGCTGAAGCATAGTGCTGGCCCAACTGCCTTCCTTGTATGCCGTACGGCTCACATTAGGCAGCCTACACTGCCAAACTCCTAAGCTACTTCGGTGGTATACATGGGAGCCATTATTATTATATACAAAAATGCCGTTCTGATCAGAACCATTTTATAGTTCCTTATAAGTTGCTTTAAATTCTCTTCATATCAGATGTATACAAGTTCAATATCTATCTCGCTTCGCCAACCCTGCTGTGTTACTGCGTTTCTCTAAAGTAAATTACAAAAACAAATCCTAGACAGCTAAAATCAGAGAACACACTTTTAATAATTTTTCCGTAACATTTACGTTTTTAAAAAAATATTGTCTTCTGTCAGATTTACCAAATGGAAAAAAAATGTTACAAAAATAATACAAATGGTAACTGAAATTATTTTTTTAAGGTTAAGTATATTAAATTTTGTTTTTCAATCTGAAACCTGTTAAAATGAAGACACTTTACATGTGGGCATTAACCAATGTCAGCTATATTTATCAGCTATGTTACGTATGCAGATATGTATGCAAAAATTATAGAAGATTATAAGCAACATTTACGTGCAATGTAACTACGTGTTACAGGAGAAGAAATTGGGAATATCGTGAAAAAATGAAGAAAGGCATTAACCCTTAATTGGTACCATGGGTGAAAATTCACCCGAGGGAATTTTCGTTTTACTGCTGTGGGATGGTAAACCTGTGTATGGCCTTGACTGACCAGCAGTGCTTTTTCCTAGCCAGTGCCTACCTGCCAGTGCTAGATTCATGTTTTAATTCTTTCACAAAGTCGTCATTTTGTGCTAACTTGGGTGAATTTTCACCCATCGTACCATTAACGTAACTATTTTGTAGAGTGTGATTTGTGCTTGTTTTTATATAAACATTTTTTTTTAATTCAATTATGGACTCAATTATTATTGATGGGAAAAAACTAACCGCCAGTGAAGTGGAAAGACTTTTATTAGACGATAATTTGGATGATTGGGATAGTGAAGACTGCAGTTCGGAGCAAGAAGACTATTGTGAAATAGATACCGTAGAAGAAGAGGTTTTGGATGGTTCTGAGTCAGATAATGTGGATTGCAATGAAGAAGAACAAGACACTGAAGATGGCAGTGAAAATGATGATGATATTGTTGAAAGAGAATATAAAGAGGGTGGGCCTAAAGCTACAAAACGGCGGAATATAGAAATACGTCAGAAGAAGGATCATAGCAGTTAGTTTACAAGGCAAGGTGAGAAGATTATTATTCCTAAAAAGGCTGTACTTACTGGGAAAGGTTATAAGAACACAAAATGGTCATCCAAGCATCCTGAAAAACAAAAAACACCTGCCAGAAACGTTACCAGGTTTGGACTTCCAGGGCCAAAGGGAAAGGCTCGTGTGGTAACAAGCTTTGAAAAAACTTGGCGCTTATATTTTACCGATGACATGCTGAATGACATAGTAAAATTTACTAATATTGAAATTGCAACTCAAAGGGAAAACTATAAGGATGAACAGAGTTTTTTAAAAGATATAAGTAAAATTGAGTTAGAAGCCTTTATAGGCTTACTTTATGTAGCTGGTGCAAGGAAAGACAACCACATGAATGCAGATTACCTATGGGGTCCATGTGGAAGTTCTATTTATGTATCTATAATGTCACTAAAACGGTTCAGATTCATAACCAATTGCTTGCGTTTTGATGACAAAACTACATGCCAAACAAGAAAGGTTGGAGATCCTTTTACGAGTATTAGATCTCTCTGGGACCAGTATTTTAGTAATTGTTTAGAACACTATAAGCCTTCAGTTGAACTTACTATTAATGAAAAATTGTTGGGATTTAGAGGCCGGTGTAAATTCCGCATGTACATTGCAAACAAGCCGGAAAAGTATGGATTAAAGCTTGTATTTATGTGTGATGCACATTCTAAGTACTTACTGACAGGTATTCCCTACGTTGGCAAAGACACCTATCATGGAGACGAACCTCTCGCCCAACACTTAGTGAAAGAATTGGCAAAACCGGTTTACAACACCAATTCAAATATAACCACTGATAACTGGTTTACTTCATTCCCTTTGCTTTCTGAAATGCTTGGTCTTGGTGTAACAATTGTTGGTACAGTACGCCGAAACAAAAAAGAGGTGCCAATTGAAATGCTCCAAACAAAAGGACGTCCAGCAAACACAAATATATTTTTGTATGATTCACATACAAAATAACAGTTGATCTCCTACTGTCCAAAGAAGGGAAAAGTCGTCTTACTAGCATCTACTATGCATTATAAAGCAGATGTTTCAGAGGAAACTAAAAAGCCTGTAGCAATAGAGTTCTACAATGAAACCAAAGGAGGAGTAGATTCCTTTGACCAAATGTGCAAAAATTACTCATGCAGCCGGCGTACAAGAAGGTGGCCTATGGCCATTTCTTACGGTTTGTTGAATGCAGCTGGAATCAATGCATTTGTAATATGGTCTTACGTGATTTTAGCCAGAGGCCAAAAGAAGATAAATCGGTTTGAGTCCTTCATCAACTCGGACTTGACATAGCAAAAATGTTTATGCAACAACGACTGACTGTCAGTAATCTTCCACAAGACCTTCGACTTAAAATTCAGGCTATCCTGCGAGGTAATAACTCCTTGCCTCCAACAGCACAAGATCCTAACCAACAACGACCAGCGGAAGGCCCAAAGCAAGGGAGGTGCAAGCTGTGCCACAAAAGTGATAAAAAGTTCTCAGTCAAGTGCAGTGTGTGCAGAAACTTTGTTTGTGAAGAACACAGGGAAATAACATGTAATAACTGCACTCCATAAAGAAACAAAAGAGGATTTGTTATAGAAATACCATTATGTTTGTAATAATTTGTTTACGACGAATTATGTCCTCATTCTTTTTTCAAATAAAAAAATAATAAATAAACATTTTTTTTTCAGCAAATGTATTAAAATTAGTCTTTCAAAGAAATATACAGTGTTCTGTGTCATAAGAGTACTTTTTTTGTCATTTTCCTGCAGTGAAATTTAACCTTTCTAGGTTATGGGTGAAAATTCACCCATATTACCATTAACGTACAAGAAAGAGGTCGTACCAGTTAAGGGTTGGAAGAAACAGAAATAGCCGGTAGGAAGAAGAATAGTATGACGTAATGTTTGATTTCTCCTATTACTCACAGAATTTACAAATAATTATGTTAGTTTAAGTAGTGTTCGGTAGCGTTGCTCCAAAATACTGTACATTCTATGATCAAAATTGACTAAATCTAAATGAAACCCATATTAAAAACAATGTCTCTATGATATACTTTGGCTTATACTAAAATTGGTTATAAGAAAAATTTGTGTTCGTTCTAGGCGTATAAATTCAATTGTGGTATCATTTGAATCAATACTTACATATCATTTGAATTTGAATTTTATTATCATTTGAATCTTACTTTATATGCGTCTCTCAGAGTTATTCCCTTCCTCCAGCAGGCTTACACTTCCTCCACTTAGAGTATTTGTCTTTATTCAGTAAAAACACATGTATAATTTCCTTAACTTGAAAAACTAAAATTTGATTCGTCTTGTTACATCAGGAAATAGGAGAATCGCCTTTCCGTTCCACAAGGATATAGGTGTAAATCCATTGCATCAATATTTTTTATACTTCTTTTTGTAATAGGTTTGTATTGCCAAAATTTCTTACGCAACGTACCATCCGGCAACATACCATCCGGCAACCTATTGTTACGCCGATTGCACGGATCGTCGTATTGTACAATGGAAAGAGAAAAACTAACACCAGATTAAGTCTCTAATTACAACATTAATAAGAATGGAGCAAGAGTTAGAAATCAGCAAAGGCACGCTTATGCAATAAATCAAGTCAAATCTGTCTGACAGAGAACACTAAATGTCAGCTTTTTACAGATTTCCATTAATTAACAAAAGTATCACTTTCCACTTATCCGCAAGTTACAATAACAAACACTCCGCACTTCAATTAAACATCGCTGACCAAAAATTAAACTTTATCGGCCCAAGATGCTTATATTTACACACCAATGAGATTCACGAAAAATCTTTATTTTTCCGGGCTGCGCGCCGAAAATAATTTGGGTAGTTGCAGGTGTTGGAACACTTTAGAAACTATGTGAATATCATTGCGTCGACCGAACGCTGTAGAATAAACAGCAAACGTCTGGAACACCTGTCTCTGTCCACATAAAGTATTGTGTAATTAACTCGTGTGAAATGTAACGTAGTGGTCTTTCATACCAACATAGATGATCACTGCGTTTCTTTCGTTTATCGCAATTAAATCTTGGATACTAAACATTTTCTACTCTTTGTGTATGTCTTCATTGTAGAGTCTATCCTTTAACTTGTTGCAAGTATCTCATCTCCAATGACCGTATCCTACTCAGATGTTTTTTCACCGAGATCCAAGTTTCAGAACCATACACAAAAATTTACGTACCCATTATCTTATAAAAGTTTAGTCAAACATACTTCCGTGTTAAAAAAAAGTTAAAACTGAAAAGAAAAATTAGGAGCTAAAGATTGTTGGAAACGTTTTTTTGTAAAAATAATTTTATATTTTGGAATTTTTAATTCCAGGGAGCAATTCATATTATATCTCGTTATATGAAACTAATTAATATTTGATAACCTGGAATAATACTTAGTTATGGAAACTATATCAAATTACACGTACAAAAATGCTATGAAACAAGTTATGCCGTGGACCTACCATTTGTGTTCAGATGGTAGATCAACCATACAAAGGATGAAGCACTATTAATATCGCGAGACTAAATTCTTTTATAATTAATGAACATAACTTTTTTTAAATTGAAAACCTAATTCGCTTTGGGGTTTGCCAAATAAATTTTTAAAAATTTGTCCACTAGCGTTGTGAGCAAATTTCGAAAGCATATACGTACAACCTGCCCTTTCCGCCAGGTGGTTTCTCAGGTATACGCCTGCTTATGTAGGAAGCTTTGAGCGCCCGGAACGCTGATTAGCAGTGTTTTATCAGCCACAGAAAATTTTCACTTTTGGGCACACTGCTTAATCGCAGTGCAAGGGTGAACCATAGTTTTGTTTGTAGAGTTGTTTGATTTGTACGCCCAATGTAAGGTGTAATGACAACGATCATTGGCAGGGTGATGACTTTCGCTTTCTGATTGACTGGCTGCGGGTACACATCGCTGTTGGAGGAGTCACTGATGTCTGACTGCCATTGCTCTAACAGGTAAGACCACTTCTGGGCCATGTTTCTCTTTTCCTCATCTACAGACATATGCATCACATTGCGTCTACGTTCGGTATTTCCCTATTCGAGAGAAATAGTATTATCTTAAACCCAGTCCAGGTAGAGTGCGAGAATGTTTCATAAGTTTTGTTTCTATGATTTATTAAGCCATATCATTAAATAGTAAAAAAGGTAAATCTGGAATGAGGTATGCTCCGAGGTGCGGAAGTGATTTATTTAAGAATAATTAATTGAAAACATCAGGTTCATTACAATCTAAATAACAAAAATAATTTTCCATTGGTTGTATGCAAATTGTATTTTGTTTTACTAAGTTTGCTTAAAAAATTTCAAAGAAGCTCAGCAAAGCCATACAAATACTTTTAGTAAATTCTAACAAAGTAAACTGAGTACTCTGTTCTTCTTTTTGCACACTTTATTTTTGCATTTACGTAAAAATATGTACTCTGTTCTTTCCCGCATCCATCTGTATGTGTTTCATGTGCTTCATGTTAATTCAGTTTTTGTTATGGTATTAATAATAAGTATATGTGTACTGCCAATATTACAATAAAAATACTTTTAACTGTTACTAAACTAATTTTGTTCCTGCCTAAACATCAATGCGATATCTCATGCCTTCAAAAGCCTGCTACACGTAATAATTCCTGGAGCAGCTCAAGAAATTCATTAATGTGGCTAACAGTGCCATTACGGTTTTTGCTAATTGATGTACGTACATTATCGACTGGAACAGTTGGAGTCAGCAGTCAGTTTACAGATACGTGTATCTGAGACCTACACGTATACAACCATGTTTTCTAATTTTTCGTAATTATATGACTTTTCATATAAAACAAAATTGAGAGAAACACTTATAAAAAATATTCTTTATTAAAGCTGAGATGAATATTAAACGTATGAATATAACACATAATGGTTTAACATCTTAATACGGCCTGGTCATTTTGAAAAATGTTGAATCGTGTTTGTGTATAAACTAGTACAACTTTCTCTCTCTCTCTCTCTGTCTCCTATGGCGCTACAGCCCAAATCGGGCCCTGGCCTCCACCAATCTCCGCCTTCAATCCACTCTATCTACTGCAACCCTCCTCCAGTTTCTTATCCCCATGTCTCTCGCGTCCTCTGTAACCCCATCTTCCCACCTCTTCCTCGGTCTACCTCTAGGTCTCGTTCCCTTCCATGTACCCAGCAAAGCCCTCTTAGGGTTCCTGCCATCCTCCATTCTCATAACATGTCCGGCCCAACGCAATCTTTGAATTCTTATAAATTTTGAGACTGGTATCTCTTTATGTACTTGATACAGTTCGTTGTTGTATCTCAGTCTCCATGAGCCATTTTCTTGTATTGGGCCTATAATGCGTCTGAGGATTTTCCTTTCAAAGGTGTCTACTATATTTAACTTTAAAGTATAAATTTAATTGAATAAAAGAAAACCAACTTTTTCATGTCTTTAGTATTAACACGAAATTAAAATAAAGTACCTGAAACTGTATACAGTACACAAGTAGTTGCGAAAGTAAACTTCTGTCGAGGTGAGAGAAGGTCTGTTTAGAAAGAATCCTTTAGGAAGTGGGTCACAGAAAGTTTAGAACTGACTTTTAAAAATACACCAAACATAAAATTTAACAGCGCGTTGCACATTAACGGTGATGAACTTTTTCCACCTAACTCAAAATTAGCACTAAAATTGTTTTACTATAATTTAATTTTGTCTTATTGAAATCAGTATTTCAGTAATTATATAAACTACATAGGTCATTTAAGCAATGAAACAACACTATGGCCAATAGGCCTACATCACTTGTTAAATTATTTAATTATTTGAGTCTCCAGTAATTTCTGATTAGGGCTAACTGTATTCATCCTATAATGGGTGCCAGTAATTTTTCTGTCGTCTATTTACTCCCCATTTTTGGCAGTAGTCGTTTCTAATAGCCTATAGAAGCATTTGTTCTGTGACCTACCCACAGCACTTTATCTACGCTTATAGATAATTAACAGGTAGACTTTGATTTTTCATACTATCTGATAATTGAGACTTATGTTTTCACGTTTTTGTATGCTTGGAACTTTTTAATTTTTACAACATTTTGTTGCATTTGTTTTAGGGATAGCAATAATGTATCACTGTAATCACACAAGTATTACTGTTTATGGAGTGGGATTGGGAGAAATAATAATCTTATAACTCCTATATTGTGACTTTACCTTGTACAACTACCCGCTTGTTTAATATTGTTACGATGGTCTCACTGATCGTCGGACAGTACAGTGGAAACAAATACAGACACCAATGAAGTCGCTAATAACCAGCTTTAATTAATCACAAATAACAATTTGTAATCAAAAAGTTATACAAAAAGATTATACTTGTACAATAATTCAAGTTAAGTTTGTCCACAAGCAATAATAATGTCAACTATAAAGAATTCCGCACTAATCATAACACAACAAGCATTTGATATCACTTGACAAATCGCCCAACATAAACTGACTGACATAGCTAGCTGCTGTTGTTTAAATAGGTAGCACAATGTTCCAGAATAAATCATAATACTATTCCACAGGCACTCGAATACTCTTGAGCGTATTATGTGCAGCCTTGAAGAAACACCCGCCTGCTGGGCTAGCGAAGGAACGGATCGAGGACGCTTTCGGCTGTTTGATTGGGTTCTTGTTACACTGGCCCCTCCTTAAGCCTGTTAGTCCCGAACTGTGCAAACTGTCTCTGATGTCATACTTGGCCAGGCAGTCTACGTAGATGGTATACTTGCGAAGGATAATTCTCTGGATCTTTGAACTCACTCTCATGTGATCCAAACATCAAGTTCCCAGGAATACGAGTCTTCCGTTCAACCACTAGTTTTGCTGGAATCAGTCCCGTTGCGTCATGTACTCTTAACCTACATACCATTAACTGGTCCAAGTCCGTTTGGTTCTCGTCAACGACTTCTTGCGTAACTTCATCCGTTAGCAACTTTTCCCTCGGGCGCTTCCATTAAGTCAGGAACAAGGAAGAACCTTTCCTCGACACCCTTAGTTGGCTTCTCATTCACTTCTTTTGTTGTTTTACACATTGGTAGTTCCTCTACTACTTTTTTTCTACTCGTTCTTCTACTTTCAATAGGAAGGGTTCCTTTTGAGCACACCTTTTGACTTCTTTTTCGGCCAATACCACTTGCTTGATAGAATGGTTGGCGAACTCTGTCATTTAACGACGCTGAGCTTTACGTGGCCAACCCTCTGGACATTCTCTAATAAGTCCACAGCAAAGCCATAGGTATTCATAATGTCCGTGCCAAGAACCATCACTTCTTCCACAATGTCTCCAACGAACATTTGGTGGCTAAACTCGAGGAGACTCTAGCGTACACATACGTCTACTTGACCTAATATTTGACGGGGCTTCCAGTCACAGTCTGTATTGTACAAGAGCTATATTAAGACTCGCGATGGTTGACTACGTTAGGACACACAATGGACACTGTAGCGCCCGTGTCAACTCTAAACGCTGTTGGATTACTTTCCGCAAATCCATTAACGATCAAGTTTCTACTGGTGGTCGTATATAGAGTGAAAACTGTGTGCTGTTCTGGACCTTTAATTCTCCAATTGGTGCGATCGCTCCCTTCTCTCGGTATTTTATTCTCCCAACAGTCTACCTTTAGATGACGACGTTTCCCACGGTTGTAACACTTCGGTCATCTGTCTTTTTCCATCGTTCAAATCGTTGCCACAACGAGCGCCACACTCTTGAACTTTTGAATTGCTTGTCCGGCAACATTGTTTTTCTGCACTCATCGTAACAGCAATTTGATACTGGGATCTTCTGACTACAGTGTGATGACATAAACACATTAATCTAGCGAGACGCTGACTTGCCAACTTCAAACTCGAGGGCGTGAGCAAGGGCTTTTAAGCTATTTTGGTGTCTTGCCGTTCATAACACTTACTGAAGTTCACAATCTCCGATGCCGTCAAAATGTCAATTGGTGTATTTCTTTATAGAAGAAATGTATCCACGGAAACATTCAAAATAACACAGATTATACAGTGTAAAAGTCTCAAGAAAATGCATTACGCTATGGATTACAGAGTTGTCAGATGTAACGCAAGCTTCAATTGTGATCAAGAGATTCATGAGGCTCACGTTACCCTCCCTCCCGCACATGCAACATGCAACATCAGCGTTTCGAGTGATACGGCAATAGCATTCATGGGGAATAACGTTTCCAAAAGTGGCAAAGCTTTGCTGTCATGTTTCTACACACTTTAATAGAAATTTTGCATTCGTTGTGAGATTGTTTATTAAACTTATTCTTAATGTTATTCTAATTAAAATAAAAATTTGTGTTGTGTCAGCGTAGATTATTTTAAATTTAACACTCTTCTATTATTGTTACACGTTATCGTAGGACACTTATTAGTAGATTGCATTTTTAGAATTACTATCAAATAAAGGAACTCACATGAACACATTATTAATTAATATAATTCTTTACGAAATGTAAAGAATTCATATGACTAAGGTTATATATTAAAATTATAATTATAAATAGTATTAATTATATGTATCTTTTATATATTTTATAAAATATTACATAATATATTAAATAGTATTTGTTATTTATATTTATATTTATATATCGGGCCCTAACTTCTTTTATAGACTGAATATCAATCCACTAATCAATGGGAAAAAGGTGGCAGAAAATGATCTTTAGGGATTAACTCCTAGTGGTCAATTATCTGCGACTACTATATGGGCTCTTAGGTATAGCACATTATACGGATATTGACTTTTTTTTAATTTTGCCTTTATTGTTGTTTGGTATTGACTGAACGATCATGCAGTGCTGTTATAACAAAATTATTTAAAAAATACAAGAAATTATAAAATTATCAAAAATCAATACCTTGAAGCTCATAGGCTCATTAATATTATCATTATTTTTAAAAATATTTGTGGTGTATTTATTTTTACTTACAGCGTTACCTAAAACGTGTCTAGCTCTTGTTTCTATATTTTCATCGATTATAGCGTTCTAGTATAGCGTATAATTACTATGATGCATGCTATACATGTATACAAAATACTTAAGAGGCCGAATTTGACACAGTTTAAGGAAATACGTCGTATCCTTTTTATGATCTCTCAGGTACATGCGTATTTCAGTACAATATGTTGTTGTACTGAGGAAATAAGAACAGTCAGTCCTATCGTCACGCTTTCTACGCGTTGACTGAGCAGGAGTTATCGAGTGTCTCATATCTTTCAGCGCTTTCCAAACAGTGAACGACACTTCTGCCGTCATCTTCGCCAGTCTCATCGAGTTGTTGTGTAAAACAGCGGTGGCCAGTTTGAGTTTGCCAATATAAGCTACAAGAAGTGTCAACAGCCAGTTGTTGTTACGACTTGCGATTTGACAGCAGTATAATGTATTATGGATTATTATGTACGGACGTCTATAATTAAAATCTCTTCTATTTATGGTGAAATTGTTAATTATGTGATATTGTAGTTTACATTGCTACATGCACGCACACGTTACTTAGTTTAAATTTCAAATTAAAAAGCGAATACTTTATTCATTATTTAATTACTAGATACAACAATTTTGAACACAGAATCTGTTGCGGTTGAACTTGCTGTCCCCACGTGGACTTGCGTAGCTTGGGGTTAACGGCTGTTCACACTTTAAACCATAGGCTGGGTTTAATTGAATGTAAAACGATAAAGTGGACTGTATAAAACGGTTTATTATAAAAAACAGATTAAATCATACTTATGCGATTCTGCAAATCCGCGCGTGCCCGTACGACTGTATATCTATTAATTTAAGCTAACTAAAATTGAATCGTTCACATATTGACGGCCGTAAGGTAAATTTGCGTAACACACGCGCGGAACAGGCTGTTGACTTTGACTCCTGGAGCTCCGTGAGTTGACTGATAGATTGAAGGGGGGGCGCGGACCAACATTAGCTGGTCGGGCGATAACGACATGCAGCCGACGTCACAGGCGAATCATAGTTTGAACACATTTTAGGTCTGAACATACTGCCCGTTAAAAATCGAAGATCTCGATTTTTCCCGAGCTTGATGCAGTGAACAGTTTACTCACCCATGACGCCAACAGCGGCTACATAAATTATTGGCTGTAACACATAATTGAATACAATGCGTAAATTGAACAGAATACATGAATCGCATAAATCACATAAATTGAATACAATACATAGATTGAATAAAATACATGAATTGCATAAATCACAAAAATTGAATACAATACATAAATTGAATAGAATACATAGATTGAATAAAATACATGAATTGACTGCAATGCATAAATTGAATAAAGTTCTATGCACAAGGCAGCGTTACTGAGGACCAGAACAATAACTCCCCTTCGCATAGAGTGAAAACCACACGAGTGACGACAATCCTTATTCGTTGGACACAGTTAAGCGCACAGCTTATGAATAGGTAGACACAATATACCACGGGAAGTGCGGACGTCAACGACGCGTACTAACTGGTCGTCGCCCATGAAAATCTTAGTAACCACACCCAAACTCCAGTGTAATGGAGGGGCGTTATCCTCTGTAGTTATGACCAGTCTATAAATGCCTCACCAGTCAGGTCAGACACCAATTCCAAATGAATCGCCTTCGTTGCAAGACAGACAAAGAAGCATATGTATGCCTTTGAGGTAGTCTTGAATCGCTGCCCGCCATGACGGATTACGATAGGGCCGCCGTAATCTACAGCAGACGAAGAAAAGGCCTTGGTCAATACCACTCTTGACGAAGGCAACTGACCAAGTTGCTGCGTTTGCTTGTGGGTTCCGAAGCGAAAGCATTTGATGCACTTACGGATGACAGAACAGGCAACAATCTTGCCGTTGACAATCCAATACCTTTGACGAACAGAACTATGCGTTAACTGAACGCCCGCGTAAAGCATCCTCCAATGCTCAGCCTCTATTATTAATCTAGTGAGGTGGGCCTTTGGGTGCAGAATAATCTGAGGCTTAGTATCGTAATGCAAATCGGAATGTTGGAGATGACCTCCAACCCGAAGTAACCCCGAATCGTCGATGAATGGATCAAGAGAGATAATTTTGCTAGATTTGGGTAGATTGCCATTATTTATCTCAATGATCTCCTTGTAAAATTGAGATTGGCGTATAAAGAAATTTAAAAATTTAGTGTTGTTTAATGCCTCCCTGGACGGTCGCAGGTCATGTTCCGCACCAGGGGAATTCGATCTCAGATTATAGATAATCTGAAGCAATAGCTAACAACGCGAATCAATCTCTAAAGAGTGGAAAAGTCTTCACTTATATCGGTAGCGACGACGCAAGCCATACATTCATGAATTGCCGATTGTTTTTGTTCAGATCGGCACACCCGTATGGTGGCCGAATCATTTGTGCTGAATTTGGGGTGGCGAATTGGATCTTGCAAAAGCCATGCCGGACCATGCCATCACAATTGGAAGTTCCGCAATTTGTCTGGATGACAACCACGAGACAGAACATCGGCGGGGTTATCCTGGGACTTCACATGATGCCAGTCAGCGTTATTGGAACCCTGCTGGATTTCATCCACACGATTGGCGAAGAAGGTCTTCCACCTGGAGGACTCACCGTGTATCCACTGGAGGGCGACCATGGACTCGGAGTACAGATGGATCTCAATGCACGAATAACCTTTTGAAGCAAACGGACAAGCAGAAGGCAACCGCATAGCTCAAGTCTGAGCAGTGTAATTTGTTTTAGGGGGGCTACCCGGGATTTCGAACACAGTAAATTAGATGAAACATGTCCATTATCATATACAATTCTTGCGTATATGCAACAATCATAACCCTTACAGGAAGCATCCGCGAACCTGTGAATTTGAGCGTTCTCGTGTATGGATTAGACTTTATGCAACGGTTCACTTTAATCTTATTGACTAGATTTAGTTTACTATACAATTCCCTCCACTTGGGGAGAAGAGAATCTGATAAGACCTCATCCCAATTCGTTTTTGATTGCCAAAGCTGCTGCATGAAATGTTTGTACAGAAAAACTATGGGACCAAGTAGACCCAACGGGTCAGAAATGCCCGCAATTAATGAAAGAACAGTTCTCTTGGTTAAACGCCTCATGGCAAGGTTTGAGCGTTGTCTTATAAACAAACATATCGGAACTGTTGTTCCATATTAGCCCTAAAAAGCTCAAATTTTCACCCTTGTTTAGGGGTATGGCAGTGCCGCTTTCGTTTATGGTTTCTTGGCTGTTGGAAGACTATTTGTGCAGGGGAAACCCATATTGTCGAAGTAATTCTCTTACATCCGACCTCAACCGTTTGAGCTCATCTATATCATCGCAGCCGGTAATTAAATCATCGACGTAGAAGTCGTTAGCAATAATTCGGCATGTCAAGGGAAAATGATTGAGGTTGTCATTCGCAACCTGGAATAGAATCCTGGTAGCAAGAAATGAAGCGCTGGCTGTGCCATAAGTCACAGTCCTGAGCACGAAATATTTCAACTCCAAGTCGGGGGAATCCCGCCAATGTGTCCTTTGGAGGTTGCAATCGCTTGAATCGACCAAAAGTTGTCTATACATCTTTTCGATGTCGGACGTTAAGCCATAGACGTGGGTCCTAAATCTGATTATAACAGAAAAAGTGTCCCGCTGTATTGTAGGCCCCACCAGTAGCGTATCTTTAAGTGAACGGCCACTAGCGGATTTTGCGGACGCATCAAATACCACGCGGAGCTTTGTAGTCAGACTTGAGTTCTTGAAAACCTCGTGATGGGGTAAGTAGTACACCTTGGCGCGATGAACCAAATTGTCACTGGGACTGAGTGGTGACATGTGCCAAAGTAGTTGTTACTCCTTGATGAACTTGGAATAGTCATGCCTCAACCCAGAATTCCTCATGAGTTTACGCTCAAGAGTCTGAAAACGCTGTTTAGCATGGGCCAGCGAATCCCCCAGAGCCACATCACCAGCCCTACGGGGCAACCTAACAACAAATCTACCGTCACTATTTCTCAGCGTGTTATGCACAAAGTGTCCCTCACATGACTCGTCGGCAGCTGAGGGTAAAGCAACAGGATACTCCTCGACCTGCCAGAATTTCTCAACCATAGAAGTGACCCCTTTATTGTCATTTCTCGCTATAAATGACGAAGCACGATAAGGAGATTTAAATTTGAAAGGAAGATTTCCGGACACAATGTAACCCAGTCTAGTTTCCTGAAGAATGGGGAAGTTCCCGTCCCTGACAAATTTGCCGGGCTTAATCAAACTTAAGAAAATTGGGCGCCCAGCACAACGTCAATGCTCGAGGACGTGCTGAAGTTTGGGTCCGCTAGGAATATACCCTCGTGCAATCCCAACTGCGCAGGATCAAAAGATTCAGTGGGGAGATTGTCAGTAACAGTCGGCAGAATTGAGCATTGTACGCTAAAATTGAATTTTGCGTACAACGATTGTAAGGTGATAGTGGTGCTGTGGTGGGACCGACAGGACGCATTGTTGATGACTGTAATTGGCAACTCATTTTTTACAAGGTTCAATTTAAGTTTTTTGGCAAAGGCCTGTGTAATGAAATTCGCCTGGCTGCCGGAGTTCAGTAAAATCCTGCAAAGGCGGGGTTTACCAGAAATGTATAAGGTTTTGCACAACGCAGTAGACAATAGTATGTTCCTATTAGTTTTTATTTTGAGGGCACAGTAGGTGCCTTGTCCTGTATGTATTAAAGAGTGTTGCTTCTTAGAGCAAGTTTTACAATGTTTACATTCATTTACAGAATGGCCCACCTGCAAGCAGTTAAAGCAGCATTTATTTTTAATTAAAAACTCCTTACTTTGTCAATGGTTAACCCCTCAAATTGTTTACACGTATATAAGTGGTGGTTAGCATTGCACATTGCACATTGAATGTTTTTAGAATTAGCATGATAGCTGACCACCTTGCCTTGTTTTGAATTGTTTACATATTTTATCAGTTGTTTAGGCCTTGCTGAGTTGCCTGCCCGACCACTCTCGGAATCTGCCGCCACGGTTTCCAGCACCGATCTCCTATTGTTTAAAAACTCAACCCTTCAAAATCGGGAAAGTTGACGTTAGAGAGTGACTCCTTCCAACGTTTTGAAGTATTCGGGTCCAATTTCGACGCTAATAGCTGAGTGACAATAAGCTCATAAATATTTACGGGTAACGCCATAACCTTGAGCGCGTTTATGGTTGCGCTTATTTTATTAAGAAATTTAGATATACTACCCACCGATTGCCTATGGATAGAATTGATTTTCAGTATATCTTCGACATGGTGGATGGCAATAATTAGCTTACTGTCAAATCTAGTCTTAATTAATCCTAGGGCTACGCCATAATTCTCACCAGTTATAGGCAGCGATTGTATAACTTGGAGCGCTTCACCCTTCAATGAACTGTGTAAATAATGCAACTTTTGTATGTTGGTAAGATCCAAGCGAGAATCTACCAAGTCTTTGAATGTGTGTATGTAGTGTTGCCACACCATGACATTTCCTCTAAACTCTGGGATTTTAACAGGCTCCAGTTGCGTGACATGAGCGTATCTTTCCGCTCTACTGTCATTAGCAGTAGTATTAGAATTCTCAGTAAGATTATTCGAGAATTTTTCTGCAAGGTTGTGCAGTTTGCACTCGATTGTACGTCAATCATCTTCGACCTGGATTCGATCCCTATCCACGTCAAAACAGCGTCCTCGGACGCCTCGAGTTCGGATCGAATTGTGTCATATTTGCGCTGGAGCTCCGCCAGCGACCTTAATTTGACATGCAACGCGTGGACGTCATTTTTTGTTATGTCGAAAGCATCCGCGAAAATATTAATTCTTGTTATTGAGGCCTTAATAACGGCCCTTTGCATTATGAGCTGTTTGCTTTCGGCCATATTGAGCGTATTGAGACGTGGAACGAAAGTAGAACAGGCAACTCAGTTCTCAGCAATATAACTACGTATTAATAGTTAAATAGAATAATTGCAAACAAATAATGCAACATAACATAATGAGTGACTAATAGTTCAAAACATACCATGGCAAAAACGTCTTACTTGAATTTCCACTGATTCGAGATAATACGTTACATACGGTTGTATAGATTATCAGCTGATGGCGGCTAAGAGTTAACCAGGATGACGTATTTGCCGTTGAGTAGAACGGGTTGTTATCTGTTAATAGCGGCAGCTCGTGACGTCGGATTTCTGCAATGCGATGAAATAAAGATGCGTCTTCTGCGTAGATGTGTCGTAGAGTACCTGTCCAATTCTATCTGCGCTGGATGTAATAGATTGTCCGATAGACACTTGCCAACTTATTGCGAACCGCAATTTTACACATTTGATTTACAAGTTAAATGATTTTGCGGAACTTACGCACAACAAATAACAGTTTCAATGCCCGAATATTACTCGGACGCATACAGCTATGATGCACTAATATCCGAAAACGACCATGCACTAACTCCCTTGTTCGTTGCTTAAAGTCCCGTCACTCCGAACTGCTCGTAAGTTTTTTACGCACCTTGAAATCGAAATTAAATCCGGTCCGGAGGACCATATGTTGCGGTTGAACTTGCTGTCCCCTGGCGTAGCTTGGGTTTAACGGCTGTTTACACTTTAAACCATAGGCTGGGTTTAATTGAATGTAAAACGATAAAAGTGGACTGTATAAAACGAGTATTATACATTATAAAAAACAAATTAAATCATACTTATGCGATTCTGCAAATCGGGGCGTGCCCATACGACTGCATATCTATTAATTTAAGCTAATTAAAACTGAATTAATTGAATCGTTCACATATTGACGGCTGTAAGGTAAATTGACGCGCGGAACAGACTGTTGACTCCTGGAGCTCCGTGAGTTGACTGATAGACTAGGGGGGGGGCGGACCGACCTTAGCTGGTCGGGCGATAACGACATGCAGCCGACGTCACAGGCGAATCATAGTATCAGTTATATATAATTACTATTATTACGATATTAAACTCCCTGCGCTTTCCACATACTGTGGAACTCTATTATTTGACATTATTATTGCATTTGGACAAATTTAACTGGAATTATTGTACGAGTTTATTACAAATTGTTTATTTGCTTTTAATTAAACCTGGTTGTTAGTGACTTAAATGGTGTCTATATTTTGTTTCCACTGTACCATACGACGATCAGTGAGACCGTCGTAACAATATGTTATTTTCCCTCTATTTACTTCATCTTATGTCTCCTGATCTGTAATTACGCACTTTTCTTTTTGGCCTTCCCGTTTTCCGCCGTTTTACAAACACCTGCTGTAGACTTTATCTTGCAATCCTTTGATCCGGCATAATTTGTAAAACATTCAGTGCTTTTATTGTCTGTCTTCTACTACTAAAGTCATAACATTCATATTTCTTGACCTTTTATAAACTCGATTCTTTTATTAGAATCCAATGGAGAGACTTTTTCAATGACTGAAATACTTAAAAAGGAGACATTTCTATTACCCAAATTAATACAATTATTATTATCAGTAGTTATTATTTATCTGGATAGCAGTGAAGTTCCGAACTGCCAAGAGGTTAAGACGCTAGATAACGACGGGATATGGGTACAGTATGTGGGCATTAGTTTGCTGTGAGGCGGCGCGTGCCGCTACTGCTGTATAAGTGGATATGTGTTCGTGCCGTCTGTCGTAGTGTTCGGTTAACCCTTCTGGAATACTTGTGTTCGTACATATTGTGCACACTGTGTTGTGTATTAGTTAATGGGAATTTGTTTATTTACAAGATTTGCTTATAGTAGCTTGTATTATGTAAATATATTTTCTAAGCTGACTTTATATCCACTTAATAGAATATTTATTATTTACTTAAGAGTGATACAATACGTATTATTACGTTTTAGTTGTAAGGTTTTAATTTGTGTTTAGATCGAAGACAGGTGCGGATAGTTTGGGTAGTCTAAACGTCGACTTGTAAATATACCAATGCTAGCAAAAATGTGTCCAATGAATTCTAATATTCAAAATCCAATACTGCCTTCCTAAGAAGCAGTTGATTCTCCTACCGCTTTCCACCATATACACATTTCTAAGCGTTTTGTTCCTTTTAAAGTTTGTTTACTTAGTTGGGGCGATTTTCTGTCAAACAAATACACTTTCACACACCATGGTGTACAGAAATCGTATACCTTATCTAGATACTGACGTTCAATATAAATTTGAATTTAATGTGCAAGCAATGTATAATTTGAGTTGCATAATATACATATAATATAATATACGAAGTATAATTTGTCAGTGCTTTTTGTTCTGCTAGACACTTAGTTAACTATTTCACCAAGTTCTAGTTCCAATTTCTAGGCAAGTTATAATTCCGAGTTCCGTACATCAGTTAGCCAGGAGCACATCACTTGCTACACTCGCTTCCAACAATGACAACTGTAATGTAATGTAGAACTTTGTTGACTGACTTAAAACACATTATGCATTCTGTAGTTACAAGTTGTAGTTAAGTAAGTTAACACAAAGATACCATACGACTTACATATAGTTGAATATATTGTAGGTATGCAATATATTTGATACAATCATTTCTCATGGTAATGATTCTTCAGTGTTTATGTGTAAAGATGTTGATTATGTATTCAGGTATTTTGTGTTTTTCGTTTAGCCTAAACAAACGTGTTCTATGCACCATTTCTTGCTAACCACTGTTAGCAGACAGTGGCTAACACAGTTTGTTAAGTGATCCTATTATTCGTTCTCCTATTGGAGAACAAACACTCCTTCCCAATTGTTTACTTCAATTTCGTGAATGGATTATACCACGCTGATTGCTTCGGTTCTCAAGGCCTGGTTACATCCAATAAAAATAAATGTGCACAGTATGTAAATATAACTTTAACTTTGAATGCGAGAAAAATTTCTGTGCAGTTTGTTTTGTGGATAGTGAACTATTGTGAATTTGTGATGTGTTGTGAAAACGTACCCTATTCACAAATACGACCGTTACAAAATATTACCCAAAGAATGATTAGAACTTATTGACAAGCATATACCAATGACTAATTTGTCCTACATAAATCTTAAAAATGTCACTTATTTCATTACCTAAATTCTTCTAAATTGTATTTTTGTCGTCACTCAGCTTTCGGATTTACGGAAAAGAGTAGTTACTTTAATATTTCGTAACTTACGACAACTATTCTTAAATTTTTCCTTTAAGGAGTATCTAATAATACTGCTATAATAACTAGACGTTTGTCAACTTCTAGTTATTAGAAGGCATACATATAAAGGAAAATTATTCCAGACTGAATTTGAAAATGAGAATCTTGTTTGCAAAAAGAATAATGTAAAACGATTTTTAAACTACATTAAAATGTTTACCTATGAGATCGCTGTTTTGTTAATAGAATTGTTATTAAAAATTGTCGTATCATAAGATTTGCTAATTTGGTCTATGAGATATATACATTTCTGAAGCTCACCTTACATAAGAAAGTGGAATAAATAAGTACGTCATATCTTTAAACATAATCTGCAGACTAAAGCAAATTTTAATTGAAATGTTAATGAAATGAAAGCTCCTTTACCGTATGTATACGATTTTTAAAAATTCTTTATGAAAACATGGAGACGTAATAAAATAAAATTCTACATACTTCTCACGAGAAGTAATACTTATTACTTGCAAAGCTAGTAACAATTGTTGCTCGACACAGCATTAGTAGACAACGATAATCGTCATTTCTATTAATGGTACTATTCTATGGTACTATTAAATACACGCATTGATATGTTTATGTGAAAAGAACAAAATTAAGGTGAAACTAAAGTGATATTAGGTTTTTTTGTTTCCACGGCGAGAGTTCAAAATAAAAGTTGATTTCACACTGGTCAACATAACACAGACATGTAGAAATACGGGCGCCTTATTTAGTACACTTCAGTACAGAAAGAAAACTTCTGTTTCCGTAAAAAGTTTCTAAGACACTTTCATAACAACGTTTAAACTTTTGTATACAAAACTGAAGAAAAACTTTAAGTGAACATTTGAATACAAAAATAGTAAACACACATCGTGCCTTAAGTACGTTTCAGACTTTTAGCAGTTATGTTCGCAAACCTTACGCTTCTAACTTATAAAGGTATTTCTAAATGCACATATGAATGTTTACTGGTGAAATGTAATTTAATTCCTGTTGCTGGGTACTCGCTATCTTTTACTGAATTTGTTTAATCAAATTTAGGTATATATTTATTGATACAAATTTTTGTCGTCAGTAGTCCATTTTTAAGCTATACTTGCGAGAAGCAGAGGCACGTAAATATTGACATAATATTATTTGGCATAAATAAATTTTTTATTTAAAATATAACAAAATAGATGTTATTAATAACTATTTGTACTGATAGTGCATGGTCTCTTCTAACAATTACGGCTAGTTCCAAACCTTGTATTTTAAACTGCTTGAAAATTATGCAATTTGTATTAGTAAGTCAAGCAACTGAAATTGAAAATAAAGTTATTAATCATGCTATGCTTATGAATCCATTAGGGTACAATGAATTTTCTTGTCATTACTTGGAATTGTAATATTTTACAATTTCAGTGAGAATGTGTAGCTATGTTTGCATCTCCCTTTCCTTTCATGCCCAAAATTCATTATCTCATAAAAGAAAAGTTTTAGAAACTTAAAAATTTATTATTCCTAATTCAAAATAGTGTTACGCAATTAAAGAACCCTCTAGAAAAGCCGAGAGTGTCCTCCAACCGTCTCCTCCCCCATAAACTCGAGCAGGTGTAGCCTCAGTCAATGCCGCACTAGAGTATGTTCCAGATTCTTCAAGAGCACACTTGAAATAACCATTAGCTGGCACACCTAAGTAAGGATGTAAAGTTTATTCTAGAACACTTGCGCGACCTATAAAAACCACAGCAGCTGGCTTTGTCAATCAGTTGACACTGAGCGATTCCCTTATCGCGGATCGAGTGTCTGTCAAAGTATTGTGAGAAGTGTTATTGTTTTATAATTAGTTTGGAACTCTATTATTTGATATTATTATTGCGTTTGGACTAATTTAATTGGAATTATTGTACGAGTTGATTAAAAATTGTTATTTGTGATTAATTAAAGCTGGTTATCAGTGACTTCAGTGGTGTCCGTATTTTTTTTCCACTCAACCATACAGTGATCACTGATACCGTCGTAACAATATGTTATTTACCCTTTAATTTGTTGACGCGAGCGCGCGCGCGTGTGTAAATATAGTCGATAACATCAACCCTTGTGGTACTCGTTTATTCGTAAAAACGTTTCCTGCTATTAATTTACCTGATTTTCTTGCAAATACCGTTAACAATACACTGGAATATTCCAGTATAGTCGAGTCACTGACTTTGAAGGTAGGGTTACATGAATCTTCGAAGTTGATATACACAGAAAAGTAACATTCCAGCGATGCTGGCAAATGCACTGTAATGTGGCAGTTTGCTGATTGCGTAGAACTGAATTAACAGTGAGCAGGGTTACAATTTGCAGTTACGTGTCCTATAGTGTAGACATTTCAGCACACGCGTGTTGTGACACTCAAGATGTGAAGCTACTGTTATTCAGTTATATTATGATCGACTGTAAGATATTTATGTTTCATTACTGGGACTTTCTTAACATAGGTCAGAAAAAATACTACATACAAAGTGCCAATTCTCTTACGTTTTAACTTTATTATATCTTCCGTTCAATATTATGAATGGTATACAAGGCATACCACAAAGGTAGCGTCACTAGTATTACGTTTCCGCCATCTACTATTAAACTTCAGCCTTGGATGTCATTGCCGCATGCTGAATAAAAAATGCAAGCTGCTATAATCATAATGAATTTTATGGTGTGACCAGAAATTTAAACCAGGAACTCTAGAATAATAACCAACCACGGTATCCATTAATCTATTAAGTCCCATAAAAAATGTATTACTGGTAAAAAGAAGAGAGGAATATACAGGTCTGTAATACGTCATCTAATGGCATATACTGCCAACGTTAAGTGCCTGACGATGATGGTAAATATAAACTAAGCAGGTCTGAAAGAAAGATAATAATGATAATTACAGGGCTGAGCATGCTGGACGGAAAATAAACGAGGCTGTAAAACCAAAAAGTAGAAAATCACGTTGACTAAGAGAATATACATGCCTTAACAAAAGTACACACTTCAAAATAGCTTGGACAAGTGGTAGGTAAGTCAATACCCGCGCTAAATCCATATGAGAATACCGCCACGTGGATGAGCAAAAGAAAAATGAATACCATATGCAATGAAATCTTAGATTGCGGTTGACAATCCTTATCGTTTCTCTTATTGACTGCTGATAAGCTCAATCGGTATTCCTTCTCTTCTCCTATAATTAAACTTCAGCAGTAGGTTACACTTCAAGGAAACTGCGACTATAAACTACACTAATTAGTAGAAACTATATTATAATTCTACTAAATTAGATATCAGATAAAAGTCACATAACGAACTAAAAAGGGTTTCCCATAGTTGTTTACTAGGATCAATTTCTTTAAAATTTGAGGTAGTATTCTTTTACATTCGCCATGAGGGTTCAGCAGAAGATCTGGAGTAAGTTAACATTTTTCCATAACACAGAATGCAGACGTAATGAACGTGTGCAGATGAAAAAGAACTTTTCTTTCAGTACAACGGTTTGCAACTCGTTTAGCAGAATGACTTTTGAACAAGTTATGCAAATTTTAGAGGAAGCACACTGCAAGCTCATGTTTACTTAAAAAAACGAAACTTCGTCTTCCTTTTGGTAATCACAGTTTGAAATTTTTGGTGACTATTGTATTCAGGTGCTACAAAAGACATGCAGTCTCTGGCGAGTAGAACTGTCTATTGGGGTACAAACGTACAGGAACTAATGGCATAGTATGCAGTTGATGCACTCGTAACGTTGCTGATGGATAATTTTGGCATTGAAAAACAACAATATACAATTCCATTGAAGTTAATAGGTAGCCTACACCTCAGATATAACTTACGATCATAAATAGGCTTATGTTGCTGTAGAAATAAGTACAGAGAGATGCGTCTAAACGAGAGTCTAAACGAGTATGGCATATGAACATGACTATTTGGAATGGTAAGAATTTAAAAATTAAGGAGACTATTTCAGAATATTAATAATTACTTTCACAAAGAATCATGTTATACTACTGAATTTATTCAACGAACACTTGCACTTCTACATTTATAAATAAATCAGGTCATGTATGAAAATGTTTTATCATTTATTACAAATTATTTATTCATGTGTGCCACCGTGCCACCCAGTACTTACTCCCGGATAGGGTTATTGAACGAACTCTAATAATACACTTGTTTTGCACTAAGACAATTCACGTCACCTGGAGAGAGTCGAATTCTACTATTTACACTTAATGTTGAAATATACGTAACTGTATGTACATGCACACGTGTGTGTGTGTGTGTGTGTGTGTGTGTTACGTGCAATCTCTATCATTTTAGTTTCCTAGTATAAATTCGAAAATACTTCAAATAATCATCACCATCATCATCATCATCTGGAAGGATTAAACCAAGGATGGTTTGTTCCGGTCTCAAACAGGCAAAGTCTAGAGCTGCTCAGTCCAGCGCTTCCTCGGACGTTCCACACATTTCCGTACCTTCGGCTTGTAGTTCCATAGTTGTTTGGTGATGCGGCAGTCATCCATTCGGCAAAGAATATTTGTAGTACATTATTGGCCATCATTTTTTGTCACGCGACACAATACAAGGATCACATAAGGTACTATGTGGAAATGTCATGAAACCTCATACAGAATATCTGGAAAAAGAAAGTTTGAAAAAAGTAGATTCAAGTTTAGGCACTTCTAGGGACGGACTTTATACAAAGGAGAAGAATATACTAACACAAAAATGTAACCAGAGAATTAGCTAATATTAGTCAAATTTTTAGGATGAGCACATTCCCTGTAACTGGTGATACGGATGAGCAGATGGGCTACCAATGTCGAAGTAAAATCGTATAATTGAAGAAGTGTATTAAGAACAGACCGCGGTCCTAACATTTGGAATACCAAGTCAAAGAGAAGTATAATTCCGCGAGTGAAGCTGTTTAAAAAATTCATTTACTAGTTGTTACCATTTATCACCGTTGTATTGTTAACGCAGTAGAGGGATTTCAGTAGAAGTGGTCCATATAAATAGGGATTCATCGTTAGGTTAACCGAACTTATCCAATTAAACGTTTTCTGAGTTTACTCATTTTTATGAGATATAGTAGCAATATATACTAATACTACTCAAACTCTAATATCATCGGAATCTTTGCATCATCTTTCATAAAGCTGAATGGTTAGACACAAACTGTAACAAATCTGGTCTGTGTTTTAAAACAATAAACTATATTATTTCTTTTTTAAACATAAATAGAAAACAGGATTTTGTTTATAACATTATAATATATAAGAATACATAAAATAAAAATCTAGTTTTTAGTAATTTTGTATTATACATGATACAAATCCACATTTACAATAGCTTAATATAGCAGCAACAATAGCTTAATTTTTTGTCATGGAAGAATATCGTATTAATCGTAACCTTAACCAGCAACACAGTCACGGGTCTGTTAAATGTTTGTACATACATTTGACAGTGTTTACTCTTAAGCTAAAACCGGTTTTTTTCGACTTTTATTAAGTCGTACAAAATACAAGTAGCAGAACCTAATATTTTAGCAACAAATATTACTGAAAATTTAACTTTTTTTATTGGATTTTTCCTAATGTTACCTAGAGCGTTACTTAACTAAATTTCTTAAGACGTTTCGCTTTGTTGTGAGTAGAAGGTTTTAATGATATTAAAAATGTTATTTTCATATTTCTTTGTTATCAAAAAATGACAATCATAAAATGAGACGGGGTAAACTTTACACACTTATTGCTTGTTTAATCTCTTTCGCCACTATCGCACGTTTACTCTTATGTTTATTTTAATTTTACATTAAACAAAAGGTAAAAGTAAATTTACCTACGTAAAAGTAAGTTTTGGGAGTAATTGCATGCACGTTTTATCAGATAGTATTATATGTCCATGCATTGCCGTTATTGCTCAGCCTTCTTCTTCATTTTCTTAGTCTTCTTCGATGAAAATATCTGCAACTTAAGGTCGCAGATCATATCTTCTCTCTTCTGTGTACTGTCCTATATGCCTGTACATAACCGCCACTTTTCCTTTCTCTTGCTCTCTTCTTTTAATTTTTCCTCACAATCGTTCTATCGACACGACTGCGTCACTATATATTCCTTACGAATTTGGTTTCCAACTTCTTAAAGTCAGAATTATGTTACACCCAGTCGTAGAGCCAGAATTTCTTCAGTGAGACTACTGATCAAGGTTAAAGGTAAGTCATTGACCAGGATTTTTCATAGTGCGAATTATTGATAATAGATGGGTGTCGATGTGTATATGACACTCGAAAATTTGCAACTTATGTCTTAGTGTTTACGCTATCACGGCTAATAATGTGTTGGTACTGCCTGACAGCCAGTTTTAAAACAAACAACCATAAAAACATTTGTATATTTACACATCTAAAACAAATAATAGACATGAGAAAAGAAATGAGGGTCCAGCACGTGAAATCGGTGTAAATATAAGCTTAATGAAAAGTCCTGGTTACGACCTGATAACCAGGCAAATAATTAAAGAGCTGTCAGGAAAAGTAATTACCAAAGAAAAGAAGATTCCAAAATAATCATTCAACGATTAGTCATGTGCGTAGAACTACTGTCTATGAAAAGGCACTTGAAGAAATACGAATTTGCTATGCAATATTCCTGGAGGAAGCACAGGCCCTCGATAAAGTCTGGTATCGCGGGTTGGCGTACAAATTGGAGAGAGATTAACCAATCCATTTCAGTATGTCACTGAAACCATATATTTCAGGTAGATATTTCCGAATAAAACGCTAGGACTATTATTCTGAATTAAAAGTAATCAGACCTGGGGTTCCACAAGGAGGTGTATTAGGACCAGTTCTATGACAACTCTATGCAAATAATACCAATCTGTGAGGAGGGTAATTGCTACCTTTGCCGTTGACACTGTTATTATTGCAGACGGTAACATCATTGAAGAAGTCACTAAAAAATTATAATGACAAAAGGCATTTCTTGTACTCGAAGTTGTCGGATAAAACGAAATAAACTGAGGCCAGTGCACGTTAATTTCAGCAATAGGATAATTAATTACCTGCCTGTGGTTGCCAACCAACAAACTACATAAAAACAGTGAAAAGTTCGTAGACATGACAGTAGAAGCCAAGTTATGCTGGAAGGAACTGAAAAGAAAAGATCTGAACAAAACAATATTTTTTAATGACCCATATAGGAATTTACTCAATCATGTTATTAGACCAACTTGAAGCCAAGTAATACCTGCTTCAGTTAATACTACTGTCTCAATACGTAGAGCCCATCACTGTACAACGTACAGGAGATGCAAGAAGAAAAGTAACAGAAACCGTATTCAGGAATTTCGAAACAAAGTAATGAATTGTATTGCTAATGCCGAAACTAGAACATCCACAGGGATTTGAAGATTCCTTCAGTCGTAGATGAAGTTCAGCAATTCGCCACGAAGCATGAGAGGCGTCTGCATAAACATAAGAATCTCGAGACGCTGGAACCTCTGACAATACTGAACTTATGCGAAGTCTAAACAGAATGAAGCCGTTTGATTTAGTGTAGAGTGTGAAGTGATAGGCATGACAAGAATAAAGTAATTAGTTTTGAGACGAGTGCACCATAGAACGCTCTTCCTACACCTTGTAATTCAAGTTATAAGATGTGAATTGATAGCTTTAGCACAATCTTAATAAAATAAGTAGGAGAAAATTTGTACGAGAAAATTTTTGTGTTATTAGAAAATTTGTACTTAAATGGTGACAGCGACAACTTCAGAGGTTGCGTAAGCAACGGGCAGTTGCTAGCCATTACACCGCGTTCCGAGTTTTAAATGAGATCCCGCCGCGAGTCGATAACTGAGGGGGGTTACTAGGTATGACCTGCTACCCGACGGGGGATTTAATTAAACAATGTCTAATTCAGAGCGAGCGTTTGCGCAGAAGGGGTCCAAGATTTAGTTGACACAGATTGGCACATACCGTAGTTGACCGAGGGGAGTTAGCATCGCTTATCATATCCAATGTACCAATAACGTTTCATAGGTGCCAGGAAATTGCTGCAGAACAGGGAGTGGAGTTCGTATAGACGACGGGCAGTATTGCGGTCCACTTGGTCGGATTGCGTCTGCCAGGTGAGACGTCTGTCGAGGTGAAGCCCTAGATACTTCCGAGACAATGAGAGTCGACTATCGCTAACGTAATATCTACTTAGAATCTGGGATTGTGCTTACCACCTCTGGAGATGACTATAGATGTGCTCTTCGCCGTGTTAATGGAGACTCTCCATTTCTCCGTCCACTCCAAGTATGCGTCTACTTGTTACTGGATGCAGAAAACGGCCATGTCAACACTAAGAACGACAGCATGCACTGCCGTGTCGTCCGGCGAACATGAGCAGCCTGGTATCAGGAAAATTGGGGACTTTTCTGACACATGCAGAGAAAACCAGGGGACTTAAGACGCTGAAGTAGTTTAGCGGCTCCTCACGCGCTACCCACTCTCTCGCGGAAAGTTAAATGTTCCGATTAAAGCTAGCAAACAGATTGAATGTAACAATCCGCAGAAATGATGTCAGTGTGTGTGTATGTATGAATTATATAATTTATAAATAAGATTAAACAAATATACCGTCACGCTTATAATAATGTTATAAAACGGCTGAATGTTGTATAAGACATGGAAGAGATGACGTTTCAACTAATATCATGATCATACATATTACCAAACCTCAAACCTTCAGTGACGTCAGAGTTCTCTCTGTACTCCAGAGGCGTCACGTGGCGTGAAGATGTGTGGGTCACATTGACTTCGGCTGCTATCTATGTATATAAAATCAGAGCACAAATTTAGTTACACAATTTCTAACATCTTGTGAATTTGTAAAAAATATACTTAAGAATGTTTCGTTAATAAATATTTTTCACTTTTTTAACTTGTACTGTAATTTGTCTTATTAAAAATTATGCTAATAATGATATTTATTTAAATGTGCTTATATTTTTTGTATTAGCTATTACTTGGGGTACGATGAGGTGTTTAAAGATCATATACGTAGTTTGATAATTTACTTATAATTATATTTCACATATTCATGACAACGTTGTCAAGATACATTAGGGTAGGAAAAAGGTTTTAGCATTATATATAGAATGTTTAGCGGCTTGAAACACAAAGAACGTTATCATAAAACTCAATTGATATTTCCACTGATGACAGTCTTATCTCCCTCCATAAGCTCCATAGCTTAGGTTTCGTATGATTTTCTCTTCCTTTGCGGCTGTTGTCTATTAGTCACTCATAGCCAAAGTTAATAAAATAAATATTGTTTTTTTTTTTTGTAAAATAACAGCTTTTAAATTTAAAACAGTTAACAAGTTTAGTACGTAACTTAATGAAATAGCTGTAACTTTTTGATGAAGGAGTTGAGGAGTTTAATGTTAGCTACAAGAACGGAATATTGGCCGCAGCCAGTTTAAATAAAAGGGACATGCTGGGTGCAATCCATTCCCAGATGGTTTTGAGGGTGAAAAGGAAGCAAAACCTATGACGGATCTTATGTCACCGTCGTTCTACAACTGGTTGTAAACAGTACGAGAAGGTGACATAGCCAGCCACCGACTCCAGCCAAAACAAGAAGCAAAGATGTCTGTCTGAGAGTGAGGAACGTAGATAATAGTGACTGTTAAATATTAGATATTAATTTATAATAGTTAAATTTAGAGTGAGGAAATAAGTAAATTTATTTTCTTATTTATTCACATTCAAATGTGTTTAGAAAAAAAGGAACGCATGTGAGATTATTATTTTCTCTGTTAAACAATACTATTTTTATATATATATATATATATATATATATGTATATATATAATATTTGTTTATTTTTTATTTTCTCCAATAACAGAATACAATACGTAAGTATACAGATGTTATGTTGAATTTTATCGGATTAATCTAATTAATGGGTACTAATTAGCTATTTAAAGTAAAGATGTAAAATATATCTGTCGCAACGAGTTTGTCTGAGAATTTCCTTTAAAAGAATACTTTTGTGAATACAATTTCTAGGTGTTAAGCTTATTATGTCAGTAATTACTTCATCATAATATAATTATGGGGATGATACAGCGAAAAGAGAGAGAGACAGAGACAGATAGTGTAATAATATAATAAAATTGATGTGTTTGTGTGTTGATGATATAAGCTATTATGGAGTATGTGACTCCGATGTAAACAAGCCCCTCTGTTTGGACTAGCCAATTTGTAATAAAATAAATAAGATTGATGTGTGAATCTGTAAGTTGTAAGGTGTTTAATTGGTGTGTAATTGGTGTGGCTCTCGACGTTTTACTGGCCTGAAACACTTCCTTAAGTTTCCCAGCTGGTCGAGTCCCAATGGTAGCAAGACCGGTCGAGTAGCGTAAAGTTGATGAAGAAATATATATGCTCAGCTTCACCGAAAGTTTGAAAACAAAAATTATTGTTTTGAAGAAAATTAAAAAAAAAATTATGTTTATAAAAAAATATAATAAAAAAAAATTTTAATTTTATTAATTAATTAATTAGGATCAATTAATTAATATAGGGCTGTGAAGTTTTAAACAGTGTAATGCTCTTCTGAAAATTTTTATTAAAGTTTTAGTATAATTTAAATAATCTATCACCACTCATAAGACTGTCTGTAAACCAATCGATATTTGTTTACCTTTCTATTTTTTAGGTTATCTTCACTTACGGGTGGTAAAGTCCTTGTAGATTATCAATTAGAATTATATTATTGGTAATTAGTATTATTGAAGAAATAAAGAACTATTAAGTATTGAAAAGTATTAATATTTTATTAAGTAACAGCAATATTGACTCTTATCGATTAGTATCGATTCTCAGGATATCGAAAAAAGTTACAAGTATATGTTATAAAAATTATATAGGGTTCTTTAAACAGCCAGTTATTACCAAAGTCAGAGAAATCGGGCTAATATTTAAAAAGTATAACGTTACAATCAAATTAATAGTTATTAATAAACACAGACATTGAATAATAAATTGTAAATATAATAATTGTTTTCACCAAACAGCTGTGCTGAACCAAGAAGAGGCACTGGGATTGTCAAAGAAAGATGGCTGCCGTCAAGTCGATGAAAATGTTGCTCGTTGCTGCTGCATTCCAAATAATGTATTTTGACGTAATATTCCTGTTCTTGTGTCTGCAAATCTCTTGTTATATGTTGTGTAGTGACTGGTGTAGTGATTCTGGGTTGTAGTTAGTATGTCTGTGTAATTATAAGTCAAACACTTTCTCCGATTCCGTCACTAATTTGGTTTAATGTATTATACAGTTTTCTAGTGTTTTATGGTGTTTTTCGGAGTAGATTTATATTTTTCTGTGTTATGGAGTGTTACTTGATCGTTTCTGTTATAATATGATAGTTTCAGAAGTATTTTACAAGTCACTCGCGATTTCACAATAACTCACTATACACTCGCTTGTATGACGATTATAGGTTAGGTTATCCACGTTATTAAACGTATGTCATGTTAACCGTTCAACTACCAATAATTAACTAACTGTTTCCTTCAGTTTCAATTAAACTCTTAGCCCATATAATATTATCCTTAACATTGTTCAAAAATATTTTCACATCCTGTGAATACTTTATATTTTCACTATATGAATGCCTAAACTTTGGTTATTTGTCAATTTTATTCACTAGATTTGATTTAAATTAATCTTTCAGTTCATTCTGGTTATTTTCAGATTAAATAATGCCATTTTATAGTGTTTTCTGTCCAAAAAAATAGTAATTTCACTTTCAGTTTGGTATACTGTGAAGAGTCAAAACATCAAAATTTACTTCCTGTCATTATATAAATTCAGCCATTTTATCAGTTATATTTAATATTAATAATCCTATATTGTATTAAAAGGTTCCTATTCCCTTATTTTCTGGTAATTAATTGAATTAGTTGTATTCTGAAACATTATTCTGAAATATATGACTCCCATGTCTAAATTTCTGAGTTTAGTCATTTTATTTTTATTTATAATTCTGAATATAATTTATTAAAATCTCTCTAAATGGTATGTGCAATTATATGGCATGATCTCAAGTTTATTTTGTCTAAACCCCTTTTGTTTATTTGCATTTAATTGAGCAATTTCTCTGTTTTGATGAAGTTTGGTTTCCATTCTTTTGGCCTATGATTTTTTAACAATTTTTCTTACAAAATAATTTACAAACAAATATATGATGTGTGATACCCTCTCTGACTTTTACAAATAGTATTATAAATTAAACATGCTTTCAAATTACACAAAAACAACTAGTATTGGCCACAATACAAACAATAGTCAAACAGAATAAAGAATATTTTTTTTTAAATAAATGGTTGTCTTCAAATCAGACATTTTGCAACAAAATTCCCATTTCCAACATGGAAATATGGTTTACAACAAAGGTTTTTTACTAACTAACATCTTAATTACTCTCTACTATTTACAAGTGGTAACTATTTTTATAGTTCTGATGTTAGTTGTTTCAGACCCAAACAAATGGCCTTATATCTAATACATTTTTAAACATTCTTGTACTATATACATAAAAAAACCTTATATTTATATTCTTATTTCTAACTATTATTATAAGTAGGATTCTACAGTTTTTATACTGTCTTTTACATTGTCTTTGGGGAATTGTACCCTGTCATTAACAAACAAATAGTATTAATTGTTCAAAAGGTATTATGAACTCTGTTTTTCTTTTTTCATGTAAAACAAAATGTTATTTTAAACAGATTCATGTCTTATGAACAACATATTGTCACAGTACATATTTTAAGTCATTGAAAAATGCCTATTTCATTGCATCCAATGTTTGTGATTGCCAAGAATGAAACACAAGGTTCATTTTTTATAATACCCAAAATTATCACTGGTTCACTTTGCACTTATATATTATGTTAATGCTAAATGGTCGTATAGTCTTATTAACATAATAAATTGGTTAGTGTTTTTTTTCAATGGAGATTTGTTCCATGGGTACTATATTATTGTTTCATCTTAGTTCACAGGAAACTTTTACTTTATACACTCCTCTCTCTTAAATTTATATACATGTGGTTTTTATTTCGTTATACTTTTATTTTTAGATATTTATTTTGGGGATATAGGGATTTGGGTGTCTTTTATAAGAGCATGACATCTTCTTCTGGATGCTGCCCTCTTCTTCTTTCTTCAGTCTTCTTTTCTCCTGCCTTCTGGGACTGGTATCTTCTCCATCTTCTTCTTGTTGCCATCAGGTTTCTTGGGATCTTCTCCATTTTCTTCTTTATTTCAGAAATACACCACCTGTATTGTTTGGTCTTGGCTTATTTTAGGGTTTCTATTCTATTTATTCTCCCTCGTTGTGGGTTTGGTCATATTCAGTACTGCTTTGTTATTTACTATTTTACCTTCCTGGGTTATACCTTGAAAACCTTTGGTTATGAGACTGGTCTTGGATGACTCATCACTAGTAACTCCTTTTATTTGTACTTGTATTTTCTTTATAATAATGATTTCTTTCCACAGTTGATATGAATTAATCTATTTATATTAGACTTAATGCTTTATTCCAAATTTAAATATTATAACTTCATTATTCTAATGATCAATTGCCATTCAATATTATGCAAACATCTGTCACGCTACAGATTGCTCCCCTCCAGAAGTAATTATTTCAGACATGTTTATGGATGAAATAATTTCTTATGATAATTTCATCATTTCTTATAATTCATTTTCTTCTCCATTTTTATATCGACTTTTTTATATTAGAGTTTTGTTAATTTTATATATATAATTATTTGTTTTACTACTGATCCTTTTCGGATAGTTAGTGTCTTCTGAGATATATTATAATTGTAATACATTTTCTTTCTATATCAACTTCGTGTTGTATCCTTGGGATATTAATTCCCTAACATTCCCTATCACGTGGGCTGGGGCAGATCAGAGGGGCACTGTACGCTACTTCTCTGCTGGCCATACACCACTTCTATAAATTGATTACAGAGGCATATCCATCCCTGCTCAAAAAACATAATGCTGCTGGAATTATCTCCAGTCAGTCATCGAATAAATAAATAAAAAGTAGTCTCATTTTCGACTAATAAAAATATCTTTGGATTCTCCACTTCGTAGTCTCTCAGATTATCTCACATTTTCTATCTTAATAAATCTTCATAATCATTATTATACTCATTATATATATATTTTTTCAAAACTCTTAACTTGTCTGATATATTTAATTTAATTATGGTTGAAAACCTTTCTTTTAATAATTCTGGTTACTGTTTACAGTGTAACTCTCTTTCTTCTTCATCTTAATTCTCTTTATACTTTCTTCTGGTTATTCATAGTATTAGCAAGGTCTTTATAAATAGTCTTTCGTATTCATTATTTGAATGGTCTTAATATATTATATTTAATTTTTTAACATTGTATCTTTACATTAGATATACAGGTTGTTATATTGATCATTTTATTTAAACATTTTGGTTCTTTCCTTTCTCTTAGAAAGTTATTAATCCACCTTCGCATTCATTAACATTAATTCATTTATATCATATTTCATGTGGTATTGCTTCTCTTTGCATTTCATATAGGTCTTATTATAATCATTGGTTCAAAATCATCTTCTCCATCTGTTTGGTATGAGTTGTTCTTCTTCGCTCTTAATTAGCTGTTTTCATTATCGTTTCATAGGTAATTAGTCTCTTTGCTTCCAAATTTTTTCTTTTCTGGCATATTACACTCTTTTTTGTTATTCTTCTCTACTCCTTCAAATGCTATTGTGAATGTCTAGCATTTATTCTGGATTAACGTTAATTCTCTTTTCTGAATTAATCACTTTATTTTCTTCTCAATTCAATCACAATTGACACATAATTATTTTTTGGAACTTGGTTAGTTTTAATGTAAAATTCAAACTATTCTTTTTATTTAATTGAAAAATATTTCTCATAAATCCTTGTAATATGTTGATCTTATCTTGTTTCAAAGTTCTGACGTTCTATCAACATTCAAATTCTGTTTAATTCATTTATTCCCAGAATTGTTTCATTCAGAATTGTTTATAGTACTGTTATCTTACTATTATTTCTGAATGTTTTGGTATTTCTCCAAATTCAAATTCTTCTTAATTATTTACCATAAAGTTTTCTCATAAACTTAGTTATAGTAAGTTGGTCTTACTTTATTTTTAAATTTTTTGTATATTAACTTCAAAATTCCTTTCTTCTTAATTCTTCCATAAAGTTTTTCTCAAAATTCAGTGGTAGTAAGCTGTGCTTGCTTAATTTTAAATTTTTTAAAATTAAGTTCAAAATTCTCTCTCTTTTTCTTTCTTCCATAAAGTTTTGTTCTAAATTATCAGGTTGTAGTAAGAAGTACTTACTCAATTTTAAATTTTTATAATTATATTTCAATTCAAAAGTCTTTCTTTTTCTTTCTTCCATAAAGTTTGTTCCAAAATTATTAGGTTGTAGTAAGATGTACTTACATATTTTAGAATTTTTTCAATAAAAATTCTAAAATTCTTTTTCTTTTAATTCTTCAGAATGTTCTTTTCAAAATATTAAGTTGTAAGATGTACTTACATTATTTCTGAATTTTTAAAATTATTAAATTCAAACTTCTAAATCTCACAACTCATTCTTCATAATATTTCTTCATAGAAGCTTGATTGTACACTCCTTTGATTTTTCCTGAAACGATTTCCTTCAACTCATATGTATTGTTATGCTTATCATTTACCACAACATATGGTCCGGTGTAAAGTAATAATAATTTTTTGGTTATGCCTTCTAAGGTGCTAGGCAGCTCTCGATTTTTAAGGAGGACTTTTTCACCCTCTTTATATGTTACAATTCGCCCTATTGCCTTCTGGTATTTGGCTTGCCGTTTTTCCTGATCTTCTGCTACCTTATTGTAAAACTTCAACTGGTTGAATTTCCTATTGTTGTTCGTTGGAAATTCAATGATTTGTTCAATGTCTCGGGGAGTCGGCTTCTCATACATGGCTGAGTATGGTGGAATTCCTATAGCTGGATGGTGGGCATAATTTAGGAATGTTTCTGTCGCTGCTAGGTACTCTTGCCATTTTTTCTGTTGGTTGTGACAGTACGTGCGCAATATCCTACCCACTTCTCTTAGTACTCTCTCAGCCGGATTGCTACTTGGGTGGTAGACTGATGTCTTATACGTTTTGACCCCAAGTGCTAATAAAGTGTCTCGCCATCTCCTCCCCTTAAACTGTGTACCATGGTCGGTAATAATAGAAAATGGTCTACCGATCTCTGGGATATACAAATCAATAATCACCGCCAAAACCTTTGCTGTCGTTGCCCGATTAACCGGATATAGCTTTATATACTTGGTGTAGTGATCCATTATGATTACCAAGTATTTATATCTGTGCCGACCACCGCTACGGGGAAATGGCCCGCATATATCCAAAAACACTTTTTCCAGTTTTGCGTTGGAAGTTATCGGTATCATGATACCCTCTGTCTTTTCATTGTTTACTTTTGCACATTGGCAGATCTTACAGGACTTGATGTATGTTCTCACCTTGCGGTTGATATTCTTGATCTTACAATTTTCCTCTAGAGCTTGTATCACTTTTAACGCTCCCATGTGACCATACCTGACATGGTAATCGATGATGACCTCCTTTTCGATTTGGTGTGGGATTATCACCTTCCATGTCTCATCGTCCAATGCGGTTTTTATGAATAAAATTCCCTTGTTAAGGTGGTAGTATTTAGAAATGGTTTCATCATTGGCTTCCCAACGACTCACAATGTTTTTCAGCTTAGGATCAGACTGCTGATGGATTCGGATATTTATTAACAAAGCTTGTAAATCGGCTCTGGTCGTGAATATGTTATAAATTTTTACTAAGCTCTCCTTCTCTCCCTCGAAAGTCTGATCTTCCAGATTTATACGTGACAACATATCCGCTACCACGTTCTTCTTTCCTGGAATGTATTCCCATTTCAGGTCATATTCTTGTAGGGCGAGTACCCACCTAGCCAATCGGCCGTGACTCAATTTGCACCTACGAAGGAACGAGATGGATTTATGATCAGTTCGTACCGTGACTTGATATCCGAGAATGTACGTCCGGAACTTGCTGCATGCGAACACCACGCTCAACAATTCCTTTTCTGTCACACTGTAGTTCTTTTCGCACTGGTTCAGTGTGCGACTAGCGAAGCTTATTACCAGATGTTGTCCCTCCTCATCTTCCTGGTATAATGTCGTTCCTAAGCTTAGATCGCTAGCGTCACAGTTTAGAAAGAACGGTTTCTTAAAATCTGGGTGACGAAGTATCACACTCTCCAGAAACTTCTCTTTTATTAATCGGAAAGTAATATCTTGATCTTCACCCCAAGTCCATTTGTTTTTGGCAGATAACTGTGGTTGAAACTTGGCGGTCAACTCGGAATATCGGCTCTGAAACTTCCTGTAATAGTTACAGAGTCCGAGGAAAGATTGCAATTGTTTCCTGTTTCTTGGTTGCGGGAACCTCTGAATTGCCTCCACTTTCTCTGCTGATGGGGTAATAACTCGGTCGTCTAGGTTGAAGCCTAAGAATTGTACCTCGCGTGCTATGAACTTGGATTTCTCCAACTTCAGTGTTATATTGTTCTGCGCTAGTTTGTTTAGTACAAATTCCACTCTGTAACAGTGCTCCTCCCAGGTTCCGGATGTAATTAGTAAATCGTCAACATAGACGGTGGTAAATTGGAGCGCTTCTGGTCCCAAAATCTGGTCCATGCATGCCACAAATATGGCGACAGAATTGACAAGTCCGAAAGGCAGTCTCTTGAACTGGTAATTGCGCCCTTCGAAAATGAACGCTACGTATTGGCGGCTTTGTGGATGCAGCTCTACCTGCCAATAACCACAGACCGTATCCCAGGTGCTAATAAATCTAGTACCATGAAAACGTTTTAAAATCTCTTCTATTTCACCGGGAGATGTTCTGTCATTCACAATTGTTTTGTTCAACTCACGCGCATCTAAACAGAGCCGGACTTGTCCGTCTTTCTTCGGAACAGCAATAATTGGACTAGTGTAAGGTGATTGACTAATCTCAATTATGTCATTATCTATCATCTTGTTTATCTCTGTTCTCACGGCTTCTTTGAGCGACTGCGCTATTGGATATGACCTCCGGTTAAACTCTACGTTTTCTTTAAAACGAAGTTGGCACTGGTAGTTTTTTACCTTCCCTGGTTCATCAGAAAACACCGCCTTGTATTTCTCATATATTGCGATTAGACGATCAGCCAGATGTGTTGGTATTTTCTGGTTATCGCTTCCGCACTGGAAATTCCGTATTTCTTGGATCTTAACTGACCATAAATCCTCTCCTCCATGATTGTATATTATGGGTTTAGAAAGAGGGCTGTTTCTAATAACATTTATTTTACGAAGTTGTTGATGTATAGGGCTGGGAAGTATAGTTGTGCTTCCTACCAGATCTGCGGTCCATGTTACTCCGTCTGGGAAAAGTGATACTCTATTTAAATTAAGATCGATTACTGCCGAATATCTACGAAGAATATCGCAACCGACTAAGATGTCAAATGGTAATCCGGTGGCGATTAAAAATTCCATGTCTAAAGCTATATCACGGCTAACGACACTTAAGGAAACTTGCTTCCTAATGGTTTTATTCTGGCGGCCAGTTGCACCTACCAACACAATGTTGTTGACTGGTAACATTGGCAAAGTTTTTCCACATGTATATTGTATTCTCTCCAACTCATTGGAGTTTATTATTGAAATATTAGCTCCTGTGTCTATCATTATTTTAGCGGGAACTCCTTCCACCTCCGCTGTTATATAAATTATCTCATTATTACTGTTGCTGAGACTCTTCTCGTTCTCTTCCAAAAGTTCAGTTCGTATGTCTTTCAAATAATGGTTACTGATAATAGTGAAGTTTTTATCATTGTTTGCTTGTTGCAAATCATCCTTTTCTAACCCAGGAAGTATAAGCAGTAACGGGTCATCGTTGTTGATTACTGCCTCCTCTCGTTTAAAGCATTTTGGTCATTGTTTAAGTTACTGTTGACCGAGGCATCGTTCGGGAAACTCTGGTTTGTTTCCTGACGTTCTGTACCCTGGTTGATGTTTAACGCCCTGTTCGGTTGTCTGCCAAGATCTTCCAGGCTGGTACTTCGTCTTCCCTCTTCGTGTCTTGGGCCGTCTCGTTCCGCACTCCTCCATCTTCGGTCAGCGCCGTGGAAGCTGCTCCTCCTCGGTTGATAGTATCTCCTGGGTCCGCGATCTTCTGCTCTTATAAAATTTACCCTAGGGCGCGACACTCGGTTATTACTATTGCTATTATTATTATTACTAATATTATTATTATAGTAATTTCGGTTAGGTGGGTAAGGTCTGTCACCATTATTGTTGGGATATGGATTTCTCTGACTGTATGGGACATTATTATGTTGGTAAAAATTGTTTCTATTATTTGGGTAAGGGTTATTATTCCTCACTCCGTTAAAATTTCCGTTAAACTGGTTATTACGCGGCTGGTTGTTAGGGCCGTCGTAATTATTGGGCTGGTTCCGGTTATTTGTATGGTTATTGCCGTTATTGGGGTAGGTAGTCGGCCTTGCTTCTGGTCTCTCATTTCTCTTCCTGCTCTGCCGATAATACTCCTCGTTCTCGTATCCCTCTAGTAACTCGGTCATTCCCTGGATCGTCTTGATCTGGCTACCTCTCCGGGCCCTGATAATGTCCTCATCATAGTGATAAGATATCTTATTCACTAAACATTCTTCTGGGATTGCTGGCTCAAGGTGTTTTGCCATACACACCTTCCCCAAGAAATATGCCGTCATACTGCTACCTAATTGTGACCTGTATCTTCCGTTACAAATATTGTCACGTATCAAGTTCTGGGTGGTCTCAGACCAGTATTTTGTCTTAAACATTTTCCGGAACTGTTGGTAGTCGGAAATTTCACTCCGGTTGGCCATCCACCAATTATCTGTTATGTCTCGGAAAGACTCGTCGAATATCTCCCTGCTATGGCTCCATTGGGTAATTTTATGCTTGGTCAAATATTCTTCTACCCTAGCCAGGAACTCCATCGGCTTGCGTTTGTATTGTCGGAAGTTGAGCCACTCTCGGCTTTCGTTAATGGGTAATCCGGTGAAATGAGTCGGTCTGTTTCTTATTGCTTCCATCTCCTCTCGGCTTTGTCGCACCTGCCCGGTGATATTGGCCATGGTCTCTTGTATATCATTACATCGTTCTGTGACCTGGTTGCGTACTTTTCCGAATTCTTCTTGATTTTCCTTTCTCTGTTCTTCTACCTTCCTACGACTATGTTCTTCGATATTTGTGAACTTGATGTTCACCACTTCTTTAAACTCATTCACCTCCTTTTCGGTCTGGTTGCACTTTCCATCAATCTCTCGAATCTGTCGATTGACCATTATATTTTCTTCTTCCATCTTCTTATCCATTGCTTTTTTGTTAATCTTGATTTCCTTATTCAGTTCTTCTCGCAACAATTCCATTCTTTCGTCCAGTTTATCCAAATTCTCCTGATTTACCTCCCTTAACTCTTCTCTTAGAATTTGATTGTCTTCTCTCAATTCTTCCAATTTCTCCCCCATCTTCTCTTCCAAGTTCCTGTTATCTTCTTTCAACTCTTCCTTCAATTGCCGGTTGTTCTTCTCTATCTTCTTTCTGGTTTCATCGATTTTCTGATTGGTGTTCTCAATTTTATTAATCAATTCTTCTTTAGTTGACTTGAATTCTTCCTTGAACGCTTGGTTGTCTTCCTTCAAATCTTCTATGTTCTTGTTCATCCCAGTCAACTCTTCTTTTGTGGATTGATTATCCTTCTTCAATTCTTCTAATTTTCCTCCCATCCTCTCTTCCATCTTCTTGCTGTTTTCTTCCATCTTCTCTTCCATCTTCTTGCTGTTTTCTTCTATCTTCTTATTTGTTTCTTCCTTGCTGGATTTAATATCTTCTTTCAAAGACTGGTTGTCTCCCTTCAACTCTTCCAACTTTTTATTTAATGTTAGATTGTCTTCCTTCCTTTCCTTACGATTTTCTTCTTTTGTTGTTTGGTTGTCCTTCTTCATTTCCATTATCACTCTAAACATCTCTTGCATGGTTGTATTTTCTGCTTGTGGAGGTTTTTCTAACTGTTCCTCCCGAACATTGATTTCCCCTGTCTGAGTAGGCACTGCGGGTTGTTCCTCTGGTTGTACCGGTTGTTTGGACAACACTGGTGGCAATGAAATTTCCACCTCTACTGGTGTCGCCTCCTTGTTGTCCATGTCAACTTCTATTTCTTTCTCGGCCTCCGCCGCCCGTTTCTTAGATGTTGCACGTCGTTGCATTTTCCCTTGAAATTCTCTGGCTTTGTAGCTGTTGCCTAGCTCCAACTAGTGATTGGGCAGAATGTATTGGCCTTCCAATCGCTAATTAAAGCCCCTAAAGTTGTGCGCCAATTTGTAATAATATAATAAAATTGATGTGTTTGTATGTTGATGATATAAGCTATTATGGAGTATGTGACTCCGATGTAAACAAGCCCCTCTGTTTGGACTAGCCAATTTGTAATAAAATAAATAAGATTGATGTGTGAATCTGTAAGTTGTAAGGTGTTTAATTGGTGTGTAATTGGTGTGGCTCTCGACGTTTTACTGGCCTGAAACACTTCCTTAAGTTTCCCAGCTGGTCGAGTCCCAATGGTAGCAAGACCGGTCGAGTAGCGTAAAGTTGATGAAGAAATATATATGCTCAGCTTCACCGAAAGTTTCAAAACAAAAATTATTGTTTTGAAGAAAATTAAAAAAAAAATTATGTTTATAAAAAAATATAATAAAAAAAAATTTTAATTTTATTAATTAATTAATTAGGATCAATTAATTAATATAGGGCTGTGAAGTTTTAAACAGTGTAATGCTCTTCTGAAAATTTTTATTAAAGTTTTAGTATAATTTAAATAATCTATCACCACTCATAAGACTGTCTGTAAACCAATCGATATTTGTTTACCTTTCTATTTTTTAGGTTATCTTCACTTACGGGTGGTAAAGTCCTTGTAGATTATCAATTAGAATTATATTATTGGTAATTAGTATTATTGAAGAAATAAAGAACTATTAAGTATTGAAAAGTATTAATATTTTATTAAGTAACAGCAATGTTGACTCTTATCGATTAGTATCGATTCTCAGGATATCGAAAAAAGTTACAAGTATATGTTATAAAAATTATATAGGGTTCTTTAAACAGCCAGTTATTACCAAAGTCAGAGAAATCGGGCTAATATTTAAAAAGTATAACGTTACAATCAAATTAATAGTTATTAATAAATACAGACATTGAATAATAAATTGTAAATATAATAATTGTTTTCACCAAACAGCTGTGCTGAACCAAGAAGAGGCACTGGGATTGTCAAAGAAAGATGGCTGCCGTCAAGTCGATGAAAATATTGCTCGTTGCTGCTGCATTCCAAATAATGTATTTTGACGTAATATTCCTGTTCTTGTGTCTGCAAATCTCTTGTTATATGTTGTGTAGTGACTGGTGTAGTGATTCTGGGTTGTATTTAGTATGTCTGTGTAATTATAAGTCAAACACTTTCTCCGATTCCGTCACTAATTTGGTTTAATGTATTATACAGTTTTCTAGTGTTTTATGGTGTTTTTCGGAGTAGATTTATATTGTTCTGTGTTATGGAGTGTTACTTGATCGTTTCTGTTATAATATGATAGTTTCAGAAGTATTTTACAAGTCACTCGCGATTTCACAATAACTCACTATACACTCGCTTGTATGACGATTATAGGTTAGGTTATCGACGTTATTAAACGTATGTCATGTTAACCATTCAACTACCAATAATTAACTAACTGTTTCCTTCAGTTTCAATTAAACTCTTAGCCCATATAATATTATCCTTAACATTGTTCAAAAATATTTTCACATCCTGTGAATACTTTATATTTTCACTATATGAATGCCTAAACTTTGGTTATTTGTCAATTTTATTCACTAGATTTGATTTAAATTAATCTTTCAGTTCATTCTGGTTATTTTCAGATTAAATAATGCCATTTTATAGTGTTTTCTGTCCAAAAAATAGTAATTTCACTTTCAGTTAGGTATACTCTGAAAGGTCAAAACATTAAAATTTACTTCCTGTCATTATATAAATTCAGCCATTTTATCAGTTATATTTAATATTAATAATCCTATATTGTATTAAAAGGTTCCTATTCCCTTATTTTCTGGTAATTAATTGAATTAGTTGTATTCTGAAACATTATTCTGAAATATATGACTCCCATGTCTAAATTTCTGAGTTTAGTCATTTTATTTTTATTTATAATTCTGAATATAATTTATTAAAATCTCTCTAAATGGTATGTGCAATTATATGGCATGATCTCAAGTTTATTTTGTCTAAACCCCTTTTGTTTATTTGCATTTAATTGAGCAATTTCTCTGTTTTGATGAAGTTTGGTTTCCATTCTTTTGGCCTATGATTTTTTAACAATTTTTCTTACAAAATAATTTACAAACAAATATATGATGTGTGATACCCTCTCTGACTTTTACAAATAGTATTATAAATTAAACATGCTTTCAAATTACACAAAAACAACTAGTATTGGCCACAATACAAACAATAGTCAAACAGAATAAAGAATATTTTTTTTTAAATAAATGGTTGTCTTCAAATCAGACATTTTGCAACAAAATTCCCATTTCCAACATGGAAATATGGTTTACAACAAAGGTTTTTTACTAACTAACATCTTAATTACTCTCTACTATTTACAAGTGGTAACTATTTTTATAGTTCTGATGTTAGTTGTTTCAGACCCAAACAAATGGCCTTATATCTAATACATTTTTAAACATTCTTGTACTATATACATAAAAAAACCTTATATTTATATTCTTATTTCTAACTATTATTATAAGTAGGATTCTACAGTTTTTATACTGTCTTTTACATTGTCTTTGGGGAATTGTACCCTGTCATTAACAAACAAATAGTATTAATTGTTCAAAAGGTATTATGAACTCTGTTTTTCTTTTTTCATGTAAAACAAAATGTTATTTTAAACAGATTCATGTCTTATGAACAACATATTGTCACAGTACATATTTTAAGTCATTGAAAAATGCCTATTTCATTGCATCCAATGTTTGTGATTGCCAAGAATGAAACACAAGGTTCATTTTTTATAATACCCAAAATTATCACTGGTTCACTTTGCACTTATATATTATGTTAATGCTAAATGGTCGTATAGTCTTATTAACATAATAAATTGGTTAGTGTTTTTTTTCAATGGAGATTTGTTCCATGGGTACTATATTATTGTTTCATCTTAGTTCACAGGAAACTTTTACTTTATACACTCCTCTCTCTTAAATTTATATACATGTGGTTTTTATTTCGTTATACTTTTATTTTTAGATATTTATTTTGGGGATATAGGGATTTGGGTGTCTTTTATAAGAGCATGACATCTTCTTCTGGATGCTGCCCTCTTCTTCTTTCTTCAGTCTTCTTTTCTCCTGCCTTCTGGGACTGGTATCTTCTCCATCTTCTTCTTGTTGCCATCAGGTTTCTTGGGATCTTCTCCATTTTCTTCTTTATTTCAGAAATACACCACCTGTATTGTTTGGTCTTGGCTTATTTTAGGGTTTCTATTCTATTTATTCTCCCTCGTTGTGGGTTTGGTCATATTCAGTACTGCTTTGTTATTTACTATTTTACCTTCCTGGGTTATACCTTGAAAACCTTTGGTTATGAGACTGGTCTTGGATGACTCATCACTAGTAACTCCTTTTATTTGTACTTGTATTTTCTTTATAATAATGATTTCTTTCCACAGTTGATATGAATTAATCTATTTATATTAGACTTAATGCTTTCTTCCAAATTTAAATATTATAACTTCATTATTCTAATGATCAATTGCCATTCAATATTATGCAAACATCTGTCACGCTACAATAGACAACAGACAGATAGATAGACACACACCACAGAGAGAGAGGGAGGACCGTAAGGCAGACCTACTGATTGACAAACAGACAGAGACAGAGAGTGAGGAAGAGATAATTAAAGTGATTCAAGGAGGGTCAAATCAGTTTTATTTACATTATAATCAATACAAAAACTACGGGGTCACTTGGGATTACTAACTTATTATTACAGGCAATTGTTTGTACGTTGTACCTTTGTATGTAACTGTCTCGTATGAGCAGGCAGTTCTCCCTGGAGGAGTGTTTGTACGTTTTGTGTTCCAAAAGCATTTTAATAGGGAAATTTAGACACCACTATTTAAAATGCCGAAAGAGTCATTAACTTGAAATGATTCATTTTTTATAGTAAAATATATCCAATTTTTAAAATGTGCTCTAGATTGCTCACCTAGTAGGACTGTGGATATACGAGAAGTTACGTGTTATTAAGTCGTAATGTTTTTGACAAAAGTGTACCTAAATATTTAAAAACTGTACTTCTGGGAAAACATAATGAAAGTTATAAAAGCACCCTAACTTTGTATTAAAATCCCCTAGGAGGAATCAATATATTTACTATCATTCCTTTGCTTTGAATAGTTTTCTCTTCATTCTTCTAATTTTGATTTCTTCTTTGACCTAATTTATAAGCTAAAATAAAAGCTAATTTTATCAGCTTTTTCGTTCTTTGTTTGTCAATTTCTATCAGTCCTATAATCATAAACTTTTTGGGGTCTACGCCTATTCTTTCAAAATGTTTGCTTTATCAGATAACAGGATCAATGTCTGGTAGTCGTTTATTTATTCGTTCTTTATTTCCACAATTTGGCCATACAGAAAGATTTTGAATAACTGTATCCCTTTCCTTGAGGAAGAAGGTATTTTTGCTCCTAGACACAAAATACTTTATTCTATACACGTGATTTATATATATATATATATATATACGTGATTTATATATATGTAACGAGCATCTTTTTTCACCACGTTTTTCTGAATTCAAATACAAAATCAAATATCAAAGCGTTAAAACAAAAGTAAAACATTTTTGTCGATTATGCGACATAACTTTGGCTTTTTTACCAAAGACGTTACCACCATTCACAGATATGATAAACTGAAAATCTTCTTGAAAATAACACAAATGTTAATAGAATTCGTTTTTATATGGTAAAACGTATCAAACTTGATTGTTAACTTAAAACTCTTTAAAATTGACACTTGTGATATGTCATCATTAGCCTATATACGTAACAGGTCTTGTAATATCCGATACGATCAGTTCAAATATGAGCCTCCTATTGGCAGATAATATAAAATATCCAAGCCATTATAACTACATAACACAAGGAAATAAATTGGTATTACGATGAGGAAAACTATAATAACAAACTTATGAGGAAAAAAACAAACTTAATAGAAAAACACAGAAATATAAGTTAGGACGGAGATTAATGTGTCATGAGGTTACTCTTATTTTATTATCAATAGCCCTATAATTTGCAAAGATGTAAGTTTTAATAGCTTTACGGCAGCTCTCTTTAGAACACCATAGGTCTATATTTTATGATCACAATTGATCGAAAGAATGAAACCTATATCTCTAGCGTGTAGCTGTGGCTTATACTAAAATTGGTTACAAGGAAAAAATTTATGTTCGCTGGAGGCGTATAAATACAATTGCATCATCATCGGAATCAATTTATCTTACTTTGGGAGCGTCTCTCAGATCCATTCCCATTCTCTAGCGGGTTTAATATACACTTCGCCTCGCAGGCACCCCTTGTTCAGAGTGTTTCTTTTCATTCAGCTGCAAAAATAAAACCTTTAAGAAATAATGCCCGAGTACTGTGCAGAAACCAGTTTAATTATTACAGTATAGAAATACACAAAATAATTTACTTACAAGAAATTAATTTATTTTCTTGTAGTTATCTTGAATTTAAAAAAGACGTTTAGAAATAAAAGTTTGTAATATAAAAAAGTTGTATTTTTGTATATTTATATATTTCAAATTGCCAAAAAATTAAATATAAACATAAAAGCTAGGAAAAATTGTTGTATACAGATTTCTAAAAATACTCTCAAATTTTTGAATATTTGTTTCTCAGCAAGCAATTAAAATTATATGTCGGCATGTGAAACTAATTAATGTTACATAATATTCCGTTCGTATAAGGTAATGTTCCTATACGTTATGTTTTATAAATTATGGAAAACTGTTTCGTAGAAAGGGACAAGTCACACGTACATAAATGCTTTTGAACCATTGTGTGTTGGAGCTACCATTTGTGTTCAGACGGGTTCTAGCGTAAAAAGCAAAAAAGAAAACACTATAAATATTCTTAAACCTTTAATGCTATTATAAATCATTAAAGTAATTTTTCTAAATTGAATACTTATTCCTATTTACCAAATAAGTTATTAAAAACTGACCAATAACATAGGGATCAAAATTTGGAAGCAAATTTTACTACTACCTACCCTTCCAAACAGGTGGTTTTTAAGTGTACGCCTCCGTATGTCACAAGTTTTATAGTGACAGTTTTGCGGATTGCCAGTGTTTTATCAACCCCAGAAATTGTGCACACTGTTTGACTGGGGTGCAGCGGTAAACCGCTCTTTCAATTGTGTCGGAACTGATACGTCAGGATAAAGTGTGCGTCCATTGTTGGATATAATAATTCTATTTCTGGCAGACCGACGAGGTCGAACTTAATTTCGTGACTAGTCGGCTTTGTGTACAATTGCTGTTGCAGGGCGGGGGGACTAACGTTGCTCCTGATTTCCTGGTGTCTCGCTGCATCTCCTTCTTCCTCGAGGACTGCAACTATACGCAAGTACACAGTCTGGCAGTATATGTATGTGTATAGTCTAGCAGCTAATTGCGATACTCTTCACTTTTCTATTCGGCACCACAGTATCATCTTAGACGCAATGGAGTACGAGGGGATGTTTCCTAACTTTTGCTGGAAAGCGGATGTAGTTTCCAGATGGCTAAATCGTATAGTAAAGTGTGTAAGTAGTAAAGTGTAAGTATGCTCTGAGGTGCAGGTGAACATGCTGTCTGCAAAGCATGCATTTAGTTTAACATTGGTCGGATATATTATTATATGCTGGTCTGAATAAAAATATTCTTTTTTTAAAGATTAAATTAAAAATCTCTGGATTTTTATAAACTAAACAACAAAAGTAGTTTTTTATACTTCACGTGCAAGGTTAATTTTTGTTGTGTGATTAATGTAGCACAATTTGGAAACATTGAATTGATAGTATTTCTAAAACATCTCCAAAATAGGATTCAACTTCGCCAAAAAAAGTTTTTATTTTATTTTGTACACCGCTTATGTGCGTTTTTGCACGTCTACCGTACTTATGCGCTTTTCTTCCAAAAATATCTCCGTACGTTTCATATATTTATATTAATTAATATATTTAATAGTTATAATTACTTTACTTCAAGGTGTTTTGTTTTTTATTCCTTATTTGGTACATGTTTCGGGAATCCTATTGTTCCTATCCTCGGCCTTCTTATTCAAAATTAAGAAGGCTGAGGATGGGAACAATAGGATTCCCGAAACATGTGCCAAATAAGGGGAAAAATATATTGTTACGTAATGCGGAAAAGTGTTACGTAATACGGAACGTATCTGGACTATTCCAGCTGTAATGTGTGTGTGCGTACATAATGTTCCTACTTTGAGGTGAAAAACAATTACGGGTCAACTATCGAGTCTATACCAGTACGTACCGGTCAGCGCAGTGTATTCAAGGGCACTGTTTATAGTGGATTCTCGAGAGCGCCTGCTTGTTTAACAAGTCACCCAAAGTGAAAGATTATTCTGGAAGTCAGCGGGGTATAAATACAGCCATTCAGCGACGGGCAAGTTAGTTATTGTCGGGCGATTACACAGTGCATTTATGTGGCGATTGATACAGTGCGGATCCATGTATTGTGTTATGTGTTTTATAATCGTGCGGGATAATTGTAATGCAATTGTGTTTTATATTAGTTAACATTTTATTACGTGTGAACAATTTTTATTTGATTTGTTGTAAGAGACTATCTTGTTGATTTAATTGTGATAATTAAAGCTGGTGATTAGTGACTTAATTTGTGTCTTGTATTTTGTTTTCCACTGTACCATACGACGATCACTAGACCGTCGTAACAATATTGAAGTAATGTAATTATAAATATTAAACATATTATATATGCATCAAGAAACAGACTGTAGCAAAAAGTGTTTGAATTATGTTAATTAATAGGACTATTCTTTAATTAATTAACCGCACTAATAATAAAATAGAGACATTATTCTATTTTATCTGTGTCAACTAATGTTGTTCTAGTCTATACAAAAGTACGATACTATATGTTTTCTAAGGGCAATAATGCATAGGCCTAATATTTCCTGCACCTCAACGGTAAATTCATTAATAAGGCTGCCGTTAGTCAAAATCACTAATGTTTTTATTGGTTAATGTATACCACCAATTGCAATAATTGGTACTTGCAGTCAGTTTGGAGTTACGTTACGTGTTTTTAAAACTATAACGTCTTGCTAGTTTTTTTGTTGGAGTTTTCATTTGAAAAAAATAGTAACAGAAAAATAGTTGAAACAGTTATACTATGTACAACATAAGTTGAATTTTGAAAAGCGTAAATGTGTCAGTACACCAATAAGTCGTAGAACTGTACTCAAGTAGATGGTTTAGTAAACGTCTTTTGAGGAAGAAAAACTTCCGCTTCCACAGAACGTTAGAGGAACTACTGTGACGATTTTAAAAAATAAAAAAGGAAATAAAAGAAATGTAAAATAATTTAAAATCTCACATTATAACAAAACATAAACCCCTAAAGAAAATGATAATGTAACACCGCAATAATACCCAAAATAAACAGTTTAAAACCAAAAAGAACTCGAGACTAAAATTGAGATAACACCCCTTAATAATTAACCCGGCTTTAACCTGCCGAACCCGGCATCAACACGCATAATTACCCGTGAATAAGACTAATAATACTGTAGTATTAAATTGCAACTTGATAAAAACATAACGATGTATAATAATAAAATAAAAAGCAAAGGATACCGTAGTATAATTAAATATGTCAAAGATTAAACCGGTAGATATTAATCGGAATGTGGAACTACTTTTATGGTGAAGCGTAACCGACGCGAAGTTACTTTACCTGCCCCAATAAACAAACCCCACTTGCAATGGAGCGCTCACGCCGTAAGCTGCGCACAGCGTTGGATCGCGACGCAGAGATAAATATGTTGAAAGTTCGTAAAAGAATATCTAAATAACTAAATTGTGCGCCGATGACATCTCTACCAAATCTTAAATAAGAAAATTATGTAATTAATACAGTACTACGACCATAAGGTGAAATTCAACTAATAAATAATCGTGTAAAGTGAATACCAGTGAAACAAACTTTTGCATTAATTATTCTAACAACGAAATATTACTACCAGTCATCTAAGAGGAGAGTACCACACCCAGAATGATCTAACACACGTCAGGAACTTCACCGTCACCGGATACTAAGGTAACGACAGACCTTCAGGAAACACACCGAGGACCGAAGAGCCAAATCAGCATCAACTACAGGAAACCACAGGTGACATGGAGGCTTGTCTTCCATGGTTATGAGATACTAAAATTATAACCAACAAAAGACAATGTAACTAACACTTTAAGACTTTTAAAAACAGACATTATATGTAAAATGTAGTCTGTAATCTAACAAAACTATTTGTAGTAAAAGAGTAAAAGTTTAAACTGTAAAGCATTATTGTTTTAAAAGGTAAATAAAGTCCATTCTTCAAATGGCACAATTTCAAGATTGTATATGGGGAGGTGACCATTATTAAAATACTATATTCAATCCCGGATCCGTGGAAAAAATTAAACCGATGTACATCTTTATTTTGAGGGCCCTTCTGAAAGAATAAAATATATAATCATCTTGTAAACTGTAAGCTGTTGAACCATATATGTTGAGAACTTTAAGTAGAGCAACTAATGTTATTATGTAATAAAGAGATGTCATCTTTAGTACATACTAAATTGAGTGCATAAATCAACAGTCTCCCCTCCCCAGTTTCCTTTTATATTAATTGTTTTGGTAATTTGATTAATTTTCAGCTTGTTACAACGAAGGCAGCCTGTATAATTGGCCAGAGTCAATTAATACAGGTTCCCTCAGTTATAGCGTATGTGACACGCTATACTACATCGCAAGAAAGTTTTGATTCGGGTTTTCCAAACTACACTAAAAATAAAATTTAACAGCGATCTAAACATTAACAACGATGAACTTTATAATTCGTTATTCACATTTACTCAGAAAACTGGAATAAAGTAGTCCACTATTTACACAAGCGACATAGATTACATATAATTAAAACGATGACGTACGATTGAGCTTACATATTGATGGAAGATGAATAACATCTTCCGATTCTTTTGCCTCCTGACGTTTTGATAGGAATATTAAATGCAGGTCAATATGTTAAATATTTGTTTTTCCTACTTCTATTTCAATTTACGGTGACTTTTATTTGAGGCTATGAGTGCCTTTACTCATTTATTCACCTACTTTTTACCCATGTTGTTGTTATGCGATCTATCCATATCACTTTAAAATTAGATTTCTAGACAAGTAAGTCGACATCTACTTTACCTGCCACCTCTTTAGATAAAATTTCTACTCCCATCTTTGAGATCTTGGATTATTTGTTATATTGCATGTAACCACACTAGCATGCTGGTTAAAGTGTCAGATTCGGAGACATAGTGATTATATGATAGCACAAGAATCGAACTTAGTTTGCAGATATTATGTTGGCTGAGCTAAAGTTTTCCTTATGTCACAGAAGTTGACAGCAAATCCTAAGCTTAAATAAGTTAGACAACTCTAGGATTTTAATTGTCTATTAGGTTTTGTATTTTGCTTTAAAAAACTATTATAACCTAGGATAGTTTGCGGTCACAGGGATCGTCGTGTGAAAACAGTGGAAATGAAAGTAGTTGGACACCAGACAGACAGTACAATGTAATTAATGTTTAAAGAAACAATTCCTCAAGCTTACGATAAACACTAATGCAACACAATAAATATAACTTATTTAATATTTTCGCACTAAATATTACATGTCATCAATTATGAATATTTTTACACAATTATTACCTTACACACTAAGCGCATTCAGAATTGCTGAATAAACTGATTCTGGTCTTCGGGCACGCTGTTCCTATACTTCACCTGTGTGGTGTAATACATGTCCTGAAGGTTGACCTGAATGCCGGGAGAACAATTTTATTGACAAATGTATGGAATGTGTGCCTGAAAAGATCACATCATTCCACCGCTCACACTAAGCGTGCAACACGTCACGTAAGTATGAATGTTATATATTTTGCCATCGCTGCAATACAAAGTTTATGTTTCGTTGCCAGATTATTTATTAAATTTACGCCTTATGCTTATGCCAAGTGAAAGACAAACAATTCTGATCCTATCATGACAGTGTACGTTGTACACCTTTTTACATATCCCTGTTAAAGTTAAGAATCCATTTTTGACAATTGTGAGTAACGTAACTTTTTCGTGTCTAAACGTATTTATAACCTCTGAGCCCAAAAAAGGTCGGTGTCAACAGCTGTCTTGCTTGCATTCCACATGTCTTATACCGCACACTATGCTGGAATTTTTAGGCAGACCAGTATTCGGGCCTCCCTCATAAGCATCTGTTGTCATTCATTCTTTGCAACTCCTAAGCAATGGGTGATTTATTACGGTTAAATCTTTTACTCGGAGTGCTTCCATCGTAATATTTTTCGCTTTACGTTTCCATTTCTAAAATCTGGGATTGTGCTCGGAAGATGTGACTGGTGGTTGAAAGACTCTGGTGAAAGACTGTCTTAGGTCTTCCATTTTAGGGCTATGGTCTTCCTTGTTCAATTTTTCCACTCCAGCCGCGAACCATTAGGTAAGCCTTGTTTCGATGGTTAATTCTCTGAAGGTTCAATGTCTATATATCAAAAGAAGCTTTTTCTTCATTTTAGTATGCTGGTTACCTCTTCTGCAAAGGAAATGAGATGCCTTTAATCGAAAACTAACTTAATTATCTCACTTTACTGCATTTCTATCCTGCGATTACTATACTCTTTGTTTTGTTTTTTTTTACTAAGGGATTTATTTATATGTTAAAGACCTATCACTTAAAAAAAAAATGAAACGAAGTACCTGACATGAACACGTATTATTAAATGGTAATTCTCTATGATGTACAGTATAAACACTGTATTGCAATATAACTAATATTTAATCTTTAAATAATAAAGTTGTGCTAGTGGTTATAATCACGAACAGAATTAACACTGTTGCACACCACTATAGAAAAATTATTCCGATTAGCGCTTCCAAGCTTTATAGCTCATTCAAGCTGTGAAGCTTGAAAGCGCTAATCGGAATAATTTTTTCATAGTGGTGTATAACAGTGTTAATTCTGTTTAATATTTAATCATTAGCGATTCCTTGTAATTATTGTAATTATATTCCTTAATAATTTGAAAAATATGCTGTCTTAATCATTTTTAGTGTTGAAATATTTTGTAAAGTTTATCGTTAACTTGACACAGTTTAAAACATCTGTATCAACATTTCAATATTTCTTATCAAGCTTTGAACTTTACCGTCATTATTAGAAATCAGGCAGTAAAGGAGTAATTATTATACTTCTTATAAATTTTAACTTTATGGAATTATACATTTATTCTTATTATGTAATAATAACAGTAATAATAATATTAATAATAATAATAACCATCATCATCATCATCATGTGGAATAGTTTCTGTTATTGGTGATATATCATATGTATAGATATCCACAAGGAACATTCATAATTTATTTATTACTTCTGTATCGTTCGTATGTAGATCCAAATAACGACTATAAATTGCATCGAAACGTCAATTCATATGTTTAAAATCTGTGCTTAGTTAATGATCAGACGTCGGAAAGCATTTTATAGTTTACTGATTTACAGTCATAAGAAAGCTAAAGTTTTCTTGTACTTACGGAAACTCCGTATTGAAAAAATGTAGTTTATAACAAAGGTAGGAAGTTTTATCGACTGTACTGACTAACAGAAACGAATATAACTGCCAATGTAGAATTTATAAGCAAAATTTTTAAAAAATTTCAACGATAACGTGCTGGTACTAATTGTTTTAAATAAGTCGAAATGGACAGGAACACAGATTTCATTAAAGATTCATTGTTTTCAAAATACCGACAGGCACATTGTACAAATGTTTCTGCAGTTTTAACACGAGTAAATGTAGTTTATTATTTTTTTGTAATTGTACAAACATTTCCACTACAAGCTTTTGTATTTGATAATTCTAAATTTTTTTGTGCACTACTCTTGGCTTCTTCTTTATTAAAAAACTGAGAATAATTCAAATTCTCAACAGAAAGAAAACATTAGTATCTTATGTGTATTAAAATGAAGACTCTTTTTCTAAGTATTTAAAAAATTTGTATAACAATTGTAGATGGGATGAAAGTAACATTAAGAAAAAAATATTACTTACTTTTAAGTTCACATAAGAATGTATTTTTAATGAAGACATAATTTTGTAACGACAAGAGTTAATATGTTAAATCAATAAAATAACTATATACATGTAAATGAAAATGCACTGATTTAGTAGATGATAAAGGTACAAATCATCTTTTATTTTCCAAAAATATCATTTAAAATGAAAATGTTTTACATGATACATATGACCACACAAAACATGATACCAAAAACCTAATCCACTTACCATTCATAATTTAAAACTTTAAACTCAAGAAAATAAATGTATTTATTTAGTAAATGTAATTAAAGGTAAAATTACATAAGAAAAGGGAAAACAAAATATAAATAAACACAAAACCTTTACAAAGAGCAATGTAGATTCCATTAGTAAAAGTGTATTTAAAGAAAGTTTTTTCAAATCAACACGTGTAATGACGATTTTAATGAAAATGATTTTACTAATGTAAGCTATTTTACACAATATTGTTAGGGCGTACAAGTTTCAGTGTAAGTTATTGAAGTAAGAGTACACTGTACTCTTAAAGTGTTAGAAGTACGAGTATACACAGTACATTGTGCACGTTCTCAGCTATATAAGTAATTACATTAAAATGATGTTGCGCTAAGAGGGTATTGTGTAATTAAAGCGTCTTAAGCGTTCACTAATATCTTTTTACAGAAAACGACTTACCTTTTGGACTCGGACATCTTGTGCACTGTGAGGACACCGCTTGTGCACGTGTCAAGTATCAACCCTGTTGTTTAATCAGCGCTTGACACGAATTCTGACTATTAGTTCTTTAATGGGTTCCATAGAAACCCGAGTATCAGTGAGAGACAGACGACACAAAAACCTTAGTTTAGGGTTGAGTTTTACTCATTACTTATCCACTATCCTTACTTGATTCCATACATACATGGATAAGGATATGGATAAGGATATGGGGTTTAAATATTATTCAGATGTTGGTTTTTGTTTTACTTTGATTGTGTTGTTGTTCTTGATTAAACACGTATCGAGTAATACACTCCTGTAGGTTTCCTGTTATGCTGTTATGAGGCAAAGATGAAAAAAATATGCATGTTACTATAAAGTAAATACTCTAAAATTCTACAAAAAACGTTATTAACACTAGCACACTTTTTTGGTAAACTGCTATCCAGAATGTTCCCATAAAATATGATAAATCATCTAACTAGCTTTTTACTCTAAAGAAAATTTTAAAGCTCATACTGCCTGCATTTTTGTGTCCTTTGTTGTAATACTTCAAGTATGGGAATGCTTCAAGACAATATGTTTTCCAGTCTCCTGTTTACTATACTTAAATGTATATTTTATCATTCAAATTTACGTGTGGTTTACTAGAAAACAGTAGACACGACATATAAATATTGTAACGTACGATTAATGATGAATGGCCTTCTTTTTTCTTTTGTATGAGTGATACGTTTTTTTATGGTTGAATTAAGTTGAAATCCTTTTACGCCCCGCGTTGGAAGCGCCAATCTGTAACGATAGTTTTCAGAGTTTTATTTGGTTTTGTTATTTTCTTCGTTTAACGCCCCGCGTTTGAAGCGCCAATGTGTAACGTAAGATTAATGATGAATGGTCTTCTCTTTTATTTATCTTTTATTATAAATTATTATTAACCTTAAGGGGTTTAGCGAGTTATAGTTTTCACTTCGATCAACGATTTTAATTACCGTAGCGTAATAATGCAATACTATCCCTTAATCCCTCTTTCTTTATTTGCTTTGTAAAAAGAAAATAATTATTATTTATTTGTCTGATGATTTATTAAAAAAATGTATAAACTATTTCGTTTGTATGGCGGGACTAGGCTTGTCAATGTTTGCATTCGATTGTAGTTTCGAGTTGCCTATTGGAGGTTATCTTCGTGATCTTTTATTTACGATGAAGTTCAAATCGCCGAAAATGTTTTACTCTTCTTTTGTTAAACAATAACCCTGTAATTATATTTTACTCAAGAAATAAAAACTCATTTACCATTAATTGGGAATAATTATAACATTTATTTTCATGAATTCAGTTTAATGACTCTAAGGTCGAAGTTGTTAATTGCCCGTATCGACTCATCATGCAGATATTTTTTAATTGTTACTTGGCTCAAACCAACAGCCATTTTTGAGGTTAGGATAAAGGAAGGTGTTGCTCGGGACTAAATCGGTGAGTGGGTGAGAAAGCAAGTCAAGCTTCAATTCTTTGGTTTTAGCTATCGCAACAAGTAACCTGTAAGATGTTGAATTGTCTTGGCAAAACAGCACACTTTTTCCCTTAAATGTGGCCGTTTTTTCTAGATTTCGCAGTTTGAAAAGTGCACTAGGTTTGAATAGAATTTTCCACTACTTTCTTTTCCTTTTTAACGTAGTCAGTGAGATAACTCCACGTGTGTCCACCAAAAACAGTCGCCATAAACTTGCCAGCTGTAGGAATTTTCTTTGCTTACTTTGGAGTTGGTTTGCCTATCGGTTTTCATTGTTTTGACTGTTGTTTGGTCTCATGAGTGTTGTAGTGGACCCAAGTCCCATCAACGGTTTTGAATCGACGGATGAATCGACGGAAACATTTGGTTGGATTGCAAGTACAGAGTGCCAAACAATCAATAGAAACATCCTTCCGACACATTTTTGGTCAAGTGTCAACAAACGCATCACCCATATAGCCACAGAATAGTCATACACATATGTTCGTGTAAGATATTGAGCACAGGTACCTTTGACATAATAACAGTCTCTGCTATCTCACTTACTTTCGTTCTACGGTCTGCCAAAACGAATTTGTGGATTTGTCGGTTTTTCTGGCGGAGTCACTTCAATGGGACGTCCAATACGTGAGTCGTCAATTGTGTTTGTTCGACCCATTTTAAATTCAACAACCCAGAATTTAATCGTTGTGAGCGATGGAGAAGAGACCCCCAATCCAGCTTGTTTTTTTTATATCCGTTGCAGCTAAATCTTTAAACAAATGATAATCGCAGCACCAATTTCCAATCTAGCTATTGTTAAAAGATGTTCGAAACCATCTCTGTGTTGCTGGCACAATCTCTGTTAGACCTGGGAACGCTTCACTCTACCCTTGTACTATGTAGTATATTATGCTAACTACTCGTATCTGAATCATATCTTTTTCTTAATAAGTTTTCTTTTGCTTGTACATCTCCGTTGATTACATGAATTGCGTAAATCCGTTCGTTTCGATTTTCAAGTTCTGGACATGTTTAATAATTAATTGTATGGGACAAAATATGCATAGGTCTCCTCTTCCATTGTTTGTGACCACACAAAACGTCCTGAGAATTTTATTTCTACTTACCGTGTAATTACTTATTTATACTGTATCCACTTCGTCTCAATATGAACACTACGGTTATTGAAATTCTTACATCATATTAACTTGGCATATTTCGTCTACAAAACGCAAACATTCATTGGTCTCTGAAACTCACATTATAGAAGAAAGTGATTCAAATAAGTAATGCCATCTATCCTTAGATAGATTAACATTATTGAAATACGACATCGATTAATGTCGTTAAAATATTATCTCTCCTTAAATTAGTATTACGACACGTACAAATTGTTGTTAGTGAAATCGTACTGAAATGAAAGGTCTCTTCCCGTCTCAATAAGGTTTTCAAAATATTATTTGTAAAAGTGCTTAGATATAACAAAAGCAAATTTCAGTTAGTCTTACAAGGCATAAGTCTCATTCTTACGAAGCTAGTACTGGTAGTTTCTCGATGTAACATTAATAGCAATGTCTTTAGATTGTACTGCCGCGGAAAGTACAATTCAGAGGTAACGTTATGTATATTTACACACATCACTAAGTGAATTTGAAAAGTTGAACACTTTTTAAAAATACGATGATAACAGACCGTCTGCATTTAAATAGAAAGTTCAAAATAAAAGTAGAATTTACAACACAAGCATAATACTTAATACAGTCATGTAGAAGGACGAGAACTTTATATAGTTTACTTCAGTTTAGAAGGAAAACTTGTGTTTCCCTGAAAAGTTTATAGGACTCTTTGTAATAAAGTTTGAACGTTTGCATACAAAAGCAAGGAAAACTTTAAGTCAGCACTTCAATAGAAACGTAGTAAAGACACGTCGTGCCTTAAGAACGTTTAAGCGTTTAACAGTTTTGTTAGTTTTTTTTTTACATGAAGAGATGAAAGTGTTATTTTAAATGTACATCTGAATGATTGCGGCTGAAACATAACTTTACTTTTATGGGCTAGCTATAGTGTGGGCATGTACTATTGACCATTACTGAAGTTTGGATTCTCGAATCCAGGTTTTTGGTATATTACGTACGAACAGACTTTGCTAACCATATTGCAGTGTAGCCTAAACAATATCTGCAAAAATCTAAGCAATATAAACATCTAACGTAGTAATAATTCTCATTAATTAACTGAAAGAATGGTCGATAAGTTTTACTCTTGTCGTATACCTTGATTTGTAAGCACGCTTCATTTTTTCGCCATACCAGTATTTATTATGGAAAACATTAGTGCTTAGAATGCTAGATCATTGATGTACGCTTCGTGTCCTTGACTTTGAAGCGTGGCTTACTTAAATATTTGCAATTGCGTTACAGAAAAAGTAAAATTATGGAAATTCTAGCAGGTCACAGTAATATGGCAGTTTACTGATTGCGTCAAACTGAATTAATAGTGAGGACCCGTAACAATTTCCAGTTACTTTATTTCACGAAGATATTGTAGAGCAAGCGTGCTGTGATACACTCTAGATATGAAATCGCTCCACGTTATTTATCTGAGGATCGATATTGATAGCTTTATTTTTCACTTCTAGTACTGTCTTAATAATGGTGAAAAATCAGCATAAAAGAAAGCAGTAAATAAGTATTTTTTATATTTAAACCTACGTATGTCTTCTGTTTTGTATTATAAATCGTTCTTTATCTAATACGTATACTTATCTTGTAGAAATTGTTGTGTTTACAGTAATATGCGATAAATGAAACTTTACTATATAGTAAGGATCACAACGGAGACCGCATAATCAAGAATGTATACATAGAAGTGATAAAATATGTTGATAATATAATATATGACTGACATCACTCTAGTAATGATATCTACTTTATTACATTTCAGTTCTGTCATGTCAACTTTTACAACATACGTTATGGCGCAAGTAAAATATGTTATAATTTAAATTTTTTGCGTGAAAATACAAAGAACGTTATCACGATAATAAATTACTATTTCCTCCAAGGCTACTCTTTTATTTTCTTCCGTATCCGACGTTTTGTATTTCTTTCTCTTCTTTTGGAAAAGTTATCTATCAATCACTCACAACTACGAGCTTCGTATCTACTACGAGTGAAATAAAGTAGACTGGACTGAAAAATTTAATGAAATAAATAACCTGTGCTTTTGTGGCTAAATAAAGCCTTTAATTAATAGATTTGATAAGTTTAGGACGTAGCTTAATAAAAAATATGCAGATATATTGTTCAAATATTATGAGTAAACTTTTAAAAAGATTCTGTTCTAAACTACAGCTTACAAAAGAAGGAATAAACGCATATGAGACATAGGTAATGTTAATTATATTTGAGATGAAAGTGTTAAGGAGTTGAATCCTGACTACAAGAATGGAAAATTTCCTAAACCCATTTGAAATTACGAAGGGATTCTGGATACAATATATTCCTTGTACTCGTACGCTTTTTAATTGAAATACGTAGGCCAAACCTACAGCGGACCAATGGGACCATCGCTTTATAACCAACTGTAAACACTATGAGAAGGTCTAAGTATACACGTCGTACTCTATAGCCAAAAACAAAAACACAAAACACAAAACACAAAAACAAAAAGCAAAAATGTGTACTGACATTTACTTTAGACTAAGCAAAAAGTAAATTTATTTTATTGTAATAACAATATCTGGGAATATCAGACACTAATAAAGTAGAAACTAATTAGAGACTATTTTTAATTTGCTTTGTTAGAAGTTCAGAAGGAAAGGAACGCATGTGAGATTATTATTACTTGTGTTAAATAACAATTTTGACACAATACGCAATTATTCAGAAAACGCTGAATTTTATCTGAATAAGCTAATTGAAAGACACTGAATAGTTGCTTAAAGGAAAGATGTGAAACGTGTCTGATGCAACGTGCTTGTTTGAGATTTTTCCTTAGAAAGAAATTTTGGTGAGTAATATGTTGTAGGTGTTTAAGCTTATTGCCTTCCGTTATGTCAGTTACTTCTCCATAACACCATAACTAATTAAGGGAATGATGCAAAGAAAAATAGACAGATAGATAGATAGATATGTAGATAGATAGATAGAGAGAGAGAGAGAGACGAACAGAAAAATTCACGGATAGAGACAGAGGCAGAGAGTGATAAGACAGAAATCTAGTGATACAAGGCGTCTCAAATAATTTTTATTTATCTAGATTATGTAAATGATATATACGTATTGTAACGCGACATAATGATAGTCCTGTTTTAAATAAAAAATTGCTCAATTCAGTAGAAATCAGAATGGATAGAATCAACTAGTCTACCAATTTAAATGAATAATAAACCTTTAAAAACTAGATCATAAAATGTAATAAAAATAACAAAGTACAATACAAGAGTGCAGTAAGCAAATAAAATGTATAATAAATCATAATATACAAACCTGTCAAACGAATGTTGATGTAAGAGAGTGGGGAATAAGGGTAGTCACTAGTTAAACAGAAAAGAACTGTAAAAACTAATGATCCCTATTATAATTCAAATATGTTATAAATACAATGTCATTGGAGTGGTGACAGCATAAGTGCGGGTTAATTACTTTCAGAAAAAAAGGAAAACGCATAAATAACATCAATAGTGAATTGTGGTGAAGGGTTTCATCTCAGATTGAGATGTTAGTGAAGGTTTTGGTGTAAGTAGTTGTATTTGTGTTCTGTACCAAAACCTATAGTTATTAACATTTATAAACTACATTGTAAGTTAGTTTGAGCCTACTGGCAAAGTAAGAAAATTGTGTACTAGAAACAATAACAATAATCTATGAACAATAATCTATTCATTGGCCAGTAATGCTTGATAAGATTGATGGGATGGAATTTACATTTATAAATGTAGAATTTGGCCATGAAGGCAATACCTCGAAGGTAACATGTTAAAAGATTTTGTTCTAATTATATTATTTGTTAATTTATGATTGTAAACTTGTCCATGTAAACACTACTTTAAGTAATAAGTCAAAAGATTTCATTTTTAACTATTGTGAAAACATGTTATGGGTCAAGGCTCATGTAATAAGATGTAACTCAGGAAAAAGGGTTCAAAACCAAAAACCTAGGTAATAATAAATGTAATTTAGAATATATTAATGAAATGCTATTGATGGCTTAGGCCACAAGTTCCATACAAAGGAAATAATGTCAGAAATGAGTAGATTAGTAAACCAATGTGATAAAACAGGACAAAATTTATCTGATGAACTTAATCGTTTTAATGGTAATATTACACATTAGATTAATTTAAAGAATTTTGAAGTGATATAACAAATGCAAAAGTAAAGCATAGGCGCAAAATTAGAATTTTTGTAAGGTGAGAAATCATCCTTTATAATGACCAACTCCTGTAAAATGAGGTATCAAAATACTTACAATTTTACAAGGAAAACCACTAAGTAACTTAAAATTAATGTGATCTAAAGCTAGAAAGGAAGTATTTTTAGCATAGGTGTAAAGATATTTGATTTTTGTAAACTGGTCATGTGACACCAGAGTTCACAAGTATTAACCAATAGCAGGCCAGAGTTTCTTGGGCAAGGCCGTTAACGAAGAAACGAATTATATTTATTCCATTGTTAACTTCAAGAGAGGGCAGATGAGCTCTGTATAATAAGAAATTTAACGTAAAACAAGGAATCAGTTGTTAAACGAGTGGAACAGTATAAACAACTGCAAATCAAAGTATTAATTACTATATAAAGGAAGAGAATAAACTGACTGCCATTAACAGATGAAAACACCAAGAAATAGAAAAACTTCGATCACGAAAATGAAAGCAAAATTCGAACATTTCTGTGTGGGTGAGATCAATCGTGTTTATAATTAATCCACAACTATGACTACACAACAATCAGGTTAACTCAACAAACACCAACAAACTGAACACAAGTGACAACAAAAGAAATAAACTTAAATTAAAACTGAGAACACACTAAAAATCATTTATTTCCAAAGAGACGGGGCGAGGACATTTTCGGACAGCGTTCTCAGCTGAATACATCAGCGGCAATTTTGTCCGTCTCACCGCTAACCCTAGTGAATCAAATATTCGCCGTTACCTAGCAACCAAACTATATTTATCATAATACTAGTTAATAAGATTTTAATTTTACCGACATTTGTGATGTAGGTATTGTACTTGTTATTTGCATTTCTGACTTCCATAGAGGTCTCAAAGAACCCGGAACCCTGAGATTTTTATTATTTTTTTAAAGTTAATTAAATCCTTAAATTTTTAGTGACCGTCAATCAGTGAATGTTTTAGTGGATAGTTAGTGAGGATCGGTCAATAATACAACTTTAGTTATTTTGCGTCGACGTTTCGACAATATTTATTGTCATCTTCAGGACCTGTGTATGAAATACAATAGAAATATCAAACATAACGAAACAATTAAATATTTGGGTGAACGTGTTGGTGATGTGAGTGTGTGCGTGTGTATGTATGTATCATTTTTACGTGAAGACTTATGATAGTTTGTTTACATCTTCAAATTATCTTTAAGAAAGCGAGCAAATTATAGTATGAGAGAACTTAATTTATACAGTATTACAATTTAAATTACTAAATATAATGTTATTTTAATTAATTAAACAAACAGTAACCAACAATTGGATATTAGATTGGTACAAAAATTGTTTATACCTACAACAGTCAACATATAGCAAAGTAATATATTACCTATAAGTAAAACAGATTAGGGGATGTTCACTACGTAATTATTAAAAGTTATTTTTACCATGTTTCACTCCCTACTGGTGTTAGCAAACAATCATAATTTAGAAACATACAATTTACACAATATTGTAAAACATTACGACTTAAATCAGATAGTTGACAAAGGTTACACACAAAAGTTTCCGGTAAATTTTACTAACAGGTAAACTTGGATAATACGGTAATTGTAATCATATTGTAAAATATAGTCAAGAGTACTATAGAATAATGTAATTTATGTATGTGTCCACAATCACCCTTCTCTTTCACCCATGCTCCCCCCGCCAGTCCACCCAGCCTCTCACTCTAACCTGAAATTGATCTATCACTCACTATCACCCCACTCACACACTCACTCACTCTCTCTCTCTCTCTCTCTCTCTCTCTCTCTTCTACATCTCACTCACTGTCTCCCTTCCTCCCTCTCTCACTCTTCCACCCTTCGCTCTCACACTCTCTCTCTCCCTCTCATTATCTCTCTTCATTCACTCTCTCTCTCTCTCTCTCTCTCTCTCTCTCTCTCTCTCTCTCTCTCTCTCTCTCTCTCTCTCTCTCTCTCTCATTATATCTCTTCATTCACTCTCTCCCCCCTCGCTCTCTCTCTCTATCTCTCTGTCTCTCTCTCTCTCTCTCACTCTCTCTCTCTCTCTCCCTCTCATTTGTCATTGTCCACGATTGGCACGCTAAAACACTCACCATTTTTATTACACTATCATCCTCATATAAATAGAGAATTATACACACGATAACAGAAATGATTTACCAACTTGTATTAAAGGGTTACAGACTTTATAACACAACATTATAGATAACAGATCTATTATATGAAAATGGTTATTACTTAATATTTACATTTTGGTCAATGTTATTTACCTGGAACTTGGTCTATACAGAGTACCATAGTCAATGTAGTTCAAATATATGTCGGTCATAATCTCTCTCACATGATCCCTCAATCTCTCTCTCTCTCTCTCTCTCTCTCTCTCTCTCTCTCTCTCTCTCTCTCTATTCTAAACAGATATATACCACAAATCTAACACGTAGACTTGTACATACACACACGCTAGAATTACATACGCACACACACACACACACACACACACAACGAAACAACCTCACAAGTCAACTACACATTCGAGAATCCATACATAAATATAACACTATTTTATTCACTTATTTTTATCATCTAAGTGTAAATTATGCACAACGGAGATGCCCACTGTACTGAGTTTAAAACTGATCGACTATGTGTCTATAAGAAATGTTATATGTTTCTTAGCTAATACTAAATAATATGATCAGTGAGACACTTACAATTGTTGCTGACGCCAAACACACAACTGTAAATTTTCCCTAACCAACACCTTATTATAAAGCAGAACAGACGACCCTTGTACATTTGTAGGAAATTAAGTAACATGTGTTCGGAAGACAGTTGAGAAAGATTTGCACTAGGGGGGAGTGTGACACTAATTAATATCTAACGACAAGCTGGCCACTAATGACCAACACATCATGTAGGGAGACTACTGAATATTTCTTCAAATTCATGTTTTGACGGTGTGTATAAGTTGAGCATAACTGGACGAGAGGTTTTGAGTATCAGTGCGAAAATTAATGGAGTGAGGGTCACTTTTAATTTGAATCATTTCCAGTACGCACCTTTTGAAATAATTATTTTCGTAATATTTAATTTGGGTGTTGTTGAAGTCAAATTCATGACCGGTGTTTAAATGGTGAGATACTAAAGCGTTGGGGTTATCATTATGGTTTTTTTATGGCAATCATACCTATGTTGATAAATTCTCTTATGTAAATATTGGGACGTAATACCAGTGTATGTGGCTGGACAGTCATTGCATTGGATAGTGTATACGACATTAGATCGTTTATCTTTGGATGTCTGGTCTTTGAGGCTTGCGAAGAGAGATCGAACAGTATGTTGGTTTTTGAATGCTAAAGTGTTTTGAATTTTTGATAGGCATTTTTTAAGTTTTTCAGAAAGCCCTTTAACATAAGTTGTAGAAAAGTATGAGCCAGCGTTGGGCTCAGGTGTATTAGATTGGGCAGATGTAAGATTGGGGCTCAGCGGATTTGCGCGATGTTTATGAATTACCTGTTTGATTATGTGGTCTGGGTAACCATTGTTTTTGAAAATCTTAAATACTAATTCCGTGTTTTTTTGATGAAATGATTGATCACTTAGACCGGTGGCTCTCTTATATACCGAGTGGATTAAGTTAGTTTTTAGATGTATGGGATGGTTGGAATTAAAATGCAGATATCTACCGGAGTTGGTGGGTTTTATGAACCAATCAGTGACTATAGTACCATCTGTCTGTCTAATAACCTTGGTATCAAGAAATGAAGTGGAACTATTCTGTTCGTGCTCTATTGTGAACTGTATTCGTTCAAAGCCCATTAGTTTGGAATTGAACAGAGATAAGATTGTGTCGTGTTGGTCATATGGAATACATGTTATAATATCGTCCACGTATTTATATAGGAAGGGGAGTTTAAATGGTAGCGTAGGGATAACTATGTCAAGAAACTGGTTCATGGAAATGTCAGCTAAGATGGGCCCGAGACTTCGGGCATTTTAATTCCAACCATCCCATACATCTAAAAACTAACTTAATCCACTCGGTATATAAGAGAGCCACCGGTCTAAGTGATCAATCATTTCATCAAAAAAACACGGAATTAGTATTTACGATTTTCAAAAACAATGGTTACCCAGACCACATAATCAAACAGGTAATTCATAAACATCGCGCAAATCAGCTGAGCCCCAATCTTACATCTGCCCAATCTAATACACCTGAGCCCGACGCTGGCTCATACTTTTCTACAACTTATGTTAAAGGGCTTTCTGAAAAACTTAAAAAATGCCTATCAAAAATTCAAAAAACTTTAGCATTCAAAAACCAACATACTGTTCGATCTCTCTTCTCAAGCCTCAAAGACCAGACATCCAAAGATAAACGATCTAATGTCGTATACACTATCCAATGCAATGACTGTCCAGCCACATACACTGGTATTACGTCCCAACATTTACATAAGAGAATTTATCAACGTAGGTATGATTGCCATAAAAAACCCCATAATGATAACCCCAACGCTTTAGTATCTCACCATTTAAACACCGGTCATGAATTTGACTTCAACAACACCCAAATTAAATATTACGAAAATAATTATTTCAAAAGGTGCGTACTGGAATTGATTCAAATTAAAAGTGACCCTCACTCCATTAATTTTCGCACTGATACTCAAAACCTCTCGTCCAGTTATGCTCAACTTATACACACCGTCAAAACATGAATTTGAAGAAATATTCAGTAGTCTCCCTACATGATGTGTTGGTCATTAGTGGCCAGCTTGTCGTTAGATATTAATTAGTGTCACACTCCCCCCTAGTGCAAATCTTTCTCAACTGTCTTCCGAACACATGTTACTTAATTTCCTACAAATGTACAAGGGTCGTCTGTTCTGCTTTATAATAAGGTGTTGGTTAGGGAAAATTTACAGTTGTGTGTTTGGCGTCAGCAACAATTGTAAGTGTCTCGCTGATCATATTATTTAGTATTAGCTAAGAAACATATAACATTTCTTATAGACACATAGTCGATCAGTTTTAAACTCAGTACAGTGGGCATCTCCGTTGTGCATAATTTACACTTAGATGATAAAAATAAGTGAATAAAATAGTGTTATATTTATGTATGGATTCTCGAATGTGTAGTTGACTTGTGAGGTTGTTTTGTTGTGTGTGTGTGTGTGTGTGTGTGTGTGTGTGTGTGTGTGTGTGTGTGTGTGTGTGTGTGTAATTCTAGCGTGTGTGTATGTACAAGTCTACGTGTTAGATTTGTGGTATATATCTGTTTAGAATAGAGAGAGAGAGAGTGAGAGGGAAAGAGAGAGAGAGAGAGAGAGAGAGAGAGAGAGAGAGAGAGAGAGAGAGAGAGAGAGAGAGAGAGAGAGAGAGAGAGAGAGAGATTGAGGGATCATGTGAGAGAGATTATGACCGACATATATTTGAACTACATTGACTATGGTACTCTGTATAGACCAAGTTCCAGGTAAATAACATTGACCAAAATGTAAATATTAAGTAATAACCATTTTCATATAATAGATCTGTTATCTATAATGTTGTGTTATAAAGTCTGTAACCCTTTAATACAAGTTGGTAAATCATTTCTGTTATCGTGTGTATAATTCTCTATTTATATGAGGATGATAGTGTAATAAAAATGGTGAGTGTTTTAGCGTGCCAATCGTGGACAATGACAAATGAGAGGGAGAGAGAGAGAGGGAGAGTGAGAGAGAGAGAGAGACAGAGAGACAGTGAGAGAGAGCGAGGGGGGGAGAGTGAATGAAGAGATATAATGAGAAAGAGAGAGAGAGAGAGAGAGTGAATGAAGAGAGATAATGAGAGGGAGAGAGAGAGTGAGAGCGAAGGGTGGAAGAGTGAGAGAGGGAGGAAGGGAGACAGTGAGTGAGATGTAGAAGAGAGAGAGAGAGAGAGAGAGAGTGAGTGAGTGAGTGAGTGGGGTGATAGTGAGTGATAGATCAATTTCAGGTTAGAGTGAGAGGCTGGGTGGACTGGCGGGGGGAGCATGGGTGAAAGAGAAGGGTGATTGTGGACACATACATAAATTACATTATTCTATAGTACTCTTGACTATATTTTACAATATGATTACAATTACCTTATTATCCAAGTTTACCTGTTAGTAAAATTTACCGGAAACTTTTGTGTGTAACCTTTGTCAACTATCTGATTTAAGTCGTAATGTTTTACAATATTGTGTAAATTGTATGTTTCTAATTATGATTGTTTGCTAACACCAGTAGGGAGTGAAACATGGTAAAAATAACTTTTAATAATTACGTAGTGAACATCCCCTAATCTGTTTTACTTATAGGTAATATATTACTTTGCTATATGTTGACTGTTGTAGGTATAAACAATTTTTGTACCAATCTAATATCCAATTGTTGGTTACTGTTTGTTTAATTAATTAAAATAACATTATATTTAGTAATTTAAATTGTAATACTGTATAAATTAAGTTCTCTCATACTATAATTTGCTCGCTTTCTTAAAGATAATTTGAAGATGTAAACAAACTATCATAAGTCTTCACATAAAAAATGATTACATACATACACACGCACACACTCACATCACCAACACGTTCACCCAAATATTTAATTGTTTCGTTATGTTTGATATTTCTATTGTATTTCATACACAGGTCCTGAAGATGACAATAAATATTGTCGAAACGTCGACGCAAAATAACTAAAGTTGTATTATTGACCGATCCTCACTAACTATCCACTAAAACATTTAAAGTTAATGTTTAATACAATTTGTATACTTGCACAATGGAATTGTGCACCCGAGTCGACCCGACTATGTTCTTGTTCGACCAAAAGGTCGACTATTTTTGTCTTGAATAAATTAAATAAGAATAAATTTCATCAAACTGATCAATCAGAGTTGTTATTTGCAGAAATATTAGATCAGTTACAGAAAAATTACAGGCAGCAGCAAGGAGTGTGGACAAACGAACGCGCCAGACTGCGTAACCTGTGAACAAGACGTCTAGCCGGTCGAAGATGAAATCGATTACCGCAACAAGGCGGTTTTTACCCTTTCAGGATAATTTTCTTTTACAATTCTTTTTTCAATAAACAAATACAGATCGACACTTTATTATCGGTAACGCACAAGTTACATTACAGATGACGTAACCAACGTGTGGCTAAATAACCCGTGAAAAACACGTTTCATTACAATATGTATCATTTATACTGAGATACGTGAATATATTATGTATATAGATCACTTCATTCAAGAACTACGCGATCACTTGGGATTGTTAATTTACTGATACGGACAGTAATCTGTACATTGTATCTTTGTATAACCTATAATTGTGAAGAGTAGGAAAGGTCTCACTTACAAATAGACATACGTCAGCTTGCAGATATTATTCATTGGCACAACAACCACTATCCTACGTGACCTTGAAGGATGTGGCCACAGTACATTTGACACTAAATAAAAAGGGAGTGAGTATACAACGGCAATAAACAGTAAAACTCCAAACTCCTAAAACAAAAGACGTTTGTAATATTTTCTACGATAGTTTCACTGTGTCCTACTGAATGTGACTTGCGGTTGGTGTTAACAGGTAGTTTTTAAGTAACACACACACACACACACACAATAGCACGTGTTTTTAACTTGCTTACTTACGATGTTTAAACTGTGTCTAAATTTATTTATGAGAAGCTGTCATGGTGTAGTTATGTAGATTTAAAAAACCACAAACGTAGTGTATAATTTTCATGGAATAGCAGTGTAAGTACAACCGTAGGAAAAATTTAATGCATCATTGTCGTTTGTTTATAGGTCCTGCATGCTTAAAATCTGACCATTAGAGTGCTTTTCCAGGAGGCACAAGATATTTTTGCATCAAGATATAAGAGACTTGTTCCTATATACTGATTTTTCTGTAGGATACTTTACATATGAAAAATTCCGTGCTTTGTTACTGGCTTTTTACATTAGATTACAAAACTAAATCTCACACCGTTATAAAATGTGAATAATTATTGCCGATTATGAAAATAAATCTTTGCTTTTCCGGCAAATACGTTAGCCTCCCTTCAGGCGTGATAAATTAAAAAAAAATTATGAAAATTACGAACGCTTGAAAAACCAATTGTTCTTTATTGAGAAAAATAAGTTTAACTTGTGCGGTAATCTGAAGGTGTTTAAAAGTAACTCTTGTGACATGTAAGCTTTATCCTATACACTTTATAGGTTTTATTATATCCGATACGATCAGACCAGAAATCACCCTTCCAACGGCAGGTAGACAATATCCAGAGCAACATAACTACATAACTCAAGGAAATAAATTATAATTACAATAAGCAAAACTGTAATAACAAAATGTAAAGAGACAGAGATTTAGGATAGATAACAGTAATGTATGAAGTGAGAATGAGAACAATATAACTTGAGGTTTGTCTTATTTTATTATTAATCTAATTTTCATACGTTTAAGTTAATTTTAATATCGTTATTTTAGAACTATGATCAGAAACTAATGTATGTATTTTATAATTTTAATTGACTGAATGAATGAAACCTATAATAGAAGCAATATCGCTATGGTAAAGCTTTGGGTTCTACTAAAATTGGTTACAAGAAAAAAGTTTTGTTCGCTCCAGGCGTATAAATACAATTGCCTTTATCATCAGAATCAATTTATCTTACTTTAGAAGCGCCTCTCAGATCCGATCCCTCTCTCCTGTGCGTCTAATACATACTTTGCCTCGCAGGCACCCCTTATTCATAACTTCCTTCATTTAAATATCACTATAATATTGACGACTCGGAACACAAAGTTTTTTATAAGCAAAAACGTAAAGTTTTACCTTACAGCCTAAACCGGCTTTCACCTATAGAAGGCTTCATCAGAGGCTCTGATGAAGCCTTCTATAGGTGAAAGCCGGTTTAGGCTGTAAGGTAAAACTTTACGTTTTTGCTTATAAAAAACTTTGTGTTCCGAGTCGTCAATATTATAGTGATATTTAGTTAAGTAACGGACACGTCATGGACAACGAAATCCAAGAATTTCCTTCATTTAGTTACAAAAACAGAACTTAAATTTAAAAAAGTACCTAACCGTTTAAAAACTAGTATAATTATTACTACAGAATACAAAAAATTATTTTCTTATAAGGAAAAAGTATTTTAATTTTTTATAATTTTACAAGTTAAACAAATAATTGTGAGAATGAAAGTGACTAAAATAAAATCTTGTGTTTTCTTATAGTTCTCTTGAATTAAACATTTTTAACATAATTTTAAACTTTCTAATATTTACAGGGTTATTCAAAAAGAAAGAACCGATTTCATAACGCAATATTTTAATAAGGGAAATTAATTCAGAATTCCAATCAAATCACAAGTATCCTACTTTTCAAATAGAATAATCAATTTTTATTTCCTGTCTTACAAGTGTTAAATGTGGCCACCACTTGCAGCACGGCCAACATAAGGCGATATGAGAATTCTTCCCAGATGCGTAGCAACATATCACGATCCACAGATTTGATCGCTGTTGTTATTCGATGTTTCAGGTCATCGGGGTTGGTAGTGGTGAGTAGCGGTGGAAATATTAGTCTATCTTTTACATATCCCCAAAAGAAAATATCACAAACAGTGAGGCTGGAGATTTCACAGGCCAAGCACAGAGAGCAAGGTCTTGGGCCCCCTTCCGACCAATCCATCACTGAGGCACTTTTTTATTCAAAAATCTGTAATCATTCGGTGCCAATGGGACAGTGCTCCATGGTGTTGTAAAATGAAGTCATCTGAATCAGTTTGCAGTATCGGGAAGACCCACTGTTGAAGCGGGTCGAGATAGGTTTGACCTATAACGGCGTTTGCCTCGAAGAAAAAGGTACCTTGTCGTTAGACACAGCACAGAAGACGTTCACCTTAGGTGCCCTGCTTCTTCAAGTGAGTGATTTGTTCCCCCAAATGCGCGCATTCTGACAACTGACTGTGGCATTTAGGTGAAAGGTCGCTTCATCACTGAACATTAAACGTGAAATGAAGGTTTAAACTTCCATCATCTCCAGCATTGCATAGCAAAATTCCATTCGTTTCCTCTTGTCGCTATTGGTAAGTGCCTGAACGAGCTGCGGTCTGTATGGCTTCAAATGTAAACGTTTTCTTAGCACACGCCAGATAGTGGGTTGTGAGATGGCAAGCATCATGGCTAGCTCGATTTGTGGACTTCCATGTGATCCGCTCAAACACAACACGAATTCTCTTCAATTGTTCGTCTGAAACACGTGGTTGTCCTAGACTGTTTCCTTTTACACAGACACCTACACTCATCAAACTGTTAAAACCACCGTCGAATGTTCTTCAAAGAGGGCGGTTTAATTTCGAAACGCCTTTGAAAACCACGCTGCACTGTAACAACCGATTTTTTTTTCGCCACCTCGAGAACGCAGAACGCTTTTTCCTTTTTATTCACCATTTCGATTGTAAACAAATAAATAAGCGTTCCCTAGGAAATGACTCGACTACAGCGCTCGTGTGGCAGCCATTTGAAACTTAGAAACCTCATCTTTCAAATTTTCAATGACTCATTCCCTGACAATGCCTGAGGATTGAAAAATTGCGTCATGAAATCGGTTCATTCTTTTTTAACACTTGTAAGACAATAAATAAAACTTAATTATGTGTAAAATACTTGTGATTTGTTTGGATTTTGTGTTACTTTTCCTTAATAAAATATTGCGTTATGAATATTCAACACATGCTAATGTAATTTATTTAACAGTGTAGATGTAAATATTATTAGTCACCAATTACAGAAATTCGTACTGAAGTATTCACAGTCACCACGTTACGCTAAACGCATTCAGAACGCGTATATAAACTGACTCGCGTCTTCTGGCACGGCACTCATATACTTCGTGTGTGTGGTGTAATACGTGACATGATTGTCTTGGATGCAGTAAACAATCGACAATTAAAACAATGTTGGAAGGCGTAACGAGAAAGATCGAAAGCATTGCGTCATCCTACCGCTTGAACAACGTTACGTAGACCCGCGTTTTATATAGCTTTCTTGCGTTGTAATTAAAAGTTCACGTTTTGTTGCCAGATTGTTTATTAAATTTACAGTTTCAGGGCCCAAAATCGGGCCTTGTCAATAGCTTGTTTTCCACACGCCTCCTAGTCTGCACACTGCCAGACTATTTGGTTAGACCAGTAGGTGTATGAAGCCTTCCGCATTTCTATTCGTTGTCATTCATATCTTTAAGCCCTCATTTAATTATACTTGACTTAGTGGGAACCACAACGATTTTGACTTGCTTGAGCATCTTCAAATTATTCCACTCAAGCTGCGAACTATTAGTTTTAATAGAAAATTCTCTAGTGGTTTAATATCTAGAATTCGATAAAAGCTTAGTCTTAATTGTAGTCTCCTAGTTACCCATTCTCCCCAAAAAGGAGATGCCTCCCATCGAATTCTTGCTTACTAGTCTTACTATACTGTATTTCTACCTGCGACTACATGGCGTTTTCAGACCTGCTCCATTGTCTAGAACTAGTCTAGGTTTCATAATTTTACGTGCGCTAATATCTACGTCCTGTTATAATTCTACATATCTACCATGTTTTCTGTGGCTAGAGCTGCCACAAACACAGGGTCTCAGCGACTGTTCAAAGTACCGAGGCTTTTCTCCTAATTTGGACTGTTACGTCACCTCATTTATTATAAGGTAAATACCTAACATTTTAGGAAAACTATGACACGAAGCAACTGACATGAGCATATTATAATAAATGGTAATTTTATATGAAACATAATGAATTTATTAGTAACTGAAAATGCACTGATTTTGTTGTAACGCCCGGGGCTGGGGCCTCACAAAGTGAAAGCACCAGTCGTGCGAACAGGATAGCTGTGGGAATGGCTCGTTATTAAATAAGGCATTTACTTAGATTAATAATATTTCTTTAATTCATTAGAGTAACTACTTTCGTTAACAAGTTTTATCTTGATGAACAAATGACAATAATGACAATACAAATGAACAATAATTGAAGTGCCATACTCTCGTTACAATAATTCTATTGAGTGTTTTCATTAAGACATAACATTATATAAAAAAAAACATTCTTTATATACTGACTATTCTTTATTAAAACATTATAAAAGCTTTACTAACTATATTTCTGAATTTGGTACGTTACCACTTTAATCGATTAATGCTTTAAGTTTGAACTAAGTAAAACAAAACAAAGTTGTAATTACGCTTTTGATGAGGCTCCATCGTAGACAGAAGATGCACATCTACGATGTACGGAGAGTGCGCAAGGACGCCGAAAAGCGAACAAGTGAAAAAAAATCAAATATATTGCAACTTACCGTCTGTGACTTTCTGCAACGATATCTTCAATCTAAAGTTGACATGTTTCGGGACACTTGTCCCATCCTCAGAACTTAAAAGTATGTTCGTATATCATAAAATGATGATATAGTTATCAAATAATTATAACATAAAATCCAATCAAACAAAAACCACAATACTTAATGTATAAAGTCGAGCGCGACGGTTAAAGGGTGCACACCGTACGGTAGCTGACCGCTCGACTTTATACATTAAGTATTGTGGTATTTGTTTGATTGGATTTTAATGTTTTAATTATTTGAAAACTATGTCATCATTTGATGATATACGAACATACTTTTAAGTTCTGAGGATGGGACAAGTGTCCCGAAACATGTCAACTTTAGATTGAAGACATCGTTGCATAAAGTCACAGACGGTAAGTTGCAATATATTTGATTGAACAACACGTGGCTTGGTACTAATTTCGGATTTATTCCTTTTAAATAAGTGAAAAAAAGAGAGTGTGTACTTCCCAGTGCTCTCGTCAGTTTTATACCCTGCGTGACGCAAAAAGTCTCTATGAGTTAAGGCCCAAAATTCAGCCAATCAGAACTGGATTCTGCACGTGTCTCGAAACTTATCAGGTCACACGAGAGGACAATTTGACATTGATTTTTGTGAACCAAAGCGGAATTCGTTCGCGAACACTGACAAGTATACAATTCTTATTTCACTGGTTGATAACACGCTACACGTGCCACGATAAAAAAATGGTCAGCACACTTCCTCACAATCGCTCAGTTTGTTCCTTAAAATAATTCTTAAGATAAAATAAAATAATACATTGAGAAGTTTGAGTATGAGTAGAATCCTCATTTACAAATATATATAAAACTATAACGTGGAATGTGCTGGGCACAACAATTTCATAGGTGATAAAAGTACATATTACCAAACAAAACATATTATAATAAATACAATCTTCTTAATTGGTTACATTAAAAAATTATAACTTACAAAATACATGCATTTGTTGTGCACATGGGCAATAAATATGATATTCTGTAGTGAAAGGTAAAATTTACGTCAGAGAATTTTACAATAAAATAATTAAACACAAAACCTTGTACGAAAACCAAAGTATATTGCGTTAGTAAGACTATTTTTAAAAATAATTTTACTTTGCAAAACAAAATGTCAAATTATGGTTCTAATGAACAATATTTTTATGAAGATAAGTTACTCTACGTAATCTTGTTGGAATGTGCAAGATACAGTATCGATCTTTGTTGGAAGTAAGTACGCACACTATAGTTTACCTTTATCATCCCTACTGGTTACATTGTACTATAATGTAAGTACCTAAATTAATACGCTGTTGCACCAAGAGTGTATTACGTGATTCATGATTCTTAAACATCATCTAATATCCTTTGTACAGGGAATAGTTTACCCATTGGACTATGATAGCCTGTGTACTGTGAGGGTGGTAGACGCGAGAAGAATCAACCCCGCTGTATAATCTGCTCTTTACATTAATTCAATTGCAACCCACCAATTAGTAAGAAATAAACAATAGGAAAATAACATTAATTTAAGGTTGGCTTTACACACTAATTATCCATCATCCTTACATGATTTCATACGTATCTGGATAAAAATATGAAATTTATATATTACATAGACGCTGCGTTTGTTTACTTTCGTTGGGTTGTTGTTATCAATTGAACAAATATTTAGTAAATTCACGTATATAGGTCATTATGTTATGCTGTTATGAAGAACTACTCAAAGAAATATAAAGTGAACAATGAAGTGAATACTCTGAAATCCTTTAAAAAATAAATTAATAATTTTCAACATCAATACTCTTGTCTAATAAATATGTTTCTAGAGTTTCTCCATAAATTGATACTTTATTCAAATACTTTCAATGAACAGAACTATTTTAAGTTCTGTATCTCTGTCACGACACTTCAGATATGTGCTTGTTTAAATACAATGTATTTTTTCAGTCTCCTGATTGTTATATTTAAGTATGTACGTTATACAGTAGAATATAGTAGACAGACGTCAAAGTGTAAATTCATAAGTTAGTGCAAATTTAATATAGATTCCTAGAATTTAATTTAATTTTATATCATTTTCCTAGAATATCTTTATTGCCAACTAGACAAACGCGACACCAGCTATTAAATTGACTGGAAATATCAGTTACTATTAAATACAGTATAAACTTTATGTAAACTTTGCGGGTGTAGAAGAGTTTAAAATATAATCAATTTAGACTAAAATACTTGTTAGTTTAGTCAGTAATTAGTTACTGAGTACTATATTTTTAAACAAAGGTGTAGCGATGTATAATTACTAGTTGCGCTATTGAAACTCCTGCTTTCAGGTACTTTTGGTTTTACGTTGTAATTTTGGTTCGTACGTTCCCTTGTGTTTTACGTTCTCTGGAAATGTAGAACATATCTTGGAATTCGTTGATCCTACGTACTTTAAAATAAAGGAATTTTTCTTTATTTTCTAGCTCCTAATATGATATTTTCTTTGTTTTTAATTTTTGTAGCTTTCATTTCCGAAACGTTTCCCATCGGAAGATTACTTCTAACGCCTCCACCCTTTCCTCAAGTTGTTTAATTAATGGTGCATTTCACGGCCAAACAATCTTTTCAAGCATTACGATGTTTACAAACTGTATTTCGTTTAAATACTGTTGTCAATGTGGATATTTAAAGATATTTAAACACTGTTGTTTAGATTTTAATATTTAAACTATGTATCATTTAGTTACGGACTCTATGAGTGTAAAGTAATAATGCCTGTTTTTCTATCATGTTATATAGTTTTAGTTTCTGATACATAATTCTAGTATAAGTTATAATTCCTAGTTTCATGAGTCAGCCAGCACAATGCTCTGTACTCGATGATATAGTGATAACTATAATGTGGTATCGAACTTTGTTAAGTGAGGTAAAATAAATTACTTATTGCTTAATAACAAGTTCAATTAGGTGGATTAAGAGTAGTACACAGATAAGACACGACTTACATCGACTTGAATGTTCTGGATATACGGAATATTCTTTACCGTATTTTATTATGCTCCGTACTGTATCAATCACTTTATTATGTTCAAAATAATGCTTGAACTATAATAAAATAACATAGTTTCAGATATTTTGTATTTTCCATTTCGGGCAAGCGTGCATGTCTACGCAGTACGTTCTGCTAACCGCACATAGTTGTATCATACCTTTTTCTCCTAAACAAGGTTCCTTTGCTTCAACATCTTCGTCAAATACAAGAGTTATATGAACGGATTACATAAATTGCAAGAAATCGCTTGTTTCCATTTTCAAGGTGTAGCCGTATTTAATTAAGACAATGTGCACAAATCACTCCTTCTTTTGTGTATGTGTATATAAAACTGTCTGACATGTCGGTTGTTTGCTTCCATTTAATTTTGTAGACATAATGTGTCCACTTCTTCCGAGTAGGATCAATCAGGTTATTTAAATTGTTAGATAATAATAACATGGCGATTTCGTATAACATTCATACATACATACACACTAGACTTTAAAAAGTCATTATATAGAATAAGTGACTCCATTAAGTGATATTATTTCCTTAATTTATTATCTACCCTTAAATTATTAATAGAAATTATTTGAAATAGAAGGCCTTTCCCCTTCTGACAAATGTTCCCAAAAAAATTCTTACTAAAAGTGCGTAGATTTTAGTTAGTCCTATAAGGCATAATTCTCAGTCTTTACAAAGCTAGTACTAGTATTTCCTCGATGTAACATTAATAGATAATAGCATATATTAGGTCTTTCCATATACGAATGTCCCAGATACTACAATTCAGAAGTAACATTTTATATGTTTGTACACCTTGGTATATGTATGTAAAAACGATAAAATTTTTTATTATTATATGACAACAGATTCTCTGTATTCAAGTCGAGAGTTTATAATGAAAGCGGAATTCACATAGAGAAGCATAACATTCAACATAATACCCTCGTTTAGAAATACGAGAATGTTATTTAGTAAACTTCAGTTTAGAACAGGAACTTGTATTTCCGTAAAACGCTTCTGGAACTCCCCTATAATAAAGTCTTCACTTTTGCATATAAAAGCTAGGAAAACTTAAAAAGTCAACATTTGAATGCAAATGTAGTAAACACCCGTCGTGCCTTAAGGAAGTTTCAGTCGTTTAGCAGTTTTGTTCATTCTCCTTCCACGAAAACATGGAAATGTATCTCTAAATGTTGGCAGCTGAAATATAATTTTATTTATATTCGCTAGTTGTAGTGTGGGCACACTATTGTCCGTTAACAAAATTTAAATTCCCGATTTCAGGTATATTACACAGTAGCATATGTTAGCCACATTGCCTTGTAAGAAGAATTTACAAGAACCAGAGGCATGTAAATAATAGACACAACATTACTTGTTATTAATAAACGTCCAACTTGAAATACAATCAAAGAGAAGTTTAGTAATGATTGTCTGTACTGATTATATATGGTCGCTCGTAATGATTACGATCATTTTCAAACGTTATGTTTTAAAGTGGTTGATAATTATGCAGTCTTTTCCCTAACTAAATTAGGTAAACAAATTTTAAAAATAATATTATTAAACATGTTATATTTATGACTCCATTAGGCTTCATTGGAATTTTCACAGTTACTTTAAACTGTAATATATTATTTTTCAAAATTATTGAAAATTGATAACAATGTTTGAAAGTCCCCGTCATTTGTAAAGACTCAAATATGAAGTCAAGTAAAATCACCAGTTCATAAGCGACTCGAAACATTTAGTTGCCTATTACTGTTATAAAATAGATTATTCTCTCTATCAGTAGTTGACGCGCGCGCGTGAACGCGTGTCTGTTACAGGAATGGTCGATATGTTTTACTCTTTTTGGAATCCCTGATTTGTAAATAATTCTCCTGTTCTCCCCGTACCAGTGCTTATTATGAGAATCGTTAGTGGTTGCAATGTTGGTTGGCTTGCTTGAATTTTCTCAGTTGCATTGCAGAACAAAGTGAAATTTGGGACCTGCTGGAGAGTGCACTAGAATGTGACAGGATGCTGATTGGGTGGTACTGAATCAAAAGTGAGAATCTGTAACAATTTGCAGTTACGTTTTATAAGTGTTGACATTTAGACATATTCTGGGTGTGAAATCGCTGGGTCAGTAATCTGACCATCGATGTTAATAGCTTTGTCGGCTCAAGACAAACAGACATGCGTGAGCCAGACCTTTGTCGTTACTACCCGTTCGTTCTTAAGTATTGTTCCTGTATGTTGCTTTCAACCAACAACGTATTCGAAAGTATAACTAATTAACAAAATTCAAGGAAACTGCTATGAGTCAGGGAATAATCAGGGAAACTACGATTAGTGAAAAATTCTACTAATTAAAAACAAGGTGAAAGGAAAAACTAGGTGTTCGTTTCACTAACCACTAGAAACCATTTTCTTGAAACTAAAAGTGAGCTAGTTTTCCTTGCGTTTGTTATGAGCGTACAACAGAAAAAACTGGAGCAACTTACAGTTTGCGGTAAGATAGAATGCAGACGTAATGTACAGACGATAGAAGTTTTCTCCATGTAGAATCTTTCTTAACTTGTTCAGGAGAAAGTATTTTAAGCGAACTGTGCAAACTGTAGCAAAATAAAAGTTTGAACTCATATTTAGGTAAGAAGTAAACTGCTATCCTCGTTACGCAATAATACAAAATCTGTTCATGTGAATAATGTGATGAAGGCAAGTGTTGAAGTATCTAACAGCTGTGTAGTAGAAAGTAGTTTTATTTTACCTCTCTTTATCTGTTGTGTAATGTCTAGGAGCAGTAGCAGATAAGTGGCAAGAATTAGTTAATAACAAACCTTTTAATTCTGATCCATTCTCTCCCAATATCGAACAAGTATATTTCCAAGGCTATTCTTGTACAGACTTTAAGGACGTTTAAGCTTAATAGAAAATGTAGGGATTGTAAGGTTACATATTTTATATATCTTAAAACGTTTATATTGGCAATCTGATAATTAAATGGAAACATCTAATAAACCTTTGTACTAGGTTTTTACGAGCCAGATATTTCGATGTGATATTGTTTGCTGACTACTTGCTTCTACTTTAGAATACAGAATATGATTCGTAAAAATCTGTTTTTAAGCTTCATAAGATTTTTCATAAAGCTTCATAAACTTTATTAACAATACAATATGAAAATCGACACTATACAAACAAAGGTAACGGCATTTCGAGGCAATCAGGCAATAAGAACAAAAAAAATCATAAGTAATCAAATTCTAGAACGGGTGAGCCACTTTAATTATTTGAGAAACGGTATTGTTACGATAGAAATTATGATACTGATGTTAAGTTGGGTAAGTTTCAGACAGTCTCTGGGAAAATCAATCGCATTTTTAGAAACAAAATACATCGAGATACAAAATTAATTTTCTATTAAGTTATGGCAGTCCCTGTACTTTCATATGCGAATAAATTATGGACAACAGCCAAGAAAAAAGACAGTAAATGCATACCTCGGAAATGGCGTCTTTAAGACGAGTTAAAATTTGTTCTAAACTTGGCAGTATAAAGAATGAAGACATAAGAACAGAGTTACAAGTTTTAACTTGAATGAAAACTTGAAAGATTACAAGCAACGGTGCAAAAAACACTTAAAAAGAATGTCAAATTCCAAACAGGCCAAACAAGCCTGGAAATACAAACCGATTGACAGAAGTGTGTGGCACAGGAGGAAGAGATGGCTGGAGTATTTTTGAAAGCGGAACAGGCAGCACCTTGCCTATTCCGTGTTGTAAAGAAGATGACGATGATGATCCTAAAACGTAACAACTACCGGCATAATGAGTAACCTGAGGTGGTTATGGCGGACAATAAACACATCACTAATCATCACTAATAAAGAAATTGAGAAAGAAACAAACATTAAAATATACAAATTGGTGGCTATTCCGTCTTTGTAGTATGGTTTGGAGAATTGGGTCATTTTTTAATTAAAAAAAAGAATTATTAAAGCCGCTGAAACGAAAATGTTGAGGAACCAGGGTTTCCACGTTTATAAGATATTCTTGGATATATAATGCTTAATAAGATATTGGTATTCTTGGATACGCAAGAAGACCAAGCGGCTTATACTGATTCTTGAAGAAATGACAGCGACAGTAAGAAGTTACAATATTAGGTGAAGGGAACACGTGAAACGTGTAACTTACATAGGCTAGTGTAAAATTCCAAGGTTAATAATGTATATGCCAAGGTACTAATGAGTGTATCAGTCTCAGCACTGTGCAAATATGTGCGTCTGTATATAGAATGGAATAAGTAATGGGAATTAGGAAAAAGATTTCTGGCTGAAATAGCTGGTCCGAAAATTATTTGACTAAACATAATGCAGTCGAAATAACGACACTAGTGCAGATTAGATCAAACACTAGCAAAATAAAATATGTGAAAGGATTGCGGTAAACTTTTTGAGGTAACAGAATTTGGAAATATTCTTACGAAACTGGTTTCAGGTTACAAGATTATGATGGTTTGATGGTTGAATGCTGAAGGCAAGTAAGAGGACAGACCTTAACGCGCAGAACCTGAACAGCAGAGCATTCTATACGCCATGCTCATTATTTGATTGTGGTCATTTTATTTTATTTTGATTGCTCGTGTACAATTTCTATTAGTATTTGTCTTTATATCTATGTTTAATCTATCAGTCTCTAACTGTTCATAGCGCTCTCCAAATTAGTCAAAAGCCTAGCTTTACACTGATTCAAAGTCATCAGTATCGCTGTGCACTATGATATCATAAGGTTAAAAAGTTACCTATACGTATTAACTTGGAAATTGTTTTTATTATCAAATTATTCTACTTCCACATATGTTATACTAATACGCTGGCCTTGGAGGTTACAATAAAATGTTTCAAGGAAATTGGATGGTAATTGAAGTTGAAACATACACGAACACGATAATATTAGTCATGAAACACAGAAATACACTATCATTACTGGTGACTCAAAATAAGGTGTTCTAGTATGTAGTATTCTATGAGATTTTTTATTACGTAGAATCATTTTCTACATTTTACCCATAAACACCATCTTGTCCATGAGCAATATTTATTAGTGCTTAGTATATTTTAAAATTTAGTTGACACTGTCCGAAGAACATTAATGTTCACAGTAATGTGTAGCACACAAACTCTTGTACACCGTAAGACTTTCAGCAGTAAGTGTAGTAATTTTCACCTATCATCTCTAGGTGATACTCTAGAGGCAAATACTAGAGGCCTCTAGAGGTATATCATCTACGGGCAAATTCCCAAAATGTAATGACTTTTAGTCTATTTGTGTTTCATTTTATTCTTTGGTTTCTTAGGTTGGTAGTATTTCATGCAAACTGTCAGCTGATCACTACTGTATTATATTTACAGATGTTACGTTCAGAAATGTTATTGTGATAAAGTTGTAAATTACGTGTGTTTTTCAGTTTGTTTTAAATTTAAAGTGTAATTATTTCATTAATATCAATATGTCCAGGATTAAAAAGTGTATCACTAAAAGTGTTAGTCCAGGACTAAACGCGTTACTAAACGTGTATCACTAAACCAAATACAAATCAAACTAAACCAAGAAATTAATTGCTATCTCTATATAGCGGGAGGAAATGCTAAAGTGGCTCCCGATTTTGCCGGTACTTGAGAAAAGAGAAGTCACACATACATGAACGGGGTAGCGACAGTGACCTAGTTTGATACCGGAAAAGTAATAGATTTTGATTGTTTATATAAACTTTTTTCTTAAAAAGTAAATTTTTCTTAATATTTTCATAATTTTGCACGATGCAAACACGTGACATGTGGATATATTAATACAGAGTTAAAATAATAAACTAGTGAGTTAAAAGGTTTTTAAAATGATGGTACCTAAAGTTCAGTTGTTTACACATTTAAAATGCAAAGGGTACAGACACTCCTTAAGTGAGAACTGTCTACCCTCCATAGATACATATAAAGGTAGAACGTACAAAACATTGTCTGTATCAACAAGTTGATAATCTAACCCATCCCTTCCCGTAGTTTTTGTGTGGATTATATATTAAAAAAATGGGTTGAGCTTTTTGTGTCACTTTATTTCTATCTTCCTCGGTCTCTGCCTCTGTCCCTCTATGTTATTTCTCTCGCGCTCTCTTTCTGTATCATTTCCATAATTATATTATAGAAAAATGAAAGACATAATGCTTTAACAGATAGAAATATTACTCACAAAAATTTATTTTTGAAGGGAAATTCTCTGATAAGTACGTTGCGACAGATACATTTTACATCTCCGCTATATATAGCTAATTACTGTCTTTTAATTAGCTTAATCAGATAAAAGTCAACAAACTATGTATAATTACGTGTTATGTTCAACATACAAAATAATAATCTCACGTATGTTTCCTTTCTTCTGAACGAATTTGATTTCTAACGAAGCTAATTAAAAATTGTCTAATTAGTTTCTACGTTCTTAGAGTCGCATATTCATAGATATATTTAATTCAAGAAAATCAATTTATTTATTTGCTCACTCTACAGTTAACACTCGTACTAATCTTGGCTTGGCGTTTTGGTTGGATTGGTTATATCATTACACCTTCTCGCACGGTTTAAATTAAGTTGTAGAACTACAGTCACGTTAGATCGGTTGTAGTTCGTCCTCCAATTTGTCTCAAACACCGTATGAATACAAGGAATGTATTGTACCCAACATTCCTATGTAACTTAAAATGGCTTTGCGCAATATTCCATTTGGAACCTAGCATTCAGCACATTAAGGCCTTTATCTCAAATATATTTAACACATTATGAGGTTTTAGACAGTAGCTACGTCTCTAATTCGTAGTTCACCTAAAATAAAATAATTTTTTAAGGCGTAAGTTTGCACAGAATCATCTAATACGTTTTATTTACTATGTTTAATAATATATATTACAATGATACAAGTTGCATATATCTATATGTAATTTAATTTGTATAGCCCCACGTTCTTTGGGAGCCAAACTGTAACAAGTTATATATTCTGTGCAATTTAATTTGTACATTAATTGAACTCATACACTTTATATAACATTACTAACAACTTGTATGTGTATTTGGGGTTCAGGTGTAAATATAATAAGAGTATTTTTATTATCAGTATTAAAAACTCATATTTATTATTTTTTCATTATTAAAACATTCATAAACATCATTAATTTGTCGGTCACGATATTGCTCATTATTTAATGTTTAAATCTTACGATATGCAACATTACACATATTTAAAAAAAGTTCTTATATGACATGTTAATCTTATATCTAAACATGTTAAATAATTTTTATTAATTTATTATAAAATTAAAATTTTCTTATATTGAAATAAATTGTCTTATCTCAGATCTGACCTCTACTCGCTCAGTCTATACCAATGTTTTTATTTCAATTTAACTTTATATTAATTTCTTGTAGACTGGCTTTTGTTTTAATATTCAACTTTAAATTAATCTTTCTATACTTCAAATATCTAATCACTTTACTATTTATTTTGATCATAAACTCTACTCTCTTTACTTTAAATTCTCTTTCATTTATTACTGCTTCTATATTTATTATGCGATCGCTCATTCTTACGACTAAACATTTATTTACATTTTAACATATTATTACTAAATATAAACTTTCTTTGTTTCAATTTACTGTCTTTTGAAATCGTCTTTATTGAGCTCTTTTGTTTTTATAAATCATTTAAAAATGCATTAAGCATGTCACCTCGATTTCTGATGATCTTACGACTGTTGTCCGGGGTCCAGCGTTGTCTAGAGTTAACCTTTCATTCCTCTTGTCCTGGCGTGGTCCTGGATACGTCTAGGGTCCAGCGTCGATCTACGGCAGCTTTCCTGGATACGTCTAGAGTCCAGCGTCGATCTACGGCAGCTTACCTGGATACATCTAGAGTCCAGCGTCGATCTACGGCATGTGTTCCTGGGTACGTCTAGAGTCCAGCGTCGAACTACAGCAGCTTTCCTGGATACATCTAGAGTCTAACGTCGATCCGCAGCATATTTCCTGGATATACTCTTGGTAGACTAACTGTTGCTGTATTTATTTTTCCCGTAATATTGTCGTGCCTTTAACAAACGTCATTTCGTTTGTTACTGCGACTTGTAATAGAATAATAAAAATCAACTGTTTTGCCGACGGACAGCATGTCCGGCTGCAACTGAGTCTTGAAATGAAGAGAAGGGTTTTTGGTCGAAACCTTAATTTATACCCTCTCGAGATTCCGCGCTAGTCGGCTCCAAAATCGTCCTGTCGATACCTGCGTATCTCGTGACAGCCCCCACTACCGAACCTTTTCATCTATTTGCAATTATTAGCAAATGGCACTGTTTTGCACGGAATCGAAATAGCACAAATCGTAGCTACTTCGATTAATCACCCACTATATTAATTTGAGCGTCTTAGGGTAATTTGCGTATTTTGTAGCACGTTTATTTTGCACTGTCTTCGCATAACGTGTTCTATTAACGTCATCTTTTCACTGGGGATAACTACAATTTTTATCCACACTTTGGTGCCTTTGGTTTGATCATACATTAATTAGTTTTCTCGCAGTGAATTAAAACAATTATTTTATTAATTACTTGGGGCGGTTTGCTGAGTTTCTTGTCTAAACAAAAAAACAGCTGAAGAAAAACGTTATTTTGAACACCTAAACGCATATAAAAAACCAGAAATATATACATCCAATTTAGCCACACATGCAATAAACACAGGACATGAATTCCCAGACATAACCAATGTGACACTAATAAAACGTATACAACACAAAGGCACCATAATAAACATTTGGGAAAATTTACAAATATACAAACATAAAACACAAAACAAACTAATACCTGAAGAAATAAAAATCAATACAAAACATGACACAATATTCAAAGCACTCAACATCGAAAATACACAAAAAACTATCACGTACACCACAATCACACACAATAAAACCAATTTGAAGTACCAGAATCCAACAGGAAGCCACAATAATAATAGTCAACCAACACATATGTACTTCACCAGACACAAAAACCGGAAGGCTGAGGATGGGTACAAGATGGTACCCGAAACATGTTCCAAATAAGGAAAAATAACATCTTGAGGTAATATAAATATAAATTTTAATAATATATATATATATCAACAAACGAACTGTAGCAGAAAGTGATTGAATTAATAAAACCATACAAGGTAAATAAGCCTACAGTGGAAAAAAAACGAAAAGTGAGGTTATCAAACAAATTCAAAAACAAAAGTGTATTGTGAAAAATAGTGAAGTGAACATCAATATTAAGTGAAATCAACAAACGGAAAATAAATATATAACAAATTATCTCTGACATAAATATACACTAACATGTACACAAACAACATAACCACAACCCCATATAACCACATTACCAAATTATTAAATACATTTCAGACACGAAAAAAACAACTAATGAACACAAACATGAATATTGTAACAAGTCGTGTGGTTACAAATAATTATTTTTCGTTCGTGTACAAAAAATAAAAAGAAATTTTATGTTTCGTTTAAATGTTCAATAATTTAAATAATAATTCTTGTAATGTGTTTTCGTCGGAAATTTAAAATTCTGTAAGTTATTGGTGTCAATAACTTCGCTTCTGATTCACTGTAAAAAAATCTGGAGTTAATAAGATTGTCTCACTTCACTAATCGATTGGCGATTTTCTTCTATCTCAAGTATATTACTCCCCGTGAGTAATGGTCGCCTTTCTTATGTCCTGTGGTTAATTAAAACTCTTATATTAACGTGTGAAATAAAATTAAAAACAAATAGTTGAATTATTATTATTTATTGACAATTATTTGTTAGAATATCGATTTAAAATCGATTATTAGATAAAGCTCGACTCCTCCACAGGAGTAATCGATTATCAAAACAAGTAATTTTATATAAATATTTTCGAATGGTTCTTTGAACGGTTATAATTATAATAGTCAGAGAAGGGACAAGTATAGAAAGTATAACATTCACAAAATAAATCTTAATAATTAATAATTACAAAATTAGTTTATTATATATAATGTTTATAAAATTGAAAAGTCAAACCAATTGCCGTGACGACAGATCTCATTCCTGGTGGACGCTTTGCATGATGGGATTTCTCAAAATGGCTGCTTGTTCTCTGTTGGGTAAAACTGGAATCGACGTAGTGAAATTTTCTTACAATAAAGAAGCCTTCACCACTGCTTCCTCGTTTGCGCAATATTGAATAATGTCTATTGTGTTGTTAGAGATGTCCTGGTTAAGTGTTCTGTGTTCACTGACTTTAAATGTTTGGTATTAGGTGTGTTCACTTTGTCTACGTGTCTGTCGGAAAATGTGAAGTTCGTGTGGTTATGATGTATTTCGTGTTTTATAGTTTTATTAGTTTATTTCACTTATATTCTGTTCCGTATTCATTGTTTTCACTGTTTGTGGTGGTTGTGTTCATTGATTTTAAGTTTAATATACAAATTTCTGTAACTCTCGGTTTTTCACTGCATGATATGCTTAACCTGTATACGCCATTAACGTATTCGCTATATAGGTTCAACCGTTCGCTTCGAATGTTAATTAAGAACTGTTTTACTTCCTTCGTCTTCTGAAATATCTTGCCAAGTTAATATTAGAAAAGTATTGTTTCAATTATTATTCACTTCCTATGCATGTGATTACAATACATTATATTCAGAATATATTTTGGTTATTGATTACTTTCATGAACTAGTAAATACATAATCGGTCTCTTTAACTCCTTCTGCTTAATTTGACATACAATAGTCCATCTTTATAAAGTTTTTTGTCAAAATTGCTATATTTCTGTCATTTTTGAAATATAGGCTCAATATCTGCTTCCTGTTCTTGTCCAAAATTTTAGCCATCTTATGTGTTGTAAATATGATTATAATAAATCTCAGATTGATATAAATCTTTACCTTTCCTTAATTTCTTACAAATTTATTAATTGATCATTCTTTTAGTTATAATACATGAATTTACTATTCCTCCTATGAAATTGTTAGGTATTACATTTTGCAAATTTTTTAATAATTTTATACCTCTTTTTATATTATTCTTTTAAAGTATAGTTTCAGTTATAGTAGTTGGTGATTGATTCACCTTATATAAATCTCATTAGTTTACTTGGTTTATTTAACTTCCTTACTCAATTATAATGTTATTGGAATTTCCTATTTGGCCTACACTTTATGGTTTTACATTTACTGGTTTTTGAATAATACTAATTCTATACCCCTTCTGACTTTCTAAAGTTAACACAATATTAAATAAAATCTCCTTATATAACTATTGGAACATGTAGCATTGTATTAATGCTCATAATACAAAAACAATATTGAAAATTAATTACTAATCTTTAAAGTTAGACATTTTAGTTTTAACTATTTTTAGAAATACATAATACATTTTATAAACTAGTATGGTATACATACAGAGACATTTTAGTCTGTATGAACACTGTTATACATAATAAACATTCTTATATTAACTATAATTCTTATTCTATACACCACCTTGAAATGTGGAGTTCGTAGGCTTTAAACACAAACATAATTAGCCATTTAATTTTTATTTTTTCTTAAACTTAATTTGATTGCAGTCCTTTCTGTTTATATGGTGTATTACATTTTAATCCCTGTCACAGTAATTATTCCCTACCTGCTCTATTTATCATTTATATTTCAAAGAATGTTTTTTGATAATAGGTGGCCTCTTCTATGAAACATTAGAAATATTTTCATAATAATACTTCATGATATGTCATCTCTGTATTTATATAAAACATTAAAGTTATTTAATACTACATAGCTAAAGTGTCATTTACACCTTTACTTGAAGTTTATTATATTTAAATCACTTGCACTGGTTCACTTACACTGTTGGGTCTGATTTATTTTTGAGTTTTACAATATTCTAAGACCAAACTTTTAGTTATAATGGACTGTGAAGATTTGTTTATTTTATTACATAATAACTATAGTTGGTGAACTTCTATTTACACTACTAAACACTTTTGTTTATAATTATTTTACATTTCTATGAGGTTTTGGGGTGTTATACTTTCTTGGGTGACATTAAAATTAGGTTCGGGGTTTGTTATTGTTAGTATTAGGTTTTTCATGGGTATTCCTCGTAGTTCTCCCATCCTACATCTTCTTTTCTTCACTTCTTCCTTCTTGGGTTTTCCAAGGTAATTTGGTTTTATTATGTGTCCCTTGGTTGGTTCGGGGTATCTTCTTTATTACCTGCTCCTATCCTACCTGGGTATTATCATGATTTTATTTTACTTTCTTCGGATTTAATTTTCTTGATACATTTTTGTTGCGTTTTTATGATTTAATTTTACTTTCCCTTTATGGTGGTATTTTCCTTTGATATTTAATTATTTTCCTTTGAATTTTCCTTTGAGTTAATGTAATTTAAAATTATTTATGATCAGAATGGAATTATTACTTAGTGGATTATCTGTCATGCTCCAATATATACTTCAATAGACAATGCCAAAAATATAAATTAACACCTAAATACATTAACATAAACACAAACAACAAAAATATGACTTTACAAAAAACAATAATACAAGCACAAAAATTATGGATACAAAATAAAAATAGTAAGTAAACTATATCGATACAATAATTATACAGTAAACAAAATAACATAACACTAGACATATACAAACTAAACTTAGAGCTAACAAGTTTATTACATCCAATCACTTGGAATAATAAATACAATAACATAGAAAATAAAATAAGATTTGAAAAAACAAAAAGACTATTACAATCAACAAAAAACTCAACACACTAAAACAATAAAACGAAAATCAAGAACAAAAATCAAAAATATACACACGAACCATTAACCTTAGCAATACAGAATTTAACAAAAAGAAACAGAATATTTAAACAATATGTGAAAAACTAACCTAACTCAAAACGCAAACAAAAATCTAGAAAATTTAATAGCCGATACAGAATTTGTCATTAACCTAATAAAAGACAATATACAAGAAGAAAAAAGAGCAGAAGCAACACATATAATTAAAAAAAAATAATCACTAGCGAAATGAAAAAAAAATATAATCAAAAGAAAGACAATAAAACAATAAAAGAAATTAAAAATAAAGTAAAGAACAATAATTTAATATTAACTAAAGCAGACAAAATCAAGGAACAGTAATCATTAAAAAAGCAGACTACATACAAAAAACCGAAGACTTCATCAACAATAATAAATGCGTACAGCTAAATAAAGAACCAACAGAAAATATCTTAAACAAACAACAAATCTAATAAAAACAACTAAAAACATTTTCAACAATAAAAACACAGACATATACATAAATAATAATCCAGAACCACCTAAAATGAATAGCCTAATAAAAATACACAAATTAAACAACCCAATACGTCCATTAATCAACTTCAAAAAAGCTCCTACATACAAAATAGCAAAGATAATAGCACCAAAACTAAAAAGTAACCATCTAACAAATAACCATCACAACATAAAAAATACATACGAATTAATAGACAAACTAACAATAATAAATATAAATGAAAATACATTTTTCACATCATATGATATCACAAACATGTACATCAACATCCAAGTAGAAGAAACAATACACATAATAATAAACAAACTTAAAGAACAAAATGAAGACAAACAATATATAAAAGAAATAAAAAATAGCCTCCAACTAATACTAAAACAAAATTACTAGCAAGCGAATCTTTGTGTTAGTTGGCGAGAAGAGCCTGCACAGATTTTGTCTAGAAATTGTATTACTCTTCAATAGATAAGCGTGAAAAGTTGAGTTTTCAATCATTAAAAAAACCATATTTAAAAAATAGCTGAGAACATCAGAGTATAATGAAAATGTAGCTATTTTCATAAATAATTCACTGTCCAAGTTTCATGCCGATAGGCTAACTAACGCGGAAGATATAATTTCGAAGGTTCACCACACACGAACGCGCGCACATATTCACACACAAAGTACATGACATTACTTTGTAATGTCATTATTTTTGTAGAGCAAAAATTTACAAAGAATTAGGTATAACCTAAGTCCTTATCCATCGCTAAATACAAAACTTATAGCTAATTGACAAAAATTGCATAAATCAATTTAAAACCTGTTAATGTCCGTTATCCATGCTCAGATATTCTTATTCATAGATCATCATCCTGTGTTCTGTTGCAATATATATTGTGACAGCAGCGAGGGAAACATCTGCTCCCCGGTACCAGCCGAGAGGTCGCCGCGAACATCTGACGGCGCGTGACAACTGACAATTACGCAGCGAGCCAATCAGGGATCAGCGGCAGGGCACAAAAAGAGCGCCGCTAGAAATTTTGGCGCACTCCATCGCCACGCCATCTCCATCGGTCGCACTTCAACTCCTCTCCTCTGACGACATCGACGCGGAGAAACAGCCGAAGAATAGAACGGCGTTCGTTGCATTCTTCGCCCTGTAACGCACCAGCGGACTCTACACACCGATGCCGAAAGAAGAGAAGGACTGCAGTACGCCACGAACAGCGGGCGTAGCCGCCGACCATCTCAGCGCGGCTCGGTTGGAACAAACATCACAGCGTTTTCGCCACACGGCCTTTTTTAGGGTCCCCAAAATAACGAAGAGCTGTACGATTGGCACCATTTGTCATGTGACAAACCTTTTGTCCGGTGATTATATATATAGGCCTTATATTTAACATTTGGTTATCTTCTAAACTGTTACATGTAAAACTGTTATTTTTCCAAAGAAAAAACCGATAGTTATTTTATTAAATTTGTTAAATACGACCCACTTTATCTCACTCCTAGTAGATATAATGCTCACAGTTGAGAGAGACTGATAGAAAATAGTAGCAAAGAAAGGGAAACAGATACGAGAGTTGTGGCACGGAGGGAGAGGTATATTTCCTCGCAGCAAATATAAATTGATTCTCATTGGAAGGTTCCTTGAGTTTTCCCGCCGCAAGGGAATATAAATTTATAGTCAAAACCGTATTTTTCTACCGTAACATATGTTTGGAATGTTCGTATGACAAAATTTTAATATAATTTGAATTGAACATTGATAAAATTACGTATATGACATTTCAACACCTCATCGGCCTTTAAGCAATTGATACCATAAAAAATATAAATACGAGTACATTAAAATACGTGTATCATTATTACCATGATGTCAGTCGCATTTTATAACAAAAAAGATTTCGGCACATGTTAAAAATTTAAAAAATATTTATTAAACTACATTTGCAACCGTATATTTTAAAATCCACACTGTGTGTTAAAACTGTTTAACTGACTGTTAACAGTTTACATTGCGCTCTTAGTTTATATAAGTTCATACCAGCCTAAGTCAATGTGACACACACACTTTCACGCCATGTAAAATCGGTGGAGTACAGAGAGGTATAATGCTGATATTATTGGAGGTTCTGTAATGTTCTATAACACGAAATTTGTAAATAATTACGATTCATAATATTATTTACCTCATACTAACTGTATAATAAACGTACGATTCATAACTATATAAGAAGCGTTACCTCTTCCGTTTCCTATACAACACTTGATGTTCCTAGCCGTTCTATGACATTAGTATAAGCGGAACTGTAGATTGCAGTTAATTAAATTGTAGTAAATTTCTACATAAGCGCCGGCATCATTGTAGACTGCTACGTTCATCTGATCGCTAGCTTTCCTTGGAGCAGAACCTCCCGCGTGAGAGTGGACAGCCCTCTTTTTGTTCGGAAAGAGCCGTTAGAGTACCTCAGGCCAGCGTCATAGGGCTCTGCTTTTCTTTGTGTACGTCATCGACGTGGTTAACTTGTCTGAAACATGCCTGGCCATGTTCACCAAAGACACGGTAGTGTATACTATGGATCGCGCTTAAGTGGCCGTTATCTTGCTCTTGAAACAGGTGGACACATACTTTCAGAGACCAGCAAAATGAAAAGTCTCCTCTAACGTGGCCAAGAACACAGCTGTAGTCTTCTCTAGGCTCACAAAGCTCCCACCCGAACTCTAAATTGGCAAAAGACAGACAGATAGGCGTGCATAAGCGATCAGTTGGTATTACGTAGGCGATATTCGATGCTATTGATCTCCTGATGTGAAGGATCTAGGGCTTCACATCGTCTGAAGGATCCTGATGTGAAGGATCTTGGGCCATCTGTCAGGTTGTGACGAATGTATCACTTGCCGGACACATTCTTTACAAGTAGCCTGCAAAAGTACGCGTTGTCTATATCAACTCCGATTTCTGCTCTGGAGCAATTCAATGTCCCGCCATCTATGCAACTCATCGTTATCACGGAAGTGACACCAATTCATACGGGGTTACTTGGGAGTCACCCATAAACTTAAGCTACATTCCCTCATGGAATCGAATTTTGCGCTGGTCCTGTAAATCTCACTACCTGATTTCCAACAGACTATCCGCAGCGCCCTAAATGTCCGTTATCTGAACACTATCTTACGGACACATTCCAGGAAGTTCTACCCCGCTGTAACAGTTTCCAGGGCAACCCCTTTTTAAGCGCCCTCGGTCAACTCCCATCTGTGCCAACTAAATCTTGACCCTGTTGTTTGCGATCTCTCACTCTGAATTAGACATTCCTAATTGTAATCCCACGGCCGGTAGCAGACAAAATATTTCTAGGAACGCCCAGTTATCGTTTTCCCCTTGGCGGGAGCTCATCTGAAGCTTGGAACGCGGTTTAATGCGGGTCGACGGGCTGCTTTCCCGTTTCTTGCACAGCCTCTGAAGTCGCCGCCGGCACCAATGTAAATACAGGTATTGCAGAAACAGAAACGTTTTTATAATTCATTTTTCTTTCCAATTCGCTGTCAGAAAGTAGGAACACGCTCTCGACCGTGATAACGTCCACAGAAGTATATAAATTACGAATTCACTAGTGGTGACGCATGCAACTGTGCACACGACTGTCATCAATAATTGGCGACTATGGAATAATCCTGATCTACTAACCGCCCCTCTTAACCAAAGAAAACCTCAAACAGTAATATTGATGGAAAAATTCTGGATGCTTAAAGTCCAATATAACTTAAGTTAATTTTGACTTTAAGAAGTAGAAAAGGGAGAGGCATAGGATGCATAATGAGACGCAGTTGTATCGAAGAAACGATTGTTGAATGGAAGAGCGAAAATATGGAAGATCTTTGCCACAGTACTTTGGAAACTGGTGAACATCGTGCCAGTTACCTTTCAATCATTACACTGAAGATGGCAACCATTTTTGTTGACGAAATGCCCGGTAATGTATCCGAACTTTATCAGAGTTGACTCCGTGAGACCCTAAGGTTTCATTCTCTTGTAATTACTGTATTAGCCTACAGTTACACAAGCACATACAATTATTACGTAAATAATTATTTTGAATTTATAACTAAATAGTATTTTAATTTTTATGCAACTTTTATTTCATTCACTTAACGTAGAATATTAATATTATACAAAAACACTTTCTATTAAACAGAGTAAATGTGATTTTTTGTAAAATCAGTTATTATAACATTGTTACAACACTGAAAACTACGGTACACTGAAAGGTGATTGGTGTTTCATTATAGCAGAAGGTGCACTCATATAATCTTTTTATTTTAGTTTGAAATTTCACTCACAGATAGTCTGCGGGTTGCGATTCAGTAAGCAGGAAAATGGTATCAACGAAAGTCTGTAGAGCGTATAAGATAGTAATCTCGAGATAAGGAAAGGAGGATTTTAAGCAAAGCCTCTGAGGAAAAATAAATTGATTTTGATGATAAAGCTCTTTGCGTTTCTACGCCGCAAGCGAACATAAATTCACTCTCACATTTTCCTTTGTTTTACCCGGACGTCTACAGAAGGTGTTATTACTGCCGACTTAACATATGACCGGTTCCTTTATTTAACCTACACTGTGCATAAACCATCTACGCTATGGTTTTTAAAAAAACTTTAAAGTTTTGAAACAGGCAATATGGACTGTAAATGTTAATTGAAAGTATACAATATTATGTATTTCCTCAAACAAAATTAAATGAAAAATTGTTTAATGTAAAAAAACGTTTTTGTTCAAAGTAAAACGTTATTGTCAATTATGCAACGTAACGTTTGATTTACTGGCAAACACTATTATGAAAATAGAAATGATGTTAATACGGTTACTTTTGTTGGTTAAAATAATGTTTTAAAATTGATTGTTAATCTGAAATTGACTGGAATCCTTAGACTTGTGACATGTGAGCGTTAGCCTGTATACATTATCGGTCTCACAATATCAGATATGATAAGATCAAATAAGAGCCTTCTAATATCAGATAATATAAAAAACAATAACTACACAACGCAAGGAAATAAAATGGAATTACAATGAGGAAAACTATAGTAACAAACTGTGAGAAGGAAAAGAATTGTTAGAGAAAACACAGAAATATACAGTAGGAATGAGAATAATGTGGTATGAACTTTCTCGTGTTTTATTATTAACATTATTTGCAAACAATTATGTTAGTTTTAGTATACTTACTTTAGAACTATGATCACAATCTAATGTATGCATCTTATAATCAGAATTGATTGAATGAATAAAGTCTATAGTAGACAAAGAATCCCTACGGTGAAGCTTTCCCCAACAGAAAATTTATTACAAGAAAAAATGTATGTTTGCTGGAGGCATATAAATTGATTACGAAATCAATTTATTTTATTTTGGAAATCTCTCTCAGAACCATTATTTTTCTTTGGGGGGGGGATACACTTTGCTTCGAAGGCATTAACTATGTTTCTCTTCATTCAGTCACAAAAAGAAAAGACAATTTCAACTGCCTTTCAGTTACAGGTTAAATTTTAATAAATAGAGTACCGTGTAGAAAGTAGTTTTTTACTGATAAAAGTAGAGAAATCTAATTTACTTATAAAACTATAACATTTTCTTACACTTATTTTAAATGTAAAAAGAAAGTGTAAAATGTAATGTTACTATAATAAAAGAGTTATAGTTTTTTACAGTTGTCTTTAAAACACTGAAAAATTAAATAATATGTATTTAAAATCTTGATCTTATACTTTGAAATATTTATTTACAAGAATAAATTCAAAAAATTTGCTTTCAGAAGAAACTGCTTAGTGATCAATAACCTTTCGTTCATTAAGTTATGGAATACTATGTCGAAACGAAGAAAAAGTCACACATAAAATTTTAGCGAGTACTCTGTTCTTACTTAGGTATGTGGTCTTTTCTCCTTACATCTGAATGAAGTTCAAGTTCTTCATAGTAACTAATTTTTGTATGGTATTAATAATATCATAGTTACATTATCCGTTGACCCTGGATCAAAAAATGATGTTCTAATTTATAAGAAAATACGATATTATATCGTAAATTTCCTAAGGGCCAATATCCATAATATTTACTGTAACGGAGGAGAAAGTTCATTAATTTGTCAACCGATAGTCAAAATCGTTAATGTTTTTATAATTTCATCGACTGAAACAGTTGAATCCTGTAATCGCTTTAGAGCTACTTGTTACGTACTTCAGAAGTATAGCGTTACAATTGTGTAGTTGTTCCTTGTTTGAATTTTTTTTTTTGAAACAAACAATAACAGAAAAACTGTTGAAAATATTAGACTTTATAACACATTTTGAAAGCGCGAATGCCAGTAAACGCTAATTAAAACATGCCTGTGTCATATAAAAATGAGTTTAATCGTGTTTGTGTTCAAACTGAACATATAGTTAGTGGGATTAAATACAATGTATATTTTACTCTCTTTGCCAGATAGAAACAAACTAAACGGAATTAAAATAAAATACTTGAAACTTCATTAGAACAGTACACAAGTAGTTGCTTTAGTAAACTTTAGTCGAAGGTGGAAGGACCTCCGCTTTTATAGAACGCTTGAAAACTATATCACAAGACAGTTTTGAATTGTCTTTTGTAAACTACGCTGAAAGTAAATTTAACAGTGGGTTTAAACATTAGCAGCTATGAAATTTTAAATCCATATTACTCAAAATTTGCTTTAAAATTGTCTTACTACAAATTTAAATTCTTGAGGTAAGTATTTCAGTATTTATGTAAGCGAAATGGGTTTATAGATAATTTAGACAGTTACACGATAATTTGGCGTAGTATCATCAGTTGCCAGTAACATCTTCCTCTGTTCTTTTCCTCCGTGACGTCCTGATAAGAATTTTACATAAAACGGTAACCAACCTCTACTTTAGGCTTTCTGTAGTCATTCGTATAACGAATGCTTTTACTCGTTTATTCATTTATACATTACTCATTTTTTGTTTGCAGTTTTGTGATATGAAAGGTTTGTTCTGCGACTTTTCTAAAGCCTCCAAAAAAAAAAAAATTTGTAGACAAGTAACGACATAACTTTAATTTTGCCAACAACCCCTTTAGACAAAATTAATTTTTCTATCTTTGATATTGTGGAATATTTTGTTATGTTCCTTAAGATATTAGTGTAATCATATCAGTGTAAAGAGTGACATTTAGAGAAATAATCATTGTATGATAGCACAAATATCTAATTTCATCTGTAGATACTATGTGTTGAGTCAGCTAATGGTTTCCTTATGACACAGACGTAAACAGCAAATTTGAATCTTCAGTAAGTCAGATAAATCTAAGATTATTAATAGACAGGTTTGAATTTTACACTTTCTTAAAATAAACGATTATATTCTAGGAATGTTGACGATCTCACTGACTGTCGTGTGAAAACAGGGAAATTAAATACAATTAAACACCAAATATTTTATTATTTCTTTCCAAACTTTTAGCTATTTTCTAAATAGCAGTAAGAATTTTAATAACAGTTTAAATAAACAAAGAAACGCATACAACAAATTGTCAAACTTATGACTGTGCATCACTCGCTAACGTAACACAATTAATGTAAATTGTGTAACAGTATCATTTAATAAATGATTTTCTTTATTTTTTTTATTGCATCTTTACACCACAATTTTTATTATTTGTTTACTTTATATTTTTTGGACACTTTACTCTTCTTTCCTTGTTGCTTCCAAAAATTAAGAATAACATTCTTAACAAATCCAAAAGTCACTCTCTAACACGTATCAATAATTAGGACCATTTTTCTAAATATTAAATAATTCCATAATTCCAATAATAACTGTACGTGACCACAGAATTAACATTAACTAAGCAAACTACTTATTTTCAGGTTCACGTATGAATGTATTTATAATGCAAATATTATCGTCCAACGACAAGAGTAAGTTAGTCAAATCAATACCATAGCTATTTACATGAAAATAAACATTATTTCACGAATGGTACATGGTAGCCTACATATTACTACATAAAATATTTTACCAAAATATAAACTTCTTAATCACTATATTAAATAATTATAAAATAAAAAATAAATGCATTTATTGTTCATAAAGCAATAAATGTAGTATTGTGTACTGGAAACTAAAATTTACATCAGAGAAATTCAACCAATATACATTTAAATAAAAAACCTTTTACGATACCAAAACTATGTTGCGTTAGTAAAACTTTGTTAAAAAAAATAATTTTCTTTTCCAGAACCAATATTTTAATGACCGATATTTTTATTAACGTAGGCAATTTTACTTAATATTTTGGGGTGTACAAGATACAGTGCAGATTCTTGTAGGGAGCAGCTACGTTCTGTATAGTTTATCGTTTACCGTTAGCAGCTATATTCTAGTGTAAGACGTTCCAATAAATTTATGTTGTAGAGACAAGGTATTAGATGATTAATGCGTCTAAAACGTCTACTAATCTCTTTGCTCAGGGGGTCGTTTATTCCTTGGACTCTGAGGGTGATGAACTGTGAGGATGTTCCACGTGACAAGAAACAACGTATTAATTTAATCTGTTCTTTACATTAATTCTGACCTAGAATTCTTTATTGGAATCAATAGAAATCCTCCAATTAGTGGTATGCAGACGATACACAAACAACATCAATGTAGGGTTGGTTTTTACGCACTAACGTTACATTTACGCATGGATAAGAATGTGGATTTTAATATATGTTAAGCGGATATTGGTTTTTGGTTACTTTTGTTGTGTTGTTTTTATCGACTAAAAAATATATATAGTAAATATACGTCTGTAGGTAATTCTGTTATGCTGTTATCAGGCAAGTATGAAAGAAATATACTAGTAACGATAAACCGAATACTCTGAATTGCACTAAAAAAATGTAAGCGTTTTTAACATTAGCCTTATTTTCTGAAAAATGTTTAATCGGATTATCGCCACGATTTGTTAATCAATGTAATTAAAATTTACTCGAGAGAATTGTTTTAAATCTTACACTGCCCACATTCTTTTGTCATCTGTTATTATCCTTCAGGTATGTGCGTATTTCAAAACAATATATTCTTTCAGTCTCCTTGTATTATGTTTCAACTATATAGTTTACTGTTTTCTTTATTAGAATAAACTAGACATATTACAACTATAAATCAACAAGTTAATGCAACTTCTGTAGTTATTTGATTTTCGTATAGCCTAATACTTTACATATGCGTTGAAAGGGATTTATAAGTTTAAAGTATAAATAACTTAAACTATCTGATACTTTAGCTAATTATTGAATACGGCATTTTCAAACGAAGAAACACCTATATGTGACTACTGCTAAGTCGCCTGCGCTTTCAGATACTCAGACTTCATTACCTACATCACGCTAGTCTCCTAACCTCAAATCCTAATAATTTCCTTAATCTATGTAATTTTGGTGTATACCCTTTCCTACTTCTTCGGATATCTACTCCAGAATTTGTTGATTCTATACAATATGTAATAAAGTAACTGGTTTATTTTCATTTAGTCTCTTATATGTTATTTTTTTTGTTTCTTATCTTTTGAAGCTTTCACTATTCCAAAGTTTATTCACCGTAAACTCAATTTGAAAGCTTTCACCCTATCGTCGAGTTGCTTACACAGTGCCGCATTTCACTGCCGAATGAACATGAGTCTCAGCCATAACGAGGTATAAAAATGCTACTTTGTTTAGATATTGATATTAAACATAGAATTGAATTTAACATATAAACTATCTATCACTTATTTGCAAACTACACAAGCAGAAGGTATAGTTTTTTTTTAATAGTAACAGATAATTAATTAATACTTGACAAAGTTCTAGGTTCAATTACATAGCTTTAGTACAAGTTATAATCCCGAGTTTCATAGCTCAGTCATCGAGTGCAATGTGTCGTACAGAACCTCAGAAACACGATAACAAGTTAGTGTAATATAGACGTGTGTTCATTGAGATAAAGAAAATTACGTATTGTCTAGTAGCTGGTTAAAATTACGTGGATTAGCACAAGATAAGAGGCAAAGTATGTATAGGAATATACTAGGTATAAGGAATATTGTTTATCGACTTCAAATTATGATATTTGTGATTCGATTATTATTTCAAAATGCTTGATTACTGTTTTTGATATTTTGACCTTTCCATTTCTTAAAAACAAGCATTTGCCACTTAGTAGATTACGTTAAAATTAATCTTAGCTGAATAATACATTTTTCTTTGAATTAAATCTTTTATTTTTGCTTGTATATCTCTGTTGATTACATGAGTTATGTAAAGGAATTACATGGATCAGCTCTTTTTGTTTCTAAAAATATAGCCATGGTTAATAGACTCATTGTGCACGCATCTCTCCTTCCTTTGTGTGTGAGCCCACAGAATGTTCTGCGAAGTTTATTTCTACCTACTGCGTAGACATACTCTGTGCATTTGGTCCCGATACAAACAATAGGCTTATTGAAATTGTCTCATCACAATAACTTGGCAATTTCGTTTAGTATACCAGACATAGACCGGCCACTAAAACTCAATTACCTGCAAAAAGTTAAGGAAATAACTAATGTCACATACTTAAATTATTGTCAGTCTTTAAATTAGCAATACCATATCCTTAAAGTATAATTAGTAATAGAAATCTTAACGAAATGAAAGGCCTTCTTCTTCTAAATAATATTTTAAAATTATTCTTTCTAAAAATGCACTGATATAAAAACAAATTTTAGGTAGTCTTACAAGATAAATTTCTCACTCTTTTCGAAGCTAGTACTAGTAGTTTTTCGATGTAATACGTATTATAGACGACAGCAATGTCTTCTGGTTGATCCATGTAGAAATACGGCGGAAACTGCAACTCAGCGTTAACATTAAATAGTTTACACACATCAGTATGGGCATTTAAAAACTAAACTACAATTTCTAGTATTATCATAACAGAATCTCTGTATTCAAATCGGCAGTTCAAAATAATAGCGGAATTTTAATAGGCAAGCTAAGTGATTAACCATAATACATAATAATACATACATAATATATAATACAGTGCAGAAGTATGAGAACTCAATAAAGACACTTCAGATAAGGAGGAAAACTTTGGATTCCGGAAAACATTTCTAAGACTCCTCTGTAACAAAGTTTGTATTTTTGCATACAAAAAGCAAGAACAACTTTAAGTAACATTTGAATACAAACGCAGTGAACACACGTCGTACTTTAAGAAAGTCTCAGTAGTTTAGCAGGTTTGTTCGCCCTCATTCCACGTAGAAAATACAACGTTTTTGTAAAAGTACATCTGAATGTTTGCGGCGGAAATATAATCTTATTTCAAAGATCTAGCTATAGTGTGGGCACTCATTATTGACAGTTCTGTATTCTCCGGGTTTTCTCTAGTCTGATAATGCAGATAGTGAATTGTAAGTAAAATTTGCTAAACGCAGAGGCATATAAATATTTACCATAACATTACTTCCCATTATTAAAAGTCCAACTTGAAATACAATCAAACAGAACTTCAGTAATGTTTGTATTGATTCTTCAGTATATGGTTGCCCATAATAATTACGATCGTTTCCAGACGTTGTATTTTAAACTGCTTGATAATTAGACAGTTTTGTTACTAACTAAATTAGGACAAACTAATTTATATAATGCTACGAAGTGTGTTTTGCTTATAACTTCATTAGGCTTTACTGGATTCTTTGCCGTTAGATTGAATGTAATATATCATTTTACGAAGTTATTGAGAATATGTAGGGATGTTTGAAACTCCCCATAATTATTCAGAACTCAAAAATACAGGTTATCAGTTTATAAGCGACTGGAAGCATTCAGTGGCTATTACTATTATAAAATATATTATTTTATCTATCACTAATAGTCGGACGGGCGAGTTCTTATGTGTATGTGTGTTTGTATATTTTGTTTGGAAGAATAGTCAATAAGCTTTAATCTTGTCGTAATCCCCGATTTCTAAAAATGACTCCTGTTTCCACATACCAGTTTTTATTACGAGAGACACTAGTGGTTATTATAGTACAGCCGTGATGTGTAGTCATGATTCTCCATGACTTTGTTGAGTGGCTTGCTTAAATTTTCTCAGTTGCATTGTAGAACAAAGTGAAATTCCCGAGCTGCTGGGAAATGCACTGCAATGTGACAGTTTACTGATTGCGTGGTACTGAACAAACAGTGAGCACCCGTAACAATTTGTAGTTAACGTTCTCTAGCGTTAACATTTAGACACACTCCGGATGTGCAATCACTGTGGTCAGTTATCTGACGGCCAAACTTAGCTTTACATTCAGTTTCTTTTATTGCTTTAAAAGAAAACAAAATTTGCTTAAAAATAGTATTTTTATTTTACATTTAAAGTTCATTATATCTTTTGTTCAGAATTTGGAAAGGTTTTTGATTTCATATACTTATCTTGTTTTTGCACACTCAAAATTTTATTATAATAAAATTATAAATAATTAGTATAAAAATTATTATAATTTTTTAATTTTATTATAATAAAGAAATTGTTGTCTTTACTATAATACGTCTACGAAAGAATTAAAATAGTTGTCTCCTATATAGTAAGGATGACAACGGAGAATCAATAACTGGACACTTGGGACAACTGTAGATTTAGTTAGCAAAGGTGCAGTGAAATTACAGGACTTCAAGGCTCCGAAAAACATAAACGTAGCTCCGAAATCGGAAGCGACTCTCGTTAGCTTGTGTACGAGTGAGCTTCACAGCTCAGACCTTCGTCAACCCGTTTGTTCTTAAGTTATGGTTTGAGTGCGTAGCTCCCAACCCATAGCGTGTTCGGGTGTACAACGTAATTTGCAAAATTCAAGGAAACTGAATCTTCGATTAGTAAAAATATATTAAACTTCGACTAATTAAAACAAGGTGAAAGGAAAAGTGAGGTGTTCACTTTACAAGCCAATAGGAAAAATTTTCTTGAAACTAGAAGTAAGCTAGTTTTCCTTGCGTTCGTTAAAGCGTAGAGTGAAAAAAAATGCAGTAACTTACAATTTACGATAAGATAGAATGCAGACGTAATAAACGTGTGTACAGATGAAATAACTTTTCTTCGTGTACAATGTTTCTTTACTTGTTCAGGAGAAAGTTTTTTAAGCGAACTCTCCAAACTGTAGCAAAAGAAAAGATTGAAGTCATATTTAGGTAAAGAAGTAAACTTCTATACTCGGTACGCAGAAATATAAAATCTGTTCATGTGAATAATGTAGTGAAGGCAAGTGTTGAAGAGTGTCTAACAGCTGTGTAGTAGAAAATAGTTCCATTTTGCCTTTCGGTATCTGTTGTGTAAAGTCTTGAAATACTAACACATAAGTGGCAAAATTACTTAATTTCAAATTTTGAAATTATAAGCCATTCTCTCCCAATATATAACGTGTGTATTCCCAAAGCGTTTCTCGTACATACCGTAACGAAGTTTCAGGTTTTTATAAAATGTTGAGTGGTCACATCAGTTTTTAGATAAAAGAATAAGAATTATAAGGAAGCCATAACGAAGACAATTTACAGAGTAGTGGGATAATCTTATGTAATCAAGTAATGTGGAGTATGAACTTAGCAAATTTTAAAGGGAGACAAGTCACTAAAAATGAGCGAGGTGGCATTGTTTCCGCAATGGGCAGACAGCGATAATAATGGTATCGAAAGTTAATCTGTGTGTGTGTGTGTGTGTGTGTGTAGACTTATGGCGCTTTTCTTGTACCTTAACACTTATTTTCATATTATAAACTTTTACTCTGCTAATTACCAGTTTAAAACAATGTAGAATAGAGAATCCAACGTGTGTCATTTCGGTTTATAAAGATGAACAATTTTCAGGCAATTAATCAATTTGTCCAGAAATTAGGATTCTGGGACCTGTACAGTTTACCCGTAAAGGCTTTCAGATTAACCATAACCATAAACTGAAATGTTTCCCTAAAAATCTAACACTTTTAGGCATATGTTAGATTATGTTAGGATAACACATGAATATGTTAACTTAACCAAGTATTAAATTAAATTTCACATGAACTATACCATAATTGAGAATAAATGATTGGCCTTTGTGAGTCCCAGAATACTATGAGCATTACCTTTTCTGCAGAGGGTTGGCTTTTGAATTTCTTTTCGATTTGAGATTCAGGGTGTTTCCATTCCACGCTTTGGCGTTTGCTTGCACACTCAAAGTGGTGGATCAACGTTTCATATCCAGTGACTATTCGCTTCAAAGGAGCTTCACTTTTATTAGATTAGCGGTGTAGTAAGCGTTGACAGATGGCCACACGAAAATTTAAAGTAAACAAAAGTGTTAAAACGTCAAACTGTATAAGTCTGAAATATAAATTGGTGGGAACAATGCGATATATACACATGTAAACTTCATTGATTACACGTACATTTGCGTGTACTAGGCGTGTGATAACAATCCACTAAGTAACTTATTGAACACTTCGTCTGAACAAGATATACGTCATTCTTACTTCAGTACTTTTAAACAGTTATATCTTGCGTTAAGATTGGATCAAGAGTAGCAGCTGATTTTGTTGTTATCATGTATCTTTAACAGGGACGTCGTACAGAACCGACACATTCAATGATTAACAAGGATTTAAAGTAATACTTGAGAAAGTTTGGAGATATTGGCCTATTCCAACTGCTCTGAATTTTATACTTGGCGATATCGTTGGCGATCAGATTGTCATAATGTACAATATCAAAAATGTTATGTCTTAAAAGATTCAGTATGAGTATGCAAAATGGGGCTTACCGTTCACATTAATAAAATAAGGTATCTGGCGGTAGGGAAACTGCAGAGCTGTTGAGCCTGCCGCATCGACAATAAGAGCTAGGTGGCTATCAGGTATTTAGTTGTGACGTTTTTTGATGAAGAAAAGATGGAAGCTGAGTTGTCAACTTATTACACTTTTTTTCGGCGGAGCTTGTGTAATATCAAAGCATGGCATGTGTCTAGCCACCATGCTTACGTTTGTGGGTTTGTCCGTGCCCCTCTACAAATAACTTTTAAACAAATCCCAAAGATTGTGTGCTCTCCGTTTAGACAGAATTACTTTTCCTAACTTTAGTAATTTTGAAATAGTTTCATATCTTCGTAATTTTTTTATATTTTTAAATTAAAAACTGTATATTAGTGTTCTAATACAATATCGTTGCTGATATGAATGTCATTAATATAATATTATAGTGTAATGATAAGTTAGGTTAAATAGCATGATTAGGTAAAAAATAATACTGCGGCATTAGAATATACATCTGGCTGCCTGTATCTTTATATATACATTAACAAAACACCTTCAGCACAAAAACTTAAAACGGTTTATAGACTACTCTCAATGTGTTGGACGAATTAACAGTTTTCAAACTGCTGGAAACAACAACAAATTGAAAACTAAACAAAAACATAGACAAATTTAAGGTTATTCGTTAGCAGATTTATGTTTTATGATTTTAAAAATAAACAGTTATAAATTAGGGAATCTGACAAAACGATACAAATTAATATAAGAATACTATTTTATTGTTTGATTTCTTGTTAAGTGTACAATTCATGTCTGTTTCAATTCTTCTGTTCCTCTGTGTTACTACTGTAAGTTATATTTTATTCTACATTTTCTTATTGTTAGTAATTTTTAATATAGAACAATGATTAATAATTGATATTTTTAGCATGACTGAAATAAAGCACCTGACATGAACACATACTAGTAGGTAACAATCTTATATAAAATCTAAACAACGCATTAGAATATAAAAATTATTTTATGACAAGACTCTCAAGGCCTCTATTAAAATTATAATTTTCGTTATAATACTTTTGAGTATATTTAAGAAATAGAATTTTGAACATTGTTAGCGACTAATATTAAGAGTACTAACTAATAGATATTAACACACCTGCCAACGGAGGGATCAAATAGACTTACCAGTATATTAACTAAAAAATATTTTGTCTTCAATTTATTGAAGATTTGTAACCTGATAGGCTAAGCGAACATTGAACAAATTGGCTGACAACACACATACAGGATTATAAAGAGCTGACCATTGACAGTTGACAGCTCTTCATGTTTTTGTTAGTAGATTAAAGAGATACACTTATTACAAAACTAAATGACAAGAACATGTAAACAAATGAATAAAAATCACGTCTACTTGCTGCTGGCATGATACAATACAGGGCACGAGTTAAAACTGCTGTTTACATTAATCCTGACTCTATGTTCTTAATTGAGTTAATGACGGTCCACTAATCAACTGGAAAGAACCATCTACAGAATATTATGTTATTATACTTACTTGTAGCTAAAAATCCGCCATCCCTAGTTTAGTTCTTATGGATATAGAAAAGGCTCTGGATACATCTATACTGATGGATACCGATTTTTTTTAAATTATTTTCGTTTCTATTGTTACTAGTAAGTAACAAAAGAAACAACGTTCTGTGACTACTCTTCTATAGTTCATTCCATTATGCATTTTGTAACGTACCAAATTGGCAGTTACATAAAGTAACTAATTATTACGTCAAGTGACGGGAGATCATGAAAATATTTCAAAGTACATAAAATAATGTAGACAAAGTGTGTATCTACAAAGATATATTATTGAAAAAATCCAACCAAGAAGAAGGAAGAGTAATATAGCATCATCGAGTACAAAAGAGAGAGAGAATGACAACGAGCCAATATAAAATGTTAGAAACCAGGCCCAATAGGTCCAAACAGTGAGGGGAAACAACAAAAATAATCTTTAAAATGAAGAGGAGCCAACAGGGTCCAAACAGTGAGGGGAAACGACAAAAATAACTATTAAAATGAAGAGGAGACAACTCAAGAACAACCACAATGATGGTAAAACAAACAAACTTATTTATTAGTATAAATACTATGGAACAATGACTACCACGAATGGAAATATTAAAGAATATGACAAGAATAAGGGAACATTGATTATCACAAGTAATGTACGACCCAGGAGAACACCGATAGTGAACAACAATTAACCAGAAGAAGAAAGGAAGAAGAAGAGCAAAGGAAACATAACATGAAGAATGAAAATAATGTATGGACAATACAAGATATCACCATTCACCAGGTATACAAGGAACTATATTGATGACCGGAAGAAGTGTAATGATTATTCGAGGATCAACTATAAAGAAACCAGTGTTTAGCATAATTGAGTAATCACAAACAATAAAAGTGAAAACTTAATATAAGTGTGACAACCTGTAACAAGTTAACCAATTTTACCCCAAATAAACACCACAGACAATACAAGTGGGAATGTTTATAACAGAGGAAAACGAGTTACCATTATAAGTGGAAGAATCCAAGATTAACTAGTTAAAATGCACAGACAATTAGTGTGACCAGTTTAATCAAGATTGTAACCCAAAATAGATAATCATTAAGACCACCAAGAGAAATGTGAGATAGAACAGTAAAATAATTGTTCATAGGAACTGATAATAAAAGCTTTGTAAACCTTAAAATGAAATATAACTGAATGCCACGGCAAGACAAAATAAAATATAAATGAAATCCAGAACAAATAGTAACAAATAAGCTAGTTTGTTAGGTATCAAACAATCAATGTACCAAAAACTAGGTACAACACAACAAGAAATGTAATACTATTAGATTAAGAATACTTGTGTTATTGTTTCAAAAAATAGTGTAAACATGTGTATTACTTAATAATTAAACCATTGTAGTAGAATACCATAATGAAATGATAAATGTAGAATCAAATACTGCATAAGAATATGTTGCACATTGTTACCAGATAACTGACACATAACCTCATAGAAAGTGCACCTATAACATAAGATCATGTATATTAATTAAACCAAGCAACTATCAACAATTGTTTCAACCAAAGACTAATTATGAATAGTAATGCAAACTAATAAATAACATATGTACTGAAATACACAGCAAATGAATCAGATTAAATATGATATCATAAAGCCAAAAGAACAGAAACCCAATGTGACAAGTTAGTTAATCAAAATGCACTATCAAAACTTATTAAAAGATTACTAAAAATGTTACCAGTAGTTAGAGAGATATCTGATACTACTATGAGAACATATCACAAATGTAATAGTAGTAGTTTTATAATTGAAATATTAGAAACTAACTAACTATCATTGTAAAACCAGATGTAAACAAACACAATACTAAGAATTGGAAAGCTTTCAGATAACGAAAGACTGATAAATACATTAAACAAACAAGGTACTACAATTGTACACTATTTTAATTTATAACATTATATACCTTATGTGGTAAAATAATTGAAAAAGTGACAAATTAAAGAAATGAGAACAGAAGGTATTTTTGATAAGACTATTAGTATATGAAAAATAACATTGTTCATAAAATAAAATGTGAACAAATGTGAATAAATGTATATATTATTGTTAGAATGCCAAACAAATGTAATTAGGTAAGAAATAATAGCGTTACATGCAATTATAAACAATCGAATATGGTCGCTAAGGACGCCATTACCAAATATTGTTTAAATGGTAATTACAACTATTTTATGTATTAAAACGAAAGAGAAATGGACTCGAGACGTTTAATAATGAGTGTTATAGTGTAATTGGAACAAAATATGGTGAAACAAACTTATTTATATTAAGAAACACCATATGAGTTTGTGAAACGGCTAAGTGAGTTAATAATGAACGGATTTAATCCTTGTTTAGACTTAAATTAAAGCCACAAGTGTCCGCAATTTAATGCCACTAACCATTCGACGATACGATAATTAATAAAAAAGTTATGACACTTATAAACTTTTCAGTCATTTCTTATATCGATGCATACGTCACCCGTAGCCTCGAACCCAAGCCATAATTTGTAAAAAATTTAAAGTTTTATTTAACCAAAGTGTTTTGGGGTTGAGAGTTTGACCCTTTAAACCAATCAAATGGCTTAAAATAACCAGACGAGAAGGAGACGCTTTGGTGAAGCAAGCATTCGTTCCGTATCACTCAACAGGCCAGGTTCACGAAGGAAGTCGTCAAAATTATTTTAAATCGTGCGCGTCACCAACATGAGTTAGACTACATACACTAACCTATACACAACAGAATACTAACGAGTGTCCAGTGCTTTAAGTGAATTAAAATAACAACTCGACCAGTGTATAATAAAGGTCGTGTTTTGTGTTTTTTTTATCAGGGAGTACTCTATTTTAATTATTTTAACGAATTTAATTAAAATAATAACTTTCGTTAGTAAACGAAGAGATATTGTTTTGGGACTGCACTAGTCAAAAGTACGGAAGTGCTTAACCCATGATGAAAAATTATCAGAACTGAATAAATGAATCATAGCGCAATTATTAATTTAAAAAATAAATATTTTACGATTTTATCGTGATTGAGAAAATCGGTGTTAAGTTCGACCATCCATGTATAATAAATAGTCGCTCATTTGACTAAATTTGTTTGAATTAATGAATAACTAGTTTATTGCGAAAATATTCTAAACGACTGATAATTATACATCAGATGACATATGAATAAAATGTATATGTTTATAGTATTAAGAATTTAATAAGTAATAAACTTATTCGAAATAATTACTTACGTTTGTTAAATAACTAACCTAGAAATAACAATTATAACTTTGTCACCAAGTAATGATTCTGTTCTCAAATAATTTCAATCCAATGAAAGCTATAACAAGAGTTTTTTTATTCTAGATTTTTTCTCTTGCCAGTACATAATTTTAATAATTAACGAATAAATAATAATAGTATTTTAAACAGTGCAGCACAGAGCACGTGTTTTCATCACAACTGCTGTATGCGTTTTTGCTAACCGTACGATAGTACGATATATATCGGTTTATGGTACCGACTTTTATAATTTTAAATCTTTGTTTGTTTTTATCGTAATCCATTATTAAATATTGTTAAATAAGATAACATCTTGTAATCTGGTATCATGTATCTTCCAAGAACACACGAATTTGGTAATATAACTGAATAAAGAGGACATAACATCGTTAACCAAAACCATTGTACCAGACATCAGTGTTACCAGCCTTGAGGTACAAAGAGCTCAAGAATTGTTTAAAGTAATTATTGTTTTGTAAAGATATTATTGATTGTTTTTTAAAAGAGTTCATGGCATTTTACAATTGTTAATAAACCCCAATTTATTTACCAGTGGAACAGAGTTTTTGATTTTTTTTTAAATAGTTTAAATTTTTATGAACAGTTCTACCATAAGGTGGCGGTAGGATTTGAATGTTCAACACCATTCAAATTGTAGTTAAACTATTATTTTACTTTATTGTGCATGTGCATTATTTAGGATATTCAAACAGAATATCCATATATGTGTATCAAGTGTTTTTTGCAGCAGAAGAAGTCACCAACAAGAACATTGAAAACATCTACATATGGTAAGTGGGAGGTTGACAGTGAAGTGTTAAATACTCTTTTAAACTAAAAAACTTAAAAGTGAACACCCACACGAATTTTACTAATAATCACAACCTAATAATTATAAACAATAATAGTACTCGACTAGAGTATATCAACATTTTAACTTCTATCTACTTTATTCATCTGTTTTGTAACAATTTATGAGACAATTTTGAAACAACAGTACGAAAAACAATAAATCGAAAGCAAACTCTGTCTTTTAAACATTATGACACTATCACTATCTTCCAAACAATTAGTGGCCGGAATATTCCAATGATTAGCTACTTCATGGAATTATTGTTTATATGACAGCATTATCTGCAATATCTACATGTACTCACTTTCATATGTTCACGGATCATAGCGTCCGTGTACGTATCATAGGTATATGTACCTAGATGGGTTCAATATACCTATAAAAAGTTTATATACATTTTATTACCTGATTTTTCCGTATACAGAATCCGGCAGGGAAGAATTTGATTACGTTCAAAAGTATTATTGTCTTCTTTGTTATGATACTTCAGATACATTTGTATTTCAAGACAATATATTGTTATACTGAGGAGAAAAGAATCGTACATAAAGATCTGCGTTGCGTTGTGTGAGCAGCTTTTGACTGTTCCAGATCATTTTGCGCCTTCCAGACTGTGAGTGTTAGTGCCGGCATCTAGGCAGTCTCATTGTGTTGCTATATAAATAGTAGTTTTTCAAAAACGGCGATTGATAACATAAGATATGAGAAGCGTTATTATTCACTTTTTATTGTGTCTTTCAAATCGGTTCTTGTGTTTTCTAACAGAAGATACAAATGTTTACACTAAAGTGATAACTGTGGCTTACTATGTGCAAATAACTGTATTTAGTAACTCTTACCATTTGTTGCAATAGTCCTAGCAAGGTGATAATTATTTTTCATATAAGTTATTGCCTGTTGTAAGCTTGAAGAATTGATGTATACGAATGCTTCTTTGTTTATTGAACCGGTATTAAAATCGTGAGTAACAAATTACCTGGTGTTTAGTAATTTTTTCTACTACCTAAAGACGACTATCCCTGCGAGCCCAGTAACAACATTACATCTCTACTCATTATGAGTATTTTAAAAAGTAATTTTTAATACACTACTTACTCGAATTCATAGATAGTTGGAAAATGCTTTGATCCAAAAGTTAAAAGGAGTTCTCTATTATTTGTTTAGCGAATATCCTTAATTTGTATTTCCTATTGATTAAATTCTGACACACGTTTTGTAGATTGCAAGTTAAGTACTGTATGTTTTTTAGATTATCATGAAGTAATTACAGATTATTTCCCATATAGGCATATTTAATCCATATTCCGGTAGTGCTAAATCCACATGCACTGTACGGGTTAAATTTCAAGTAGGTAAATTAATCTAAGTATTAATTAATTGTTACGTACTACATTTAAAAAATGTCTTTTAACTATTGTTAGGACTATGCCACTATTAATGTGTTTGTGGTTTCCGTTACCAGACTTCATCACCTTGCTTGGTATCCATAGTACGTATGAGTATTCTGGTATCCATCTTGCCTGTCTCCTGATCTTAAGTCTCTCTCATATCATTTAGTCAATGGAGCTTTAAGCCTACCAATTATTCTGCGTTCTTCAGACATTTAATTTAAAACAACGTTTTGAAATTTGATGAACTACAATTGTTTGAATAAATTAAACGTTTTTATTAGTCTTTTTCTACTATTATAGTCTGGATATCCGTGATTCCTTTTTTTACCTTCGTAGCATGACCATTATCTTTTACCGGTTTCCATCATTTCTATAGGGTTTAGTCCTTCTTTAATTTTTATTTAAATGCCGCATTTCATGGCCAAACAAAACAACGCTTTCAAACAAACACCATGCTGTATGTAAAAGGTACTTTACTTAAAGACTTATATTATATATAGGATTGAATTTAATACTTACTTAATATGAATTGATTTTCCGTCCACAGAATTATAAATCATCAGTTCTTTTTATTTTAATAGTTACTTGGTTACATATTTCATGTAGTTCTAATTCCAATTCTGAGTTCAAGGTGTAACTCCGAGACTCTTGTATAATTCAGCAATCACAACGTATAGTGCCAACTGTTACGTAATGTATAAGTTTGTAGATGAAGTAAAGCAACTTATACATTCGCTAGTAACAAGTTACAGTTACGTGAGTTAGCACACAAGTAACACAGGGCTTGTGTGTACTTAAATGTATTACAGCTACAGGATATGTCATATATGTTTCACAAATGATATTGGTTCTTCTATTATTATGTACAAAGAGACTGGATATTGTTTTAGTTAATTTGTGTTCTGCAATTAGCCTTAGCGAACATGTTGTAGCTTACACTGCTTTCTACTGTCACACACCCCCTTTAGCAAAATTATATATCTGTTTTTTCTACAGGTCTTCTTTTTATTGTACTTCTCCACTGATTACATGAATGATGAGAATGGATTTCATAGACTACACGAATCTGCACATTAAGTTCTCAACGTCTAGCCATACTTAATACGCAATGTGCAAACGTCCCTTTTTTTCTTGGATTTTATGGGCTCTATGTTTTAATGAATTGTCTAGAAGTTGTCAGTACACTTGGTCCAAACAGGATCGATACGGTTCCTGAAAATGTCGTTTCATAAAAATTTGGCAATTTCGTCTACCAGATATAGGCCTACAAGTGTACATATATCGATGTTCTAAGATCACTTTAGAGAAAAATGAAACACATAATGAATCCCGTACCCTTAAACAATTATCTACAGCAAACGAATAAAATATAATATCTTTCTTAATTATAATTCCAGTTATATGACTCTGTGACTGATTTCCCTTCTATAAATTTCATCAGTTTAACTATTTATTGCACTTAATTCACCAATTTTAATGTTGTTTATTTTTACCATTTGGCCTAGATTTTATCTGTTTTTACATACAAAGTTTTTGAATAATACAGCTTGCTTATACCCCTTCTGACTTTCTATTCTGATACAATATTAATTAACATCTCCTTACTTTAACGATAGAACATTTAGTATAGAATTCAAACTATTAATTCATAACAAATAATTGAAATTAACAATGGTATTTAAACTCAGACATTTTATCCTTGATTATTACTATTAACACATAATAAATATTTTATAATAAAAGTTTTATACTAAAAGGATTGTACTCTCAGACATTTTATCCTTGAGCTATTTGAACTTATTCTAAATAAATAAAACATATCAGTCCTTCCATTATTTACACTATTCCTTATAACTAATTTTATTTTCAGTCTCTAGCTGTTTTTGTTTGATTTTTGGGGTAATGATTCTTGGTCACTTCACTTTTTTTACTGGCCTGCTCTTGTTTTATTACTGTCATTCTAATGAATGTTGTATATAAAGACTGGCAGTTATTTAGAAACCCTTGTATTATTTGTCCTTATAATACTCAATTAAATATTATTTATTGAAACAATAGAAAAATTTTAAAGTTGTATAAATGCACAATTTATTTAGTTTATGAACTCCAACGTTGACACATTAAGTTTATTTAATATAATATAGAAACTTGCACTGGTCCCCTTTTTATTCTTTGATTTTATTTCTAATTAGTTTTATAGTCTTTTTAAATTCAAGAAGTTTGTTTATAGAGGATAATGAAGGTTTGTTTTTTCTATTATATTACTAATTCACATTGGTTCATTTTTATTTTTAATTTATACACTTTTGTTTATATTTATTTTACATGGTTTTCTAATTTTGGGTTTTTTGTTATATTTTCATTTGTTATTTTTATTTTCTTTTGGGGTTTCGTTTTTATTTCTTATAAGAGCATTCCTTCTTCTTGTGGATGTTGTCTTGTTCTGGTTTCTTCTTTAATTCCCCCTATCCTATTTGTTTCTTATAAAAGTATTTCCTTTCTTATTGTGGATGTTATCTTGTTCTGGTTTCTTCCTTATTTACTCCTATTCTACCTGGGTGTTTCCTTTTTATTTTTAGCTTTTTGGTTTATTTTGATTACTCATCATTCATTGTGTAATTGGTTTTTTGAAACTCTTACTTCAATCTATGATTGTGCTTTACGGTGGTTCTTAATTAATTTTTAATGTTGCTTTCTTGGATTTAAATTTGTTTTTATTTTATTTTATGATCTTTCTTTCCATTCAGAACTATGGGCATTATCTGTCATGCTACAATATCCATACAAAGAATCATAAACATGAACTTAATTATTCCTCATTAATAATCTAGCGCCTTAAGCAAATAAGTAATGAAATAGTTTGTTAGCAATGAACCAGCCTTGGTAATGTACTATGGCATTAATTATACGATTGTTGAAAATAATGTGAATGATAAACGTTCTTGGCTAGTAATGATAAACTAGTTGCAATGAAAATTTAAATTTAAGAAAAGCAATTGATTTAATATCTTAGAAATTTCTTTAAGATTCCAATAAAGTGCTGGTTACGTATTTTGGAGTTTTAATAATGCAGGCACCTTTTCAAATCAGTAAAATTGTTATTACAAAAACAACTGTAACTCGCGTGTTTTCTATATTTTTGTACCCAGGCTACCCGCTTCGACGGGATAACGGAAACTCATTGAAACATAAACGATTATCTTTTTGTTTTGGGTCGTTACTATTCATAACGACTCATAGTATAAAGTCAAATGTAATGTACATGTTCAAAATTCTTTGACACGACTTCTACTTTGCTAGTGTATTTAGTTCAAAATTCAAAAGATTTTGACAGAATTGAATAAGGGTGTGCATTAATACGATTTATTGAAATTAAATTGTCGATGGGCAAATATTTATGGACTGGGCAATCACTAATTGTTTAGTGTAGGATATAGGTTTTTTATTACGTCATTACATCATATTATGCATATGTGCAGTCATCCGTATGTTTTCAACGTGTGTTAGTGTGCCAGTTTGTCGTGAGTCGGCGAGCGTGTGTGTACCCGTTAAGGCCGTCATACGTGCAACTTGCGTCGGTCACATTCCACTTGCGTGTTACAATTCGTCATTACATCAAGTTCGTTACCGTCTATATAAAAAAATAATAGTTCGTACCGCAAGCGTCAGTCGTCTTCGCGTTTTCACTTCCATGTTCCTTAAGGAAATGGAAGTATGGTGATGACAAAAAAAATCGTGTTCGAGATTATTGCAGATTCTGATTGTACTACAATCAAAACATGAAAAAAAGTCATTTCTCGAAAAGTGTCTCTGTGTGTGTCTGTCTGTCTGTGTGTCTGTCTGTGTGTCTGTAGATTTTTTTCTATGGCAAACGATAACAGCCGGAAATTCAAACAGAATGAAAACAGTTTTTGCATACAGCCCTTATTTGTAGAGTACTCACGAAATATTGTTTTTGGTGAAGATCGGTTAAGGGAAAGGGGTAGTTTACCAGCAACTTTTTTTTTTTAATCAAGGGTAATGTTTTACTATGGCAAACGATAACAGCCGCAAATTCAAACAGAATCAAATAATGTTTTGCATACAGCCATTATTTGTAGAGTACTCAAGAACTATTGTTTTTGGTGAAGATCGGTTAAGGGAAAGGGGTAGTTTACCTGCAACGTTTTATGTTTTAACATAAACATGACTTCCATGTTCTAAGATTTATATTTAAAATCGTATACGAATGAAATATTTCCATAGAAACTACTTCTTTCTACTTATTGTTTCAGACTTAACCACAGTACTGTGGTCGCTAACGTATACCACCTCACGTTTTCGCACTCGATTTCCACTGATGATGGCAGTCGGTGGCACTGCCGAAACGTCTGGTTTTGCAGAAAACATTGGAATACGGCTAAACAGCCCGGGAAGGAATTTTAACAAAAAACTACTTCTTTGTTGCCGATAAAGTAGTACACATATAACAAATTTTCCTTTCCCTCTCCAGCTATAATTTTCATTAATAGAAAATTACCCCCACCCCGTTCACCTAACCTCTTAATTTATAGATATTTCATCTACGTTTCTACAGTGGATTATTATGAGCTTCTTACCAGGATACTTTATTTATCAAAATTAAGTACTTCACTCTTGTTAAAACATAAAACGTTGCCGGTAAACTACCCCTTTCCCTTAACCGATCTTCACCAAAATCAACAGGCCTTCACTCCTTCACAATTTAGGAACGCATGCAAAAACGTATTTGATTCTCTTTGAGTTTACGGCAGTTATCGTTCGTCATAGAAAAAATTACCCTTGTTAAAACAAAATGTTGCCGGTAAACTACTCCTTTCCCTTAACCGATCTTCACCAACACCAACAGGTCTTGAGAACTATACAATTCAGGGCTGTATGCGAAACATTATATGATTCTGTTTGAATTTGTGGCCGTTATCGTTTGCCATAGAAAAAAAAAATTACCCTTGATAAAAAAAAACGTTACTGTTAAACTACCCCTTTCCCTTAACCGATCTTCACCAAACACAATAGGTCATGAGTACTCTACAATTCAGGGCTGTATGCAAAACATTAATTGATTCTCTTTGAATTTACGGCAGTTATCGATCGTCATAGAAATAAACTGTATAAACTTTTAATTAGCGAGTAATGCGGTCGGCAGATTCTATCAACCTATTGCTTCAGAACTTAAATAAAAGTCCGTTAACGGAAAAAGATTTTCGGCAAACCTCGCGCTTGGGACTGTGGGTAACATTATTCAAATAAAGACGTCTGATTAGCTAAAATATGGACAACTGTATAAGTTTCACAAACCATTTTCTATGGAATAAAATTTACAGTAAATACTATTAAAAACATAATTCCCTTATGCATCTTGAAATTGCAAATCATGGCATAAATTCGTCCATTAATATCAAAATTCACTTTTTTAAACTGAGACTCGATTAATCGATACCGTACAATATTTTGATAAACTTATGTGTTATAACTAATTACTGATTGAATGATTATTATTTACATTAACAAGGGATACGTATAAAGTTCTTTTATAACAATTCTTAACATAATAAACATCTTAAATTGACAAAATACAAGGTTTAGTTCTAGGCTTCAGTTGGCCTATCACATCCCAACCGGTACTTATCATAAAACGTTGCAGGTAAACTACCCCTTTCTCTTACCCGATCTTCACCAAAATCAATAGGCCTTCAGTCCTCTACAATTCAGGGATGCATGCAAAACATTATTTGATTCTATTTGAATGTGCGGCAGTTATCGTTCGTCATAACAATTTACCCTTGTTAGAACATAAAATTTTGGCGGTAAACTACCCCTTTCCCTTAACCGATCTTCACCAAAATCAACAGACCTTCAGTCTTTCACAATTGATGAATGTATGCAAAACAATATTTGATTCTGTTTGAATGTGCGGCAGTTATCGTTCGTCATAGAATAAATTACCGTTTTAAAACATAAAATGTTGCTGGTAAACTACCCCTTTCGCTTAACCGATCTTCACCAAAATTAAAAGACATTGAGTTCTCTAAAGCTCAAGGAGGTATGCATAACATCATTTGATTCTGATTAAATTTACGGCAGTTATCATTCGTCATAGAAAAATTACCCTTGTTAAAACATAAAATGTTGCAGGTAAACTACCCCATTCCCTTAACCGATCTTCACCAAAAACAACAGGTCTTGAGAACTCTACAATTCAGGGCTGTATGCAAAACATTTGTTTCTATTTAAATTTGCGGCTGTTATCGTTTGCCATAGAAAATACCCTTGTTAAAACAAAACAAACGTGGCAGGTAAACTACCCCTTTCCCTTAACCGATCTTCACCAAAAACAATAGGTCTTGCAAACTCAACAATTCAGAGTTGCATGCAAAATATTATTTGATTATGTTTAAATTTGCGGCAGTCATCGTTTGCCATAGAAAATGCCCTTGTTAAAACATAAAACGTTGCAGGTAAACTACCCTTTTCCCTTAACCGATCTTCACCAAAATCAATCCTGTAAAATAATCATAGCTCAAATCAAAACATATTTGCTTTTATCCGCTTTCATCACAGGATTAGTACAAAAATTAGCAATGATACAGACAAAAAATTAAAGTCTCTGTAAGTGTTCCAAACTTACAACGCTATTTAGGAAACGCGGGTTACATATACGTAACATTTGCCAAAACAAGTAAATTAATTTAGTAATTTTTAAATAAAAGCGAGATCGTATTCAAATATATTATTTTAATAACGCAATGTACGTATCTGCGCACATATTCATCACTACGAGCAATTATTATGAAAATTTTACGTAATACAGAATAATGTTAACATACAAAATGTTTATACTACTGAATACACAGCTTTGAATTATTTTATCAATGCAAACGTTTAGCGCTCATCACTCTGAAAACACTGGCTTGAACACGCTGAACTACAATGTAATCTAATCTCCAATGATAAATTTAGTCCAATGCTAAAGCGTGGTACACTGAAACAATGTGTTTTAAACAATTTAAATTGTTTTGGATATCGCATGCGCTTCGATGTTAAAACATTGAAACAATTCATTAAAATATGGACAAATCAATACTCAAAATTTGTTATGTAATTTCTATACAACTATTGATGGTAATATTATATAATGTATGTTTATCAATATGAACTCTACCCAGGAAAAAAATAAAAGTCGCCAAATTAACTTAATTAATTACTGCGCAAACAATTATTAAACAATAAAACATTACTAATACATAATGTAATCGCTAAATGTAAATTATTGCGAATTCAATTATTACAGCTACCCGTAAGATTATTACAGTCAGATTACAGATGTTACTTTGACAAGGCAACCTCTAAATTTTTGTAGCGTCAAAGTCTTTTTTATAGTTGCGAGCGAAAAATGGTGTCTATTTCTGAACTTCACGACACGTAGATTGCATATGGCACATCACAGAAGAATATGATTCGCTATAATATCATATAATTACAAATATAACTACAAGAAAGTTGCACTAATTAACTTTAATTCCACGCGTGAAACTTGATATGGCATTATATATAAAATGTCGGATATGACCCATTTCATACAAACCCACTATACAATGATTTCATGTCTTATGCGCAACCATATAGCATACATATAAAATAGTCACACTCGTAAGTGTCTAGTGGTTTTCCTCTATATAATGTTGAGAGTAATTAGATGAACGACTATGACGCAATTTTCTTAATGTTTGTTGAAGGTAATAGGTAATAGGAAACCATAGTCATACACAACTCTGCTAGAATGCGTTTTGTAGAGCAGCTACCGATTTGGGATTATACCTTTGCACTAGCGCCGATGAAATCTCTACTTACTAGTGCTTTGAGAAAGTCAGTATTGAAGCTCATTTTCTCACATAAAAATTCAAAGGGAGCGTTATAATTGTGCACTAAAAGGGACTGTTATTACTTTTATATGTAAATATACTTTTATTATTACTTTAGTATAAATACAATTTTTACCTTCTATCATCCCCTTTAGTGCTGACAGTTTTATATAAAGCAGTCTCTGACGGTTGTCATTCTTCAGCCTTACCTTGTTTGAGAAAGTTTTATCATGTATATTACATTACCTCCGATACTAAATGTGCCTAATCCAAAGCGCTATTTAAGCTACACTTATCTATTAAAATGAACAATGACTAGTTTTTCATGTTTTCAATCACTAATGATAAATAAATATGAAACAGAAACAATTCAGGCAATTGTTAGCAAGTAATTCTACTGATTGTAGACACAACTCAAGCAAATGCAGTGTACTGCAGTGAGTTTGTGATGCTTGAATAAGTTATAAAATACAAAGTTTATTCAGAAATATTGAGCAGTTTCTGTTTATTAAAGCAGTATGCTTTTATTCTTACACGTGTACATTATCTACCTAAAAGTAATCTTTACCAGGAAAACTTTCTTTCGCCAGACGATTTTCCGCACATTTCCGGAACTTACTTTGTGGCATAGCATTCAGCTCGCTTACCAAGTTTTTTAAATCTTCAACCATCAGGAAATGTTATTTTTACATGATTGATTTGAGTCTTTGGAAAAGGAAAGTCTAACGTGTTCGTATTTGGTGTAATAAGTTGTGTGCTGTTTCATTATTGTGATGAGATTTCCATAAATTATCCCTTCGTATATCTGGGTGCGTGATAACTTCAGTGACGTCAACTGCTCAAACAGTATACTGTTTTCGACCATAACCAGTAATAATAATACAAGTCAAGAAACTCAAGACGACAAGCTATATCTTATTATCACGATCTTCAATTTGTTCACAACTGTTGTAATGTTTTTTTTTATGATGATCAAACGTCTGTAAGCAGCTTACCCATGCTGACCGGACTCCCGAAAACAATTCAGGCAAACGTTCTAATTAGAGCAGCTTATCTCATACTGTAAGCAAAATGTAATGCAATCTCTTTAATCTTAAATTGCAGAATGTTGAAAAACGTTAAATAAACTAAAACACAAGTTACTCAACCAGCTGTAAAATTTAAACTATGTATCCAATATGGCTAGGAAATTTGGACACTTGTCATATAGAAGTGTATCATGACGGGATATCAGTTTTTAAATCGGGCATGTATAGCGCAGGAAATATAAAAATTTGCAATAACGTTTTGACCAAATCTTATATCCTTACTTCTCTGTAAATGTTCTTGTTACTTCCATGTTCCTTAAGGAAATGGAAGTATGGTGATGGCAAAAAAAATTGTGTTCGAGATTATTGCAGATTCTGATTGTACTACACTCAAAACATGAAAAAAAGTCATTTTTCGAAAAGTGTATGTGTGTGTATGTGTGTGTGTCTGTAGATTTTTTTGGCAAAGGATAACAGTCTCAAATTCAAACAGAATCAAATAATTTTTTACATACACCTCTTATTTATAGAGTACTCAAGACCTATTGTTTTTGGTGAAGATCGGTTATGGGGAGGGGGTAGTTTACCTGCAAGGGTTTGTTTTTAATCAAGGGTAATTTTTTTCTATGGCAAACGATAACAGCCGCAAATTTAAACAGAATCAAATAATGTTTTGCATACAGCCCTGAATTGTAGAGTTATCAAGATCTATAGTTTTTGGTGAAGATCGGTTAAGGGAAAGGGGTAGTTTACTTACAACGTTTTATGTTTTAACATGTGTAATTTTTTCTATGACGAATTATAACTGCCGTAAATTCAATCAGAATCAAATAATATTTTGCATACCTTCCTGAGCTATAGAGATCTCATTGTCTGTTGATTTTGGTGAAGATCGGTTACGGGAAAGGGCTAGTTTACCAGCCATATTTAATGTTTTAACAAGAGTAATTCTTTCTATGACGAACGATAACTGCCGCACATTCAAACAGAATCAAATAATGTTTTGCATGCGTCCCTGATTTGTAGAGTACTCTAGACCTTTTGATTTTAAACTCATGTTCTCTGGTATCCAAGTCACGATTCAATACAGCTTAAAATTAATTTACCTTTTTTTCATCCGTCGTGTGACTTCTTATTGTATTTAATTAAATAACGCGTTTCGAAGCTCAAGGCCTCATCTTCAGATTTCAGTCCCGTGTGGACGTCGTTAACACATTAAAACTAAACCACTACACATTAAAATAAAACACACTACACAAGTTAACCGATGTCTGGGTGCGCACCCTTTGCCGGTTCGCGACGCACTGCCTGCAACTTCTCTACGGTCTCGTCACAACGCCCCACCATCGATTGATGTCTATTCCTGCTTAATATGAATTTGTCCACAGCCATATCGTATAGCTGATGTGATTTAAAATTCAGCTGGTCATTTAGCATGTTATTAGGATTGCACTTAAACGCCCGGTATATTTCAAATTCTTCGGCTGCGTTCATGCATCGTCCCTTATTGCAGAGATGTAATGGCTTGCAGTTGGTGTCAAAGTCAGTATAATTATGGTTATGCACCATTAAGTGTTCGGCATATTTTGATTTACAGGCTTTTAAGTTATTTTTAGGTAGATGTTCTTTAAACCTCTGTCTAAATGCCCTGCCTGTCTGACCGATATACACCATATCGCAATCATTACAAACCATTTTGTAAACACCTGTTCTTTTTTCTTTGAACTGTTGTGTCTTAGGCCGTAATAATTTTTGAACATTATTTGTGGTACGGAACGATACTAGGAGGTTATGTTTGACCGAAATTCGTTTTTTACAACCATAGATATATTATTGGTGTACTCAGTTGAAATAAACTTAACTTTATTATTTTTTTACGTGTACTGATGACGTTCTTCTTTTTATGTTTACGTAATAACCGTTCGATCATTGAGCTTCGATACCCATTCACTTCCGCTATATATTTAATTGTATTTAATTCATCTATATAATCATCGTGCTCAAGAGGTATACTTGTCAACCGGTGTAAGAGGTTATTGAAAGCGGCCATTTTTTGAGTATACGGGTGATAAGATTTGGCGTGTATAACGGAATCAGTTGCTGTAGGTTTTCTGTATATCTTGTAATGAAATCTTTTGTTATGTTTTATTAAAGTTAAATCTAAGAAATTTATTTCCTTATTTGTTTCTACTTCTGCTTTGAATTGTAGTTTTGTATTGATACTATTCATAAAAGACTTTAGATTATCTATTTGTCTCATTGTCCCATTGAAAATAACAAAGGTATCATCTACATATCGTCTGTAAAAAATAATCTGGTTATTAAATTTATTGGTTACCGAAAGTAAATATGTATTTTCAAAATGATTAAGGTATATGTCAGACAAGAGTCCAGATAAAGGTGAACCCACAGCGAGTCCCTCTTCTTGAATAAAAAATCGATTATCGAATGAAAAATAGTTCTGTTTTAAAATGACACCAAGAATATATAGTAATTCATTTATTTCTTGAGGACCTAAACTGCCAGATTTTTCCAAGTTGTTTTTCAGAATCTCAACCGTGGCTTGAACCGGTACATTTGTGTATAGGTTATTCACATCAAAAGACACTAATTTATATTGAGTTTCGATATTAATATCTCTTGTTAGTTCCACTAACTCTGAACTATTTTTAATACTGTGATTATTTTCTAATGTTATATTGTTTTTTATTATCTCAGCTAATTTCTTGGCTGCTTTGTATCCTGGTGCTGTAGTGTAATTTATAAGAGGTCTTATAGGTGTGTCTTCTTTATGGATTTTAAGTAGGCCGGTAAAATGAGGTGCTTGTGCAGCCATTGGTTTCAGGTACCGACGTGTGGTATCATTAAAGAGATGTGTGCATTTATTGATTGCATTATTAAGACTTTTCACAAATTTGGAAGTGGGATCTACATCAGTGGGTTTTATATTATTGTTGTGGATGAAGTCGTAAACGTTTTGCTGGTATACCTCCCTTGATATAATAACTAATGTGTTACCTTTGTCCGCTTTAGTAACTATAGCATTATTTTCCTCAACTTTCTTTCTAATTTGTTTAATAACTCTTAAATCATTTAAATAGACCGATTTTAAATTAAAAGGTCGTGAATGATTCTTGTTGTGTATACTAAGGGCCTTATTTAATTTCCTGTTAATCAAAACTCTTAGTTCGTTTTGTGAATTAACGTTGAGCACTGTTTTTATCTCTGCTTCAGCATGTATTATTTCACGTGTTAAATTTTATTAAAATCAGGCACATTATATTTCAAACGTTTATTAAGTAAATTCAATTCTCTCGAGTCGAATTCAATGTCTGTTAAATTGGATACACGGCTATAAAACGTATGTTTACATTTAGCAATCGTATTATTGTGTTGACTTGAAATCAAGTTATTTATTTTCTTATCGTGTTTCTGGGCAATCGGTAATATGACCTTCATGATACGGTTGTTCACATACTGCATTATGTTAAATATAAGTACCGGATGTATTGTGTTTAATAATTCTAAATTTTATCTGTAAAGTAATTCGTTTAATCTGGTCTTTTTATTGTACAACTGTCTTATTTCTTCTTGTATCCATGTTACTTCTGCAATACGTTTGACCTTCTTGGCAACTTCTGACGTGTTGTTAATACAACAACAGTTGAATATTATACCCAAATATAGCACAATACGTATTAAATGCTTAAATGCTTGAAGACCTATTTCTTGTTTTATGTGATAAAGTGTTGCGGTTTTTCTGATTCCTTCACCATGACCACAGACATTTGTTTTTAGAACCATCAGTGTTTGCAGCAACATACATTGTCACTGGCCTCATATAAATTTTGCCGCGACAACTTTTCCTTTTGAAAATGTTGGATTTAGAAATCAAATCTGCAACAGGTGTCGGCCTTAGGTAAATGAATATGTTTCCGCAGTACTCTTGTTATTTTTAAACAATAATGATAACAGAAAGAAAATGGAAATCAAAGGGAGTAATGTAAGAGATTTGTTTTCAGTAAACTGGTAATTTAGATTGAATATGAGAGGTGCAGGAACCAGTCAATAAGCATGTAGCGTAATAACGGCATAGCGTAATAAGCGGCAGAGTTTTAACAGATTTTAAATGTATTTGTACGCAACTTTTACATATTACAGAGGCGTTCGATTTTAATACGTAGCAGTAGGAAATGCAAAACATTTTTTAACCGAGTAATTGAACGGGAGAGTAAAAAAGGGATTACTACACTGTTTTGATAAATTAAATAGTGATAGTACTTTTTTTCATCAGTGATAGGTGCAAAGAAGGCTTTCAGACAGGTCTCACTGAATGATTTACAGATAACATTCTGGTACAAATGCTTTAAAGACGTCCGGGAATCTGTTTAAAGTGGTCCACATTGCGGAATGCCTTTAAGAAAGAAATCACCTGAATCTGTGTAGGCTTGCAATAAATGGAAACTCGACGTCCGATAGTGCGAGAATGAGAAAAATTTCTGGAGATACCTCGGAATTTTGTTTCGGGAATTCTGAGGGAAGATCTTGAAACGAAACGTGCAGCAGCAAAATTTGTACCACAGCTGCTTCCGCTAGAGAAAAAAGATGCTGAAGATGCACACGTTTTCACAGATAACGCTTACAGAGACCCAGACTTCGTGAAAAAGGTTGTGACTGGAGATGAGGCGTGAGTTTATTGTTGTCACCCTGAAACAAAATCTCAGTCTTCCCAGTGCGGAAGGAAATTATGAATAGACGCAGAGTCGTTTTTACACAACACAGTGTCACAAGTAACTGTATAGATGAAGGCATTGAGGAATTTTCCACTTGGTATGTGGACTTTTCCCATTCTTAAGGTATCCATTCTTATAATACTGTTGTGATGCAGAGCCATACCTCTTTAAATGCAATGTGATACGTTAATTATATTACATTGAAATTTTCCTTAAGTGGTAGATTATATGTTATGCAAAGTAAGTGCCATGTCAACGTACGATTAAGTATTTTCTGGTTTTATTTAACAGAACAAATATGCCTACTTCTAAAGTGTAAACATTGTTACAATATATATTAATCATTTGATTGCACTTGTGTAAATTATATAACACTAAGCGACGTTTTTCTGTTGTTAACTTTGTTCTTCGGTAGCAAAATCTAATCTAAATAATCCTACAATGTTAGTTTGAAATTCCATTCACAGATGGTTTGTGGGCTGCGATTCAATAATGAGAAGCGTGGTATCAGAGAAGGTCTGTGAAGCGAAACAGATACCAATCTTGATGTAAGGAGAGAGAAGTGATTTTAGCGTAGCCTCCGAGGAAATATAAATTGATTCTGATAACAACGCTCTTTTCGTTTTTACGCCGCAAGCAAACATAAATTCATTCTTAGAACGCTTTTTTCTTTTACCAGAACGTCTACAGAAGATGTTATTCCTAGAGAGTTGAAATACGAACGATCTCTTTATTTAATCTATACCATCCGTTAAACGTCTTTCGACGATAAGCTTTCAAACTATCTTTTAGAAAATAACATGAAGAAAATTGTATTAAATTGAAAGAAATATATTGAAAGGAAGGAAATAATTGAAGGAAAAAAATTGAATTGAATGTATACATTCTAATAGTGTTATTAATAACAAGCTTATTTTTAAAAATATAATAAAAACTTTCAAATGGGTAATAACTACCTCGAGGCCATCCAATATTACAATTTCTGCTGATGTTATATTACTATTAATAATTAATTATTTAGCCTATAGCTTACATTGTGAATACTGTCGCGTGAAAATTCCTCAGTGCACTGATCTATACAGTTAGCTGTGAGACTTTGTGTGAACATGACTCTGCGACTATTCCTATTTTCCATCCGCACTGGGAAGTTTGAGGTTTTGTTTCGGTTTCTTAAACATAAACTCACGCTTCAACTGCAGCAACTGTTATGACCTTTTTGGAGGAAGTCTGTGTTTCTGATAGCGTTACCTAGGAAATTTTGTGTAATCTATTATCATTATTATCATTATTCTTTGAAAATAATAAGAGTTATACGGAAATAATTATATTGGTTTAGTTAAATTCGTCGGTTATGCAGGAGATTTGATCTCTAAATCCAACATTTTCAAAAGGAAAAGGTGCCGCGGCAAAAATTATCTGAGGCCAGTGACAATGTATGTTGCTGCAAACGCTGATGGTTCTAAAAACAAATGTCTCTGGTCATGGTGAAGAAATCAGAGAAACCGCAACACTTTATCACATAAAACAAGAAATAGGTCTTCAAGCATTTAAGCAATTTAATCGCAAAATCTGATTAGGGAATAATAAGAAAATTCAGTACTACTATTTAATAATATACCATGTCTTACGTACATAACTTTTAAATATGCCAGTAACGCTAATGTACATTTGAGTACATGCTAAACGAAGTACGTGTCTGATTGTGACTCTAATTCAAATACACGTTCCGCCTAATACGCGGTTTTCAAATGGATTTTACCTGGTTTTCAGGCATTTATAGGACCGTTCTGAGGATGTGTTCAATGCCATACTCAAAAGAAGACGATTCTTTGTCTCGGTTGTAGTATCCGTAGAGCAAATATAATATTTAATTTATTTTGGTTTCCCGTCTGTTATTGTCTGGTTAATTGTTGAAATTTTTTTAAGGTCAGAAGTGTATCTGTTATAGTATTTTCTCCAGAGGGCGCTTTAATCTGACTAAGGATATACGTAGTCGATGTCGGTGATGGTGTGTTGTTCGTATAAACGCTAAACACTTAACAATGGCCGTATAACAACAAAACGGCAGATAATTAAATAAAATGTGTATACTTTTGTGTTTATTACCGTGTAGCCCGCTAATTGAGAAGAATTCTAACTTTCTTTGGTCGCAAATAGTAAGCAGCACCTACCTTCAATATATGTTTCAACTGGGTTTTGTATAAAACGTCTCATCAACACAATCACAGTTATTGGTGTGCAGTTTCCTGTGTCGTACAGAGATGTAAGATCATAGGGAAAATATATTATTGTGTATCCATGTTCTTGAAACAGAACAAAAGTGATGACGAGTAATACTATAAATACTTATTTGAAATATAACATTCTTAGCTTTTGTGTAATTACATAACAGCATCTGAAACAAAGTAGACATTGCTAGTAGTATTGCAAAGTTGAAAACCACAAACGCAGAATCAAGCGTAAGCAGATTAGAAAATTAAACGAAAAAAGAAAAATCTTCACAGAGAACTTCATAATATTGGGTAGGCGTCTATCGCGCAATGCTATTCAGAAAAAACGTTTTCCTTTCTCTTGCCACTTTTCTTTGATCTTTGATCAGTCTGATAAAATCATCGGAACACGAAAGGGGTGTTCAGACTTCTACAGTAAATTAGATAGTCGATTATATTCTTATCCTCTTACAGGATAATTCTACAGTTTCTCACCTTTTAATACTGCGCTCTTTCGAATATGCGATTACGATAATGCCATTGTTCCTATAAAGACATATAATTCCTAGGTCTCTAGTGTCGTTTTTGTTCTTAGAAGAGACAAATGCTACTATTGTAATTATAGTGATTTCTATTTTTTCAATGTATTTCTATACGTATTCTAATGCTCCTTAATCTAACGATTTAATAAGAATAATCACTGTAGCACACCACAATAGAAAAATTATTCCGATTAGTGCTTTCAAACTTCACAGCTCATCGTCAGATCTTAAAGCTTGAAAGCGTTAATGGGAATTATTTTTCTATAGTGGTGTGCAACAGTGATAATTTTGTTTGTGATTATAACCAGTAACACAACTTTCTTTATTAACTAACGACTTAATGATAGCTTTTACAAATAATGCGAACAAAATTACTGAATCAGACCATATTACAGGTTTTGTGGAATCGGATTTACCATTTATCGGTTTTTTTGTTTTGTTACAGGAATGTATACAGATTGCAGAGATAGGTTGAATACACTTAACAATACGGCATCTACAGATGAGTACATACAAGACTCCTTTCAACGGTGTGGATCATCAATTCGCATAGTTACATACCCACATACACCATTGGTGTGGTGGCATTTGTCTGGCGATTCGATGATTGAGCATTGTGTAAGGTGGGAGAAGCATGGTCGGGTACTACGGTAGGCTAAGTGGGGGTAAACCAAACGGCTAGTACACATATTTCACCCTACCTCGCTTACAAGCGGCCGCGTGGTGGGGGAGAGCAGCCTCGATCATCCAGTCGTGGCCAGACAGTATGTTAAACGGTTAAACGGTTTTCTGCCGTTGTTGTGATGAACCGTTGGCCTAACAAAGTGACAAAGTTGGCGTTGACTGACGGTTATATGAGTGATGACGTATTTACGAATTATAAGCTAAGCCACATAATGCTTTTACGTTTACAGTTGTATTGGCTTAAATTGTTTACTCATTAAAAATTTTTAAAAGTAAATTGCCTATAATGAAGTAACAATCAGTTTTGTAAATAATAAACGAGACACATCATTAATAATTTGAACATAATGAAAATATTTCTTCTTATTATTCTTATTCTCTTTTTCTTCTATACAATTGCATCATTTACTACTCCTCCTCCTTCTCATAGTCTTCTTAGACTTCTTCGTCATCACGTTATCTTCTTTCTTCTTTTTCTTCGTCTTCTTATTCCTCCCCTTTTTCGTTACGAAGGTTACAGCAGTGATTGGGAATATAATTTAAAAGAGGTACTCCTAGCTTAAACACTATCCAACCTGATACACAAAAAACCAATGTAAACTTAAGTTAAATTATGAGCATAAAAATTAAAACCAACAGAAGGCATAATACTTTTTAAAGATATACCCTATGCAAAATATAATTTCACATTTCATGGTACATATATATTTAACCCCCAAATTTCGGATGTAGAATTAAAAAACCTACACCGAATAATCATAAAAATACTTGAGTGGATAATCTGGCGAAATATAATCAGGTGCAGGGTTTATTGAGAACTTTTAGAATTTATGTATATAGAAGAAAACAACTATCAATGTATTTCTCCGAAACGGGAGAACACGGAAAAACGACGGTCTCACAATTATCGTGTTCGAGAGAAAATGTAAAAAGAGACACCAAATAAAGTCGTTAATTACAACTTTAATTACAGTTAAAAATAAACAAAGTCACTCGTACAAAGTTAAAGATTGTTCAACACACAGCGATGTAACAGATAATAAATATTAGCTTATAGGCTAAACAGGGTCGCACTATGTAATACAGAATAAGCAGTTAAAACCAAATCGAGGTTATATGCCTCCGATAAAGCACTTTAACATCGCAGGACCAAAGCTTAATTCGGCCGGCCGCTGGCTTTAATTTATACCCCGTCGAGATTCACGAAAAATCTACCATTTTCCAGGTGACGCGTCGATAATAATTATATAGGTACAAGCATGCTAGAACTCTCTGGAGGCTATGTCAATACCCGACCTTGTGCCAAAATTGCACATCGAATGCTGCCAAACCTTCAAAAATAAAATGTTTTTTTTCACTGTGTAAATCGTCTAGTCAAAAATAATTGTGCATTATTTCGCTAGCAACTATGCAAATGGTACGAGACATCCCCACCCTCAATATTGTTTACCACAGCGACTTAACGGTCGCTCTTATCCCTACAATATTGTACCACCTTTGTATGTCGGGAAATTAAACAGTAATTTTCTTAATAAAATTTTTGCTGCCACATATTACATACCAATCGTAAAAATTTTATAGGAATTAGGAATATGAAAAATGAAAAAAATGATCCCGTATGCAACAGTAGTTGAATTTCAACATAGCATTAGCTAAAGTGAGAAACTATGAATAAAAAAATGAATAAAATGATGTTTCGATCCCGTGTGCAACAGTGGTTTAATTTCAACAGAGCACTAGCTAAAGTCAGATGCTTTATTGTAGGTATGTAACATATATTTTATAGGTTAGATTTTGCTCTTTCCGAAATACCGATAGCAAGCAAAATTAACAAATTCCTTCACTTAGGCAAGCTAAAGGTTAAAAATTAAATTAACCTGTTAAGGCAAGTTACAGTAAGAAAACCATGAAACTGTCAAGCAACGTAGAGAACGATATAAAGCAATTGAGGAATACAATTAATTATGTCTATTGTAATAATTATGTAGTAAAATATAAGGAGACGCATAAACTTTGTGTGCCTAATATTCTACTAAAGAAAAACCCGAAAATTACTGATAAAAAAGAGCGAGAATTATCGTCAGGTAATTGTGACGAATTTTCTCGGCAGGTTATACGGTTGTTTTCCGTTATCAAAGTCTGGCTAGTGTTGCACCAAGCTCTTGTTGCGCAACGTATATTACAGCCTTAAGTAAATTTTATGAGGAGTGTCCCAGTGCCGTTAAAGCTGGAAACAAGATAACCCAATAATAATTAGCAGTAACACAAAATAAAGGCATGGGTATTGCATTTCATCTACTTTATTCATAATTTATATTATCGAGGGCTTAAGTAATTGAAAAAATACTTCTGTGCAATAGGTTCCAATTACGTGATTCAAAGACTCCATAAAAAATAAATGTCTTGGGAACATGACAAAATCTTTGTTAAAGCGAACAAGTGGTTTATTGGACGCCAAATAGACAAATTAGGCTACAGCTCACATTATGAAAAAATACTCCTTGCTACCATATCTCAATGTGACACAATTAAAAGCTACCAGAAGTAATAAAAAAATTAGCTGCAATATAGAAGAAGGAAAATAGTAATAGCGCAAAAGAAAGCGGTATTTTTAAGTGTAAAAATAACTCACAAAAATTGTAAGTCGCTTTTCCACGTTAGAAAGTATTCTTACCTTTTGCTCGGACACGTGCGGTATAACATTAAAACTAACGAGACTCATAGCAGTGAAAATAGATTTCAAAAGTGCTCCTTTAGAGTGTTAAGATTTCAGTCTAATAAAGGTAAGAATATCAGTCCGCAACTTTATTTTGACAAGAGAACAAGAGCATTTTAGGTACCATAATATTATAAAACGCTTCTTTTGGTATGGCATTATAACGATCTGTTATGATCGTTGGTCCAAAACGTTGTTAGACTGAGTTTTTCGTAGATGACGGAAAAAAAGCAGTAGCTGTAGAAGACTTCCAATAATTAGATGGATGGTTATGTAATGTGCTGTAATGTGCTGAAATGTGCTTAAATGTATAGAAAATACGCGAAAAATTCTTTCTTTGTAATTCTCTAGGAAGAAATCCTCACATCTCAAAATGCCTTATAAGTAATCTTACTAATACTATTTATTATAAAAACTAAATTAGACCTGTATCGACTACTTCATTTGAAAATTTTATAGTAGTAAGGTTTAATGATTTTCTTTAGCAATTAAGGAAGAGTAAGCAAACACAAATAACACTTTATTTAGATTTATCATATGCTAAAATTAACACGTAGGGGTAAAGGCTTCAAAAACTGAGAACAATCCCTGAGCAATTTAAATCAATATTAGTTTATACATTTTGCTTAATGCTTGTTAATAATAAAAAAGTATGTACACAATAAATTTATAGCAAATTTCAGTAGCGTTAAAACGATGCTAGTCCTATGTACTACAAAAATATATAATTTTTTTAACAAAATTATGTTTGAATTAAATATGGGATTGTTCTAAAAAAGTCAAATACTCATCAAAAAAATAAATAGCAAAATTAAAATTCACAGAGCTTTCCGTTTTTATGAATGGATCTCTATCATATCCTTGAGTTCTTACTCTAAGTATTATTATCAATTTTTGCCTTTCCAAAGTTTTTTCTTTGTTGAAAAACAGTTTTTATCTGCAAACGATCTCTAAATAAACAGTTGCACCTTTCCATTTTATAATTACAAGTATAGGCAATAAGGCGGTAAAAGCAAAAGCGGCTGAAGTTACTTAAACAAAAATGCAACAGTCAGGTCCTAATAATAATGACAGATATTTGTTAACTGAGTATGTGTAACTGATGCCCATTCTAGCTGACATGCTACGTAAAATCAACGTTACCAACCGTTATTTAGTGCCTGCTAAGTCTTAAACTTGGATAATAAGTTTCCCAAAGACGTTTCTCTGTGTAGGGCAAATCCAGACAGACGTATGCCAATCTTACCTAATACAGACTGTGTTAAATACCACCAGACACATTATGCATTTAACACTTGGTTGGGCATAAGAGTTGAGTTTCTCTTGTATTAGTGGGAAAAACAGAATTGCTAGCTAAAGCATTAGATGGTTTTTCATGTGCCTGCAGAAATGACTGTAAATAATAGAGGGTTATACAGAATTAAAGGCATAGGCCCTACAGCATGTTGACTCCGACCATGATAGGCTTTGAAATAGATGAAGAGTACAGAAATCTATACAATAGTGACTTACAAGGGTACAATTTGTAACTTAAAATATGGCCACTTTTATTATAGGGTCGAAAACACTGATAAATTATTATAGGCTCGATATTGCTATACGTATATTCATGCTGCGTACTGTTATAATTTTGGTGACCTACATACACTTTTGCATCGCTTTGTGATGTATAAAGAGAGAAAATAATGACAAATAACAGGTTCTGTTGATAATACTTCTAATAAAAACATTACTCATTTTTCTGTAATGCAAGAATACACAGAAAAAAAAAGCTTTTGAAACTAAGTAGACTACGCAAAGGGTATTGGTAAGTTACAAAAACACAAACGTATAGCAGATGTAAACAGATTAGAAAAGGAAATGAAAAAGCTTTCAAGAGATCCATAGACAATTGGATAGACGCCTATCGCTCAGTGCGCTTCAGAACAAAAATACACGAATATTCGCTTTCTCCGACCACTTTCGTTTGATCTTTTATAAGCATTAAGAAAGGCAACGGATTCAGAGAAGGGATGTTTTGACATCTGAAAATAATATAATTGATTATATTACACTTACTATATTACCTTGGAAAAATTATTTTAATTCTCATCGTTAAGGCTAATAACTCTGAAACTGTAATAAATTTAATATATGCTTTACAACTTTCTTGTTTATAAATAAGCACACACACACGCGCACAAACACAAACCCAATCAGAATGAATCTGGATTTCAAAGACGTCTTCCAAATTTCTCTATGCATTACAAAGTCATCTTACAATCTGTCTAATAATACACCTCCCTGTAAATTTCCTTCGTCAGTTTTAATTACGTGTTCACACAACTACTATCCGTTACTGCCACAAATCCCTTGGTCTCCGCAGGCTTTTTTGGCCTTAGAAGCATACTGCCTTTGTTGGTTTTTCTTTTTTTCTTGGTATTATCTATATTCTATATGTATAGTCTAATGCCCATCGTTCTTACCATTATGCGAAACATTTTATTGCATACAGAACAGCCTTACATGAATCATCGGAATCTACGTTACCAGCACTCGAGTTTCGGTTAAAAGCAATGAACCAACACTGGACTTCATAACATCACATGACATACTAGATGATCCAAAGCGGCGTTCTGCAATTATCACGTGTTTCAATAAGTGTTCCACTAATTTGAAAACCACCGTCATCCTCGATGGTGATTCTTATAGTCAGGAAGTGTTCAATTAAATTCGCCTCTTCACACTCTTCGTTCCTGTGTATCATTTTTACCGTTTCTGTTATTTAGTTCCATTATCCGGTACATTTAACGTTTTACTTTCTCTTTCTGCCGCAGTCTCTTTTCTTTTCTATTACACAGGTTAACAACAAAAAAATTGTTTGCTTGGTGCCTAAGATTTTATAGCTGATTTTAACTATATTTGTCGTGCTGATTATAAATAAATATAAAAACCGTTTTTCTGTAGCAGCTATACTTTTTGAGATACAGCGTTACTTACTAATAAGCACTTTCACTATAAAGTCTGTTGAGTTGTGGTTAAGTGAAGGTTTATACATGTGTTAGTTCCTCGTTATTTTCCCTTCGTCTTCTGTGTACAACAATCAGCTGACTGCAGGCTATATTAATACGCCATATTTGTTTATATGACCTTGTGTTTGCATCCAACATATCCTCTAAGTTCTGTTTTTGTAGTTCTATTGAAAAGAAAGAAATGTATTCCAGTCGAAGGAGCTGTGTTAATCATCCTGATGTATTTTGCTAGGTATGTGGTGAGTACACACTGAAAGAAAATAGAAAAACTATTTCTGATTTTGTGAAAAGAGGGTACTATGGATACTTTGGCGTTAGGCTGGTGACCAAGATAAACTGTGGGCTCCACACATTGTTTGTAAAACTTGTACCGAACACCTACGCCAGTGGACTAACCGAAAAAGAAGGAGTCTGAAATTCGGTGTGTCGATGGTTTGGAGAGAACCCAAAAATCACATTGATGACTGCTATTTTTATATTGTAAATATTAATGGCATCAATCGAAATAACCGCTGCAAGTGGACCTGTTCCTCATTCAGATGAAGTACCAATTCCAACGTTTCATCAGCTACCGGAGCTCTCGGAGGATGAGTTTAATCTTTCTGATGCTTGTTGTGATATAGATCAAAGTAACGATAGTGATTGGACGGTAGCGCGATGATTTTATTTTACTAGGTTGGCTAATCTGATTTATATCTCATCAACGTTCGCGTAATCGTACTTTGACCAGTGCACATTCAGTAATCTCGGCGTTCGGTTCGCCGGACCTTTCCGTCAAGTTAGTGTCGACATTAGATGTAGGCCTTAGGCCTTACTATTTTCTATCATGGCCAACTAGCGCCACAACTTCATTCTTAACTAAATTTATTAATTATTAATTCAATATGCAGCATTAGCCAGCCTTCTTTCAATTTATTACAGCTGTAATGTGATCATTCAAATTATTAAAACTATTCGTATACAGTCCACTTCTCTTATTTCTTAATGTAATTTAATACATCCTACACAACATCTTCAATCATAATGGAAGACCAGCAGACAAATATTTAATGCAAGATACATAATTTTCGCCCGCTCGGGCTGAACAAATTAACTCTTCCGGTCCGCACTTGCGGGACGTTACTTTTCTTAAACTGTTTCGGCCCACTTGGGCCGGGATCAGCCATATTTTTGGTCACTCCAGACCTGGATTTCCACTTAATGTCTTTTGTATCTTTTTCTGGCCATCACGGGCGGGTTAGCACGTCAGCTAATGCGACCGTGGCGTGATTTGCGTCGCCATTTCGCTCGTCGTCTTCAGGCAACGTGATAGCAAGTTCCTGCCGGCTGCAGTGCCTCAAGGTGGTCATCTTGCCAGCTGTTCACCATCATCATCAAGGAGCCGACGCTGCGGGACGTCGCTGACCAGGTACCACCAGCAACAGTAATAAGGTGCGTAAAAGAATGTCTGAGGAAGGCCTCAAGGTGCTGACCAGAAGGAGAGGCGGATTAAAGTCCGCGATAGTGCGGATACAATCCGCGGTAAATTCATTTGACATTAATTTAACCACAAAACATTTTTTGACTGTGAGATTAGAAAGTCTTAAGAGCTTAGCCTCGAAGTACGACGAAGTACAGTCTGAGATAGAGCTTATAAGTAAAGACGTGAGCACTGCTCAGGCTGACCGAGTCGAGGTTGAGGAAATGATATACTCAACTGAGGCAAACATTTTACAACTTCTTGACACTGTTAATACTCAGACTGTGCCTCCTGTACTATCGACGCCTGTGCATTTAAAACCGATAAGTTTGCCCTGCTTCTCAGGCAACATACTTGAGTGGCAACATTTCTATTCAATTTTTAATGATCTGGTGCATTCAAGATCAGATTTAACACCAGTACAGAAGCTGCATTACTTGCATTCATCGGTGAAGTGTGAACCATTAGACTTAATTAAATCATTACCAATTTGTCAAGAGAATTATGTAATAGCGTTGAACTTGCTGTCCGATAGGTACAATAATCCATTTATATTAGCAAAATATTATGTACAGAACCTACTTCAGGTTAAGTCCACAATAAAGGACTCAGTCCAAAGCTTGGCTGAGTTTACGAATACTATAACGTCTTCTGTTAATTCGCTGGCGGCAATGAAGCTGTCTGTAAACCTATTTGAGTTTATTACTATACAATTGCTTTCCACTAAACTTGACCCTATCACTTTAAAACGTTGGAAGGAGTCTATAGACCCTGACAACTTGCCTAGTTTTCAAGACTTTACTCATTTTTTGAATTTGCGCCGACAGCTTTTAGAAAATACTATGCCAATTGAACCCGGACAGCAATTCAATAAACCTAGTGTAAAACCAAACAATAAGTTTGAGAAATGTAGTTTAAGAAATACTGCTGGCAGCAGTACCTTTAAGAGTTATCATGCTACGGCAAGGCATTATTCATGTGTATGCTGTAAATCTGATCACCCGCTTTACATGTGTAATAATTTTCGCATATTAAGTGCCGCTGAGCGGGGGCAATTGGTGGCAAACCATAAATGTTGTATTAACTGCCTTAGAGCAGGTCATTTGATAACAAATTGTAAAAGTAAACAGGTTTGTAAAATTTGTTCAAAGGGTCACCACACCTTGCTGCACGCTAATTACGTGCCGAAATCAGCAGCTGCCAGCAGTAACTACTGCTCATTTAAATTACAGTGTAAAAACAATGTACTTTTATCCACTGCAGTTGTATATGTCATTGATCAGGCTGGCAATAGGCATAAGGCGCGCGCACTTCTTGACGCCGGGTCTCAGATCAATTTTTATACGAAATCATTTGCGAAAAGATTGCACCTCAAACTAACCCGATCTAATATTCCGATTACAGGAATAAGCAACACAGCGTGTTGCGCTACTGACATTGTTTCTATGCGTATTATGTCTCGCTATCAGAGACATAGTTTCGAGGCCAAATTTGCCGTCTTATCTAACTTAACTCATAATCTGCCTTCAATATCGTTCGACATCAACCGGTTCCACATTCCAAATAAAATTTTTCTCGCCGACCCAGATTTTAATATATCTTCACAGATCGACATACTATTGGGGGCTCAATTTTATCTAGATTTAATATTAGCTAATAAGTACACACGCGGACCCAAATTCCCTATCATTCAGGAGACAAAACTGGGTTACATTTTCGCCGGCAATCTGCCCTAGCACTGCCACACCCAGGGTCCTGCTGTTTCGTTCTTGGCAAGGAACAATGACAGCCAAATCCTGCAATCTCTTGAGAGATTTTGGGAGGCAGAAACGATCCCCGGCGATACCCCTAATGGCGAGTCGGCTTGCGAAGAGCATTTTATGCGCTACACTCAGCGCAACCACGAGGGTAGATTTATAGTGTCGCTCCCATTCAAGTCTGATAATCCTCACTTAGGGGAATCCTACACAAGTGCCGAATCAAGGTTTTTAAACTTGGAGCGTCGATTCAGGCGCGATCCCAAGCTCGCTCGCGACTACGCAGACTTTATCGGGGAATACATGAAGCTTGGGCACATGACACCCATTGATCATGGCGCTATCAATTTAGGATCGTCAAATATTTATTACTTGCCTCACCATGCCGTGTTTAAACATTCTAGCTTGACCACAAAATTGCGCGTTGTCTTTGATGGTTCCTCCAAGACTACAAATGGCCTTTCGTTAAATGACCTATTATTGGTAGGCCCCAATGTTCAGCAAGATCTCTTCTCTATTCTGTTGCGGTTTCGCACACATAAGTATGTCCTGATTGCTGACATCGAAAAAATGTATCGTCAGATTCGCGTTGCTGAAGAGGACTGTCACTATCAGCGTATTTTGTGGCGTGACTCTCCCCTCGAACCACTTAAGCATTTCGCGCTGCGAACAGTAACTTACGGCACGGCTAGCGCCTCTTTTTGGCCACACGGTGCCTTTTACAAATTGCTAGAGACAATCAAACTTCCTTTCCCCAAGCGGCTTTAGCCATCACTAACGATTTTTATGTAGACGATCTACTTACCGGTTCTGACACTATCCCCGATCTGACTAATCTGAAATCCTAACCTAGGTGCGTTACTTGCTCAATATGGTTTCACGTTGCACAAATGGGCATCAAATGAACCCACAGCGGTCGCAAGTCATCACAACCTTTCACGACCCCTAAATAAACAGGACAATGTGCGTACCCTGGGCATTCTTTGGAACAACACTGCTGATTCATTTTTGTTTGATGTCAACCTATCTCCGGTTCTTCATAGCATATCCAAGAGGCAAATTCTTTCAATAATCGCCGGAATATATGATCCACTGGGTTTAATCGGACCAGTTGTCTTTTTGTATAAACACTTCATGCAGCGACTCTGGGTTTGTAAGCTTAGTTGGGATGAACCGCTTTCCGGTCAGTCACTGTCGGATTGGCATTCTTTGTGTAAAAAATTAAGTCTGATTGGTAAAATAGTGGTCCCGCGATCTATTCGTTGCAACCATCAGGCGGTTACAGTTCAGTTGCATGGTTTTTCGGATGCTTCCGAGAGAGGGTTCGGCTGTTGTGTGTATGTCCGAGTCATTTATCAAGATGCTACTGCTTCCTGTCGTCTTTTGTGTTCAAAATCTCGCGTGGCTCCCTTGCGCCAAGTGTCATTACCTCGTATCGAGCTCTGCGCTTGTTTGTTATTATCGCGACTTGTGTCTAAAATTATTCCTGCTCTTCATTCATTCATTGAGGATGTACATTTGTATTCCGATTCTATGGTGGCTCTTTACTGGATTCATGCGCAGTCTTCGCGTTGGAAAACATACGTCGCTAATAGGGTTGCTGAAATTCAGCGTCGCACGCAAACTTGTACCTGGCATCACATTGATTCGCGACGCAATCCTGCTGATATTATTTCTAGGGGGTGTCTCCCGGACGTTTTGCGCGATTGCTCGCTTTGGTGGCACGGTCCTGGCTGTCTGTCTCAATCGTCAGAGTCTAATCCTTTCCCATCTTTCGTACCGGCCACTCCATCATCTTCGGAAGTCATCGCGGAAGAGAAAACTACACATAACCGTTCGCTAATGTCTACCCTGGCTGTTGCCTTATCGTTGGACTTTTCCTCGTTACACCGGCTGACACGTGTATACGCTTACTGTTTTCGTTTCATCAGAAATATTAGGCACTCATCTGCGGACAGGCTTTCGGGCGATCTGACCCCTGCGGAAATTCATCAGTCTCTTAATTCCTTTATAAGGCAATCTCAATCGACCCACTTCCCAGGCGAAATTAGTTGTCTTCGGAACGGATCTTCTGTTTCCATCAGAAGCAAGTTAGCCTCTCTCGACCCGTTTCTTGACGACACTGGAGTGATACGCGTGGGCGGACGATTGCAGCATTCCCAGTTATCTTACGACTCGAAACATCCTATCGTACTACCCCCATCGGCGCATGTCACATGCCTTATCATGGAACGCGAACACATTCGTTTGCTTCATGCTGGCGCGCAGCTCGTGCATCATTCACTGCGTCAACGTTGGTGGATTGTTAATGCCCGGCTAGTCATCCGTTCCATTATTCGTAAGTGTCTCAAGTGCATCAGGTTTAGCGCCACACAGCAGGTTCAGAGGCTTGGCATCTTGCCATCCCCTAGAGTCACTCCTTCAAGGCCGTTTCTATTTTGCGCGGTTGATTATGGTGGTCCCTTCATGATTCGTCATGGCGGGCAGAAGTCTAGAACTCTTACTAAGGCGTACGTGTCTCTGTTTGTTTGCTTAGCAACTAGGGCTATTCACCTGGAATTGGTGTCCGACCTTACTGCCAGCGCATTTATAGCTGCTTTACGTCGTTTTATGGCACGTCGGGGTATACCTAGTGAACTGTACTCCGACAACGGCACGAACTTCAGGAAGGCCCACACCATCTTACATGACATTTACAACTTTTGGCACGATAAGGATGCCATCACCTCGATCAAGTCATTCACATCCTCTCAGGGGATATCATGGTCATTTATTCCGCCCTCCTCACCTCATTTCGGTGGCCTTTGGGAGAGCGGCATCAAGAGTTTGAAATTTCATTTGCGGCGCGTGGTAGGCAAATCTATACTAAACTTCGAAGAGTTCACAACCGTTTTGTCTCAGATAGAGGCATGTCTGAACTCTCGACCTTTATTTGCTATTTCTTCGGATGTTAATGACCCGGTGCCACTTACACCTGGCCATTTTTTGATCTGCGCGCCCCTAACCGCGATTCCTGACCCAGACCTTTCTCACGTTCCTGTTTCTCGCCTTGGTCGTTGGCAATTACTTCAGAGGTTTGTCCAGGGCATTTGGAAGGTGTGGTCTCGCGATTATTTGCACCAGCTGCAACAGCGTCACAAGTGGAAGTTTGCTAAAGATAATGTTTCCATTGGTGACTTAGCCTTGCTCATTGAGGACAACTTGCCTCCATTAGCCTGGAAATTTGGCGTGATCATCGCCACATTTCCCGGCCCAGATAATTTGGTTCGCGTCGTGGACATTCGCACGCCTACGGGTGTTTTGCGGAGACCAATACATAAATTATGTCTACTGCCAGCGCGAGACGAGATGTGACACTATGGTTACAGCACAATGCGGCTTTATTCCGCCATTGACTTATTATTTATTACGACCATTTGGTCAACATGATTGTGATGGATTGTCACAATATTTTTGTCAATTTTGCGTCATGGCACGCTTCTGAGTATCACAGTTCTGGTGATATCTTAATATTTGTATTGTATGTTAATTTTTGTGGCATACTATGTCACACTTTCATTGATCTCATGGGGTGTACTGCATGTCTTTGGGTGGTCTTATTTATTAATGTTATTACATAATATTCGCATGTTTGCTGTCAAGTAACCATGCATTCATTTCTTTATATTGTTGCTGATAAATATGTACTATTTTGTGAAGGTCTTAAATTGTTAAATTGTTTCTGTAATTTCAGTATTGTATTGTTGGCTGACATTACAATTATTTATCTTGTAATTATGCAAATTATTATTGTTGTATTCACATAAATTGTGTCGATGTAAACTATTGTAAGCGTCTACCGTGTGTAACTGCCTTGTCTAATTTATTTATATTGTACTTATATTTTATTCATTTTTGTAAGTAAGCATGCACAATTCTTTATTTAAATTATGACATACACGTCATATCTGGGCTACATTCAGCATCTAGCTTGCTCACACGTTGGCATACATTGTAAATTCCTGAAACTTCAGGAATAGCGTATTTAGGTCGATACATGTCGCCCTCCTGAATATACATTGAAACATGCAACTGTAACATGTTCAACAACAATTTTATTCATGTAATGAACTTCTGTACAGGTCTACGGACCTTAGCTAGCATTAAGCTAACTCTATGACTTGCATATTATGTATTTTTCGTTCATGTTTTGTAATGTTACGTACTGCGCACTTGTCTCAATAATATTGGTTAACCAGACTTAGTGGTACATGAAACAGCTGTTTGCCAAACTTTGGCCTACAGTCGCCTATCTGCATGCTTAAGGTTCAACTCAGCCTTGAAGCTGATTCTAATTATTAAAACTCCACTATTTCAAATTGAATTGTAAATGTATTATAATTTATTAAAGAATGTATTAAAAAATCTTTTTGATTTTTGACGGGCAGCTTATGGACGGTAGCGCGATGATTTTATTTTACTAGGTTGGCTAATCTGATTTATATCTCATCAACGTTCGCGTAATCGTACTTTGACCAGTGCACATTCAGTAATCTCGGCGTTCGGTTCGCCGGACCTTTCCGTCAAGTTAGTGTCGACATTAGATGTAGGCCTTAGGCCTTACTATTTTCTATCATGGCCAACTAGCGCCACAACTTCATTCTTAACTAAATTTATTAATTATTAATTCAATATGCAGCATTAGCCAGCCTTCTTTCAATTTATTACAGCTGTAATGTGATCATTCAAATTATTAAAACTGTTCGTATACAGTCCACTTCTCTTATTTCTTAATGTAATTTAATACATCCTACACAACATCTTCAATCATAATGGATACCAGCAGACAAATATTTAATGCAAGATACATAATTTTCGCCCGCTCGGGCTGAACAAATTAACTCTTCCGGTCCGCACTTGCGGGACGTTACTTTTCTTAAACTGTTTCGGCCCACTTGGGCCGGGATCAGCCAGTGATTATGAGGGAAAATTATCAATTCCTCAACGTTTTAACCAAAGCGAGTTAAGTGACCTTATCAGAGATCTCAACCTCTCAAAACAAGTTTCTGAAGTACTTGCGTCCAGGTTGAGTGACAAGAATCTACTTGATCATAAAACAAAAATTACATTCTACCGTACAAGAGAAAAAGATTTGTTCCCCTTTTTTCTCAAGAAAACTACCTTGTATTTTGTCAAGATGTCAAAGTGCTCCTAATGAAAATGGGCCTTCCCAAATATTGTCCAGATGATTGGCGTCTCTTTATTGATAGCTCTAAGCGGAGTTTGAAGTGTGTTTACTTTTGCACAATGGCAACAAAATTGGATCAATACCAATTGCTCACTCAACCAAAATGAAAGAAGAATACGATACCATAGCTTTGGTCTTGGATAAGGTTAGGTATCATGAACACGAATGGGTAATTTGTGTGGACTTAAAAATCGTAAACTTTCTCCTCGGTCAGCAAGGTGGCTACACAAAATATCCTTGCTTCTTGTGCCTTTGGGATAGCAGAACAAAACAATATCACTGGGTAAGAAGAGAGTGGCCTACGAGGGAGAACACGGTTGTTGGGAAAAGTAATGTTATTCATGAACCCTTAGTTGGACGGAACAAAATCATCTTGCCTCCACGCATATAAAGCTTGGTCTTATGAAACAATTTGTAAAGGCTCTTGATCAGGATAGTCCGTGCTTTGCATACATTTGCCAAACGATGCCTGGGGTAAGTACAGAAAAACTTAAAGCTGGAATTTTCGATGGCCCCTAAATCAGGCAGTTCATAAATGATCCTCATTTCGTAGATTCTATGAATGTGGCAGAGCAAAAAGCATGGACGTCATTTGTCTTGGTTGTCAGAAACAGAAACTTTCTGGGCAACCACAAAGCTGAAAACTATGAAGAACTAGTTAACAGTATGCTTAACAATTTCAGAGACCTTGGATGTAACATGAGCATAAAGGTTAATTTCTTACACAGCCACTTAGACCGTTTCCCTGAAAATCTAGGCGATACCAGTGAAGAACAAGGTGAAAGATTCACCAGGATATTAAAACGATGGAGGACCGCTACAAAGGAAGATGGGATACTCATATGATGGCAGATTACTGCTGGAACTTGCAAAAAGACTGTCCAAACAAAGTTCATTAAAGAATGTCCCAAAAAAGAAGCTTCCTGAGTGTAAATTAACTTTTCCTTTTCTTTTATCTTATTATTTTGAATATTAATTGTTATTTTAGCTACTGTAGGGATAATGATATGTTACTATGTAGTTTTTCGAGTCAATAAATTAAATTAGAAATTAGAATAGGGCTGTTCATTTTAAATTTAAAACCTATACCTTAGGGCTAATTTACATGGGATAACGTAAATCATGCTATTGTCATTTTTTACAAACAAGAGCTCATAGGCTAAAACTAATGTCAAATTCAAATTCAGCATATCAAATACACGCAAAATCAGCTGAAAAAGCCCCGGCACCAAAACATATGTTGGGCTGTGTTATTAGTGTACTTAAACTGGGATAATTTAATTTGCTTTCCTCTTCCTAGTAGCTGCAGGTGTTATCTTCTTGTCATTTATTCTGCTTACTACCTCTTCTATTTTTATCTTGTCTGGTGAGTTACATTTTTCTTTCTTTGAGACAACCAGATTTTAACAATTAAAAATATTTCGTTTCTTTGTTCTTGATGGTCCATTACTTTGATGTATTTGTTATAATAGTCTACATGAAATTCTTATGAAATCTTTTCGTTTCACAACGTTGATTTCTTTTCCGTTAAGCATATTATCTTCTCTATTTAAACATTTATTTCTTTGCTGATCAGAATATTATGTACTTTAAGTAACGTGTTTCCAAATACAATATTACATTCAACATTCTCGTTCCAACTATCATTCAGGTCAATTATACTCCCAAGCATGCCAAAGATAACCAAAGTGTAGAAAGAGTCATTTTTCCTTTGTGTGGGGAAGAGCATAAAGGGACCAAATGTGGTGCGTATATACGTCGGCTGCTTAATGTCGTGGACACTCCGATTTAATTAACATGTGATTATATCGTTGTCGTTATAGAATAACAGTACCGAGTATGTAACAACAAATCAATGTGTATAACACTTTTATGATGTAGTACAATGAAGTGGAATAGTAAATGTAAAAGTCTGTCAGTTTTACCCACGGTGCAAGGGTCAACCCTTTTGAAATATAGCAAAAATCTAGTCATAATGAATTTTAAAGAATGTGCCTACAATAGTGTACGAATGTTCAGGGATAATAGATGTTCACAACGTATTCCAGTCAGCAAGTTTACAGAATTGTTTCGCGTATGATTTAGTTAGGTGACGTTCAACGACATTTCTGTATACATATTTTGTAAGAGGAAAATTGGCAAACCCAGTAATGTAATCGCACGCCAAACGCAGCTGTCTGTAGTGGAGACAATTTACTACGGTTATACTGGTTTCCCTCAGTACATTCACTCTATATTTACTGAACGCAACGAGATGTGACACTTCATTGCACCGCTTACCGTTTACTGCTTCCAGACGTGAGAAATTCATGCGAGTACAATGCTAGTATTTTACTATGACAGGTATGTTTTAACCACTGAATTATGAAGTAGTCTTTGCTCTTTTCACTTAGTTACCAATGTAGACTTCAAAGTGATATACATTTTAACTTTCCAGTTTTTAAAAGCACATGTTTTGTTTAATTTATTAAACTAACTTTTCAATTTCATTGAAATTACTGTTTTGATTGTGTATTTGATTCCATTTGTTTTCTTTATGATTTCTCTTTAAGAGTACTCTAAATACTGTAACTTGTCAAAAGGTTCACGACATATAATTTACTTAAAAATTCTATGGTTCCAGTAAAATTTATTACCTTAAGAACTGTGTGTTACTTTATCATTCTGCAATGTGCTAAATTGTTAAGTGGAAACATACATAAAGAGACGCTTATAATGTTCGTACCGAGTGCAGTCTATTTTCCATTGATGACCAGTAGTGTGACAATCCTATATATGACTATATGATATAATAATGTGACTATCCTATAAGCCGCACTATTTGACTACCGGATACATTGAGCATTGAGGATTACCTATAAGCGTTGAGGATTCACGAATTTCGGTTTTAATTGTGTAACTTTTCTTGTAGCTTTCTGTACTTAGCTCACAGTTGTTATTGGCATTTTGTTCCTGGACTCCAAATTTTATATACTGTGCTTCTTTGTATACAAAATATCTTTAACTAGATTTGTTCATGAATATGTTTTCGTGTTAGTTATGTTTCCTCTGCTCTCAAATAGTTTGATTTTGGGCTCGGTTTTCAAAAATGTTTCCTAATGGGTGAAAACCGTGTAAATGTTTCAAATTTTAATCGTCACTTTAGTATTTTTGTTTTGTTTTGTTTTCTCGTTACGGAAATGTTTGCCTCTACTTTACGATACTAAACTTAAAGCAGGTAACATACAAAAAGAAAAAAAATGTGTTTAGGATATACTGTGTAACTCATTTATTGTGCTAAAGTGTATAATGTAAAGACAGCTTCGACTAAATATTCTTGCATATACAAACCTTTGTCTGGAGTACTACATGAAAAAATGCCGAAATTAGTAAAATACAATAACTGATATTAAAAATAAAAGACTTGCTACTTCACGGAATAGAATTAGGTTACAAAACACAAATTTTTGCAAAACAATTGCAAGTTTGATTTGTATAATAAATAGAACAAATTTACATCTTCATGAAAACTTTAGAAATGATTACACGTTCATTGTGAAAAAGTAGTAGTGTTTGTCTCCCGTATTGACCAGATGTACAATAGAAATCTGCAATCAAAATACAAAGGAGTTCCAAGGAATCCATTTGCCTCTGGCGACAGGGAAATTATTGTATGGAGACCATACGTCTTCTATTGAACTATTGAAGTACTCTTATGCGCTTTATCTTTGTCGATTCCAGCCCATTCTTCTTTCCAGTAATGCATTCAACAATAGATGCCCTAATTACTTTACACAGAATTAGCTAACACATTCTCTACTATATACATTCTTATTGTCACTGTTGACTTATCTTGTAAATGACAGGAAATGCATTTTAACTACTGAACAATTCGTGTCTGCACACAAGCACACACGCGCGCACACGCACATTCACTAACTCCTTTCGTATTTGATTACTTGAACTATGTGAAAACACTAATATTCAATTAAACAATTCCTCTTATTTAGAACGCAAAGTTCATTTTTAGCCCAGTTAATTATTTGAAGTGCCAGTTATCCGATGTTACATCCATCTACTGTTTTGTGGATAATGTGACAAGAATAACTGCCTAATTTAAGGGGCCTAGAAATCACTAGAAGACACCGTACTACGTCACTGCCGACCTCGTACACATGTGCATAACACTCACAGGCAACTTTGACATTCCTATCTCAAAGTCATATGATTATTACAGCTGAAACGACATCTATATATTCAGATGTCTATTTATAGCACATTTTAGTAAACGTCGATAATATATTCAAAGAACTTGAGACTCTATAACGCAGAAATTTAGTTCAATTTGTGTGCCTATCTATGCCATCATTGAGGTGTCCACGAATACACACTTTGCCCTCGAGCCAAACAGACAAACTCTCAAACAATTTTTCTTTTAACCGTATTAAGAAATACGGTTTCTACTTAACGTATTAAGAAAATTTGAATATGAAAACTTATTTTAAATTAAAACAAGCTCATATTTACACTTATAAATTAAATTTAATTAATTACGCGCAAATATTGTAACGAAACAGAACACTGTAAAAGATAATTATAATGACAATAGTGAAACCTTATCCAGGGATGGAACTCAAGACAATGCAGTAATTAGTTAACAGAAAATATTCAATTTTGAAGATCAGTAAGGAACCAATTATAACTCAACAACATCAACCTTTGACTTAATTAATACTATCAAGACACACCCAGACATTACCCAGTAGAATAGGGCAGTAAACAAACCAAATTTAAAATAAAGAAACCTAGTAGGCCTAAATAACTTGCAATGAGTAACCTAAACAGACCCAATAAAGAGTACAAATTCAAAAGTAAAATTGTGTTAACTTTAATACATAAAATTGTATTGAATCTAATTATATGAAACTAAAGAGAGAAAAAGGGCACAACCCCTTACAGTGATAAAGATGGTGATAAACACTGAAAAGTGGTATAATACTAATAGTTACACAAACTATAGTTTAATAGTGTACTATTATTTATAAAGAAGTGTTTTGTTATTATTAACAGTAGGGATAAATGATTTATCATACAGACAATTGTTGAACAGTGTGAATAAATTAAAATTGTTAAACTAAGTAGTATTATTAAGAGTTTTGTTACATATTATAAGAGTTTCATGTTATTAACTAATTAATTTAAATTAATGTATCTCAAAGGGTCAAAGTACAACTACCATCAACCATTATAAATTTTTTCATCAGATATCTAGAAATTTCACTAAATACTAAGATTTTACAGGACTAAACCAAGACATGTTTAATACCAAATTATTTGTAATTTTATAATTAATAACTATATAAACATTATATGAACCATTAGTAAATGATGATAAAATAATAAGCTAAACGAAATTTGTAAAATATAAAGTGATTAAGGGGTATTGGTCATATAACCCTTGAACTGTGCATAAGGAGCCAATCAGAATTTAAGAAATTTTGGTCAGTTCGATGACAAAAAGAAGAACACACTTGATTGTTAATTATGGTTGAAGACAGTTGAATAGTGCTCACAGAATGATTATGCAAGTAAATTATAAAACCAAGGAACCGATTTGGAAGAGAAAATATAACCACAATAGAAGATACCGAAATTATGAACTATATTCACATCATCAAAAAGAACGAACACCAGTAAGAAAAATCAACGATTAACAAGACGCACAGTTAATTTCCACGTATAAGTAAAGTATAACACCATTATTCTAATAGACAAAATTATTAATCCAAAACGAACAATCACTGGTCACATCAATAACTCACACCATAAATAATCACCAGTGGACATTTCACATAATCACAAGTGAAACATATTATATAAGAATCAGTGAGTACAAGGAACACGTTTGTTTAAAATATATTGGTACAAAAAATTCCTGCATTATCAAAGACGGACAAGGCGGCCATGATGGTGACGTCATTCTAAGACCAGCATGCTCTGCATGTAGCAGACTGAATATCGCCAGACATTTTGTTGGTCTGAATACTTTTTATAACTCTCCTATTAGATTATAAGCATTAGAATTATTTGTAATGTACTCTATATTGTGTTTATTATGTAATGGAACCTTTCGTAGCAGCCAAAAGAATTCCCACATTATATGTTTAACCCATTTTTTTTTACTATTCAAACCTGATATCCATATCGATTATTACTAGCGTGAATATCGAATGCAAAATTCCATCAACTTGAATTAAATTGCAAAGATTAAACGATAATATTAATAAATCATATCCATGCGTTCTTATTTCTTGAAGGTAAGATATAACTAATATTTATGCTATACTTACGAAGATTAAGAAGACGTCGAGGAGTCGTTGGAACCTTGAAAACTACAACACCAAGATTAACCTCAACGAATAGGGTTAAGACTAACATGGAAAGTGAATGTTGAGAACTGTTTGTAACAACTCGACCGCTATATTCAATTTAAATTCGAACAGATTAACTGACGAATTGAAATAAACCAATTCTAATTATTAAACAAGGCAGAATAATTCAGTCATAAAAATTATATCTGAATTCACGTCACAAAACACGCAACATAAATAACAACCGAACAACTGATACACTATTTACTCAATCGGTTTTCATCATTGAACAAACCAATCTTTATTGCAACTTAACATTATAAAATAACACGGGCGAAGTATTATACAAGGTAAATTAAAAATAGTATACACGAGAATTGTAATAATATTAAGGCTAAAATTTGACTAATATCTGTTCTGTGCTTTCGCTCTGAAAAAACGATTTCACAGACAAAACGATACTTTATGAAAATGGATCGTGAGTTCAAAGAGTTATCGGATTTATAGTGTTTTCGTACTCTTTGCTTTCAACTCGATTGTAAAATTGTATCCAAGGGTTGTTATATATCCTAACCGAAGTCTTTTTTTTTTTAATGTCTTCTAGTGACAACTGCCTTTAAACATCAGCAAATAAATGTATATGAGACGTCTCTGTACGTCTTTATGCAACATTGTGTCTGATAACCGTTTTAACTCTTCCTCACAAGTGTCACGTTAGTTTTATAATTTTTCACTATTACACTTCTTTCCTTTTGCGTTTCAGCCATCTGTAGGTTTCGGTTGCACAACTCAATTAACTGCCTGGTGCAATTTTCTTCTTTGCGGTTACTCCTTAATTTCCTGGGTTGCTCTTACTTGTCTTTTTCCGATAATGCACTTTTGGTTATCCTTAGTTTTTCTTCAGAAATATCTTTTCTGCAATTTTTTAGCTGTACACTTCTCTGTTTCCTACATCTTCCTTCTAAATTCTATATTATTTTACTGGGATATTTCTTTCACCCATGGTACTTCTGACTGCCTATTTCTGACAATATTGTATCGTATTTTTGACGATAAGTTTGGAAGTTGACGATATTGTATGTTATTTTTTCTGGCTCCTTCCTTCTAGAAATCCAATCGCAATCGTCTTCATTGTATTGTAGTCTAGATCTTATCAATTTTTCTATATAGCTCTTGGTTTGGTCTAAAATAATTTTAAACGGATTTTTCAATACTTTTATAGGCCCCAGGATTTTTCGAAATTTTTGTCTTTCCTATTTCAAAACTACACTTTGTTTACTGTGTACTGTCCCTGCCTCAATACTACACTAATAGTTGAGAATACTTATAAGAATACTCGTACTTTGTATGTTAAAACACAAGTAGCTCTAAATCTGTATACCAATATTAGTACACATTGGTATATTAATATTGGTAATCATTGGTATTCTCACGTAGGATTTCGCGGCCGGTGTCCACTATGTTTTTGAAGTCTTCTTGCCGTATTGATCGCGTCAAAAATGTCTTGTATGACAAAGTTTAATGATATTACAACGAGTATCCAGTTACCGGATAACACAGATCCGGTATAAGTGAGATCGCTTCCCAGCCTCATCGTCACATTGTCCTAAGGATACTTATTGTAATAGTGAAACGTTGTCATACAAACAGTGGCGTAGCTAGGCTTTTGGCGCCCGGGGCAAGAAGGTCGTCGGCCGCCTCGCCTTCACAATTAAAAGCGGGCAAAAGAGCAAAAAAGGAGGCCAATCCAGTAAACAAAGTACTTAATAAGTGCAAATGTGTAAAATTTTATATGAAAGCACGTCCAGAAACGTCTTAAGAATATTTTTCAAGTCAAAATTAAGAAATTACATTATTATTATATTATTACATTATTATAATTTTCATATTACCGGTATTCAGTTTGTATACATTTATTAGTAACAAATGTAGACTATAAAAGATGTAGGAATATAACAAATTTATATCATAAAAATGTTCTAACAAATAGCAAATTCCTTGTAGGTCTAAAGCGTATCATCAGAACAATATCCTGAAGCAACATAAAGTTAAACAAAGAACTAGATTAAAAGTAATAAAATAAATCACTTACCATTACAGATTAATGGTTCTGTCTTCTATTGATAAACACTTAATATTAATTTTAATATTTAATAAATAATTAAAACGAGACGTTCTAAAATGTAACTTTCCTGGTCTTAATTGCTGCAAAGTCGGCTATTAAATCACTATAATCTAAAGGCGAAGCAATGTCGTTTTCAATTGAAAGTATCGCTAGATTTGATACCCTGTCCTCAGATATTGTTCATCGTAGGTACGATTTAATCAATTTACGTTCACTAAACGATCTTTCCAAAGAAGACACAGACAGTGATAAAGTAAGAAAAATTTTTAAAGCTGTTACTAGTGTTTTGTAGCCTTCTAATCCCATTGAATAAATGTACTGTAGCAGTCCCTGAGGTGTAAAGTCCATTTGTTCTCCGTTAACGTTTGCCCTTTTTAATAAAAGTACGATGTCTTTCAAGTCACTGACCAATTCTTCACTGTTTATGTCATGTGGTTACAGTTTTGGAAGCACTGTGCACTTAATATTGATTTGGGAAAGCTGTTCCTTAAAATGTATATCCCCATCATTTACGTACGCCTCAAATTTACAGAGGAATCCAAAGCGTTTTTCTAACTCTTTTATGTTAGAGAAACGGCTTGAAATTTCAACTAACAGTTTATTCAAAATTTCTATTAGAGAACGTCGCATTTCGTACTGAACGGTTAATCCAGAATCGTCTGCATACTCCCCTGGCATCGTGCGCTTCTTTCTTATCTTTTTTGTGATATTGACACCCCATTCATTACATACCTGCTCTGACTTAGAAATGATATTGTCACAGAGCTCATTCCTCCAAACTTTTAATTTGTCCGTTAGCGTCTCCTAAAGTGTCAATGCTTGAATAAAGCTTATTACTTTGGTCTGCAAGATTTTCTGGATTTTGTCCGTAGAAGGAAAAATATCTGTCTATAAAAAGATAAATGTAACAAAATTAAAGTTTCGTGTCGCATTAATTATTATGCTGCATCTTCCCTCGTATCGTTTGTTTCAGTCGGTTCGATTTTCCTTGAATAAAAGATTTCATTAACGCTTTGAAACTTGTTGTAGCTTCTAATCTTTCCTCCCTCCTCTTCCGAAACTAGGCCCCACTGATTTTACGTCGTTTCATATTAGCTTCAAATAAAATTCAAAAAAATTGATTTTCAATCATTGTATTAGTATGATGAGATACACGTAAGGTACTATAGATATAGCCACAAGACAAACCAAAAACAAACCGCGCACTCAAGATACTGATAAACAACTGATAAACAACATGTTCGCTGCGTCGAACAGGAGAACTACACATACGTAGAAGACCTCTAACGTTTTTTTTTATGTTTACAAATAAAACATTCGTCTGTATACGAATAACAATGAAGAATATCTACACAAAGCTAATACTGTATGATTATCAGTTTCCCTTTGCGGCACAGTACCTCACTACAAAGTCGCAAATAATATTGGAGACACCAAGTGAATACAAAGAGCATGAACACTTATAAAATACCGTACTGACTTAATGTATACTCATCACTCGCACGCAAGATAACAAAACTCATTTAAAACAGCATGCACTGTTTAGAAACACCGAGATAAGAGTCCGCATAGACGAAACATCCGTCGCCTACTAAAGCATAATGAACACGGAGAATGAAATACTGTATTGTACAGAGAGGGACAAAGAGTCTCTATTACAGCGTAATGTGTCATAGACTAATACTGTTTATTACGGAAGGTATGACAACAGCATGATGGCTGGTTATGCGTCTTTTATGAAATGAATAGCTATATCAAAGAAGCAAGTTGTATGTACTTTTATAAACTGAAAATAATTTTTTCAAGAGTACGCTCACTTTGCCACCCTCCTGACTATGCCGCCCAGGGCGGCTGCCCCCTTGGCCCTCCCTAGCTACGCCTCTGCATACAAATCATTTTTGATATGATCCATACCGCAAGAAGACTTCAAAAACATAGCCTTAATAACCAACGATTTACAGTTAGCCTTAACAATTAATGCGTTTAACTTGTTACTAAAAACAAGACTTCGCCTATTTTGAAGATGTTAATATAAATACTATAAATATGAAAGTTCTTAATGGCTAATTAGCTACTGATAATTAACACAAATTAAATTTATTTTATTTAATAAAAAAGTGTGTAAATTTGTCGACTTAGATATAATGATTACACGATTAGACAACGTTTGTAGTTAGCTCAGTATATAATGCGATATTTGTGAGTTTAGGGAGAGCAGCGTCAAATAATAAAAAATATCGAGGGCAGTGTTTTTAAACTAAAAAGTGTCCCAGATGTAATCGGATCGTCATTTATTTAGTGTACTTCCTCGCGACAGTTCTCAATCAATTTTTAGAGTAGCAGGGAACGTTAATGTAAAGTTTTAATTAAGAAAAATATTTTTCTTCAACTTTCGGAGCACACATATGAAAATTACTGTTCAGAGCTGCCCTAGTTCAAAAGGCGAGTGGCTACGGTTCCGTCATCACCAATCTTTACACATGTTAAATATAATTTAGAATTCTTATTTTTTGCGGATTCGCTGGGAAAGAATCCATTTTTGCGCCCTCCAGATCTCATCCTCTTTCAACCAAAATGAGAAGTAGCCCAAATAATTTATTAATAAATATTGGTTACAAGATTACTACTAAAATATATATAATTCAAACTGAACATTAATTATTTATTTTTAATAATTAAGTAGTAATTAATGTATAATACAATGGCCATTAAATGTATAAATTAATTATTAAGCTCTAATTTCTGAACATTTATTCAGGTGTATATTTTTGAGATTTTCAATAAGTTTTATTTGACTACATTCCTTAGACATTTTCTATTCTTACGGTACTTATGCTGTTTTGTTTAGTTTTTTCTCACTGACAAAAATTTCAAACGAATTATCTTCTTGAATCTCTGCTTCGTCTGTACATTTTCTGATATAGATCGTTCAATAGAACAAGCATCTGTTGAAAACAACCCGTTAGTTCGTAAATTATAGGAGACCATACAAAATGTGTTGTGATGAGGCACTATTTTATTTGGAAATCTTTGTTGGTATTCACGTTTTGCAGCCCGGAAATGTCTATTACAAAAACCGTACACGAAAACAATATCCAATTTGAAATTTTAGTGGCATATGGTATAAAAAAGTATACTACAAATCCCAGCTTAAAGGTAAGTTATGATAAACAATTAAGATACTGTATGTTAAATGAATTGTAAAGCAACTGCTTTGTGATTTGAATTTAATTTTAACACGGTAGTACTACCTGTAGGGTGTTATAAACAATTTATTAAAACATATATTAAAAGAATTTAGGTAATGTTGAAATTGCTTCTAGTTTTTAAATTAATCTATCAACAGTGCCTAAAATGAATAGTTTTAATTATTAACTAAAAAAAATAATTTTTTATTGGTGTCACTAACGTATTATTATTATTAACAAATAAATAGATGATTTGCGATCGATCACCAGAAGACAAATTTTCTTAAATATCTGTGTTGTCTCTTCAGTAAAACTTGATTTATTATGACGTTCATTTGCTTTTTATTGATTCTTGTATCGTATTTTTCATACTTAAATTCTATACAAATTCTATTACAAGTTTTCATATATTTATTAGCAATTTCATCAACTAAATTTACATGAATTCTAAAAATGTGACGTTCTGACGCTCTTTATTCTCCCCTTTATATGCAATCTTAAAACTATCGAAGATTCAGTTCTGCGGCCTCTTTTTGCCAGGAAAAAGCCGTATAAAACTACCAAATCAAACCCTTTAATATAAGTTTAAGTACGGCACTTGTAACTTTGGGACAGAAATGAAGACGAAAGTTTTTGCATGCCATAAATTAAATCTACGTTTATATGAAATTTCTTCTTATTTCAGTCTGTAGAACGTATTCCTGAAGTGTATACTAGTCCTCATGGGACGCTCTGTAGAGACGGTAATATGTTACGGTCGAAAACGCGACACCACCAGATTTCTCTTAATGTATGTTCAAGGTTTGAGAATGTGGCTATATCTTACCCAAGATTATATTGCTGCATTTATGATATGTATATTTAATATTGCATTTGTACTTATAATTAATGTAGACATTTTAAAAGACTACGATTAAATTTTATGTAGTGCAATATCTGACTCACATTTGAAGAATATCATAATTTTCATCGAGCATTTACAGGGATATCGCATAATCAGTAGCAGTTAAAAGTCTTCAGCACCAATTTATACTAATTACAAAGAATAAAACTTTACCTCAAATAAACTAATTTACCGAAGTTGTTCTCGCCCTAAGCGGTCGCACTCAGGTTCTCTGTAACTGATAAAACTCACTATAATTAAAAAAAGTCATTAGAATGTTTTAATATATGTTCAAGGTTGGGCAATATCCTGGAATGTGCAAATGTGCCTGGATCATCCATCAAAAGTATTCTCTTATGCCTTATCTCGTTCCAGTTACCAACTTCCGTTAATAATTTGTTGTTTCTTGTTTCATTAATGGGGATTGGAGTGACCAATGTTTCGTTTTCTGTTTATTTTTCTTTCCCATTGTTAATTTTTACCAAAATTTGATCGCTAGTAAACAAAAAGTCAAGTTTATAGAATAAAGCCAACGTTTTGTTTAAAAATATTTATTTGAAACGATACTGGAAAAGGATTTTAAAGATTATCTTTACTATCTTTACTAGTCAACTTACCAACTATGTGCCACTCCGCTCAACTTATGAACTTCCAGCTTCTCACTCTGCTCTTTGGAATCTGTTCTTCAACTACGCTTATATAATAATCAATTATTTTTAGAAAACAATCTGCTTTTTCAAGACTCGTGATATTATTTGAGATATGAGTATTGCATCATGAGACTACATCATAATGTTTCACAACATACAGTATAAGACACAATTTTACTCCATACCAGACTGATAGAAACGAAACTGCTGCAAAGTACTAGTAACAATTCAGACGCAATCCTGAATGAACCTGTGCTATCGCCAGCATGTTTAGTCCGTAAGTAGTTACTGAATAAACATTAATTGCTGAGCCTTTCTTAACTTTTAAACGCATTGCAGTGTAAAAATGTGTGGCAAATAAACTTAGACTGTACTAAAGTATAGTCTAGATATGGTTCTCTGTTTGGTCTTTACACGCAATTTTATTCGGTTCCCTGAACATAATACTGTCACTGGATGTAGTAAAAAACTACCAAAATAATAATATATTATAATATAGTAATTTTATTACTTTTAGCATTTGTATAAGTACTTTTTTTTTAGCTTTTTAATGTTCAACGATTGTTACACTCTCTTCGTCTAACTGATGTACAGCGTCCCATCACAACACTGAATTTTATATAAACTGATGGTCTTCTCGTTTTCCCTGTACAATACTTTGTTTTCTAATTATGATTCATTCATTTGGAAGTACAATTCTGATAGTGATTACACAGTCTAACACAAAATTTTAAACCTACTGTTCAAGTTACCTCCCATCACCAAACGTCTACTACCAAACAATTTAAAGGTACAGTATAATATAATTACTAAATTTCTGTTATTTGTATCCTATATTTTAAAATGTTTAATTCTGCATCTTTAAAATTCCATAAGTAAAAAGACACGAAAGAAAATTTTATGAAATATAATTAAAAGAACTTTAAAATATAACATTTTTAGGTTTTGTTTAAATTAGAAGAGATGAAAACGTTAAGTGGTATTCGACCAAATTATACGAGATTATTTTCATTACATGAATTGCATGCGTAGTCTTTCAATAATGTTGACAATGAGAATATAATTAATGCTACCAGGAAACAGTGATATACTTGTCTTACCGTGTTAAAAATTTAGAAAACATTTTGTACCTTACTACTTATTGAAAAAATTATTATTAAATTTTTAGGAAACAGTCAAAGAATACTCCTCAGGCTTTCACGGCCGGTGTCAGATGAATTGTTCATGATATCCGGGCTGTTTGGCCGTGGTCCATGGCTTCTAACAAAACCAACGTTTCGGCAGATCCACTGCCTGCCATCATCAGTGGTATAAAAAATCCTGCACGCCGGGTGTTTACGTACAGGCCACAGTACTGTGGTATAGGCTAAAGCTGTCCTGCCATGGCATGACACAACAGGTAGCATGGCAGGACAGCTTTAGCCTATACCACAGTACTGTGGCCTGTACGTAAACACCCGGCGTGCAGGATTTTTTATACCACTGATGATGGCAGCCAGTGGAGGTGCCGAAACGTTTGGTTTTGTTACAAGCCATGGACCACGGCCAAACAGCCCGGATATCATGACAATTCAGTCAAAGAATACCTTTACTAATGTATAAAGAACTTTTAGTATTTACAAGTACACCTATAGGTATTCCAGTCAGTGATTTTTTAGTTTTTTACCCAAGATGCATTTCGGAACAGTTGTGTTCCATCTTCAATTGGATCATTTAGTAAACTTACTACATAACATTTATAAAAAATTCCCACTCAGGTGAGTGTCGTCGACACAGGTATATATAATGTCCAACATAAAACACAACACTTAAAAAATAAAAAAAAATAACGTTAATATTAAAACGAAAACTGAATTCAAACGGACGATTTGAAAATCGAAGCTGGCCAGCACTTGTTGCCCGCACGTCATACGAACGCCGACTAACGATAAACTACCCGATGCGCGACCTTTGTGCGTACTCGTCGAGGTAATCTAACATTTTAAATGTAACTAAATCCCTATAATCCTCTTTTCTGTTAAGCAGTGTTTTTTTCACCGGCTCTTCGTTTGTATTTGTAAATATGGTATTGCTCGTATATTTTTGATGCTTCTTTGTTCGAGCTATATCTTAATACTGCTAATGAGGTGTTGAAATTGATGCTGTGTTGTGGGTGGTTTTTTAAGTGTTGCACCACAATTGACGAAGGTTTACTGTGATTTCTGGCAGCATGTTCATTGACCCTTTTACGAAAGGTGCGGTCGGTATAGCAGATGTACTTTTTATTTCAAATTTCATCCCCTGCATTACAAGTAATCATATAAACGCCTTTGGCTTCTTCGTTTGGCGTAACTTGTGTTTTCTTGTTTAAGTTGTGCCTTTTAATTTTGTAGGCTGGATTAAAGCCAAATTTTTTGAAAATGTTTCCTATTTTTAAGGAATTTTCGTCTGTGTAGTGCAGTGAAAGGAAGATTGTTTTTGTTCTATTGCTAATGGATTCTGAGTAGTTTTTAGTTGTAGGCCTATTGTTTTTATTTTTCATCTTTGTTATTAAATTATCTATTAAGTAATGGTTATATACATTATTTCTGGCTATTGTTTTTATTGTGGCTATTTCTTTTATGTATTCTGTTTTCTCCAGTTTGTAATTAAATAGGCGGAAACCATGCTTCGAAAGGCTGCCAGTTTGTAACTCTAAGGATGGTTTGAGTCATAAGGGATAACCGAATCTGTCTGTGTGGGCTTTCGGTATATTCCTGTTTTTGTTTCCTTATTTATTTAGAATTAATATTAGGCAATTACCTGTATTAACGTCCGTCTTGTGACTTATTTGGTTTTTTCCTTAAAACGACGCGTTTCGAGGATAAATCCTCATCATCAGGTTTCAATACTATAAAAACATCAAATTCACCCAAAAGGGGTCGTCGACTAGTTAAAACACACAAAAAACACAAAAACACCACACATAATTTAACATCGACACAGTCTCGGCACAGTTACTTTCCTCATTTGTTTTGGTGAAAGTAATATCTAGGAAGTTTATTGTATTGTTATTCTCATTTCTCCCTGTCTTTCCAGTCATCGTCTTCAATAGCTCGATCTTTCCTGTTCTCCATTGTGTTGTCAGTCTTCCTTTTCTTCTCCTGTTTTGTGGTGTGTAAGTCAATGCTTTCTTTGACCATCGCTTCTCCTCCATCCTCATTACGTGACCATACTATAGCAAATGTCTGGATTCTATTCTTTCTGGTGCTGTAAATATGCGCCCTGTATTCCTTCTTATATCTTCGTTTCTAACATGTTGCATTCTAGAAATATTACACTTTTTTCGTAAGAAGTCCATTTCCACAGTTTCTATCAACTTTTTCTCTTTACTGAAAATTGCCAGCATTTGCAGCCATGAGTTAAAATGGGCTCCACAATAGTAATAGTTTTTGATATACATTGAAATTAAAATGAGAGATTTCACATATACACTACAACCAATTAAAAAAGAATAAAGTCTTTTAAGTTAACCAACGCGTAGTTTTTACTAAATACTTGATTAGTTGCTCTCTTACTAAACATTGTAACTCAAAATATGTGTATAATTTTACTCTATACATTAATCTTTAATGAATCTAAAGTACTTGCAGTTGTTTTTGCCTAACTTCTGTTTATTTTTTACTGGTATCGTTAGTTATGTTACGTTACTATCATTGCATAAAAATATAGAGAAATTCAAAACAAATTTATTGAATTTTACAACTTTGGGGGCGCTTTTGTAACCTCCAATGAGATAATAAGTTGAACAAAACTGTTTCATCATAAAAATTTTTTAAATAAAAAGCAGGACATGGTAGCAACCTAATTCACTTAGTCTTACGTTCTGAAGTCTACAATGCGACAACTAACGAAAGGTCAATATGAAACAGAACTCGTAACAAACAAGGATTCACAATACCGATTTGTATGGAATTACTACATCTTCTGTCAATGTCTTTTAATGCACTTTATCTATGCCGGCTCCACTCCATTGTTGCTCCCAACAGTGCACTAAACAATAGTCGTCCTAATTACCTCTTAGTGGTTAACAATACAACACACTTTCTGAGTGTCACAGATATTATCTGCGCTACTGTTGAATTACAGTGCACTCTTGAATAGGAACCAATTTGTACACTACCACAACAGTTTCACTGTATCTGAAATATTTATTGTATTATTATTTAGGATAAATACAGACATGCAGAAATATTTTATTCCAATATTTCAAATACTACTTTCAATTTTTATTGTATTTTATTTAATTTTTTGTTCTCATAGAAGTGTTTGCAATGTGTTATGGTGTCCAATATTCGTTAGTATTATGATATTATACAATATAGTTTCTTCTGCAACTAGTATGTTGCGTTTTTGTCGTTTCAACCTGAAACACATTAGCGTCATCAGAGGTTTGTGAATAAATAAACAGCAGTCGAAATAATTCTACGTTAATATAGAAACTAAAGTACTAGTCCCGAGCGTGATACCGATACCCAGATCTTTTATGGGGTTATTTAGCCCATTTCGTTTACAAGATGTGAAGACACTCTATGCCATCAAACAGTTACATTCAAAAATGTGCGGTAAACGTCGTTCGCAGACCAATCAGAGTGTTGCCAGGTTGGGCATTATAATTTTAATTTAATTAATTAAAATTTTGCCCATTATATCAAGATATGCATTAAAGTAGAAAAGCCTGCCCAGGAAGAAAGTGGGTAAGATAGTAATTAGCTTCCCCATTCGCGCATTCTGTCTACTCGGCAAAGTTTGTGATTTGCCTCGCAATCCATCTTCCCCTGGACCCAATGTGAGCTCTTTTGCCTCTATAATCATCACAGTATTGTCTTCTTCGGCCTCGTTTGGGTACGCATCTTCTCTCAGTTGGGAAAGAATACAGCTAGTTCCGACATCGTGCGGTACGAGCTTGTATTCCTGAAAGCTCACCTCAGTACCGTAGAGATGCAGTGCGCCATCTCTTCCTTTGCTGAAGTGCGTCAGCCCAAATCTCGCTGGTACACAGGAAGACGGAATGCGTGACTGACATGAGAAGCCGTCGTTTACTTTCTGTTCGACCTCCAGGAGTTGTGGTGACCTTTGCAGCTTTATCGAAAACAGACTTCATATGTTCCCGATATTCGAGCTTTGTATCTAAATTCACATTTCACAGCGTCTTTTGTACAAATAGTTCATTACTCAATCTGCACCTGGTTGTTTGTAAGGATACGGCGCTTAGTGACAGTAATTATTTCCACCTTCTCTCTAGCTTCATTGGTATATGTGTAAGTATATTATGGTATACGATTACAAGAGTTTATCATTAACATCTTATCTAACGATTTATGAAAGTCATGAAAACACGAGATCAGAAGTAACAATCTTAGCTCATATAACTTTGAAAGCGAAATTTTAGAAGCACTGTAGGTGGTAATATTAATATTGACAACAGATAGATATTGAAAGATAAAATATAGCTATGCCAATTAAATTGTATATAAAGCGACAATGGGGATACAGTTAGAAAGTAGGCAGGCATATGGCTAAGGTGAAAGAAAGTTGGCCTGAACTTCACTGAAAAGTCCTAATGCTGTAGTGGAAAGAAAGGGGCCTGAGGGCGAAACTAAAAGGGCTGATAAATATGATACCGTGTATCATACAGATAAAGCAATTAAGAACCATGACACCGAAACTCGACCAATGAAGGACGGTCTGAGTAAATTTATTGAAAGAATATCACGGAGTAAATTACATCAAAGTAGGTAGTAAAAATGTCTATATTGTTCATAGGTGAATTAACGTTAATGATAACTAGTGGTATATAGTAAAGAAGACAAAGGTACATACCAACTTTACCAGTACCTAATAAATGTAATAAGAAAAACTTGAATGTAGGTACACATACTCAGGGCCGCTTTTAAGGTTTATGACGCCCTGGGCAGACTTTGAAATAGCGCCCCCACCACCCCACTCATTAATGAACGGTAATGTGCCAATTCCAGTTTTGGTTCGGGAGGGATATCTCCCTTAACCCTCAAATGGAGAGCCGTCCCATTATCCACCAGCTATGGACCCGCCGTGTCCCGGACTGGAAACCGGCAGCTGATAAATCACATTTCAAAAATATTTCAAACCTGTTGAGCTAGTACTAATTAAGTATTGCTCACTTATGTTAGAATTGTGTTTTTCAGCATCACGGACCACCCACCCACCACAGTCCTATAATTCATGACTTTCACAAATATTTACATATTTACACTAATGTAAAATTTTTTAAATTTCTTCCTTACTTCTCAAAATAGTATGACACAGGCAGATAAATAAAAATTGAAGCATAGTAATGAAAAAAACACTTTAGGTTAGCAAACCTTTTTCTTCATGAGTTAATTAAAGCAATGCCTTTTTTTTCTTCGTATTATTTGAATAAGCAGCCATCCTTACTATTTCTTTTACAAAATTGCTAAACTGCTACAATTTTTTGTTTAGACAAAGCTTTTCGTCATCTCTGACATCATCATCATCACCTGATGATGTCAAAGATGACGAAAAGCTTTGTCTAAAAAAAAATTGTAGCAGTTTAACAATTTTATAAAAGAAATAGTAATGCCTTTTTTCTTTGTTTGGATTGGGCAAAGTCGTCAATCAAGTTGTTGAAGTCAATCGTCAAGGTTATGTCACTTGCTGTGCACAAAAGCATTAGGTTGTTGAGCTTTTCCTCACCCAAGGTCGATCTTTTTTCGTTTTTTATACGCTTTAAAGCAGAAAACCCCTCTCTGCGGAGCAGCTTGTGACAGGTATTGTCAAATAAATTCGCAGAGAGATTTCTAAGTTTGGAAATGTGCTTTCCAATCCGTTACTTTTAATGTAAACATAGCACTCTCTAAGCCCTTTAATTTTCTCTAATTTCATGTATGCCTGGAAGTGTAAGCACTCGTTCACAAAAAATGCATCTTGGTCAAGATCTTGGTTATATGATTGAGCTAGTTTTTTGGCCTCAACAGTTATATTTCTGGGCTCTTTATCATGGAGATTTCCAAATACTTCAAACCTCGTACCAAGAGATGAGTAGCTTTCTCTTCGTTAGTTGAGTTGGACGGTAATATTGTCTACAATTTTAAGAAAAACACTGGTTCGGAATTTATTCCTAGGATCTGCATCTGCTTCTGTTTGCATACTCATTTTTTCATCTGCAAACACTGTCCGTTTTCTATTCCGTTGGTAGTTGGCCTCTTGCGAGCTAGTAAGGGTCAATGCCTTCTTTTCATACTCGTCAAACGAATCTCTTTTACTCTCCAAAAACCTTTCTAAAGTTTCCAGCTCTTTTGTGGCATCGAGGAAGTCCATTTCTTCTTTTTGAAGATTGTTACTAGTTTTGTCAATTCTCTGGAGGATGTCATTCCAAAACAAGGCGAGAAGAACTGTTTCCAACTGCCCGAACTTTTTTTGTAGCCCTTGTGCTGTTAATCGCGTTTCAGGAGTCTGTGAAGTGTCTTGCATTAGAGTTTCAAGAACACCTTCTATTTCCTTGTACCCTGAAACTATGCTTCTAAGAGCATCAGCTCTCGCAGGCCACCTTGTCTCACTTAATGATTTCAGCATGGTGGTTTTTGTCTCACCTCTTTCCTGCTTAATGGAATCTTTTAAAAGACACCATCTGTAAGTAGAGACTGAAAAGAAGGTATAAACTCTTTGAACAAATGAAAATAAAAATGTTACCTCAGAGCAGGATTTTTCTGCTGCATAACAGCCAACTAAATTTAGTGAATGGGCCGAACACGGTACATAGTCTGCAAGATGGTTTTTTGCCTTTATCTTGCTTTGAAGGCCAGTATACTTGCCCGACATATTTGAAGCATTGTCATAGCTTTGTCCTCTGCAGTTTTTTGTTTCAGTTCCTCTAAAAGGTCAATAACAGTCTCTTCCAGGTCCTCGGCCTTGTGCGAATCTGCTGGCAATAATGCAATAAGGCGCTCTTTGGGACATGCATCCGAAAGCGAAACGTACCTCAATACGAAAGCCAGTTGGTCTATGTTAGATACGTCAGGGGTGGAATCTACAATTATTGAAAAATATCTTGCATCACTTACTTCTTTCAAGATTTGTTTGAACACTAGTCCACCCATAGACTTGATCAACTCGTCGCAGATGTCTGCAGACATATAAGATGTATTTCCTTTGCCCTGGTTTCCATATTTGGAAAGGTGTTGGGCAATAAACGGATCAAATTGGCTTATAAGTTCAAGACAGCCCAAAAATAGACCATTTGATAATGACCCTAATTTTTGGTCACTGCCCGTAAAAGGAAGACCCCTAACAGCTAAAAATCTTATCACAGTAACAACTCTTGTTAAAACGTCCCTCCAGTACTTAACTTCATGTTCATGTTGGGATAAAACTAAACAGTCAACTGTTGTATTCTTTTTTCTTGAAATAACAGTGAAAACATTTTTTCTGTGGTCAGCAGACTGTTCATGCTGTTTAATAAGTTCAAAGGCGTGTTTCCAATCGTTAAATCCTTTTGAGAAAGAGGTATATTTTGATTCAGGTTGGAATAACAGACCTGGAACACAAAATAAACATCGTTTGGAACTTGAATAACGAAGCCAGTCTCTTTTAAACGTGTCTCCATTAGGTAACGTACAGGAAAACAATTTCACTGACAGTGAACGTTTTGCGTCTTTATATTGACGCTCAGACATAGAAAAATCAGCAAGTTCTGTTATATATCAGACTGAATTACTTTTAGTATTACGCTCTCATCTTTGATATGCCAGGTTGCAGGGTCTTTAATTAAAAATAATGGGTCATTACATTTTGCAGAACAATCAGTTGTGTTAAGAAAAACAGGGCCTACACCTACACTATTAGACGTTGACGGTTGAGAAATTACGCATTCATCTTTGCTCACCCTGAGTCTTTAAAGGACCCTTAACAAACTCATTGGTTTTAGCTAAGGAGGCATTTAAATTTTGACCAAAACGTATGTCATTACTTAGCTCAAGTTCAACAATAGAGGGCACATCACTTCCGGAATAAGAGGACTTTTCATTACTGCCAGTACTAGATTTAACAAATGAACGATTCAGGTTCAGGTACAATATGAAAAAAATTCGTAATAGTCGGTACTTTCTTTAAACAGTTTCTTCTTCAAGTAGTTTTTTACCTGCCCGTTTACGGTTTTCAGCTCCACTAGGTTTCTTATTCATTTTGAAACAAAATATATTCTTACCTTAATTTAATGCATTCAGTAATAATAATACTACAATTTTCACAGCACCACGCACGGGTCATACCTTATAAGTTGGAAATAATAACATCCGCAAACTAAACATAACCTCACCGCACTAGCCCAAAACTAGACATCAACTGAGTTGATATTTTGAAACATGAAAATATTTCCATACCTTTTTTATTTTTATATATTTTGTATTGATTTGTTCAATTCTGCGCTTACATTGCAATGCAGAATAGTTAATTTTTTCGTGTAGGGTATACGCTGTAGCTAACGAGATATTCGCGCCTTGAAATTTGAATTAAAGGGATAAGCTTCGACTGTCTGACCGCAAGGTGGCAGTCGTGGACGCTACTTTTTTACTGTCCCACGTTTTTACCAAGCATTGCTGATCTCGTCGGTTCATCTCTGGTATTACTGTATTTGATCGACAGATTTAATTTAAAATTTCTCCCTTCTTTGCGCTCCCAAACCTCGTGCGCCCCTGGGCATCTGCCCAGTCTGCCCAGTTATAAAAGGTACACTGCACATACCTATATCAGTATAAGCTAGTTTAAAATCGCTCAATATTCTAAGAATAAAGTAAATCTCCCGACTACAGGTTTTGTTTAATAGTAATCACATTTGACATGAATTTCCATAATGTGGCTTTTAGTATCAGGTAGCGGGATATATCCCGCCCGCTGTCGTTACTCAGTGTTTGCTGATTCAATAAAATGGATTAGCGATGTTTGAAAGTTTGACCCAGTAAACGTTCAGAAGTACTGCTGTCGCTACTTCTATAATTGCTTCTACTTCCAAAGACGCGCTAACTGTTACATTATTTAAATTCAATCACGCTAGCATCCAGGATAGATTGTAATTGTAGGAAGTGTCATCAAGTGTCGAACTTTCTGTTTTCTAGATAATTGAATGAGGATTGCTAAGAGTAAGTTTCAAAGTAAAACCTAAAAGACTATATGTTAAAAATTTGCAAACCTTTTCAAAGACTGAAGTACAATTATTATTTTATATAATTATATATATTATTATTAAACAATTATATTTTATATAATTATTTATAGATTATGTAATTATATAATCTTGCATAACTATTTTCTCTTAAAGATTGTAACTTTTTAGCTATGCTAACTTTTAAACAAACTGCCATCTTTTAAACATTACTAAAATAATGTTAGTAATTATTTTATTCATCTTAATTAAAACTATTTTTATAGTTACAAAGATTTAAAAGTAAAAAGTTTAAGTACGTTGTAACGTGACGGTTAGAACATTACATAAAAACCCAATTATCTAAAAACCCAATTCCATAAAAACCTAACAATAGAAAACCTCATAAAATTAAAACCAACTATGAAAAAATGACTACTAAAAACCTAAATAAAAAAAATTATTATTTAAAAACCTAACTATTCAAATGACCAGAAGAAGTACAAAATAAAAGTAGCCTAAACAGTTAAGGTTGTGTATAAAATTCTAAAAGAAATACTGTTTATAATTGTAGTTATAAAATTGAATGTTTTTAGGTTAGATTAGGTAATTTACTGTTAACATGTTTCTTATAAGACCTGAATCTTTGTTGGTAAAGAAGAGAACAATCATTATGTAATTTTTTTTTTTAGATTTAGTTAAAATACTACTATGGACTTATTTATTTAAATAGAATGTAGGCTTGTTCTTGTTAAAATGGAAATGATACATGGTGTAGTTTATTATCGAGTTTAAAGCCACTGAAGATAAATATTGGCATGTTTTGGGGAAATATTTATTTTGTGTTATTAACCATGAATATAAAACTATGTATTTTATTATTGGATTCAAGGTATTGGAAGAGTACTGTTAGTATGCATGTTAATTGTAGTGTTAGATTTTTGTTATATAAAATATGTATTGGTTTACTATTATTACCTCAAGAGAAATGTATCAATGTAGTCAAGAGTCTAGCTGCATAATAATTATCTTATAAAGTAAATGACTATATTATCAAAAACCAGTAGTGTTCTATGTTGTCTAACTAAACCTATGGTAAATTATGTTATATTGAATAGAAGTAAGTAGAAGATGTTAAAAGATTTTGTGACAAATACTAGTAAGTAAATCAGAAAACCACTCATATTGTATTTCACTCGTTTATGACAAATATTTTGTAAACTCATGTATTAGGGAAGGAGTTATAGGCTTTGTTATTGAACATATGTAATTAAGATATTATTTAATACTGAACCAAAGTATAACTTGTGAAGTGTCTAATTAATCAGCACCAAACAAAGATTTTCTATGTATTAGTGTAATTTAGATAATATTTAGTATAAGGTCAGAGTTGTGTAACAAAAAATTAACTAGTTGGTCTTGCAGATAGTCAACCATGGAATAATATTCTGGAAAAGACAGTATTAATTTCTGCATCAACAATTCGTAACATTACTCTCATAAATTTTATGCTTTTCAAAATATTAACATACTTCCTAAACAAAGGTCTGTATTTTATTTAAAATAAAACGCTATATTTAAAGGGTAACGCTAAATGAGACATTGCAATGATTTTGTATGCGACGAAATGACAGGTGGTGACAAGGTGTAGCCTTAGTTTGTTCTGCAGAAATATTGATGGCCACTTTAATTTAATTCTCGTCTTCGAAATGTATTATTTGATAAAAAAATTGTGAAACCGCATCAATCTTAAATCTAAACGTAGAGTACATAGACACTGCAATCTGTTTAAACGAAGCGTCGCGGAACCCAGAGAATATTTCTCCGAGATCGGCAGCATTCGGTGCTGTGAATTTGCAGAATCTTGGCTGTTTCTTCCAAACTTACCTTTTTTAAAGGAGACCACGTGCATGACGATTGTATAACGCGTCATGAACTGAACTTGCACGACCCTTTACTTAATCTTGACTGATATTATAAAACTGGCATTGGTTAATTGCTTATGTCTTCTCTAAAGAAATTACATTTTATTGAGTGAATTACAATTCGATCAAACAAATTTTAACTTGCCACGAATTGTTTTGACCTGCAGACGAATTATCTAAATTTGTATATTCGAATTTTATTGTGGCTTTTCAGGTATGAGTTAATAAAATAGCCTGTGAGTAATATGACTCACTTAGTGAGTAATACTTTTAATTATGGAAACTTGTTTCTTATAATATAACCTATATTCTTTTCAGGCTCCCATCTTCAAATATTAATTGATAAGGAGCGCTACATAAAGTTTTATAATTAGCGTCTGCACGATACACTCACACGAGCACTCGACTATCGTAGGCAAAGCTTGCAATAATTAAGCACATTTATATGTATTTTTCCACATATCAGCACTTACAACAACTTATTATTAGTCCAAATTACAACATTCCTTACAACAAAAAATACTGATTCCTTCATGCAACTCTACATGTGCCGTACATTCTCGTATTATCATTATATAGCTTGTTATGGGTACATATACATCTTACTGAAATATGTGAAATATAATTTTCTGTGTTTCACACTCGCGCGCGCCCACACATGCACACACACACTCACACACGCATCAAAACACTACTCAAATGTATCGAATTACGATAAGATACCAGGGGCTTAAACATGTTTTAAAATCCACCGCTGCCGTGCCTGAAAAACATGAACGATTTGGTCTTATCAAGCGTTGTTTAGTGTTAAAGCTTATCACTTTCTCTTTATCACAAGTTCCTCCATGTCTTCTGGATCCAGCTGTGTCGAGTGACGCAGCTGTGTGAAGACCACATGTTGCTGTTCTAAGTACCGAAGATCTCATATTCGGTATTTCATTACACAAGACGGCTAAATCGAGTAAAATAAAGAGGTCCACAAGCGTTTGAATAACACGAATAAGAAGGTGGAAACTAGGTAACGTCTTAACCAGAGTGGAATCATGTTCGCAGTAGAGGGCCCATCGGAGTCGATACAATCAAGTTCATCAAGACTGCCTACAATTTGTAAAGTGAATGTTAAGCGGTAGCCTGTAACAGCAGACTACCAAATGGATAAGGAACGGTCGAGTACTCTAGACTAAGGTTACCCTACGAAGTTGACTTACGCAGATAAGGTGGAAACATTTGGATTTTTAGCGGTGATTTCTTACACACTAAAGTGAATCCGGTAGGAAAAGTTTACATATTACAAAAACGTTTGTTATATGTTAAAATCGATTAACGAGTATACGACAAAACCTACTGAGTACTACTAAGGTGGAAACGTAATAGGATATGTGACGGTTGCAAAACTAGAAGAGTCCCATTGAAATGTACATTTAAATTTCATGAATTACGTAAACAAATGTGCTGTAAACGACAATTGAAATTTCCATCAGTTTAAACGCTAGATTTCAAAATAAGTGAAACAAACGAAAACTGCTTCAGAATATGTTTGTTGAAACCCGTATGTCAGAATTAACTATTACCTTTATACACACGTCTGGAAGCAGGAAACGATAAGCGGTGTAGTGAAGTGCCACGTCGCATTGCCCTCAGTAAATGTACAGGAAATACACTGAGCAAAGCTCGAAACCGTAGTAACTTTTCTACGTCTGCAGTTGACGCGTAAATAAATTATACAGTTTATGTACGTAACTGAGTTCTCCAGCTTCTCTATTTTAAAATATCTATACAGAAATATACCTGAATTGTATTTACAATATTTCGTACCATTTAAGTTACATTTCTGTTTCACAGTTTCACTTACATGAAATTGCAGGACATTAAAATAAACTATTTTGCTCATTACATTCCATGTGAGTTTTATTAAATATTTATATTTTTCAGGCGTAATGTATTAAAGAACATTATTTGTTTAATGCCGCAGGCGCGCGCACGTGCACACACAAAGACACGTATCCGTTGCTCCAGAAAGCGAAATTGTTATGAAGCTAGTTGATTACGGCGAAATTTATTAGATCACTGGACCGTGTAGTACTGGATTTATGGTCGAGTACCTCACTGAATTCACTGATATGTTAAGTGAGGCATTGTGTATCCTTATCCATTCGACCGCAAATCCTAAATCACCAATCACATCAATTCGCGTAGTTCTAATGAATACTCTCATCAACTCACTTAGTTCAAGCTGAAATTATTTGGTGAACATTTAATGTGCTCCATGTGTAGGTACTAACCACCCTATTCGGTATTTCTTCAAGCAGCAAAAAATAGTTTTCTCAGATTTATATTAATCTTAAAATTTTAAACAGTATTACCGTTTTTATTTCCAATAAATTTAGAAGACTTTAAAATTGTGGAATCTCCTATCGTCTTAAATTTTGATGAAATTTTTGTCTGTTTATACGTGTTGTGATCTGCATCGTGGGTTCCCACCTGCATCTTGTAATAAAGGATAAACTTGTTACTCATATCTCTTCTTCGGCTTTTCTTATTCATAATGTTTACTTTCTCTGCCGTATACCGTATCAATGACGTTTACTAGAATTTTGTTCTCAAAACTCATTTGCGTCTATTATAGAGCAATCTAGCATTACCGGTTGAGTAAGACTTCTATAAATTCTTAATTTGGCATTTATCGGCAGACTTCCGATAATAAAAAATGTTATTAGGCCATAAATGCTCCGTTTCCACTTTATTTTTGCAGTAACATCTTTGTCGTTTGTATCTTTGTCCAGTTGTCCAGTGTGACATAGGTGTTACTAAGTCGTGTATGTGAGTGCTTTTTTGCTTTGCGCGGCAGTTCTTATATAGAGAAATACGAAAATATATAGTACATTTGACTAAAGATATGTAACAACTCAATTAATTCTTGTTAACTTGAAGGTTCTTCTTTTGTGTTTTGTCTTAGAGGCTGTTACGACTTTCATCTGCGCATTGAAGTTTAATTCAAGATGGGAGTATGTACCTTGGGAGTTGTATGCTATACAATATTGAATGTTACAATTTGTGTCATGATGATGGTTTATCATATTTATCGTCCTTCAAAATCAGTCTTTTTAGAAAGTATTTTCAATTGCATCTTGCAATTTTAATTACTGGAACATTTCAAGATCCATACACAAATGTGTATAGGGAGTAGTTCCCAGTATCCGCAACATTAAACACTCCAGATTTAGTTTTATCACAAGATTTATTTTTATATACAAGTAATAATTAAACACCCTAAATCCAATTGTGAATAAACAATTATAAACCAAGGCGTCAGGGAGGGTCGCACCACACAACACATGCATACTAGGATATAAGAATAGAAAACCTTAACAATGGATAACCACAAATTGGTAAAAATATCACCACAGAACTGTTATTTTGTAGTTGACAGAGTTTTATTTTTATTCTAGATGACATAGAGAAAACATTGCTGTTTCATATGTACGAAACGAGCCAAATATATACCTACTCAAGATTACTAACATCTACTTGAAAATATAGATAGTCTAGTAACAATAGAAAACTTTCCACGGTAACAGTCACGAACAATGTACTTCTTTGTTTAAAGTAAATTGTTGAATAGGCTTAATCTGTTAATTATTATTGACGTTGCTATATCTGTTATTAAGAGAAATATAATGTGGTTAACGAAATGCTGTGTTTATCGTAAAGTTTTGTAGTATATATTACTAACTACTACGGTAAACTCAGAAAATCGGACAGATAAGATTTACAGATTACGGAAGTGTTTTCTTTTTATTAAGAGCAACTGTGCGTGCACATTCAGCCCTTGTAAATTTAATTTTTTAGATGATTTAATAGGTACACACATTTAGGGAGACTCTGCAATAAACACATTCGATGCGATTAAAGTAAGACATAAAAACGACATGAAACTTAACTTTGCCATTAATTATACAAGACGATTAACCGAACACCAATAACAATATTGCAGTTGTGTATCAAAAATAAATGTGATTTTACACATGTCAGTTAAGAAGCGGTTTTGAGATCAAGTACGTCAGAAATTAGTTTAAAGTTAAGCAAAATAATAACAACTTGCTATGACGACTTTAGAACAGAGGCATACATAAATTCAGAAGTAACGTTGGAATAATTCTGATAGATAATAACTGAATTTTAAAAACAAATTGACAAAAAGCTTTGTGTTGTAGATATTTGGATTACAACAATATATTTCTGTAATGTATCTTTTAGCAATCAGAATATTATTCACTCAAGTATGCAGATGTGTAGGCCTATAGACTTATGAACTACTCTGATGACAGGTAAGATGGAGTTGCATCCATCGATTTAGTCTTCATGTTTTAATCTGTAAGGTCAATTGGCCATTTTATGTTGAACCTCTTCGTGTTAATGTAATGGCAAACACTGTTGCTAGTTTGTTGCTTTATGTCTTCAGTCCGTTTTTAGGCTCAAACTCTGTAGCTTCTTTAACCAAGTGTATGTCAATCTCTATGTTCGGAGTATAATTTGATGTGTATCACAAAACACCGTATTGTTCTGAGAGCTTTTCATTGAAAGTTCACTATGCTATTCACTATGCTGATATATAAAATCGGAGCTTAACATTGACGTCTTTGACCGTAAATGAATATTAAAACTTAAAAATCGGAGGCCTTATTATCGGCTCAGGAACCAAAGGACAAGTTGAGCAACCAGGCTCTAAGGTTGGCGGTTAACAAATGAATATTCATATAAATAGTAAAAAGAATTAGAACACAAACGAAATATGTTGACTACTTTTATTTTGGAAGTAACTTTAGAAGGCTCTCTCGAGATTTGTTGAGATTTCCTTTCCTTTCTCATTCGTTGTCATAATTATCTCATCCAGCGTCGATATTGAACATGTTACCGCACGTGTGGTTGGTACATCAGTCAGTTAACGTTTCCGCTTTCAAACTATTGTCAACTGTTTGCAAAAGGTTATGGTTGCAAAGATTTAATTATCAAAATTTCTGGTTAGTTTTCCAGCTTACATAAGTAGCTTGGATAAGTTCGCACTGATCGTTGTGTTAAGAACAGCTAAATTCTAAAAATTCTGAACATCAGATAAATCAATATTTAGAATTTTATATGGCAGTTTAAATGTTCAAATCAATAATCAAACCTTATATATAAGCTATCCTCCAAGCCTACGATTGTCCGCCACTCAGTAATGTAACATACGGTTAGGACGGTATCACTGATCGTCGTATGGTACAGTGGAAACAAAACACAGACAACAATGAAGTCACTAATTACCAGCTTTGATTAATCACAAATAACAATTTGGAATCAACTCGTACAACAATTCAAGTTACATTTATCCACAACAATAATAATGTCAACTATTAATAAATCCGCACTAACTATAACACAACAATTACGTTTCACTAATGACTCGATCCGCACTAAACAAATCGCTCAACGTAACTCAACTGACAAGCCACTCTTGCTTATACAGATCGCGCTAAGGTTCCTTAATAACTTTCCATCGTTACTGCGGAGTGTCAGCACAATGCGTATTTACAAGTGTTCTCCAGAACGCTCTGGAAGGTACTTTTGTACGGCCTTGACTAAGAGAAACGGCTGGAAGTACGCTCTCGCTTCTTCGAGAGTGTTGAATCGTTACAATACAATAAATATTTACTTAATAGTACCATGGCAACAAATAGTGAAAGATATTAGTTACGGATACCAGCACATAATAATTTTACATTTATCACTTTACACTAAGGGTACTCTCAATCGCAGTCTTAAATCGACTGCCTTGCAGCTTCTGAGTTGTGTATTTACACGTATAACGTCCCGCGGTTACGATATGCCTCTACCGCTTAAACGATCATGAATGGAAGATTATCGCTTAGTTTAGGCGCTTAGAAAACTTTAAAAGTTTCCATATTACGGCATTACAGACTTTCAGACGTTATACACATCCGCATAACGCACGTTGCCTATCTCATGCAAGTAAGGGTAGTGATATATTTAGTATTTTACTGTTCAGAGTGGCCATTATGAAGGGCAGTTGAAAAACAGAACATTAAAACAGTTTCCGCCAAAGACTTATCCCTGACACCTCATAGTATGAAATCCTTAATGCTTATTGGAGTTACATTTAAAATCTCGATTAATGAAAGTCTGGGTATCAGTCGTAACTGCATGTGTAACATTTACGTACTTTGTACAAGCATTCATTTACTGCATGTTCTAATCAGTTAAAAAATCCGCTTGAAAATGGACTAGCTTCCCTGGCTTTCGTGTTATTCTCTTCTCTTTCTTTTCCTTCCTCTTGTTCTTGACGTTGTTGTTGTTGGTATTGTTGTTGTTCTTCTTCTTCTAGGCTTCTTGACTTTCTTTATCGCGAACATTGCGGACATTACATTGACCAAAACTGATAAACGTATTGCGTCAATAATAATTTCTAAACAAGATTTAGATGATAAAACAGAAGCATTTACAGATAATAATAATTGCAAAATATTAAATAAAGATTTTACAAATAAATAAGATCACCGCAAATAACAAATGTATTGAAAAATAATATCGCCTTTATACATGAAAGAATCTTACTTACGCCTAAAGAAACTTTTAAATATAAAATAGATAATCCATGTGCACCTAAATTAAATTACACAAAATTAATAAAGCTGTTAGATTTTAAATAAACACTGCAACAGCAAGAACGTATAACACATTCTATTTTACCTAACAAATATTTTGTATTTATTTGTTGAATTTAGTATTCTTTATACTCTTCCTCCATAAATTTTACTTAGTTATTTATTACTTTAACGTTGAATAATAAATTGTAAAACACTGAACAGGGATTTCTTATTGTTAACTTTGTTTTTTATGATCAAAGGTATGCTAATACCAAATCTTATTAAGATCGATTTCAAGTTTCACTCGTTGATAGTTTGTGGGTTGCGATTCAATAAAGAGAATCGTAATCTCAAAGAGGTCTGTGAAGCATTGCAGATAGCAGTCAGCAGATAGGGGGGGGGGGAGACAGAGTGGGGAACGGATTTAAGCGTAGCCTCCGAGGAAATATAAATTGAGTCGGATACTAGCGCTCTTTGCGTTTTTACGCCTCAAGCGAGCATAAATTCATTTTTAAAACGCTTTTTTTGTTTCTTCCGGACGTCTACAGAAGATGTTATTACAACAAACTTAAAATATGAGCAAACCCTTTATAAGAAAATAAAACCTAACTCACTAAGTCTTACAGCTCCCTAATAAAAAAATATGACGGTAGCAAAGCGAACAAGAGCGCAATACTGCACTGTAAATGTTTATTGATTTTATATTGATGGTTTTACAAATAAGGTAATGAAATATTTGTAGGTTGAATCATTTTATTCACTATTGCATAACACAATTTTAAATGATGCATATTATTAATAATTATAATAACAATTGTAATAATTGTATGATTGTATAAATACAATAATTATACAACAATGCTAATAATGATAATAATTAATTTATCATAATAATTATAATTATAATAACAATAAACATAACAAATAACTATGTTCTATGTTAATAATTAATATTAATATTTCTACTACTATACAAAAAATTATTACATTTATTTTTTGTCAATTGTAATTAACGAATTATATTAATCGATAAGAGGGAACAATTGTATTCATTATTACAGCTGTTGCTTACTTATGTATTAAAAATACATATTTTTGTGTGTTTGTTGGTGTGTGTTTTATTCTGCTTTTCTGCTTTTAACGATTCAGGCTTGTTGTAGCAGCATAATTTAACAAAGATTTTGTAGACGTTAATGAAATAAAATAATCTTAATATTATATTTATTTAAATTGCACGTATATAACGGATGTGTACTTGGTGCAAACTGGTCATGGCAGATGAATCGCGGATGTCGTCGCACACATCCATTAAATTCATCAACGAAATATATGCAATTACACTCCTTTCCATAATTTTAGTATTGACATAAAATCGAGTTTTACATAATTCAAACCAGCATCGTGTGCACAGTCATCAATGGAAAAAATCAAGTTTCAATTACCCGCCTACAATATCCCGTTTTATAGACGTACATTTCAATATATGATTGCCAGTGTTGGCTGTCACTTTATGGGCTGCCAATGTAGAATACGTAGTGGTGTATATGGTATATGTGGTCATGATTATAAGTGTCAGGAAGTTTTTAAGGTTTGCAGATAGAAAGGCATAATTTAAAACACCACATCTCTAAATCTGTTTTGGAAGCAAAGGTTTTTAAAAATATGTAAACACGTGGTACGTTTCACAGATTCTATTTAACTTTGACAGCTGTTTCGACTTCTTAAGTCATTGTCAAAGAGATGAGTGAACACTAAACAGAGGATGTAAGGGTGGTCGGATATCTGTTTAGGACGTGTATCGGAACATGTGTGAGGTGTGAAGATGGAGATGGGGAGGTTGCAGGAGTTAAGGAAAGTTCAAGTGTCTGTAAAATCTAAATATGATCTGAATGCAAAATATAAAATTAACTAAGCTCTCTCTAATTTTTGAAAACCTGTAATGTTTAAATCGGACAATTGTACGCATTAGGTAAACTAAAGGACACAATCTGCTAACGGTGTCTACTGACAATATGAGAGCGCGTTAGTAAAAAAAAATTAAATAAGTCCATACGCAAACTCACACACATATAAATCAAGAATCTGCTAATAACGTATCACCGTCTAGGGTACAAAATATCAAAAACGAGATTTAGAACATCTACTAGGGGGAAAATAGGAAACACGTTTTCTCATCTGAGAGTCATAAAAAATTGTACTTTGCCTCCTATTGTTTTCAATATTTATATGCTTATATGAACGACGTCAGTGACAATATATTTCGGAATGGAGATAAGAAACCCATAATTAGTAAGGCTACACTGCACACAGATAAAAACGCTGATTCAAAAAACTAAAAAGTAGTTTGCAAATATTACAAAACCTTTTAAAAAAATTGCAACAGTGTATAACTTAAAGTGCCTTAGTTAAAACACGTAATGGCAGCGAGCCAGTGAAGTCTAATTTAATAATAAGAATAATGTTTTAGCACTACTGCAGCATTTCATTTCAGTTACATTACGTAGTATCCTATCTGGGTCTCACAATTTCCTGAGTTTTTCGTGAGTCTTCCGAAAATGGTTGTCACTGAATATAGAGAACCAAACTGACATTGAAGGTATTTAGGGTTTAAGTAATGTAGACGTAAGGTTGAGTGTGTGTTCTAGAGGGTAAGGGAAATTGATTATTCTTTGAGGACGTTGATGTTTTATTTAAAATGTACAGTAAATTTATGGGTACAAGGATTTAACGTTAATTAGAAAATACAATGAATTTAAGTAAGGCTGATAATTGCATTTCATTCCTCTAGTGCACAATAGAACAATACAGTCGTATTTAAATTAAGTTTCTCATATCCAAACAAAACTACGGATATATTACTTTAATCCATTTGATCCCATGCGCATCATATCTATAAAAACCCGTACAGCCTTTCTCATTGAATATAGGGCTCTAATTTTGCGTTTGAGCACTTCTAGTACCTCTAGTAGTTCTCAAAATCTTCTCTACGCCTCTGCAAAACCTAAGTTTCCTTTGGCCGACTATTTGAGAACATCCAGTTTGGAATATTGTTTATGCCACATTCTTAATTTGGTAGACTACGACAAATCTACTGCCAACTGCTTCTATTTGCTATCATTATTTGCAGTATTTTCCCTCATGTTCTTGGCATACAGATTATCCAATCTAACATCACTACTACCATCCTAAAAACATTTACATATTATATGCTGTTCATTACTACAGTACAGTTTAAGAAGTCAGTAAAAGTATTTAAATCTGTTTATTGTTTTTTTTATTTGGTGTATTTCATATTAGTAGAATTTTCGTTTGTCTTTGTATATATTATATACTTCCTCTGCTTCTGTATATATTATCCAATTTTGTTGAGTAGTCATTTTAAAATTTGACTTGCATTATGAACATTGTTATTTCCCAATCTTTGTTCAATTTTGGTTTCCTGCATTACTCTAATGATCTTTGAATTGAATAGAAGCGATTATTTAACGACTAAGCAAAAGTAATTTTGTAGCAGTCGTAGTTGATATGATGTTTAGTTCTAATTGCTACCCGTACCTAATATTCATATTCATATCAGGCATGAAAGGTTTGTATCGATAAAAAATTTGTATGCTTCCAATTTATTAATTTACATATTTCTAAATAGACTTTTACCTGTATAAGTCAAAAGGTCGGTAAAATAATTACTGTTACAAAGCAAAATATTTCATGTCTGCTGTCAAAACTTAAGATATTTACTTGTGCAGACATTCGTTGCATGATCATGTGACTATCACCCGGTCATGTAGTCACAGTAATTTGTTTAGAATATCTTGTCTCTGTACTTTCAAAGTTATGATTAGCATACATGAAGCCGGCTCGGTGGCCGATGACGTTGACACAGTTAAGGCTAGAAAGCGGTCTCTGAAGATTTTCTTCCATGTTCTGTAATTTAAAATACTGTTTTGTCAAAGATAATAAAGTCTTTTAAAGCGTTATTAAAGATAGCAATACGCTTGATATTTGTTACTAGTGAGATTTATTCTCACTAGAGGAGTCAGGGAAAGTATATGAAATAATTTACACACTAAACTAAACCGTTAATTACTAAGTGATATTAACAGGTAGGAGAGTATACTAGTAAATAAGTGTAACATACTTTGACAACAGTAACACAAATAACTGTTAACGCGTAGAGCAAAGAAGTTTTACAGTTTCTTTAATGCAGGACTGCTGTGACTACCTTTATATTGCTACTGTCACAATGAATGTCAGTAGCTTGATCGTCGTACAATTAGTTATCAACGGTTTCGATCCCGTGAGCAGACCGCTGTTATGCAGCTATATATGAGTTTTATAGTACGGTCTAGTTCAGTGAACATGTTGTTTTGTACTCCATTGAAATCTGAAGGCTAATCAACTACTTTAGGAGAGATTGGAAACTTTATAAATATATGTTAAATGTTTGATATGTTTAATCGTGCTTGATTTTAACATAACACTCGATCCCTTATATATTATCATCTATAACACATATCGCCTGTAGGCACTTATCGCCTGTCGCCTAATTGTAATATTTCATATTACAATTCCCTTTATCCCATAATTACAGTTGTAACTAATTACTGGTGTATAAGTTACACATTCATGACTCTGTAAGTAAAGACTTGCGTTGCACTACTTTTCTCGTAGTGCTCAGGAAATGTACTGTATTGTGCCTGCCATTCGACAGCTTAATAAAGCTTAATCAAATAGGCCTATACCGCCAGATGTAGGAATTGGAACAAGAACTAGCTAAAGTGAAAAGCTAGAATATAATTAAAGAACAAAATGACGATGCTTAATTTCAACATGGTAGATATATCGAATTATACGTAATTCATATATTTGTATGTAATAATTTATTATAAAAATTATGGGATAAACAAAGTACTGTGGAATTAAACAATACGGTGTTTAAAAGTGTGGTTTTGATATATTTAAAGTCTGGCAGCTAGACAAGCGACTTGAAGAAAAAATGAAAGCGATAGAAATCTATATTAAGTCCTGGTCGTGAGCTGGAAGAGCATTCAAGGTAATTAAAAAAACAAATTTACTGCTCAATGGATTTTAATTCGTATATTATAAAAATCATGTAACAAAAGTAATAAAAGAAGAAACAACGAATTTTGACACACGAGCTTGAGTAAATATCAGATGAATAAATAAAAAGCATAGGCCAGAAGCATTGCTGCTTAAAAAAGTTTACAAAAATTTAAGATCACGAATTCGTAACCTAGGAGGAGGTAAAGACAGCCAATGAAAATAGCACGAAACGCTGTTTTATTAGAAAAGTACTTATATTAAAGAAGTATTTTTGTAATATATTAATATAACATGATTTGTAATTATTACAAACTTTACAACCCTTTAAATATTGTTACGACATCACAGAACAATCTACGTGTTTGTCGAATGTACCAGAAGAATCTCGATGTAACGCGTGTGGCGTACGTGTTTGTCGACGCATTTTCGAGAGGTTTCTCAAAGGCGCCAGCCGCGCGGACTGTGTGAAGGCCGCAGTTAATTACGTAGTTCACACGAGCGCTAAGACGTAATTAGGAACATTTTGGTCTGTGAGCGCGGGTATAAATACATGACGGCAGCGGCCTTAATTTTCGGTATTAATGCGATCTATTGACAGTGCGGTTCGAGAGTTACAGTAGCAATATTACTGTGCGAGTTCATGTGGTTATAAGTTAAGAGTGGTGAGTTATAATCGGACGGTATAATTATAATAGTAGAGTGATAATGAGAGTTCTAACGCACAAAGGAATGCCGCCTTTCTTAAAAAACATAAAAAACGATAAAAAACAAGATCAAAGAGATGCCGCCGTTCCCGCGGTCCAAGATTTTTTCCCACGCTCTCCCCACCACCCTGGACCCGCAGTATCCGCGAATTTTCGCGAAAATAATTTTTTATATGCAGCCTTTCGCGAGCCTAAATCACTTTCACTTTCTAATTTCCGCGAATATAATTTTTTATATGCCGCCTTTTGCGAGCCTAGATCACTTTCACTTTCTACTGGACCACAGCATCCGCGACTTTTTCGCTGATCTGTGTCAAGATCCGCGACTTTTTCGCGTATCTGGACCACAGCATCCGCGAATATAATTTTTTATTTTTTTATATGCCGCCTTTCGCGAGCTTAGATCACTTTCACTTTCTATCACTTGATGCAATATTAAATATATGATCGGGGAGTACCAACCTTGCATGAGTTCAAATTTGTTATAATGTATATTAAATCTATATGATCAGGTTTACCAACCTATGGTGGGGGGTTCCGACTTGCTGCATTATAGTGTATATATTAAATATATGATTAGGGTTACCAACCTTGCATGAGTTCAAATTTGTTGTGTGTTATAATGTATATTAAATCTATATGATCAGGTTTACCAACCTATGTATGGGTTCAAACTTGATATGTGTGTGTATTATAGTGTATATTAAAATATATGATCAGGGTTACCATTCCTGCATTATTGTGTGTGTGTATAGAACAGATCTGCCAACATTTTCTTCGGTGGGAAATTCAAACTATATTATAGTAAATTGTTGACGACGACTTCGATATCAACTCTCTCTCCCCTCCTCTCTCTTTGTCTCTAGACACAGTTGTCATCAGTTTTACATAAGCGTCGTGCTACTTATGGATTATTGTAATTAGCGATACTAAAATGTAATCACCAGGAAATATATATTTATCACCTATCTCGTGGCGTCCTTTTTTGGCACATGACAGTCATTGACTACGATTTAGAAATTAATATACTGCCAAGTCTGTGTGTGTGTGTGTGTGTGTGTGTGTGTGTGTGTGTGTGTGTGTGTGTGTGTGTGTGTGTGTGTGTGTGGTAAAGTGTTACGCATAAAAAAATCTCCTTGAAATAAGGTATTTTCAAAAGTTTTGTGTACACACACATTGTATAATAATTTTCGTAATTGTAAGATACAACCTGCAAATTATTAAAATGTCTCTCTCACACATTTCTGATTACTATACAAATAATTGGATGCATATTCGAAGATTTCCCTTATTCAAACGATTTGTATGTGTGTACACGAACTTAAATACAGACGATTGTAATTTTAAAAATTCATTTTTTGCATTAAATATATATCGTAAACAATGAAATAATAATATTTCGTCATTGTAAGATTTTAATAAAACAATTATCAGTTTAAATAATAATTTTCATGATTGTAAGATACAACCTACAAATTATTAAAATGTCTCTCTCACACACATTTCTGATTACTATACAAATAATTGCATGCATATTCGGAGGTTTATAACGAAATAAATTAAAAAAAACCATAATTTGTTTTAAATAATTAAATAATTAAATATATATATTTTACAACACTGTACACAAACTTAAAATATAGTTTACAAACCGCTATAATACAATTATTCAAAAAATACATTTTACATTGATTAAATATATATATATCACAAACAAACTTTGTTAGATATAAAATAAATACAATATTAATAATAATGTTTTAAATGATTAAATATATATTTACAGCACTGTACACAAACTTAAAATATAGTTTACAAACCGTTATAATACAATTATTCAAAATACATTTTACATTGATTAAATATACATATATCACAAACAAACATTGTTATATAAAATAATTTTTGACATTGTAAGATTTTTAAATAATAATTTCACGGCTGTAGATACAGTTCACAAGGAAGTTTATCTGTAACATAACAATACAGTTGATATTAGAATCACTGATACGATAATATTCAATTATCACATGCACACACACACACAGTTAGTGGAAAGAATCAAATGCGTTAAGTAAGTAAACTTTTTCAAGTATATGTCATTTTTCGTAAGTTAATGTACTTTCAAATAATTTCTAATCAAACCAAACCAAATATTATTCACTGGAAATTTGTAAATACTACTTAGAATCAATGATACATTTATCGCATAAGTTAATGTACTTTCAAATAATTTCTAATCGAACCAATTATTATTCAACGAAACTAAATAGAATCAATGATACATTTATCATGTACATACAAATTCAATTATTAAAGTGTTAAGTACAGAGAGTTGAAACTACACACACGCACACACATCAATAAATTGTTTGTTAACACGATTGCTACTTACGACGTTAGGACTCAATCTCTACTTGTGTTGTTTGATTTCTCGTCCCTCGATACACTAAATGTAGTTCTTTAGGTTTGATATGTCTGAGCTCCTCATTCGTGAAGACACCTGCATACCTCTTGGGAAGATAGACACGATACTGACGGTCGCCATCCTCCAACGTAGCAAGCACAGAGTTCCCATATTTTGTGTCCACATTTGTTAAGACCATGATGGGATATTTTTTATTCACTATCAATTCCGAACATCGTTTGTACTCGATAGGACTTACAGCATTAAACTTTACAAGAAACGACATTATTAGAAGACACTAGTGAACACGTCTGTATCAAACCAGAGAGAACCAAACAATGACAGAATATTCGACACAAAAGGACAGTAGAATGTGATAGTGGTGGTGGTGGTGGTAACGTCGGTGTCCCACTTTGCATGTATGAACATGTCCCACAGACGAAATTAGAGACACCAAAAATATAACAATGTCATTAGGAAAGTCCATTTTCATAAGAAAATAGTCACTGCTTACAGCTATGCATGTATGTACATGTCCACAACAGAATGAGAGAGAGAGATATAAATGTCATCATTCGCTGTGACCTACTTTCTAAATTTGTTACATTAAAAATGTTTGTTTAAAGCAAAAATCCTGAATCATCCATTCCCGAATAGCATGCACCTTATAGTTGGCACAACGGTCAGAAGAATTGAAATGTCTAAGACATTCTGTTCCATGAATTATATACGGTATGTTTTTAGGACAACCAAAGTCATCGAGATTGATGATATTATTGTGTATTATCTTTGATTGCAAAAAACGTTTTTTCTCAAAACCCTTCACAAACACATATTTATATATACGTGTATGTGATGTTAACAATGAAACAAGATTGTCGTATGGTGTCTCTCCTTCGCTCCATCTAAGTCTATGATAATTTGTTGTTAACCAGTGGTTTGTCCTAACGTATTTGGGATTCGTAACGGATGTAGCAGGCGGTGTCAAAATCCAATGTCTACCAGCAAATCTCAGAACGTCCATGATTGACAGTTCCTTCACAATATATTTTCCGTTGTCGTCGAAAAAGCACTGGAAGTCGATTATAACCGCAGTGTTATCCATAATACTGTAAGACAAAGAAACCACACACATTACAAACTCTATATATGTATATATATATTATGTTTAAACATACAAATATCGTTGAGATATTAATATGTGAACTTACGTTTACAGACGTCTGGACTGAAGCACCGAGAGACATCAACTGACGAAAGAAACAAGTGTTGAGGAGGGTTACTATACATGGAGACGAATTTTTTTAGTAGGTGGGGAGGTGTCGTCGTCGTCGTTCTCCATGTTGATGCGTTGTCGTATCCGATAATGACCGTATGCAAGTGTATCATGACCATTGTCTAATATATAACGCTTATCATCATACGGTGACAACGCTTGCTTATTTACACGCATCGTGTACAGTGTATGATGATCGCTACGTAAACAAAGCGCACTGGTAGAAAACTGACAATGATCAGTGAGACACTTGCGATACATATCGTGTCGCAGACTCCTCTTAATCGCAACTCGAGGCACACCTTTACATACACGTTTTTGACACTCTTGGGTGGGATCTTCGTGGGCCACAAGGAACGAATAACATTTCGCACGGAGACCCACGAATTCTCTAATAGGACGACCACACGTTTCATCCTTGAACAGACCGACAACCTTTTTGTTCTTAAGGCTATAACAAGGATGAGACGTAGGGTAATCCGATGTGTCAAAAACGTGTAGGTCCTTCTTCATGTCTGCATACAAGTCTGATGTTTGAATGCTATACATCAGACTGTCTGTATCTGTCATTAATAATTTAACGTTGCGGCCGTACTTGGCGACAGCATAACGATAATGAAAGTCGTACATTATCGTTTTGCTAACGTCAAGCACTGTGAAGCCGACATACACGGGACGAGAAAGAACAATGGATTTTTTACGGAGTGAGAGCCCCACCAGATCGTTCGTATAACGAATCATACGTTTTAGCCTAGGTGTGGAAACTAGTTTTTGAAGCCGTCGTTCATTCGAGACTAGTTCAAAGTCTATATGTTTCCGTACGTTCTCCAGCGACTTACCGTATACGGCGTTGTTCATCAGTTTGAAAAGGTCTTTTTCAAAGCTGTTGACGGCTGTTTGCCTCTTGCGGGTGTTGAAATCGATAAACGGTTTCAACCAAGCGCTTTGCTTAAAACACAACACCCTATGAGTCGCTTTCAGCTCTAAGCCAAGACTTAAATACAATTTCAAATTTCGATAATGGAGAACGTAATTTTGTTTGTCCTCCAAAGTTGTTAACAACTTCTCTACGGATGACCCTGATTCGTTATACGATGATCTGTATATACTCTCGTGTAAACGTTTGGAAAAGGGAGAAAGGATATCGGGTGTTACGCGCTGGCGCACAGGTGCAAGTGGGTAGTCGGAATGCAGGTCGTGTAAGGTATCGGGATAGTGTAGGTCGACTTCGAGGATGTACCCGATGTCGGAATCATCACTCACATTACGTACGTCCAAGGACTCGATTTCGTTACGATCGAGCCATCGGAAGTCTGCGTAAGGGAGTGGTTGCGACATGGCTGCACCGTATAAATTATTACAGTCTGTATACAGAATGAAGGAGGTCGGTTTCGATACATCGTACTGATCTGGAATCAGAGGATTGTTAGCGACTGCGTGACGGTTGGATATCATCGCGCAGCCTCCGCGGACCCCAGACTCAAGGAACAGATGCAGATTTATCTCTGTTAACAGCTCTAATTCGACCCCTGTCATTTTTAGCATCGCGTTCCAAGCGAGTCCGGGAAGCGAGTAAAAATGACACGGGTCCAAGCAGTAATCGCGTAAGGCCATGTCTCGGAAACTTTCAAAGACATCGGCCAGCAGCATTACGTCTGTCAACAAATACAAATCGTGGTAATCGCCAAACGTACGCAGATTGAATGCACTCCACACGTTTTGTGCGTGCTCGTAATCTGCGTCCGAAATAGCCGATTCCAACAACCGGTTATCAAAGTGTTCACGAGTGGGTAGACTTGATTCGTTGAATCGATCAATGCTGTCAACGTACGCGTAAGGGTATACTCCCTTGCGTACGAGCAGATTGGTCTGTTCGTCGAAACCCCGTCTAAGCATTTCCTCTCTGAGCAAAGGAAATTGGCTCCCGGACGTGGACAGATTGGTAACGAGTGTGTCCAGAGAGCGATTAAGAAATTGAAAAGAGTCTACGAAACGCAAGGGACCCAGGGAGAACGACACGTAACGCTCACTGGATGTTGCAATGCAGGATACGTGTTGGTCCTTATATTTTCCTAAACCCTGCATTAAATGGTGACAGTCGTAGCCACGAAGGTTGTGAAAGAAGACGGGGATATGACGAGGCATCTTGTAGCTTAGATTACAGCTATTGTGGGCTGCTCCCAAGAATTTCCCCGTAAGATGACAATGATTGCGTACCTTGTCATCGTCTGTCAAAGGGCGCTCACACAAATGACAAACGGTGGCGTTAGTGAACGCAACATTGTCATCATCGGCCATAATTATTTGCACGTTATGTCGTACTACCTTCATCATATCCTCGGCGTCTTTCATCAACCACGAGAAGAAAGTGTCTACAACGTTTTCACCTCGATAAACTTTAGCCTCTCTCCAGAGTCTGTGTGTATGATCGACGATAGCATAGGAGAAACCTGACGGAATATGCATCGCTTCGTATGATGTGGACGATACAGGAGGAGAAGTTATTTTCTGACGGGCACCGTTGCTATCAACTGAGTAGAATTCGCCTAACTCGTGCACTGTCGTCGGGACGTTGTTACCAGGTGAACACGATTGAAGCGGAGTGATGAGGGACTCGAAGTCGGCGTAGACGGTAAAGGGTACTTTAAGGCAGTGCGCGTAATTTTTAAATGACATAAACTTCTCCTCCTCTGTAGGCATTTTGGTTTTCTGCTCGCCGTGAGGTGTGCAGTAGGGGAGATGATCGGACAGACCATGTTCTGTGGTGAAACGATGCAGGCAGTAGTCACAGTAAAATGATTGGCCGTTGTGTTTTGTAAGGGATGATAATAATCTACTCATGTTACTGATAAGACAGTAATGTTTTCGGCTATTTGTATCGGACAGAAGCAAAAGATTAACATGATGTAATCTGTCCTTATTGGGGGTAATTCTTAACGGATAAACCTCATTTTTTGATTCGTTTCTGATATTGTCGTCTATATCATAGCCGAAAACGTTTATAGAAATGTTGGGATTCTGTGTTTCAAATTTAGAAAGTGAGTTTATAGAAACAGGGTACTCGATACCGGACATATTTATTGTGTTTTTGAATAAGAGGTATTTTGAAACACGTTCTTTATCTCTTACTTGAGGGTGTATGTGAGCTAGTACGGACCATAGAAAACACATTTCATCTTGGGAGTTCTTGATGTTGACTACTGCCCTGGTGACTGCAAGTTTTCGCGGGGTTGGAAGGTAGGAGGATGCTGCTAGAGGTCGGTACCGTCCAACAACTAGTTCCAGCTTCAGTACAGCATCCACCGACCATCCGCTCCCGTCACGGGTAAAATTGGATATGCTATTCATGATTTTATCGTAGGATTCATCGAGTAGACAGTTCAACTCGTCGTTGTCGTCCGTGAGCAACGTACGACAACGTCCGTGGAAGACGGCGTCTTTGGTTACCTCTTTTTCTTCGCCGCTGTCACCATCTAACACAGTTTTAGTGAAACGTATCCTGCACGCAATATGCCATTTGATACTACGTAAACGTGCTTGTTCTGCCAGAATATCCTTGTACAATAAAGGTCGCACCTCGGTCATTATCGGTACTATATCTTGATCTTCTTCTTCTGTGTACACGGGCAGGTAATTAAAAGTTGTGAGACATCCTCTAATACTACTGTTTCGCACAATATAAAATCGTGTCATATCTGAAACAATAGAAACACATGTATTAGCTAATAGGAATGATGAATAACACACACAAATTCATGTTTGTGGTAAATAAATAGATAGTACACGTTAGTAATACGTTAGTTTATTGCAAACTGTGAAGATGGCAGCTACTCCTGATTTTAGCATTGAAAGTGAAAGAAGAAAATCGTTCAAGTATTGGGAAGTGACTTTTGTCAGCCCCGATGAGTTAGCGTTTGCTGGGTTTTACTACTATCCGCTAAATTATGATGTTTGTGGACATAGTATGTCATTCATAGACGATAGAGTTAAATGCTTTTGTTGCGGAATTGAATTAGTTCATTGGAGAGAAGGTGACATACCTATGCTGGAACATGAAAAATTTTCTCCGTCATGTCAATTTCTAAACGATGTCAAGAGACAATACATTGGGGAGAAGGTGACAAACCTATGTCAGAACATAAAAAATTTTCTCCGTCATATCAATTTCTAAACAACGTCAAGAGACTATCTTGTACAGGTTAGACAGAGTTAATTCATATCAAACAAATTTGGTTTGTTGCATAATTATAGAGAGAGACAATTGGTATTTTAAAAAAAATTTTTTACCTTGTTGAGGATGTCCCTGTTCCTGCTGATGTTGTTCTGGATTCTGTTGAAGGTCAGCCATGGTGATATTCAGATGTGTGAATGAATACTGAAAAACAAAGAAACTGTTATAGATATATATAGTATTTTTAACGCCGGTATTATGTTAGTGTATCTTAAACCATGAACAACGCACGCAAGACTATAGCTCTAGAGCTACACAGAGCAGCGAGAAGGAATTTCGTTAGGCGCGCGGTTGAATTGAAGGGTCTACACGACTTGTACCAGGCAGATCTTGTGGAGATGATACCATACGCTCGAGTGAACAAAGGGTACAAGTACATGATGACAGTGATCAATGCGTTTAGCAAGTACGCGTACGCTGTACCATTGAAAACAAAGACAGGAAAAGAAGTAAAGCATGCACTAGAGCCTATACTAACTGCTAATCGAATGAAATATTTACAGACAGACAACGGGAAGGAGTATTACAACAGCACAGTACAAGCGTTGCTAAAAAAGTATAATGTGAAACATTACTCAACCTACAGTGAGAAAAAAGCTTCCATAGTGGAACGTTTTAATCGCACACTGAAGACACACATGTATCAAGCTTTCAGTGAACAAGGACACTACCGCTGGTTGGATCTACTACCTACATTACTGAAATCGTACAACAATACAACACACAGAACCATTGGCATGAAACCGAGTGAAGTGAATGACGCCAACGAACATATAGTGTTGGAACGAATAAGGAAGAACACAGCGCCTAAAATCAGTCCAACGAAACCACCCAAATTTAAAGTCGGTGACCGTGTTCGTATAAGTAAGCACAAAATGACGTTCGCCAAAGGTTATACGCCGAATTGGACTAACGAAATATTCACTGTGGATAAAGTACAATCCACTACTATCCCCGTCACTTATCTGCTAAAAGATCATCTAAACAAAGTGTTGAAAGGTGGTTTTTACGAGCACGAGATTAGTAAGTCCAAAGTCGGTGACGTATACCTAGTGGAAAAGGTGTTACAACGCAAAGGTGACAGAGTGCGTGTTCGTTGGCTTGGTTTCTATGGTAAACACGATGCATGGATACATAAGAAAGATCTAATATAAAAAAGGTGACAGCACGTGCTGAAAACAGTATGCTTTCGGTATTCACAAAGATGAAGATTGTACAGCAAGCAAACAAATTACCAATAAAGGATATGGACTTTTTGGCTGGTGACGAAGGTAGTGCTAAGCGTAAACATGGCCCGCTATTACCGAACAGTATTCGCTGTATCGTTACAGGCCCAAGTTCCTGTGGGAAATCAAATGTGCTATTCAACCTACTGTTTGATGCCAACGGACTACGTTTCCGCAACGTATACGTGTTTTCAAAATCATTATTTCAACCAAAATACAGAATGCTAGAAACAGTGATGAAATCACTCGCTGATGAAGGTTTAGGTTATCATGCATACAGCGAGAACGAAGAAGTCCCGCTACCGAGTGAAATCACTGGTCTCGACTCTGTTATCGTATTCGATGACGTATCGTGTGAAAGACAAAACAATATTCGAAAGTATTTTGCTATGGGGAGACATAGCGGTGTGGACACATTCTATCTATGCCAGACATATAGCCAGATACCGAAACAATTGGTACGTGACAACGCTAACTTGTTGATATTGTTCAAACAAGACGATCTAAATTTACGACATGCATACAATGATCACGTTAACATAGATATGAAATATGATGCTTTCAAAGACGTCTGCATGGAAGCGTGGAAGGATCGTTATGGATTTCTAGTCATAGACAAAAACTCGTCAATAAATGAAGGTAGATATAGAATCGGCTTTGATCGATTCATAATTGTTTCCGACGAAGTATAAAAGTGGTTGCACTGTAGTAATGTAATCAGTCCTCTTGCTAACACACGATGGCAATGAATAAGGAGGAACAACTCGCGTATGATATAGACACGATAAGCGACAACATAAGGAAAAAATATCATGCATTACAACACGGTATCAGAGAAAGCGACGAGGCGTTTAGAAAAAATTACAGACCGATTCTGGAACCGTTAGAAGCTATTTCACGAAAGTTAAGTGGTGACATGATGGAGGAGGAGGAGGAGGAGGAGGAGGAGGAGCAGATAAAACAAGAAGAGCCTACACAACACGTAATAACAGAAAACGAAAGTGGTATGCAGAGTCATAACGCTTCTCATTTCGGTGAAGAGGACGCCTGGAACCCTAACGCTTCACATTTCAGCGAGGATTCATTAGCAAACAAATATATGCGTTTGTGTGAATCTGCGGACTGTAAACGGATTATAGATCGCATGTATGGTGTTCGATACGAAGGTGGTAAATTTATGATAGGTGATTCAAATGTAAAAATCGATGATAACAACAACTTTCATGTCAAACGAACACGATATCGCTTACGCTAAGTACAAGGACAACGAACGAAGACGCGTAGCGGATCGTGTGCTAGCCGGCAAGGCGTGGGATCGAGTGAAAGCTTTGAATTCAGGCATCAGCGAAAGAGCGTACGCGGCGGCCGTAGCGGCAGCGATGAAGGCGAAATCGGCAGTGGGTGGAGGGAGCTCGCGTAGTGGTTGCAGAAAAAACAAGAAGAAGAAGGGTTCAGGAATTAAACGTCAATCCGTGAACAAACGCAAAACGACCTGCAAACGCAAAACAGTCCCAAGACATAAACGTAACAATAAAAAAATAGCGTCAGGTCTATACCTACGTCCTTACAGACAAAAAAACTAATTTGCATACCAGTGCGTGCATTGTCTGACAGTGATTTGTATGTGTACGCAAAACTTTTGAAAATACCTTATTTCAGAGGAGTTTTTATGCGTAACACTTTACCACACACACGACCATGGAAGAATGAGAGTGCAGTTGTTAATCTAGACAGTGCAGAAGGACCTGGTACGCACTGGGTTTGCTACAAGAAGCGAAACAAACAAGTTTACTACTATGATGCGTATGGTAATATGCAGCCACCTCTTGAGCTGACACAGTATTTTGGAACCGACACCGACATTTACTACAATTACGAACGTGAACAGCCACCACACACAGTCATCTGCGGGCATTTATGTTTGGACTTCTTAACGCGCGAGTGATCAGTAAGCGACAAGATGTCTTCGCTGTCGGTCACCTTAACAGGTACGAATGCTGCTGCTCTTGTATGTGACTTTTTCCCGCCTCTCGAACTAACAAACGGCGAATGGTATGTAGGTCTATTGGACTTTACTACATACAACAGTATACCGAACGTGATTGAAGGAAAAAACAACGTGTTTCCAGTACTACGAGACGGAACAACGTGGGACTTGATAACTTTACCTAAAGGTGCTTATGAAATCGGTGACATAGAAGCCTTCCTCAAAAAGCGGTTAGGAGACTCAAAGATTAGTCTACGTCCTAACAACAATACACTGAAATGTGAGCTGACTTGTGCACTGGATATTGACTTTCAACAAACAGTGTACGGTATCGGTGATATGTTGGGTTTCAAGGGAAAGCGTCTGCTTGAAGCGAATAAAACTCACACGTCTGACGCCACAGTTAACATTATAAAAGTGAACAGTATACTGATAAGGTGTAATATAGCGCAAGGATCATACAAGAACGGTAAAACCGAGCACACACTGCACTCGTTCTATCCGTCAGTCGAACCAGGATTCAAAATAATTGAATCGCCTACAAACGTCATATACCTACCTGTGAATGTGAGTCGTTTGGACAACATAACATTATCTTTACACGATCAGGACGGTGACGTAATAGATTTTCGCGGAGAAGTCATCACTGTGCGTTTACATCTAAAACGACTATAGACATGGGCTTGTACTTTGTTTCTTCGCCACCGCTGCTACCACAGCCGTCGTCAGTAATAAAAGAAGAAGAAAGATCAGTTAGGAAACGCATCAGTACTCGTTCGAAACTGAAACGATTAACATCAGTTAACCGCCGTTTCCTGATTTCACTGGGTTTTGTTGTTGTAAACAAGTAACATGGCGAGTGGAATATTATCAGTGGAGCAGCAACCGTTCTTTGAAGACAGTATCACACACTTTTCATTTCACTCACACGCACCGTACGCAACAACAAGATATGGAAACAATGATGAAATACGTGTGCCAATACAACAACAGGACGTCTTTACACTACCGTCAGAAAGTTTCCTCTACATCGAAGGCAAGTTGGTTAAAAAAAACCCTAGTGCGGCTGCAGATACTGCACTGAATGTGGAACTGGTGAACAATGCTATAGCATTTCTCTTTGAAGAGATTCGTTACGAGTTGGCCGGCGTGGTAGTGGATCATACCAGAAACGTCGGTGTTACGTCAACTATTAAAACTTTTCTATCACTCAACAACAACGCACGTAACACAATGGAAAACGCAGGTTGGGTGGCACCGACCACGAACATATTAAAAGTGAATGATGACGGCGAATTCAATTTTTGTATACCACTGAAAATGCTAATGGGATTCGCAGAAGACTATACACGCATCGTGCTGAACGTGAAACAAGAACTTATACTCCTACGCGCTTCTACCGACATAAATGCTATGGTAAGCGGACAAACGGCTGCTAATTGTGTTCTTGAACTAGATAAAGTTTACTGGAAAATGCCTTATGTACATGTAGCTAATGTGTACAGATTACCACTGTTACGACTCATAGAGAAAGACCACCCGATAACTATGCCTTTTAGGACCTGGGAGTTGCACGAGTATCCTGCCTTACCACAGACTAAAAGGCAGAATTGGATTGTCAAGACCTCGAGTCAGCTGGAAAAACCACGCTTTGTTGTGTTAGCGTTTCAGACAGCAAGAAAAAATGTACTGACAGCACACGCTGATGAATTTGATCACTGTAACGTGATCAATGCGAGACTGTTTCTAAACGACAAGTATTATCCTTACGATAATTTAAACTTGGATATTGGGAAAGACCGTTTTGCATTATTGTACAATATGTACAGCAGTTTTCAAAGTTCGTATTACCACCGTTTAGACGGTAGCCCAGTACTGACACCGGAATTATTCAAATCAAAAGCCCCGCTGGTTGTTTTCGATTGTAGCAAGCAAGACGATACACTTAAGTCTTCAGTAGTTGATGTACGTTTAGAATTTGAATCGTCAATGAATTTTCCTAGACAGACAACCGCCTACTGTATGATACTACATGATTCGCTTGTAGAATATACACCATTGTCCAACACAGTACATAGACGTGTTTAAGTCTTATTTTATACATATTTTGTAAATACTAGTTTTAAATATATATATTTTCATCATATTTGTAACATTATAATATTGGAGCTATGTGTGTGTATGTATTTTTAATTGTAAAACTAGTTTAGATATATTTTAATACTTGTAACAGTATAATCTTGGAACTGTGTATGTTTTTTTTTTTTTTTTTTAAATTGTAAATATTAGTTTAGATATATTTTCATACTTGTAACAATATAATCTTGGAGCTGTGTATGTATTTTTAATTGTAAAACTGTTTAATATAATCTTGGAGCTATGTGTATGTATTTTAATAAATGTATATATATATATTACACACACTTTATTATTATTTGTATAACCCACTCCATAATAATTTGATCATACACATACACGCGCACACACACATGTATTAAATTCAATAATGCGTTTGATAATGTTTTAATGCAAATAATTTTAGGAAAGTCTACATTCCGCATTCATAATGAGATAGTCACTGCTTACAGCTATGTATGTCCACAACAGAATTAGAGAGAGATATAAATGTCATCATACGCTGTGACCTACTTTCTAAATTTTTTACATTAAAAACGTTTGTTTAAAGCAATTTTCAGAAAATTTGTAACAGACATAATAATTTGATCATACACACACACACACACACACACACACACATGTATTAAATTCAATAACACGCTTGATAATGCAAATAATTTTTACGTTTAAATAAAAATCTGCACATACATTAAAATTAAATAAAATCTGTACAACTTACCAAAAAACTAGTATGTGCGTTGTCTACAGTCTAGAGTCTAGTTGTCTACAGGCGTACAAACAGTCTTTCAACTATTAAAAAAAAGATGTAGAGATTTCACGATGTATCAACACACGTTGGTGAGAAATTGCCACTATAAAAATACAGTAAGAATATATTTTCAGAAATTGTAATTTGATCATACACACACGCGTACACACACACACATGTATTAAATTCAATAAATAATGCACTTGATAATTTTTACGTTTAAATAAAATCTATACACTTACCAAAAGAAGATGTGTATACTGGAAGACAGTATCAGCCAAACTAGTATGTGCGTTGTCTACACTGAAGACGTACAAACAGTCTTTCAAAAGAAGATGTGTATACTGAAAGACATGTAATACGCACAGTACAAGTCGACAAATAAGAAATTGCCGCTAACTTACTTAGCGTATATATAGTGTACTCTGTAGTGGGGAAAGCACGTGTGTGTGTGTGTGTGTGTGTCCGTTTTTAGAGTAATTACTGTAAGCGGTGTTAATGCTTGACAGGTGTCAAATTAGAAAGTAGAGTTGTCCGTTTTTAGAGTAAATACTTTATAATCCTAATCACTGCTAATGACTAGCAGGTGTGAAATTAGAATGTGGGACGTTGTACACAAGGTTAATGACCTCTGGTTTAATTTAGCGAATAATAACTATATCTAATTCAGTATCGTTGTGTGTATGTGTGTGTGTGTGTGTGTGCATAGACTTGTTTCGGTGTCAACGTACTCCGAATATGCATGCAATTATTTGTATAGTAATCAGAAATGTGTGTGAGAGAGACATTTTAATAATTTGTAGGTTGTATCTTACAATCATGAAAATTATTATTTAAACTGATAATTGTTTTATTAAAATCTTACAATGACGAAATATTATTATTTCATTGTTTACGATATATATTTAATGCAAAAAATGAATTTTTAAAATTACAATCGTCTGTATTTAAGTTCGTGTACACACATACAAATCGTTTGAATAAGGGAAATCTTCGAATATGCATCCAATTATTTGTATAGTAATCAGAAATGTGTGAGAGAGACATTTTAATAATTTGCAGGTTGTATCTTACAATTACGAAAATTATTATACAATGTGTGTGTACACAAAACTTTTGAAAATACCTTATTTCAAGGAGATTTTTTTATGCGTAACACTTTACCACACACACAGACTTGGTAGTATATTAATTTCTAAATCGTAGTCAATGACTGTCATATGTCAAAAAAGGACGCCACGAGATAGGTGATAAATATATATTTCCTGATGATTACATTTTAGTATCGCTAATTACAATAATCCATAAGTAGCACGACGCTTATGTAAAACTGATGACAACTGTGTCTAGAGACAAAGAGAGAGGAGGGGAGAGAGAGTTGATATCGAAGTCGTCGTCAACAATTTACTATAATAATATAGTTTGAATTTCCCACCGAAGAAAAATGTTGATAGATCTGTTCTATACACACAATAATGCAGGATTGGTAACCCTGATCATATATTTTAATATACACTATAATACACACACATATCAAGTTTGAACCCATACATAGGTTGGTAAACCTGATCATATAGATTTAATATACATTGCGGATGCTGTGGTCCAGATACGCGAAAAAGTCGCGGATCTTGACACAGATCAGCGAAAAAGTCGCGGATGCTGTGGTCTAGTAGAAAGTGAAAGTGATCTAGGCTCGCGAAAGGCGGCATATATTCACGGATATGCAAATCAATTTAATTAAAAAAATAAAAATATCAAATAAAAAAAATAAAAAAATTGGGAACGGCGGCATCTCTTTGATCTAGGCTCGCGAAAGGCTGCATATATTTGAACTTGGCGCGCGAAATTTTATTGGTGGAAATTCGCGGATGCTGCAGGTCCAGCTGATTGAAAGTGAAAGTGATCTAGGCTCGCGAAAGGCGGCATATATTCGCGGATATACAAATCAATTTAATTAAAAAAATAAAAATATCAAATTAAAAAAATTTATTCGCGGAAATTCGCGGTCCAGTAGAAAGTGAAAGTGATTTAGGCTCGCGAAAGACGGCATATAAAAAATTATATTCGCGGAAATTAGAAAGTGAAAGTGATTTAGGCTCGCGAAAGGCTGCATATATTCGCGGATATCCAAATCAATTTAATTAAAAAAATAAAAATATCAAATTAAAAAAAAATAAAAAAATTTATTCGCGGAAATTCGCGGTCCTTTGGGATGCTGTGGTCCAGCGGTGGTGGGGAGAGCGTGGGAAAAAATCTTGGACCGTGGGAACGGCGGCATCTCTTTGATCTAGACCGTGGGAACGGCGGCATCCTTTGTTGGTTAGAACCCTTATTTTCCCTCTACTTATAATACAATTGTGTTTAATTTAGTGGACATTTTATTGCGTGTGAACAATTTTCATTTGATTTGTTTTAGATACCGTGTTGTTAATTACGAACTGTTTAACTGTAAAAATTAAGGGCGTGATTAGTTACTTAATCGGTGTTTTGTACTTATTTTGTTTCCACTGTACCTACGACGATCGAGTAGACCGTCGCAACAATATGTTCGCGGACGAGTAAATGTATTCTTTGTGTTTATATTAAATACGTATAGCACACGGAGTAGCTTGACCTTAACTTACAAATTATGATAATATTTATACATAAGTAACAAAGGGTTCTGTTAGAAATCATTGAGGAATTCATAAAAATTCCGTAACCTAATGATACGTTATAGTGGAAAACCTGGGTCAAGAGACCAATATATTTGGAAACATTTAGTAGAAGAGAAGTACCATTATGTAGTAAAGAAATTTGAATCTTCTAAATTCTAAAGGAATTTCATTCTCGACCACACGTTTCCACAGATAAATTAGACCCTGAAACAGGACAAACGCCACTTGGACCACTACCGTACGTCACTTGGAATCAGTCAGTAGTTAATAAGCCACACTAAAGCAATCTAAAACTGGGCTGTAGTGACATTTAAGACGAACCAGAAAAGGTAACACACATTCACACAGATATATCACAGTCACATAGTTCCCTTCATGCAACACAGCCTACTGCAGAAGTGAATATAATATACTGCGGTGACCTTGAAATCAATAAAAACAACAAAAACATTAAAAAATGAATTAGCAAATGTTGTGATAAACACATGAACTGAAGTAAGGGTAACAGACAATTAAATGGTGCAAGTTCGTCACAAATTAATTTCCTTCCAACATCGTCGTACTCTGAATAATTACGACACTTTCATTGACTCCATTAGAACGCTTTGGTACTGGATTAATTTAATAAGCAGATAAATTTGGCACAGCAATTCTTGTCACGCGTGGTCCCTTTACACAGCATACAATGTATTGGTCCAAGTGGTAAATGATTCCTTGTGAAAAGAGATTAATGATCGTATAAGAAGCATTAATCACGCGATACTGCCTTGGTTCAACAGGCTGTCCATAGAACTGCTTACATGCAACATTACATGCCAACAAAATGTATAGAAAACAACAAAAAGTGTACAGTAGCCTGTTCGTTTATCCTGTTTAATAGACAGACATTACAATGTAGTCGTTAACAATTATGAAATTTAATTTTTTATTAAATATGAAATATGAAATACATTTATTTTTAAAATAAAATTGTTAAATGCAATATAGTTTTACTGCGTTTTGGTGTTTGTTTTTACCGTTTCCCGAAACACGGGTTATGTGTTACCGTTTGCATGTTTCTCATAACACATCGACGCACTTGTACTACGTCTATTCGTCTTAAAAATCGTGTCATTTTTATAAATAACGTCGTCATTGCTCCTTTGATAAAAGGTATTTATGTCTTCCTTATGGCTTGTCATGTAACATATGTAAACGTGTAAAATTGTAAAATTACACAGACATTTATACTTCGCTGACTGAACAAGTAAAAACCATTATTGTCATTAATCAATTACAATAACTATTTCATAAACCTACGATTATATTTAATTATTCTGAATGTTAATAATATCCATAGAAAATGAAACATTCATCTTCCTCTTCGTTTAAATAAAACCAGATGTTTGTTTAACAATTCTACAAAGGTTTTAATAACTGTTAGAATCTTATTTGTTGTTTTCTGTTTGCAAGTTATAAATTTTCTGTTAATAACAATTTAAAAAAGGTAATGAACATTATAAGTATGAATAATCGGTACACTCCCACATGTACCACTGTTAAAAACAAATTATATAATTTTACCTTTAAAATCAATAATTTTCATTTTAACTATAGGCTAAAGTTCAGTTCAATTGTTATATAATCAGGTACGACAAACTCAAAATGGAAATAATTTATTATACGTCATAATTTAGTTAGCAATCTGGCAACAAATCTAAAATTTTTATTAATTTACACCATTTTGTTTATTGCTAATACAGAATAGGCTCCTAAGTAGCCAATCCGTTTGTAAATTTAGACAAACCACACTACATTTATTTTTGTGCACTTCAACATTTTTATATTTGAAGCAAGTAAAACAGAAGATTTAAATTTTTTAAGTAAAATAGACAGTAAAAACTTATGCTATTATTAATAGGCTAAACAATTTTTATCTTTGACATCGTAAAAAGAAAACCAAGCATGTATTAATTTATGTATTTATTACTCCATACTCTTTTCTTCAGAACGTTTTCTAGCTGACAAAAATTATAATACTTAGAAAATAATAATAAATTAATTTATGTAATCCATGAATTTCTATTATATGAGCAAGAGTTTATACTGTATTATACTATACTTATATTTCACATATACTTATATAATATTATATAATTATATTAGATTATAACTTGTACTGTATGAGCAGGAAAATATTATAGTTTCCTAAACAAATAAAGGCAGTTGGCAGAAAACCGTGTAGCAGCCTAATTGAAAAATTAGTTTACTTGAAGTAAAATTCAAACTCTTGGAACACAACAATATTGATAGAATCAAGTGCATGGAGGTAACGTGTCGTCTGTGTGAGCACACACACACACACACACACACACACACACACACACACACACACACACACACACACACACACACACACACACATATTTAGAATTGTAACTAATCACTACCTGTATGCGTTAGTTTATTAACTCAGTCGACAAATTCTTCCGCTGCACTGCATTTCTTGTTACTGTCAGCAAATTTTGCATGTGTGTTAATTTTATATGGAAATTCTCGCATAAGGCTTATATACAGCTTAAACTACGTATTGGAACTAGAACTTGTTAAAGATTTTAACTACGAAACTACTAAAGAACAAATTGCCTATGATTTTTATTAACATATTTCCCAAAACCAATTATACTAAGCATGTTCATATTGTAAAAATTGTTGTTTAAATAACTATTAGATAACTGCACAATACTGTGTTGAAAAGCGTTATTTTGTGCAGCTTTGAAATCTGTCACTTGCCGAAGTAAATTGTAGAAAAGATGAAAGCATTAGAAGTGAATATTAATTTCTGAAGTATAAAAAGTAATAAAAACCAGACAAATAAATATAGTGTTGAATCAATGGCATTACTAATATAATAGAGTATATCTAACTAAAGGAATAAATTATACAGAAACAACAAAGATTGAAACATAGGTCTATACCAAAAGTCAGAAGAGTAGATGAGCATACGTACGCCAAAAACACTCTTGTCCAAAAGGATATACCAATTTTAAATCAGGAAGCTGGCAATATAGTTGAATATAAAGGGAACAAAATTGCGCAACACTATAATATCAGACTAATAAGCGATTTGTTTTGAAGGGCTATTGTCTATAAAAAAATGTAATATTCAATAATAGTAAATATGTTTGTAAACCTTCGAATAGGCGTACACATGCGTGTATTTTAGCTACAAGTAGATACGTATTCACTTGTCTTAAAGAAAGTATGCAATTGTATGAGTAAAATTACAATTTATGGTATCTTGAGTGAAACGCTAAACGTCTATTGGCATTTCATAAAGTAATGGTGCTCTAACTCCATTATTTGAGTAAGAAGCCTGAGAGAAAAGTGGGTTCTCCTTGAGTAGAAAAGAAGATAAAGTGCTAAAGACAATTTTAAGCTTCCAAACGACTTTGTAGTTTTACGAGTATTTAATGACTATATCTCAGAACAGATGGTTTAGTTCCGGAACAGAAGGTAGACTCCACTTTGAGTAGCAGCCTAACTGATAGTTGTTTAGTCAGTAGTTAATAAGACAAGCAACAACAGCAATCTCATCCTAGGTTATAATGTTACTTATGCTGAACAAGAACACGCTGACCTACAACTATCACAGTATAAACATTTTTTAATGGAACGTAACCTATCACAAAACTGTACACAGCAGCGTGCCGTGTCTTTCAATCAATAACAAGAAATCTGAAATTGGTACTAAATATTGTGACATACGTATAAACTGTAGAAACATAAAATGCAGCCAAATCCTACAGTAATGTACTTTTCCTTTTATTACTTTACCATTGATTTGTACAACTTCACTGAACGATTTCAAGAGGCTAGGATCAGGGTGAATGTGAACAAAAGGTAAAATGTCCAACTTTATATTCAGTTCACATGCAATCTCTTCACAGAACATGCAATCTATAGGTGCAAGAGATAAGTGATTCCTTGTGAAAGAGATTAATGATCACGTAAGAAGCATTAACCACACTATAACGTATTGATGTATCAGGCTTTCTAGAGAACTATTTACATGCAACATTACTACTAAGAAAGTAAATAATTATTGTAACAAGAAAGCATAAAATAGTCTATTTTAATTTTACCATTTTATTGTTCGATATTAATTAAATTTACTTATATCACATTATATAAAATGTGCAGATTTTTTAAAATAAAATTTTATTATTGAGGTGTATTGTGCTGGTATTAGAAAGTTTGTATTTAATTTCATCGTCTTACTATTTGCATGGCTCTTAAAACACATATCCACTCCTGTACTAAATGCATTTGTTTTATGAAATTAAAATTACTTTTTGCTAACAACTCAATTATTGCACTTTTGAGGAAAAGGAATTATGTCTTACTTAACTTTTATTACGACTAAAGAACAGTAAACAATATAGAACATAGCGATTATAATAAGACCAAAAAGAAATAAAGTAACAAATTATGTTAAATTTCAGAATCATTTAGTTTTCTATACTTAATAGCGTATGCTGTTAGAATGGTACTGGCTGGATTGCATAGTGAAAAGAAGAGAAATATTTTCTCTTCACATAAACAACGCAGGATTTGACACAAAGCAGCTATTTTTTTCTATTACTTGTTTCATACTAAAAATACTATGTGCTAAATGTTATCACATAAGTGTTATCGTACTTAATACATCGTACTTAATACTTAATATATATATAGTACATAATACATCGTAGATGTACATAATTAAGGCATTTGATTAAATTTAATTTGTTACTATTCTTGATTTAATTTTCGTTAAGATGAGTTTCATAAGCCAGGGTATTGACCTTTTCGAGTAGAGTTTCTAAAATTTCTTTGGCTAGTGTTTGCGAATACGAGCCCCGCGGTACGTCAGATGGTTTCCGTACTCCAGAGAATGTTAAGCCGTAGCTGTGACACGAAAGGCCTCCAGGAATAGAAAGTCAGAATTTGTAATGGTTTTAGACTAAGTACCAAATTAACACCTCTTGCACGGTATAAACTGTAACGAGGTAAAAGAGATTTGATTTATTTGCGTAATAAGTGTATGGAGTAGTTATGGAGCAATGGAAGAGGATATTATGAGTTTGTTGTCAGCGTCTATTGAGAGCAACGAGCAACGCTTCATGTCTCAAATTTATTAGTGTAAGGCCGTAAAGGGCTGTGATGTATTATATTCACTACACGGGGAACTACTACACAGAATTACAAGTGTAAGCTATATTGTTTACAGTAATATTGTAACTTAACTGAATCCTATGTCTAATGTGATTGTCCGTGTTCTCTTCCTTCTACTTTTCCCATAAAATTTATTTCGTTATGCCTCACGTTTAAGCGCCATTTGTAATAAAACGGTTTCTACCTCTTGATATTTCTTATAATTTGTTATCTGTTTAGTTGTTATTATTGGATAAAAATTAAATTCCGATTATTATTTTTATTGTTATTTATGGTTTAATTGTTTTCTGTTAATTGATAATTTATAATTCGATTTCCGTTAGTTGAGACGAATCGGCTGAGTTGACTCCACCATTGGCACCTGTTAATTGTGTCGGACGTCGTGATTTTGTTAACGGTTTATAAATTTAATCTTCGCTGAAAGTAATTTTATTCATTAGTGAAGCACTTACTTGTAGTGAAGATCTCACTTGTTCACAACAAGTTGAAGATCTCCTGTCAACAATGCATTGTCAAGACGATAATTTAAAATATTTAAATCATCTCGTGCCGCTTGCGAGAGATACCAACTGTTGCCAGCTGTTTCTCTAACCTCTATTCGTATCGTCAAAAGAAATAATTTCGTTAGCTCTTTTATCTGGGTAAAATACGGCTTATTCATCAATAATGCTCATGAAATAATGTTAGATAACAATTAATTTGATGATCGTTCATTGTACAATAATAATTAGCTTTATAAAATTTCCTTCTCAGGGTGGTTATTCTGGTTATATTAACCGTACCATTGAAAGTTTTTGGTTGTTGTTTATTAAAAATAGATTCTTTTAGACTGCAAAATACGTAACTAGAAGATTTACACTACTATAACAATTGAGTAGTAGGAGAGTGATTACATTAATAAATAAAATCTTAACTAATAACATAAAATTCGAAAGATGACTATCGTCAACATTTTAGATTAAACCTGACGTATCTGAATAGTACCCAGTTAACTTTGGTTTGAGAATAAATCTTGTTAACAATACATAAATACACAAATGTAATAAGGTTATAAGCCCTTTCAGTGTTCATAACAAATCATCTTATTCATCAGATTCCATAACTTGTATCGGGTAAGTCAATAACTCTTTAAGTATAATTAGCTGTCATTAAATATTTTTAACAATAAACAAATTAATTGATGTAATAAGGTCCAAAACCTATTTAATGTTTATATTAAATCATCTTATTCCTTATATTCGATAAATTTTATTGTATAAGTTTACAATTTCTCTAAGTATGATTAATTGTTACTATACTCCCTTTATTTCACGCGATTGCAACATATTGTACACCTTGCAATCGTTGTTTCACTGTTATGCCTTCACTAAACTTCATTGTATAATTAATTAACATTTTTAAAACACTTTAGAAAAGTTTTGTTAGGTTGACCAATGTTTACTTTCGATGCCCGCACTGAGTTTAGGTTAACTCTCGACTTTTTTGGCGTACGGAGCGATCGTCTGTCTTGCTTCGTCGACAATGCAAAAGTGTGTTCAAAGCTGCCGTCGGTTTCGCTGTTCCAATCTGCGTTATCTGACCAAATCTCGATTTAACTCTCTTGATTGGTTAAAAAATTGATGACATTCCTTCGAGTGTGCATACTCCCCCTTTTCTAAATTATTTAATTGTACAGAACGCTTGGGTTTTTGGTGTGGATATTAAAAACGTGACGCCAAACATTTTGTCTAAAATAACACAAATACCTTACAACTGACATAACATTCATACGCTACTTGTGATTGCTAATCTAGCCTTACCATGATATTGCGATTGTCTGGCGCATTATTTAGACACCTCACATAAAATACTTTCGTCCATTATTAACAAAGATAGTTTTTGCACTTACAATTGATACAACTTTTAATAGACTTAAGTACTATTTGCCTTAAATTAATACATGGTTATCATATCTCATAGATATGATGCTTTCCAAGTCCTTTTTTGTACTCCTTATTCAGTATTTACTTATAATTATTCACAAAACATATAAGTTATGCCTAGTCTTCAGTAGGCCTATAACACTACAAACTAGATTCACTTATTATATTTTAATAGTTGACTCTGAACAATTTCGATTATGTCACAATTGCTCTCAGATGACCATTACAACTTCTGGTCACCTCAGGTTTTGTCATTACATTGTTATTTTATTGATTTTAGTCTTTATTATCACCTGTAGTTCTGCACTACTAGGTGTTACATTAATTATCTGGATTCTAAATTATACAGTCGTTTTTAAGTCTTTATCTTTGACATAAATGATCATTATAGTTACTACAAAGTTTTACAATGTTTTGGTTTACATAAGGATATTCACATTTGCTGGTAATTCAGTAATAATTCTTGCATCTAGTGCTGTCTGACAAGTATATCTTATTTACATTATTGTGACTTAATTCAGTGATAATTATCATTGGTTTATACCATATTAGTTATATTGCATATCATTGTTTACACTGATCTCAATTTCTTTCTCTTTTTTATTAGTACTTCTAAGGTTTTTAGTGTGTTTATTGGGTAAATTCTATGCTGTCCATTTCAGGATGTTAATGTATATTAAACACAACACATATCATCCTTTGGTAACTAATCTTGGTCCTAGTATGGTCCTTATAACATCTAGTTTCAGTATAGTATAATAGAATATGGTTTTATAACATTTTTATTATCGATTCTTGTCATTATAAGGGAAAATACTTATCGAGTTAGGTTATGTGGGTCCCCTACTCTGGTTTACAACAATGGGTTTATTTGGTGGTTTGGAGCTATACATTTCCTTCAATTATTCTAATGTACTAATAGTATTAATTACTATTTATTGTTTTGGTAGTTATTGTTCAGTTTCTATTATATTATCTTTACAATTTTGCTGGTGATTATCAGTTTTTCTGATATCCCTGGATTTATAGCACTTACATAAATAGCAGATAAGATACAATCTTATTGTTATCTCTAATATATTATTATATCGTACTAATACAAGTTTTAATTTCATTCTCCTGATCATTATTGATTATATTTTTACTTTAAATCAGAGTTATAGTCATAGTCAAGTCATATAAAATAGTCTGTCAATTGTTTATGTTATTAACTGTCTTTCACTCTGGACTTCTCTTGTCCTATTTTATTTATCTCACAGTTATACACATTTTGGCATAGAGAGTTGGAGATATTTTATCTCTTCCTTGCTTTATCTTTTATTTTGGTTTCTTCATAATGCCCTTTCACTTATTTTCATTTTCATTATACCTTTTTTTTTTAGTTTACTCACCAACCTAATCTATTGCGTCATTGTGTTAATCACATTTAATATGTTTTCTTCTTTGTTTTGTTTTCATTACTATATTATTCTTTGTTTGTTGTTTTATTAGTTCTTGAACCGAATGTAATATTTGTTACACAATTGATTATATTTGGTGGTTCATGTGACCGCTAATGGTTATATTATGTTTAAAATTGAGTTCAAACGTATGGTGACGATATGTAACGTTACAATATGTTCCCCTCTTCGACACATCAATATGAAATTAATTACTGTTGTGTGTATTACATAAATAGAAAGCTTACTGTGTTATTGTAGTTCATTGTGTAACGACAACAGTGAGTTAATTACTTTTCTCGTCTGTGGAAAGCTGTTGAGCGATTCTACTGAAAACTACGAATTCAATACTATAGGCTATGTTTACATAATACGTAACACATTCACGGTTACGTAATAATTGCAAGAAATTATGAATAACGGAATTAATGCACATATACATTGTGCAACAACGGATATAAGCACCCGTTCTTAATACCGTTTGGAAATTGCTAATCAACCGCTATTTTATTCATTGCTTGCAGCGTGTGAAGCACACTGTCTATATAGACAGATTTGTAATATTTTATTACACCTGATACATATCATAGCTAGTTATGATTCTGATGTACATAATTCATGTAAGTTCTGCGCAGTTCTTTCCTGTAGTGACCGCATGTAATATTATACTTTTTACTAGTGAGCTGAATAAAGTAACTTTGGTTTCATTCGAAATGTTGTCACATATATAGGCTATTCTTAACTTATTAAGAACGTGTCCAATAATGTTCATTTTGCAGGTTTTCTTTTCAGTTCATAAGTTTTTGTTTAGCCTGTGTCAAAATATTACACTTTCCGGAGCACCTAACCTCCACGTTTAAAGTTAAGTGTTCAGTACAGGAAGGCGGTTAGGTGATCAATGTCGTCGACACTTGCGGCCGAACAACCATTGGAAAGATCAAGTTCAAAGTTCAGCAATTTAGAGTAATCGTCTGTTACTATTCCGAAATTTATTCTGAAACATTATCAAAGTCTGTAAAAAGGTTAAATGTTGTCGATTAGCGAAACTCAATTTCAGTTGACCGCTTATTGTCAGATGAACCAATAATTGCTACTTGATAGTAACAGGAAGAAGCGTATAAAAAATAAATGGTAAAATATAATTTGTAAGAATAGTATTTGTTTACTTTTAGCAAACAGTTCCTACGATCGCTGCAGTAGCAGGTCTACAGGAGGGTAACTATTCTTGGATCCACAGTCGGATGAGACAACGGGTGAGATAGGGAAATGCATTGCGCTTATGCCGTTTACGTTAGCTGCTATTACGCGACTTGAAAACCTCGACCGACGAAAATGAAGTACTAGATAGGTCTACGAAATGTACACAGTAGAAACACTATATTAATTCTTCACATTTTGGTATATTTAAATAAATTTAGCCTACAAAATGAGTCGGTTACAATTAATTACAGCTGTCGTTGTGACGATTTAATTCTAACTGTAATCGTAAATAAAAACAAATTAAGTTTGCGAGCGATTAAGTGTTTTTAAATCGCACTATAAAACCTAAACCCCCGTATTAACTCAGTAGGAGAATGAGAAGTGATTGAAAATCTACAGGAGCACTAATAAAAAGGCCGAATTGTAAAAAGTTATTATTATCATAATTAACCCTTTGCTAGTCATCATGCGGTGACCTGTTAATTCCGGACTCAACGTGTTTATCGAGTCGTCTGTAATTTAGGAAGATATAAAAATCATAATGTTTATAATTAGAAATTTGAAGACACAAATAGTAGTTAAAATAACTCACTTAAATTATATATGTATAATTAAGGTATGGTTTTTGGTAATAAGAATGTTAACTTAAATAAAAATAGGAACTATATTGTTGCGGAGTAATTGCCCCTCTCCTTTGTTATGTACCAGTTGAATCGAGCAAAAAGACTCGCTATGTTGCCTTCACGCCGTACAGACGTAAGAGCGAGAGCTCTACCAAAATGTATTTGATTTGTTTGTTTTATTTAACTGTAGTATATTAGCTGGCACTGCTAAACGTGGAAAGCATTGTGTCATGTATCAATAACATAAATATGTGTTAAGAAGAAGATGTAAAATGTAACACAAAAACAGAACTAGTGGTAAGCAAGATGACGGCTCCCCTCAAGAGGTAACTCCAATTACAACATAACTCCTGAAGATGTGATCTGCAGAAACTTCATAAAGACACGTACACGATGCATAAGACCCTGCCTATGACATCCGTGAATCTACATCTACTTACACCAAAGAAACTTCAATCTCCGCAGTGAACATCCGACCTAATTCTTACCGAAGACACGACCCAGATGACGACGCCGACTACAAGGATTCCCAAGACGGACACCCCAGGACGAGGTTACTACGTTCAATTGTAAAGGTGACTCGATAGCCTTGCTATCGAGAGTTAATCATATTTGATACACAACTCACTTCTAAAAGAGACTTTCAAAGACGATTAATTTTATTTAAAAATTAAAATGAGACAATCTAAGAGTTTACTGTAAAATTCAATTATCATACGTTGTAACGCCTTAAATGTAAAAGTAAGTTATTATCACTTCAAGTAATAATGCCATTCTTCAAATGGTAAAAGAAGTCTTGCAAGCTTCTAGGTGAACTGAAAATAATTAGAAGTCTTTACTATAAATATACATAAAGTAAACTCGGATCCGAGGTATTAGAATACATAGTCAATTTGATCCCAAGGTTTTATGAAAAGCATTTAAATATTTTAGTTTAATTAATGATGTCATGGGATCTTTTAGTAACTGTTGTTAATAAAGAGAAGTCGTCTTGTTACACCTGAAAATGAGTGCATAAATCAGTAAAATACCTTCCCTTGTTTCCTTATACTTATATTAATTAATTTGTTCAATTAATTTGACTTTAAATACAGTTCGTTACAACGTAGGCAGCCAATGTAATTGGCAGAGATCAGTTAAGATGGGTTCCCTGGATTTGTAACGCGGAAATACGTTACATCGTTTTGTGCTGATCTTTACAGTATAAGCTACTGTTCGTAACATTGTTCGATTGATTTTGTACGTGTGTTCAGTGTGTTTTAAGTGTATACTGTACGTTTATTATGCAATTTATCTGGAACATGTGTGTAGGTATATTTATAAATCGTTTTATATTTTAGTGTATCCAACTCTGGCGGTGCGCAAAAGATAGTAATATCAGGATAATACAAACATTCCAAAACAAAGTTTTGCGGACTATGGTGAATGCACCATGCTATGTTAGAAACGCCGATATCCACAGAGATCTAGGTATTCCAACAATTAAAGAAGAGATTAAAAGGTTCACGAAGAAGCATGAAGAAAGGCTTTACCTCCATGAAAATCCAGAAGTTCTCACCTGCTGGACAATCAACACGTGTTCCGAAGACTGAAGTGAACAAAACCATTTGAACTTGTATAGTGTTTTGTGTTATAAAAGCAGAGAATTGTGCGCGGGTGAGAGTGTTTAGTTAAAAACACCAGAACTAACTAAAGGATGTCATTGGACTTAATTTGGCTGATATGTATTTAGTATTAAGATGTATTAGAGATAAATTGATGGACCAGATTACAGACAGCTTAAAGACCAGATTTAACATGTTAAATTCAATAATAACAAAATATTTTAGTGTTAGTGTAGATATTTAAGATGACATCACAAAAGGCTGAAAAATGAGTAACGTTTTTCAGGCGGGGAACGAGGAATCATTTTGTATCTTAATATATATATTACAACGATACAACTTTATTAGATGTATGCGTGTCGTGCCACACGTTGACGGGCGACAAAAATATAACAATACAAATGACGTGTATGTGTAATTGGGGTTCAGGTGTAATTATAATAAGAGTAACTCGTTTTAGGAATCGTAATATGTTTCATTTATTGCTTTAAACAAACATAAAAAAATAATAATATAAAAATAATGATCAATTCGCCATACGATATCCATTATCTATGGTTTCAAAGTTTCTTTACTTGCCGTGTTATCATCACAAACATATATCTTATATTCTAGATATTATATTATAAATTTTAATTAAAACTTTCCTTCATTATACTATGATTTCTTGACTACTCAGTCTAAATGTGTGCATTTTTTTAAAAATTGTTAATACATTCTTATTCTATATTTTCTTTATACCTTTTTACGGCTTTACAATGATTTTAACACAATTAATTGATTATTTTCAATGACTCTACGTTATGTGCTTTTACTAAGAAAAAGTTAAATAAATTAATTATTTGTTCATTTTCCAAGCAAGGATTTAACTTATCGTTACATTGACTGTTCATTCATTAAAGAAAAATAATTAAAGGATATTCTGATTACACCAAAATTACATTGGTTTTATCTCAATCTACATACTTATCATTTACTCTATTTTTTTTTTTTTTATTAAAGTCTTTCAATGTCTTTCTCTTTGATAATTGTATATTGTTTTTTCGTCACCTTAAAATCTGCAGAGTTGTCCCATGTCCTCCAGTGATTCCGTCGGTTTGATCCTCCTGGAAGTCCTCTTGTCCTCACTGCTCGTCCTCTCGTCTCTCGTCCTTCATGGTACATTGGCTGCTGTAGATTATGATGACATGTTGCTCTGGATCTGTAGCTGTTATGATAGAACCTTCTCCAGTCCTCTGCGTCTCGTTCCTCTGCTAGTCGTTCTCTCGTCCTCTGTCAGGAGTTGATGTTCTTAGTTGTCGACTGCTTGTAGACGTCCGACGATTTATTTGTTACGGTAGTTTTTTTAATTATTGTTTTCATTAATATTTTAAATCAAAACATTTGGCGTAATACTTTATAAGTTAAGCTTAAAAAAAAATTATACTGATGTTAGACCTAGCGTCTAACTTTGTCCAAAATAGTTAAAAAATTCGCGTCTCGGACGGACATAGCGTACCCCCGCGACTGAGGTAATTTAGAAGAAAAGTTCGTCTATCCTGGGCTCATATTTATATCAACCCAGAAAACTGCAGCTGTCGATTCAGGAATCAGCCTGTCGATAGTTGAACCATGGCATGATAGCCCCCACTCACGTCTCATTTCACATAATTGCACTTTTTCGCCAATCGCACTGTTTAACGCAGATTTCACGGCGATAAAATATTGTCTAATTTAATGACCTATGTGATGTGCAATTATCATGATGCTCACACCACTAGTGTAATTATAATGCTTTAAAAATCGCACTGGATTCACACTGATTGTCCGAATTACGTAAAATTCGCACTGCACTTGTGTCTGATTTTTACACATTTTTAGAAGTTTTTATCTTCTCGCTAACATTTATGATTTACTTAATATTAAATATATTCTTAATTTAGCATTGACTTGGGGTGGGGTTGCAAACTTTCACGATCAAACTGGCTTCACGCACACACACTATTTACTTGTATACACACATGCAGTGGTAATCGCGTGATGTTTACCTGTTGGTTCCTGCTTGAAAGCCAGCTTCCAATCTAACACCTGCTCGTCTATTATATATTATTGAAATTAACTTAAATATTTATAATATATTATATATGCGCATTACAGCCTATGCTTGTATTGTCGCAATATGTATATACTTATATATATTACAACTCTTAAAAAATGAAATCTATATATATAAAAGCCAAATACCACTAACTCACTCATACGCTCACTCATCACGAAATCTCACGAAATCTATAATGCCTACAAACTTGAAATTCGGAACGTATGCTCCTCTTGGCTTCTAAGTGCTCGCTAAGAAAAGGTTTTGAAAACTTTAACGCCTAACCGCGAAAAAACGCGTAAAACCGCTAAAACCGTGACACCGATAATGCAGGTTTATTCAACTGTACGCTTTCTGGATGTATAATGTTTATTTTTTTACTTTCTTTTATACTTTTGGGGAGTTACTAAAACAGTATTTTTTCATCTAACCTATAACCACGAGGTCCTGAGCACTTAATCTGAGGGACCAACTGAAATTATATGCTAAGCAAGTTATTAGCCTGGCTACGTAGACCAAAAAACCAGGGGTGGTGGTGGGATCAAAGGGCTTAATCCCATCTATTTTATTGTTGTTAGACTTAAATAAACGACTGTCTTAATCTCTAACGGAAACTTAGCTTACTCTCTCTAACTAAGTAATACAGCGTCATTTTTAACAACTCATTAATTTTGAAGCTTTAATAGTTGATTGATCAAGCTTGATCAAATTGATCAACTTCAAACTTGATCATCTTAAAATTGATCGAGCTTAAATAGCTTAAATAGTTTCACTTAGTTTCAAAATACCGGTATCTAAGCTTCACAAATAACCTATTTCTATTTTTTGATTTTAAATTCTGTTTTTTTTCTGATAATCACCGTAGCGAAGCACAGGAATCCAGCTAGTACCCCAATAAATCAAAACAATAACATTAATACAGAGACCTGTGAAATCATGTAAATAACCCGGGGCAACGTTTTACAGTCTCAAGAAATTATTCTTTACAGACTAAGGAAGGTTTAGTTGTTACACTAAAAAAAGTTGTGAAAGATCTTTTACCTAAAAGGGACCGTAAAATCAAATATGTTGACTTTGATAGTAGAACAATTCGTCAAAAAGTCTACGAATTTTTTAGAACTAATGAGCAGCCAACTGTGAATTCAGTTCCTGAACAGTGTCAACAGTGGTATCACCTTACCAAATTTTGAAAGAATAACGTTTCACCGTTTATTAGAAGAAGTATGTTTTATATATGGAAAAAAAGGAAAAAGGACATCTTACATGAACGGGGCAATATATTGTTTTGCAAAATTTCTATCTGAGAAAAATTAAATGTTACAGGGCAGAAAATAAGGATGTAGTTTTCCTCTATGAAACGTGGCTGAATGTAGACCACTCTGTAACGAATGCGTGGAGAGATGTAAAAATTAATTTGCTGAAAAGTGTCTTTGCAGCTGGACTAACTTCGGTCTTCAGCGTCCGATTTCAAGGGGGCCTCGATTTGTTCTTTGCCATGCTGGTTAACGTACCGGATTTATAAAAACCGCGAAACTGTAATTTCTTTCATGAATGTATTATTGACCACCATGACGAAATAGGCGACGAAATAGGTTATTTGAAAAATGCGTTTGAAGCAGCTAACGGTTTTAACACTTGAAAAATTGGCAACAGTATGGACTGTTGGAAATATTAAGGTATGGCTGTCATTAAAACATACAATTCACCGAAGACAGTTTAAAGAATAAAACACTGGCACTCGTAAACCCCGTGATGGGACAGTATTCCACCTATAAAGTTGACAAACTGGCCGAAGAGAAAGCATTTATCGTGTGCAGACTACCCCCGTATCGTTGCGAACTGATCCCATTGAATTTGTCTGGAGCTAAGTGAAATGGGATCTAGCCAAGAAGAACACGAACTTGAAAGAAATAATGCTATTTATTTTAAATAAATAATTGATGCTCTTTTCCATGTTACTGAAGCCCGGTGGAAGACTTATTGCGACCACATAGTAAAAGTCAATCAAATTTCAAGGGATGCAGACAACATGCAAGATGATATAGAGCCCCTCATAGTGCGATTAACCAGTAGTTCATCGAGTTGAACTCACTCCAACATAAATTCCTCAAGTACTGGGGAAAGTACAAATCCAATGGGAGGGAACATCAATTCAGGGTATTTGCCCATTGCCATAAATGCACAGCACAGCACAGCACATAGGCTGTAAAATCGCAAAGGTAAGATACATGCTGACAACCAATATGTGTTTATTGTAATGTTTGCTATACGCAGATTTACATATAGGTAATCAGTCTTTTCGTACGTAAAATTCGTTGTTAAATTCTAAATAGTTCTGTTGTAATATTTTGGTTAATATGTTTTAATTTTTGTTTGTTTATTTTTACCTTGGATTTTGTTTGTAATGAGGTTTATTCTTTCATGTTTATGTACATATCTGTTATGTCAAATGATGTAAATTTTGTGTCTTTGTTTATTTTATTGTTTCTAAGTTTATCAATAACCTGTGCCGTGTTCTTTATGTTATATTAGTTTCTAGTTGGATTTCGATTTTTAATGTTTCATCCATGCGTTTTGTCATTTTGTAAACTGGCGCTGATTTGAAGTTGATGATCGGTCTTATGAGATATCCTGTTTTATATATGTTATAATTCCTTTCACTGTTGGGGCTTCTGGATTTTTGCTGATGAATTTAGTTGTTTTTTAGTTAAGTATTGTTTTGCTTTCTTTTATTAGTTTATTCATTTGTTTTTGGTACTCTTGTATTTAGTATTCGAATTTTGTGCATTTGTTTTATGTTATAAAGTCTTTTGTTTTATTCATATATTCATTATTTTATAAGAAATATTTGTATTAATGTGTTGCTTTTGTCTATTTTAGCTATTGTTATGTTAAACTTCCGTTATTGTTTCTGTAAAATTCTTAATTATTTTGTTGTTATTATTACTTTATTTTTTATTACTTTTTCTATTATGTGGTTTTAGTAGTTTTTTTTTATCGTTTCTTCAAGTAACAGTTATTTGTATATATTAAATAGTATACTTCAATTTACGAGTACCTAAATGTTGTGGACGAGATTTACTGTTTGAAGTCTTAAATTGCAAAATATGTATTTTAACGATGGCATGATTAACATAGTATGATAAACACTGGAAACAGACTTGCGGCAGTACGTAGCGCGACCGGTGAAGTATTATACTTGTACATTCTCTCAATAATTTGGAAACAAATAAAGACAAAAAATTGAAAGTTAAATCAAAATTAAATTGGAATCTTTCTCTACAAATCACTTGCTTAATGCATTCGTGTATCTTGCATATAAAGTTTCTTACAGGGTACTTTTTATGCAATACGACTGAAAAAAACTAAAATTTGACATGAAGTTTTATTTTTTATTTTGTTGTGACAAGGGTATTATTAACCTTAAATGACAAGTATACCATGCATGTGTTCTGGAGAACATGCAAAAAAATTGTTTGGTAAGGAGCAAGAACATCTTGCCTAAAGAGAGTTTATGTTTTAGTACGTGCTAAATCGAGTGGGCAATGGTTTTATTAGATTGTTTTATTTTTTACGGTTTCAGTTTTCAGCTAAATTTATTTAAATTATATCAAAATATTTAAAATTACAATACTGTTACTACTGTGTACGTTTTGTAAGCTTATCTACTATTTCATATTTATTGGTCGAGGTTATTATGTTCCGTAATATTAGTGAACGTAAAACCCATAAGCGCATTGTAGTTCTCTATCTCGCCTATTATTTCATCCGACTGTGGACAATGAAGAGTTGAATCTTGTCTAGGTAAAGTTAATAAACGAATGTCATGAAATGTATGATGTTAAAATACGTAGTACGAAATTGCATAGGATACATAGGTAAATTCACCTTAACTACGATCAGCGGTACTTTGTTACAAAAGACAAAGGCACATATTAACATGTACCTATAACTAAAGTATGTAATGAGGGAACTGGGAAATAAATACTAGACATCAGCGTAGGTTACTGAAAATCTCTGGTCAGTGTAAATCTAAATCATGCGTGCTGGTTAAAATTTTTGGCAGAAGAGTTATATTACGGAACAGACAAATGCCTAATCCTTGTAGTGCAGTTGAAGAAGAGTTATATTTTGCGTAAATCGTCTTACTGAATATTCAATATGGAGTAATAGGCTAGACTCGCTGTTCAAACTTAATGGTTCGTGCTCCAATAAATCATGACTGTGATGTTGGAAACGTTGACCTAGTAAACGTTTACAAGAACGCATGTCTCAACTTGTGTAATTGCTTCTGCTTGCAAGAATATGTTAAGTAATATTTTATTATAACACAGTCATCAAACAACAAGGATATAATGCAATTATTGTAACTACCATTAGCGTAAAAATTTATTTTTCTAGTATTTGAATTAGGATTTTTACGTGTAAATTTTAATTTAAAAATGAATGACTACATACTTGAAATTTAGTATTTTTATTACATATCGCTTGTCCATTGCCTACTTTTTGCAAACCGTTGTGTCTTAAAAAGACTTCTTGTTTTTATGTTTACTTCACTTAAGTCACAATCGTTCATTTTAATTGTTTTAAAAAATGTCTAATATATAAGAACTGGTAATTTGTAAGCCACACTGGTTATGGTGAGCAGTATATATACGTTCAACACTGCAACTAATTGTATCCTGTGTATACATAGAGTGGTGGCAGCCAAAACGTCAATATGTACACACTCTAAGAACATAACACGTCTCGTCTATCCGGCAACTTTCAGCGCCTTTCCCAGTGGTACTTCCAATTGTTTTATTTATGTTAATTAAAATTCTACTATACTTTGGTAATATGTAAAATACAGTGTTTAATATGAAAATATTATATAAGTGGAAAAGTATATTTCCTGCCTAATATTTTTAAAGGGTTTTCCGGTATTCAAGAATATAGCGTATTGACAAAACCTAGATCGAGTACACATTTTTAGTGTAGCACACGTATTTAGTACACATTCCCCTAACTCCTGGAATATTTAAACGAGTTTAATTGCTTTACTGTATTCCCCGTACAAACAGCTAAATACAGTTGTTTAGAAACGTGTCAAATGAATGCCACGAGCTGACTGCCAGATCATGTATGGATGTATAAAATGCTATCAAGTGTATATTCAGCAAGACCAAAAAAAAAAATGACTGGCGGAATAAAGGCTAAACAGGCTCGGTGATAAAAAATATCTGGCTTAGACCATTATGATTACACAAAGTAAAGTTTCTATTGTTTATATAATTTTCGCTATTCTCTGCATGCTATGAGTGATTTCTGTTATATTTTTATTTACTTCTGTGCGTATTCGCATTATTGGATGTGATTTGTTTGAAAGAAACGAAATTTGTTAATTTAAATTGCAACGTTTAATATAGAACTTTAGGCAATCAAATATTACGGAATGAAAGTCAATATTATCAACACGAACAAATGGGTCACATTGTTCGTTCCATTCATTAACAACGATATATATCAAGAAAAACAATAAGAAACCAAGGGATTATCGTTAATTAATCACATACAACGTAACTAGGAAAGCTATTGTGTTATGTATTAATGGAAAGAAGAACATATTAGGATGGACAAAGGAAAACTGCATTAGAAGAACTTCAGTAGAAGACATACTAACACTACAAATACAATGCATTCCCTCACAGCCAATTTGCCGGAAACAAATTGGTTCCACGGAAATCCCTTGTACGTTGTTATGCAGATTTATTTTACACGCTTGATCAATACTGCTGACTAACAATACTAGCAATACAACGTTGCTACATTGATTCTCTTTCACCTATATGTATTACACTAAGAGATAAAATTATCCCACAGATTACTGAAAGATAATTGAGTATGTGTAGCTACCATTGAATAGATACTTTTAGAAAGAGTAGACACTGCTTTTCTTTAAACTAATATCAACTTTGGTTTTGGACTCTTTTGTAAAGCAAATTTTTTTTCAGAGGATTGAATGCTCTTAATTCTAAATAATATTAAAAATTTCAAATTGATACAATGTATTAGTTTATAACATGTTTGATTTACAAAACTCCTCTAAAAATTTTCAAATGTTGCATGGTAAAAGGAAAATATTTGTTTGTTCTACATTAAATAAATGACCAATTTTTGTAGTTGAAAGTGGTAGTTTATACCTCATTGTATTCACTTAATTAGTAATATTTTCTATTAATTATTCATGGGCGTTAACAATTATAGTTGGTTTCTCTCAGAACTAGACTAGGTTTGGAGTGCAACAAATCTAAATACAGCGCATCTTCAAACACTATTAGCTTTTGTTATAAAATATAAAATAGGAGATAACAAAATTAAATGTTTCAGAGTCAGCATAATCCTCAACATATTAAAAACGTGTAACAGCTTTTTTCTAAACTGAAAGTTTGACAAAATACAATAAACTTTCCGCCGGAAAAAGTGCTCATTAAAAAGTGTAGCTTAGAAATTTAAATTTCCCTATTCAAAGGATAAAGGAAAGAATCTAAAGTAACGTTTAGCAACTAAAACTGTTACGTTAGCGAGACCGACGCCAATATTAAACTTTGCATTGCTAGGGAGATCGGTTCACCGTTTAGTTAATGTTTTTTTTCTTTCCAACAGCTGTCAACTCTTTCTTGACTGATAAGCACCTTTATCGCAGAAAAGTTTTTATTAACAAAATTTTTGTTCAATCTTCCGAGACACAAAAGTAGTAATACACTTCACGGTTCCGAGTTACAGTTACACAGACGCAGTGGAAACCAATATTAAAGGCGGATTGTGTTTTGTCACCCAACGCCTATACACCTGTGCCCAAAGTAATTTGGAATTGTTGTGTGTTGGCGAGCTACATAGGAAGTTGAACGATTTCTATTGAACAAAGGACTTACTGTGAATGACGTTTATCTCCAAACACTTAAAAATTCTCTGTTATTCTAGGGAAAACATATATTTAGAATTGTTTCAAGACAAAACAGAAATTAAAATAAATGCAAATAGCTAGCATTCAATTTAAAATATTAATTATTGAAATTTAATTTTTTCAGTGCAACTTTCTCGTTTAACTAAAAATTGTTTTTACTGAGTGAAATTTACAGAAAATGGCCAAAGTCGAAATACTAATATTAATATGATCTTGTGTTTTAACAGATACAGGTGAAACTGTGTAAAGACGTGTAACAATATGAACAATAATGAATGAAAGTGGAACAAGAATTAATAAAAATAACGAATATATAATAACAATGTACTTGGTTAAATTAAAAATTTTATAAGAAAAAGAGAGATGTGAAGTTCATTAATTTCAATTCTTTAAACAATGTAACCTATATGCCCTTTTTGTTGAGCTCTGTATAATTATTTGCTTAGTAGAAAATTGTTTATTCAGGGACAATGTAATCGCGACAAACGTTTTAACGGTTTTATGGATATATAGGGTATATGTAATATATTGCAATGTAAACCAGTATAAATGTAAGTAATACCATAAATGAATAAAAATTTGTGTTAAATCCAACGCAACTGTATTGTGTTTAAACAACTGGTTACGTCATAAGATTTTGTGTGTTCCTTGTATTAATTATTTATGTTGAACAATAAACAATTTTTTGTTATAGAGGAGTGACACATTAATAATATGAAATAACTAATTAAAACGTTAAAGCAATAATCCATCGATTTATTAATATTTACTTTAAAAATGATTCAATGTTAAGAATTTAAAGTATGACTTCAGAATATTTCCTTTTATAAGAAGGTAAGTAATATTCCTGTAAAAAAATTATAAAATTATTGTAAATTCCTTGGGTGCCTGACAATAGTATTAAATTTGAACGATTATAAAAATTTTAAATCATAGCAAAACGTCTACAAAATTGCTATGTATTTATGTATTTCTTAAATCAAATTGAAGCTATACTAGTAATATTTTTTGAAACAATATTTAGTTGACGTAAAAATAGTTATTATTTTTAATAGAGCAACGATTTTTAAAAACTATAACAATTAATTTTAATTAAAATTATAATACAATATAATTTATTTTACTTTGAATATTTATTGTATTTAAATTTAGGTATTAGTTTTACTTCGTTAGCTCATACTACAGTTCTTTATAAAGTTGATATTGCGCGTGCGCGCGCTCGTGTGTGCGGCTTCTAGATGTGAGCAACGACAATGATGATGATGATGATGATTTGATTCCCGGGAAGACCGTTAGTTGCCCGTGGTCTATGCGTGACAACGATGATGGTCCTGATGGTCCTTAGTCGATCGTAGTATGTTCTGTTTGTGGCATGATGAAGACGATTTTCTGACGCTAATAAAACCGACACAGTGTCACAGTGAGTAAGTTATTAGCGTCTGTCCCTCTTTCAAAATTGTCGGAGATATGCAGTAATGCAGTATCGTTCTGCAGTAATTGTGACACCTCAGATATATGCCGCGTCATATGTATGCCGTTTCTAACATGTTCAATATGTTCTGAGCCTGTATGTCGTCATCTTTTCATCGCATCACTTTTTGTCCGTTTTTGCAATAAAATTGACGTTTAAACTATCGGTGACATTAAATGCGCAATTTTCCACATGCTATTTGCATATACCTCAATTGTTTATTATTTATTAATTATGGTCGTCATTAACTTCAGTTTATGTACTCCGTTATTGTTACACTTCTTGCAGTCATTTTTACATAACACACGCGGCTACTTTAAACAAAATAAATTTGAAAAGCGCATAAAAGGTTCATATAAAAAAGAGAATTACGACACTACAATTGGCATATACTATTTCGTGGTCACCAACTGTTGCTAAACGTTATAACGTCTAGTTTTTTGTGTGTTTTTTAGCCCCAAGTTGTTGGTGCCAATTCTATAACGTCTAGTTAATCTCGATGTTTTTGTGGTATTTTTATGGTTCAATATTTTCCTTAAAGCCCCACGTTTGTGTATCATTTCTATAATATGACGGGATTCGTCTTGTTTAAGTAATGTTGTTTGTTTGGATATTTTTTAAAGTAAACAATTAAAAAATTTTTAAATAGTATTTAATTTTTCTTCCTTTCCTTGTTTATTTGAACTTACCTCGTTAGTTTATTCAAATTCAAGTCTAGTGCCTAAAAATAGGGCTTGCCAACCTTTATTCTCTGGTTAAAGAAAAACTAATATTCGTTATATAACAAAATTGTTAATTATTAAAAAGAATAATTATCCATACAAATTATATTAATCAACACTCTTTTATTCGCTTTGAATTCCTTCTATTTTTCCTTTATTCAAATTAAATAATCTTTATTATAAATAAATTTGTCCAGGCTAATAATATTTTTCGCTCAGCGGTTGGTGTGACTTCTTAATTCAGGCTTTGATATTAAAATATGTTATTATTTTTAATGTTGTGGAGTATTTTAGACTACAAACAATTATCGAAAATACCACTTATGAAGTACAAAACCTCACAAACATAAATAACTTGTAGTAAAATACAACAGTAAATAAAATATGGTGTTATAAATAGTGAATAAGTTAACAGTGTTAGTTTATAGGTTAGTTAGGCCTTATAAAATGATTTGCCTCTAATAATTCTCAAATACAAATAAACAAGAGTTCGTAAGTGAAATAATTATAAAATATGAGTGTCTTATTTCAGTGAAAGTGTATTCAATCTTGTTTAAGTGTGTAAAAAGTATAATAGTGAATTGTAGGTAACTGTTATTTAATCGTTTTCTAATTTAATACCTGTCCACAATATTTTCTTGTCATTATTTCTATACACTTTTTTGATCATTTAGAAGGTTTCTTCTTTATTGATATATTATATTATAATCTTTTTTCTTCAATAAATCTTCATTAAGTCTTCTTTCATCTAACTTGATCTTCAGTTTGATTCCAAATTAAATTTCTTTCTTCTTAGGATTACAATTCTTTCTCAGGTATACTCTATGAAATCTAACAAAGGACTAAATAATTTTTGTTTAAATATTAGGTTGTCAAGAGACAAAATTGTAAAATTCCTTTGGTGGAACTTCAAAACATTGTTACTGATGACATCTTTTTTTGAGATTAAAATTTACAAAATTAATTATAACTGATCTAACTTTCTTATACTAAGTACTAGCTTGAAGTTATTAGTACCATTGAACAGATCTTTTCTTACTGATTATTCAGATATCTTAATGATCAGTTTCTATTCATTAATTCCAAAGTTACATTTTATAAAAGTTTGACTACTTCAATAAATTAGGTTTAAAGTAATCATTTCGTACCTAATTTATTACTGTAGTTGTATAAATAAATTCTTGTTAACATTTATACATTTAGTTATTCATGATTCGTAATAATATTATTAATTTCTACAAAATCTTTTGATTAAACTGTAGGCCTTATAATGCCTAATGTTACTGAAGTTAGAATTCATTTTATATCATAAAGTTTCTTATTTCTTCTATAATTTTACATTTATTAATTAAACCTAATTAATCACACTATCTATTCTTATATATTTTATAGTTTTAAAAACTTACAGTATACTACAATAATACTTTCCACATTCCTATGTAGATGTAAGTTTTTTCTTGTCTATAGCAAATACATTCTTATTTACATTATAAAATGATCAATTATATACACTTATAATTGATTCCAACATACTTAAAATAAAATAAAATCTCTATTATAATATAAAACAAGGCTTAACACAAATTATTTTACAATAATTGTCTTATTTTACCTACTAATCAGGCATAAAATAAGATTCTATTAATTAAGCTTATAGTCTTTTATGGTTTTGTATTTCAATCGTTAGATTAATTTTATGTGAAGGGAATTTTCACGTCACAACGTCCAGATTTATTTAATTTCTTTAACCAACCGTAATCAGACAGTGATAAATTATCACATGCAAAGTAGCACTCAAACATCAAGCAAATGCCATTGACTGTATGCAATTAGTAATATAAATAATAATCTATTACGTCAAGACAATGAAGTAGACATGTCACGTTTTCGACTAATACTTCAGCCTGTGTGATTAAGTTACAATTAAGACGTTAATTATCTCTAGTTAATGAACTTTAATTAGCTACGCCAATTAAAATAAGAGTCAACAGCAGTTATGTAATAATTTCCTGCTCGCTTGTTTGGCACTTTGGTCAGCATAACAATGAAGAATATTTTCCTCATAACCTGAATAGTCGTGTAATTTGTTTTGCAAAATGTGAGAGTTTTTGACGCACTGTTACCGACAGTCTTACTGATCGTCGAATAGTACAGTGGAAAAAAATACAAGACACCAATAAAGTCAGTAATAACCACCTCTAATTAATCACAAATAACAATTTGTAATCAACTCGTAGAATAATTCCAGTTACATTTTTCCACACGCAATAATAATACTAATAATAGAGTTCCACACTAATTATAACTCAATACCGTTTCGTCACTATACTTCAACCACTACTCGATCCGCACTAAGGAAAATCGCTCAACGAACTTACTTTACAAAGCCAGCCTTTGCCTCTTTATAGGTAGCACACGTGTTTTAGAATACACTTCCTATTCTTAACGCGGTGTTCCAGCTAATGCGTATTTCAAGTGTTCTTGAACACACTGGAACGTACTTGCCTGCGGGCTCGACTGAGGCTACCCCTACTTGACTATAGAAGGGACGAGTGGACGAGGCTCTCGGCTGTTCCAGGCGGTTTCATTCATTTAAGTATGTTGAATAGAGCAATTAAAGAAAGCTGTCTGTCAACATAACTACAGAAAGATTTCCTGAGGGTGGAAGAAACAAAAATAGAAGCAATTACTAGAGAAAACCAGTGCTTAAATAGGGGTGTAATATTTCGTAAGCATAAACTATTATAAAGCCTTAAGAGATAATGAAATAATAAATTTTGTTATAAATAAAAATAATAGGTCTCAAAAGGAGCAAACATTGTGTCCAGCCTAACTGTATTTATGTCGACTCACCAAACAGACTTCAGCGAACATAAAACTGAAAACATCAAAGAAAACCGATTAGCTTTGAATAAAATCACGAGACAGGAAAGAGCATTGTCTGAGTTAATACATCATCCTTTGAAGCCGACGTAATGCCCTTTGCATCTACAATCTAGACTTTAGTTTTTTCCAGTAATTCCGTGAACAGTAGTGTTGCTACTTTTGCTCATTTGTTAGCCAACAATAGGTTTACTGTTAGCCAACTTTATTGTTACTGTTCGGGAGTAACCTTTGTACAATATTTACTAGCGCCGTTACAATTTTCAACATACAAAAATACACAACTCTTAGTAAATTATTTGTAATGCTTTCTAATATAAAAATCAGTTATGATGTTTTCATATCAAGTCCTTTAAGACTGCAGCTTTTTTAAAATAAGAAAATATCTAATTGGTTAACAACTGACTGGAGAAAACAAATACGAGCCGAAGATGCTATCTGTCGGATAGTTTTTTTTTAATTAGCACTCCAATCGTTTGATTAGCTTTTTCTAATTGGCATTTCAATCGTATATTCATATAAGCCCGCAGTACATGGAGTACTACCCATGGCCATAGGAACATAAGTAACGATTATGTATAATGAGATATGTATTACAGGGACATCGCAGCTTATGCAAGTGAAATCAGAATTAAATGTTATAGAACACGACTTCAGAATTGTATTAACACTTCTATAAAACAATTATTTTCGTACTAAAATAGTTTCTCTTTGTTGTACGAATATCGAATACGCACGACACAATAAAACTAGCGACATCTAATAAGCTGATAAGTTTACTTGTTTCCATAACCGACACTCTTGTATCACTTTGTAACACTATGGAACGTGAGCAAGAAGAAGAACCAGAACAACAACAACAACAACAACAACAACAACTAGTACTACTACTACTACTCCTACTACTACTACTACTGATAAGTTTTCGAGAAACTCGAATCTTCTTCTACTTTGCAACTTGCCCACCATGACATATTGCAGCAGCAAATTTCTTCTCACTATATGTCCGATCCTGATTGCTTTCCTACAACCAAAAGTATATATTTGAAAGAAATATATAATTACTAGTTAACATATTGATTTTATTTAATTTCTGTTATTCTATTTGACCAATTATTTTTTAATTGAGAAAAATGTTTGAGTATTAGGTTATACTTCTGAACAATTTACACACAAACACATATAGTTTATAGAGTAAAAGCTTTATGGCTGTTGTTCATTGATTAGTTCCAATGTAAAAGTGATATATGTCAAACTGTGCTGGACTTACTATGATAATAATTGCTCCAATGTTGCAACTAATATACGCAACAAAATAAGTGTAAAATAATACATAATTAGGCTAATGTTGTGCATATATAGTTCCAACAAGTCCAACACATGCGTATTGTTTAGTTATCAGGAAACTAGTTTTACGGTTCAGATTCTACGCAGTTCGCAGATCAACGTTATTTAGTGCATATGTAGATTGTGCAACTGTGTTAACGATGTCTTCCGGCACAGTTGTTAGCGTTACATTAGGTGCAAACTAAATGCACAATACATTAACCTCGACTGTGTCTCGCGCCTCTCTTTTACAAACTTTATATGTTGACCCAATTTACATGTAAACAACGGTAATTATTGCAAGTTAAGGTGTGCTCCTCTTTCTTTACTTTAAATTATATCTATAGTACACTGTTCATACAGCAAAGTTATTCTATTTACTGTATAATGTGTCTGTCAGGGTTTCCTCATTTTCTGTTTACCTCTCACCCTTTCTCTTACCTCTTTTCTCTTGCTGTTGATTTTGTAGGTTGTTCTTACTGTCTCTTTGATATCTCTTTAGTTCTCTCTCTCCCTCTTCCTCTCATGCTTTATCAATCTTCCTCTGTCTCTATTGTTTCATGCTTTTAATAACCTGTCATTGTCAATTCGTCGTTTAAAAAAAAATTAATTAAACGTAGTTGTCTTCTTAATCTGAAATCATGGCCTATCAAACTAATTTAGTAAATTCCTGAAAAGTACTCAATAACTATCTTTAAAACTTTATAAGCGTTGTATACACTTGATTAAAATATTACTTTGTTCTAATAATTGTCATATTAACACATGCAATTATCTCATTTATTTTTGTTAAGCAAAATCAATGTTAATTTGCTTAGCTTTTACTTTACTTTTGTATAAATTATCATTATTTCTAAGAAAAAAAGAAATATGAAAACAACTCATAGAACTAATAGAATAATTAAATATTTATACTGACAATAATAACATTCTAAGTAAAGCAAATTTTAACCTAATTTTCATGTCTCACAAATGATTATCTTTGTAGTTTAAAAAGAAAATTGTAAACTATGATACATAAGCTTGGTAATGACATATTATATAAGTCGGTGGTTATTATAACAGTTTATAACAAGTATTTTAGTTTACTTATATGGTTATTTATATTTTTTGTTTTCATTCATTATCTTCAGTTTTCACTGTTATAGAATGCTGATAAAGAGACATTAAATAAATAATTAAAGTAAAATTAATAAATAGATAATATATGTGCAACACCAAAGAAACCGAATAATTTTTTGTGCTTATAGAAACCTCTTATGATAAATGTGTCCGTTGTGTCGGTATTTCCAATATTTGAATGATTGGAAATGGCAGATTAACGCATTTTCCTAAGCAGAGAAATGTATATAGGGTTTCTTATTTTCGTTTATTTTAAGGCACATTTTCCTATAAGCAAAAGAAAACTACATTTATTACGTTTATAATTTAAAACATTATACTATTTATGTAGTGAAATGATTTATATATTTGCAGTGATGTATTTATATTGAAATAATATAAATATTATAGAAATTGATTATGTCCCCACAATTCTAACTTAACAAGTTTCTAAACTGATAATGCTAATCAATTATGTAAGATGTCATAGTTTTATGTGAGAAAGATTTTATTTTAAAAAATGTGGATACTTGTATTTATAGACAGCTTTTCATTAAGTTTAATTTAAATAAAACAAATTTAATTCTAAAAGTGTTAGTTGTAAGTAGGCTATAGTATAGTTTAGTTACTTTAGTTTATAGCTAAAAGTAATCTGGATAATAATATAAAACCTATCAAGATCCTTCCAGTTGTGATAAAACTATTTTTGGCCAAAGTCCTTACAATAGAATTAACGTAATTTTTCAAGTCTTGCTAAAGCGGCCTGCTGTCTGCAGAATTGACCATTGCACTTTCAAATAATATATAAAATAATATTTGACTGAATTTTGTTAGACTGAGTTGAACAACATTCAGGTTAAAGTCAGAATAACATTTACAGCAGCTGCGTTTTTTCCTTTTTACATTGCACAGTTAGGAGTTAGTAGAAAATTTTATATTCGAGGTTAATTTCTTTCAGTCATCTTAGATATTACTTTGTTTATTAGTTTATATGTTCACAGTCACTATTAAATTGTGTTTTTACTAAATTTCACTAGGTTAGAGAATATTTTCTCATTCTTTACACAAAATTATATTCACTTTTGCCGCAGAATTGAAATTTAATTAACTTAGAATAATAAATGTTCCCTAATTTCTTGTTTAGTTAATAGTCAAATACAAACTGTTTGTTAAAAATGGGTATACACTTAGCCACTTGCTGCAGACGCCACAAAAATAAAAGTGGTGAATTGGGAAACATAAGTGGCAATTGTGCAATTCGAAGACGAATGGAAGACCAATTTGAAAAAAGTTATTAATTTCTGGATATATAACACCACTATAAAAAAGAAACGACTTCAATCTGTGACTTAGTAGGCAACATAACCAATTTGAAAGGAGATACATTTTCGAAGGACAATGTTACTTGATGATAGTTTAATGTTGTGAATAGTTATGAAAACTTGTTAGCAAATTAGTAATGAACGGTCAATGGGACGTTTTTTCAATCGATGGAAAAATAAACAAACGCAGGAAAACTAAAACAGACATCTTGACTGAATGAAAAACACGATATTCTCAAAATATTTAACCAGTATAATAATCAATGGACAAAAATCTTAAACAACGGACGACAGCCGTAATCAGATTAAAGTTTTGTTGATACTTTCTAACATATAACTCATGTACTGTGCTTAAAAACTGTTTTTCCACATTGTATTGCTTAGTACATTGTTGACAAATAATTGTTGTGTAACAATTGATTCCGACCATAACAGGAAAATTGTCATATCCGCTGCGTCAAATGGAAAAGAACAAGTGTTGGACATTAAAGTATGGCACACATGTTGGTCATCTGCCAAACACACTCGTGATATGCATTTTATGAGTGTTTATGGTCCTCTGCTATTGTATTATTGAAGCAAACATATGTGCTGCAGTATTTCTATACTACCAAACATACTGCTTTGCTACGTGCTAATGAATAAATGGAATTTAAGAAAACGCAATTTTACATCTAAATTTGTGTGTAATTTCAAAAAAAATTATTTTGCAATAAAAGATTCGTAGCTATTACTAACGAAAATCTTTATGTTGCCCAAATATAAACTATTCATAAATGTATTTAAGTCTGGAAAACTTTAAGCATTCTGAAATCAAATGTATCTCAAAATAAATGGCCCACTCTCGACCCTTTGTATGAAAACATTAATTTTAAAACAAGATAATGTTGCATGATATAATAAAATTAAAAAACGCTGCTTCAATTTCATATCGTCATAAAAGTCATCATGAACGAATTGTGTCTAGAGGTACTAGATTCGATAAATTTATTACACAATATAAATCTATATAGGACTAGAATGTTGTATGCTTACAAAGAATGTGCTTAATGTCTGTATCCGTTCACGCGACAACTATTCGTCCCGTTACAGTGTCGCCGGAAAGCTTGTAAACTTCTTCCATTATAAACGATGCCTTGTATAAGACAAGAAATAGAAATACTGAACAGTCGAGCCTGGGAAAATATTACTTATTTCCGATTAAAGCTAATTCTTTGTACAAAGAACAAGATTAAACATGTTTGGCGATCAGGTGCTGAAGAGGGTTTTTGAAATATATTATCTGGTTGTAAAATATTCCATTAAGATTTGAAATGATTTGGAAGCTACACGGGTATAGGAACTGTTTCTGCGTAGATACCTATGATAAATAGTGAAAATCTGTAGTTATTTTATAATGTATAATAAATCCATGATGTTTGTGTATTAGAAACTTGGCCAGACGTTAAAGAAATAGCCTACTTCAACAAACGTTTATTCCTGACAAACGTAAAGAATTTACGACTGGATTTAGACTGGCCAGGTACTTTCCTTGACACGGGGTTTTGGTAATTATAATGAGTAAATTTAACTGTACGTCAAAATACAATCCTCTATCAGTTATAATCAGTGTTGGCGGTATTCAGAACAACGCATAAGACGGAATATAAAATGATCGTTTACATTAATGCCTAATATGACAATAATGTTGGACCCTAAGCATACAGATTTAGCATGAATTGCGAAAGTGAGTGGCCTGATAACCCTGGTATTACAGAAATTTTACTAAGCTCTGCAACTGCAAACCTACGGTTTCCAAGAAAAGTGGCTTTCAGAAGCCACACAAAGATAATAAAAACACCACCGGGAAAATACGATTTTATAAAGTGAAGTGTGTTAAGCTATTTTCCAAGTTATTACTGACTTATGATAATTTTATAAGTTAAAATTCTTCATTTTTAGAGAGAGGGAGAGGGATAGAGAGAGTTTAGAGAGAGACTCCCACACACACACACACACACACACACACACACACACACACACACACACACACACACACACACACTATCACGCGAAGGGTATAATTTATCTACAGAAAAAGTTTCATATGTAGAAATATCAAAAAAAAATTTTAATATGTTCAAATTCGAACTCAAACAATTCGAACCTGACTGATAAGACTAACATAAATTAAACCAACGAAAAATATTGTTACATTTGTACAATATATTTTATGTCACAAATGCGTGTTGACGAGCTTCCAACCACACGTCACACTTGTCAGCAAATGGCGATACAGTAGAAATATATATCAACACACAAATGTACTTTTGAATTCAAAAGTGGCTTTAATAATCATTTACGTTTCAAGCAGAAAAGTACAAAGTCCAAACAAATGAATCAAAGTGACGTGAAAAATTTAGTAGGCTTAAGTGAATATACGTGTATGTATCGGAGTGCCAGATTTATGAACAAGAGAGTTTAATTCATTACAAAGAATATGAAATATCGATAATATTATTATTAAATGTTGAACATTTTCAATGACAACATTTGAATTTGAAACACGGTGAACGTTTTTCACTTTAGCACTAGGAAACATCTTAACCAAATGGAAAGTAAACTACTAATAACTAGTAACTAAAGGCTAATTTGATCATTTAGTAACAGAGTGTGCAATAATAAAGGTCAGATGGTAATAGACCAATCTTAGTAAATCGCTGCCCAGATCTCATAAGACCACAAACAAAGAATAAAGATAGGTGGTAAGGACACAGTACAAGCACATAAGGTTGATGGTAAAAGTGATAATGTGCTAGAGAAAGGCCAAGCAGATTTCAATTTTGCTATGGAAAAAGTTTAGGATAGCCAGCCGCTGAAAGAATGAAATGAGGAAGACCACTAACTCCATGCAATCAGGACAGTTAACACAGCAGAATATCCTGGACAGCGAGAAAGAGCACGGGATGCGGAAGACAACGAATGTTATAAATCTCTCGGGAAAAAGGCCAAAAAGGCATTCTTGAATCTAGTGACTGCTTACATTGATTTGGAAAGCTTCAGAGATTTACTTATAGGACTGAGATCATCATACACAGAGTGAAATACGGTAAAAGAAAAAAACTATTTACAAGCATCTGTATTTTATTTTTTAAATTATTGGAATATTATCACACAACTTTAAACCCATACGCAACATTCAAATGTTGTATGAATAAATGTTCTAATACAATGTTGCTGTCAAGAAAGCACGCTATTTGCAATACTCAGTAGAGACAATTAGATTAGTAGACGTCTGATGTTCAGTTGTGTTGACTAGTAACTGCAGTTCACTACAGCGGAAATCGTAATTATATCACACAGCAAAGTGAAATTACGCAGTTGTTGACAGCTTCAATCTAATCTAGTAGTCAGCTGATTCCATGGAACTGTATTAATCCTTCAGTTACAAATACGTCATTGAAGGGTGTTACAATTACTCATGACCTTACGTATTACATGAGATGACACACAACTAATTTGGTTCGTCGGTAAATATCCAGTATAGACGTTTACCGCACAGAGATGCTTGTGGTCACAGCAATAATTACGATATTTTGTATATACACTAAATAAAAACAAAGAGACAAGAGAACCTTTAAGGGCGCCTGACAATTTTAATACAGTAGAATTACTGTATGACAGTGCCTTTAATATTACAAATAATTTCTTTAATATTATAAGTTTCTCTTTACCTTTCATCGTCTTAATACATCTTTTTTTACAGAAACAAGGACAATTTTATATAACTAATTTTTTTCAAACACGTAAAATTAGACAACAAGATTAACGGAGAGATTTCGTGTGAGAATACTTCTTAATACATTGAAACAGTACAGAAGACTTTGGAAGATTAGTAATACAAATATTTTACAAATATTGTTACTACGAATAAACAATTGTGTCAACTCTGACGCAATAAAATTTATTTGTTGAGGGAAAAGTTGGTCATTAACATGCGTACTTCATAAATTTAACAGCCCTGTGTTCAAGGGTAGGATAAAACAAGAATTAAGGTAACGTTTAAAAATAAAACTGTTACTTTAGCGAGGCCAATGTAGTTATTGAACTTTGTGTTGCTAGTAAGATCGGTTCAACATTTAGTTAATGTTTTTTCTTACCAACAGCTGTCGACTCTTTCTTGACTGATAGACAACTTTACCGTACCAAAGTTTTTATTAACAAAATTTTTGTTCAACCTTCCAACCCACAAAAGTAGTAATACACTTTACCGAGTTACCGTTATACGAACGACAGTAGAAACCAATATTAAAGGCGAGTTGTGTTTCGTCACCCAACGCGTAGACACCTGTGCCCAAAGTAATTTAAGAGTTGTGTGTTGGTGGAAGTAAACGTTTCTTGAATAGAGGACTTACTGAAAGTTATATTCGCCTCCAAACTCTTATGAACTCTCCGTTATAATTATTAATCCGGAACATTTTATAATTATGATTTATAATTAAGAACAAAGAATTATCAAAAACAAACTTTAATATTTTGTAGATTAAATGGAAATAATAAATATTAAATGTGAATGCCTTTTTAATTCACTTGTTAACTTTAAATGTCAAATAAAAAGTTTTAATGTGTAAATTTTTCAACTTATGACAAAAGTCAAGATCCTTACATTTGTATTGTCTTCTGTGCTTTTACAATTACTAGTAGCAAATACGAAAGGCGTGTAACACTGTAAACAATAATAAGAAACATAAAAATCTTTAATTTTTACTTTTCTTTAGAGCCAAAATTCCCTAAAGAGTAGTGCAAAGAACAGAGGTGTAATTAGTTTGTTAATAGATAATTTTTGTGGTCACCAACAAGTAGTGTAGACAATACACTACTTTGTGGTCACCAACAAAATAGAAAATAATCCAGTGTACACAATTTTTTCCATGGGACTTATTCTCTTTAGTTTTTTCTCCTTATTCCTCGCTTTCACACTATCTCTCTTCCCCTCCCTGTAACGTTTCCTACTTTTGAACACTAGGCATTCCATAACCTGACTATTGTCAACGTAAACTTTAAAAACTTTAGTAAACTTTAATTGTTTGTTTAATTGTTTGTTTATTTAAATATAGTTTAGTCAATATCTGCTAGCTACTCAATAACTGTTATAATGTTGCCTTATAGAATGCATTTTTTTTATTGGTTTTATTTTGATAAATTAATTAAAAGCCCTGTTTATAGAAGTTTTAATGATTTACCAAGTTCACTTCCGTAAGTACACGCCACCCGTTGGTTGCGTCAAATTTGTAATATAATAATGCTGATGAACCTCTATCTTGTAGGAGTACTGTTGTAGTAATTTGCCGTTGACCTACCTGGCTTACCTCTTCTGTTAATTCTGTAAAGTGAATAACTAAAGTTAACAGTAATTTTAACTCATTAAATAGTATATATATATATATATATTTATATATTACTATAATACTTATAACTAATTTACCTCAAGATATACTTTTTTTCCTTTAGGAACATGTTTCGGGAGATCTTGTTCTCCCATCTTCAGCCTTCGCCATCTTGTTTCTGGTGCATGTTCCTAATGGAAAAAAAGTATATCTTGAGGGAAATTAGTTATAAGTATTATAGTATTATATACATCAAGAAACGGACTGTAGCAGAAAGTGATTGAAATATATATTATAACTCTACTTCTATGCGTTATTGTTATGTTGTGTTGTGTGTGAGTACCTACCTGCTGTCTGATCTTGCAGATTCTTCCGACTAGGGCGTGTGGATTTTGGATTTGAAGTTCGCAAGCTAGTAATCTCAAATTTATTACAACAACACACAAAATAGGTTACTTTAAAGGGGGAGAGTTTTGTGAGACTGGTAGGCTTTATCGTACAACAATAAAACACTGTTATATGGGGTAATAAAACGTTGTTTATTACACCAACAACACACAAGAATAGAATGGTTATTATTTTATGAATTTCTTACAGTCTAAACAATGAATCAATGTTTTTCGATTGGTCAATAGTTGACAGAAACTGAACTCGTTCTTTGGCGAGTTAATTGCAATTTAAATTTTACTTTATTAATTGATTTGAATTTAATTAAATTTATTTAATTAAATTGAATCTAAATGTTCATGAAACAAAATATAAAACTCTGAAATTAATTAGAATAATTAATTAAAATAAACTAGACGTGACAGTCTAGTTCACGTTATGTCATTTCTAGTGATTCTACTTCTGATCTACTGCAGTATGATCTAAGATTAGATTGTCAGTTAAGATTTGTATAGCGCTTTTATACTACTTCTATTTCTTAACTATAACTTACTAAAGCCTTAAACTGCTATACAGATTATCACAACGAATTTATTTTTTTAATTACTAGAATCTTTGCTTTTTGTTTGGCACCTGAATTATTTGAATTACAATGTTTTAATTGAAAAATAGAAAATTTGATCTGAAAAATAAATAAGTGGATTTTGCTTTCCTGTTACTGAAGAGGATGTCGTCCCGATTTGTCCCTCGTCGATTCGAGTCCTTGGTTAGAGAAAGTAATCTGCTTAGAACTGCTGGATTCGGTCGTGGAGTTCAAAATTCGGCAACACTCTGCTTCCTTGCTGTTTGTGAATATTTTAACGTCTGCTGCTGTCCGCTGGAACTGCTTCCTGTCCCTCGTCGATTCGCACGTTGCACGTCAGCGTGTGTGTGTGTGCTTCGTTCGGGTGGTCGCTCTGCTCGTCAGCTGTTCACCAATGATTTAGACGGCCTCTCTGCTGTATTCTTGAAGTCTGGTCTTGAAGTCTGGTGGATCTCTTGCGTGCTTATGACTAACTGGTAGTACACAATAAGCTTGGTTGATGTACTGAAGAGTATCTCGCCTTTACGCAACAATTACGAGCTATACAGATGATCTGTACTTAGTGTGTTCGTAATTGTTGTGTGTGTTGACCACGTAGAGTCTTCTTGTTGATCTTCACCACTTTGGTTAGTAGACGATCGAAGGACTACGTCTTAACTTCGTGAGTACTGGCAAAAGAGTGATCTTTCAGCGTGAAAACACCTCGCTGGCCGGGGCTCGCGTCAAATGATTTCATTGGCTGACACACTCTCCCTACCACATAAAATTTTGAATTCCCTTGGTCCGTGAGAATGAAGTTAGGTTCCCACAGACGGAGAATTGATATTATTATCTAATATTCTTATTATAATTATCCGGCGGAACCAATCTGCCGCTCCGGATATCCTGTGCTTATTTAATTTTGCAATAACTTGGTTGCAAACCAAGTTGTGTGAAATCTAAAATATACAATCTGTCAGAAATTATTATCTTTATAACATACTAAAATCTCATTACTGTAACTCTATTTTTACAGAAGTTATTCAATTACTTTAATTAACTCTTTCATTTGTTAATTATATTGCATCAAATTTGCACACGTCATTATTAATATTTCGGTAAACATTTTGGCTATATTGGATTTCGCCTTTATTTATTAGTTTCCGAGATATTACCAATTAACAGTTTGGGTGTGGTCGCTTCCTTGTACAGCGAACTGATTACATAATGACCACGTGTGCGTTGCTTTAGAAAGCATTATTTTCAATGCGCTACATTCAAATGGAGTTTTGACTGGTACATTTTATTTAAATATGCTTTCAGTATGCGGGCAACATATAACCCCAAATAGTTAATATTTGGTGCTGTTATATATTCCCACACCCGCTTTAAAAAAAAAATGAATGTAATAATTACAGTTATTTTTTTTTTTTTCTTAATCATTACACACATATTCTGTAATCATTATACTTATTACCTATACATTGTATTACTTATTCAAAAGAAAAACATACATGTGTGTTAATATTATTTCATTACATACAACTTAATTCTACATACTCTTATTAATAATATTACATTTGCAATTGTCTGTGTATTAATGTTTTTAGAACGGCTAATATCTAACTGTAGCGTTTGTTTGTAAACAGTAGCACGCGTGCAAAGGAATTTGCTGACAGTCTAAACAATCGTTATCGCCGGGCGCGCGTAGTTAATTGCTTGACCTAGTTTCAAATGTCGGTCAGCAGGTTATCGCGTGACGTAACTATTTCCTGCTGTGTGTGTTCGTTCGGTTCTACACGCCCGTTGTTTATCGCGATAGGAAAACATTATTATTAATACACAAGTTATCTATAATTATTATTAATAATATTATACATCACAAATTATTTATTTTAAATTTAATTATTATAATACAATTACATTATCTTTTAACTGTAATATTTCGTAACCCTTTTTACGAACGGTTCGACAGTACTTCGTTAACCATCGGTCATTTTCGTCACCGGATTCATCGTCTACGTCTTCCCACGCTGCCTGTGTGGGAACGTCGTCGTCACTTTCCTGCTCTACCGGACGTACATTTGTCGGTGCCCATTGTTGCATTGTGTTGACGGCCAACCACGTTTCCTTCCCTTCCGGTTGAAATACTTTGTCAACTGGCGTACAAATTTCTGTAGAAAAATCACTTTTCTTAAATCTAACATTTTTCTTATTTTTACCTACTTTATTGCGATACGTTTTAGCATGATTTATGGCGCTTCCGCCCTGGAGGCGCCCGTTTCCAAGTTTTTTGGAAACTTACGGATCTTTCTCCTCTCGTTGGGGTCTTTATTACTTGGAGTATCGCTGTCTTGCTCTATTGTATCAGTTCTAGCTATCTCAACCGTTTGCATAGCTCTAATCGGGGCCCCGTCGTTACCCTTATATTGCCCTTTCGATCTAGCAATATTTTGTTTGCCTTTGTATACAAAGGTCTTATCTTGGGGTTTTGACGATGTTTGGGGTGGAGTAGAACTAGTACTCGGTCTCTGGTCAGGTTGCTGGTATTGTTCTCGCGTATTCTGCCCTTCATTATTTCGGCGAAAATCGGGATTATAACGCCACCCACCAAAATCAAAAACCGTCTCACTTTGGGACACTAAAATGAGGAGTTCGTCTATCGTGCGAATACCCTGCGTAAATACAGCTACTCTAATGTTATGATTAAAATGGTAGGCAAGCTTCGTGACTATGTCAATCTCCGCAAATGCTGGGGTTAAATGCTTCGCGCGTTCGACCTGCTGTATTATATAATTTTCGGCGGCAATACCCATTTTCTTATCAAATCGGCCATATTCCAGTTCATTGCGCAGAAGTCTTTGGGTATGCGAGTTCCAGTACCGGCTTTCAAATTTTTGTTTAAACTCCGCGTATGTGGACACTCTATCGCGTACAATGTTATACCACTTACGCGCCGAATCACGCATCGCGTTAACCACCCACTGTATTTTGTCTTGATCTTCTAGTCGGGAACCTACTCTAGCCATTTCACTCTCACACGCTAATAAAAATTCAATGGGGTTTTCGTTATTTTCCCCCGTAAAATACACGCGATTTTTCTCGTCGACAGGACCTTGTACCAAAATATTAGGAGCAGATCTCCTTCGTACCTCCTGTCGTACTTTCAAAATCTCGTCGTTTAACGTTTGTAAAACACTCTCTTTATTAGAGTCAATGTTAGATCGCGTCTCTACAATTGAAGCGTCTAATTTATCTACTCGTCGTTGCGTTTCAGTCACGTCCACGTGAATCTTTACCTCTAGAGATTCGACCTTCCTTGAGACGTCTAGGGTTTGCTTCTCGCAACGGCTTATGTGATCCTTGAACCGGCCTTCCATACGTGTTACTTGTTCAATAAACGATTTTTGCATAGTGGTCTCAAAAACCTTAAACCGTTCATTGATTTTAGTATCGACCGTATTTACTCTTTCACCGATCTCTGCGACTCTCGCGGTTAGCTCTTTATTACTCTCCGCGATTTTTGCATTGCTTTCCGCGATTTCGGTGACTTTAGCGGTCAACTCGTTTACGCTTTCGTCTATTTTCGCAGTTAATTCTTTACTACTTTCTTTATTACTTTGCTTAATCTCAGCGTTTATGTCAGCGTTGCTTTGATCTAATTTCTCGGTTAGACTAACTTTTTGTGCTTCGATTTGGGACTTTAACTGTGCGTTATTCATTTCAGCATTGGCTGTTATTTGTTCAAATTTCGCGTTCATATTCTCGTTCATTTGCTGTATTTGTTTAAGTATTTTATCCATATCCATTTTAAATACACAACAATTTCAAATATAAACAATTTAAAATACACAGAACAGTTTCAAATACACACAATAACTTTACTGCTGTACGAACACCAGTCACAAAGCTCTTTGGGGATTGTTTAGTTGGACGCCAGCTGTTTTATGAAGTAAAACAGCAAAGTTTGTTTTAAAGTAAAAATTACATTTAAATTGATTTTAATTAATTTTCTCGAGCCCCACGAGATTGGAGCGCCATTTATAACTCTTTTACAAATGTGGAGTTTCAATCTCGTTGTGATTTAATTAATTTAATTCAATCGCGCCCCACGTTCCGGGCAACATTTATAACTCTACTTATATGCGTTATTGTTATGTTGTGTTGTGTGTGAGTACCTACCTGCTGTCTGATCTTGCAGATTCTTCCGACTAGGGCGTGTGGATTTTGGATTTGAAGTTCGCAAGCTAGTAATCTCAAATTTATTACAACAACACACAAAATAGGTTACTTTAAAGGGGGAGAGTTTTGTGAGACTGGTAGGCTTTATCGTACAACAATAAAACACTGTTATATGGGGTAATAAAACGTTGTTTATTACACCAACAACACACAAGAATAGAATGGTTATTATTTTATGAATTTCTTACAGTCTAAACAATGAATCAATGTTTTTCGATTGGTCAATAGTTGACAGAAACTGAACTCGTTCTTTGGCGAGTTAATTGCAATTTAAATTTTACTTTATTAATTGATTTGAATTTAATTAAATTTATTTAATTAAATTGAATCTAAATGTTCATGAAACAAAATATAAAACTCTGAAATTAATTAGAATAATTAATTAAAATAAACTAGACGTGACAGTCTAGTTCACGTTATTTCATTTCTAGTGATTCTACTTCTGATCTACTGCAGTATGATCTAAGATTAGATTGTCAGTTAAGATTTGTATAGCGCTTTTATACTACTTCTATTTCTTAACTATAACTTACTAAAGCCTTAAACTGCTATACAGATTATCACAACGAATTTATTTTTTTAATTACTAGAGTCTTTGCTTTTTGTTTGGCACCTGAATTATTTGAATTACAATGTTTTAATTGAAAAATAGAAAATTTTATCTGAAAAATAAATAAGTGGATTTTGCTTTCCTGTTACTGAAGAGGATGTCGTCCCGATTTGTCCCTCGTCGATTCGAGTCCTTGGTTAGAGAAAGTAATCTGCTTAGAACTTCTGGATTCGGTCGTGGAGTTCAAAATTCGGCAACACTCTGCTTCCTTGCTGTTTGTGAATATTTTAACGTCTGCTGCTGTCCGCTGGAACTGCTTCCTGTCCCTCGTCGATTCGCACGTTGCACGTCAGCGTGTGTGTGTGTGCTTCGTTCGGGTGGTCGCTCTGCTCGTCAGCTGTTCACCAATGATTTAGACGGCCTCTCTGCTGTATTCTTGAAGCCTGGTCTTGAAGTCTGGTGGATCTCTTGCGTGCTTATGACTAACTGGTAGTACACAATAAGCTTGGTTGATGTACTGAAGAGTATCTCGCCTTTACGCAACAATTACGAGCTATACAGATGATCTGTACTTAGTATGTTCGTAATTGTTGTGTGTGTTGACCACGTAGAGTCTTCTTGTTGATCTTCACCACTTTGGTTAGTAGACGATCGAAGGACTACGTCTTAACTTCGTGAGAACTGGCAAAAGAGTGATCTTTCAGCGTGAAAACACCTCGCTGGCCGGGGCTCGCGTCAAATGATTTCATTGGCTGACACACTCTCCCTACCACATACAATTTTGAATTCCCTTGGTCCGTGAGAATGAAGTTAGGTTCCCACAGACGGAGAATTGATATTATTATCTAATATTCTTATTATAATTATCCGGCGGAACCAATCTGCCGCTCCGGATATCCTGTGCTTATTTAATTTTGCAATAACTTGGTTGCAAACCAAGTTGTGTGAAATCTAAAATATACAATCTGTCAGAAATTATTATCTTTATAACATACTAAAATCTCATTACTGTAACTCTATTTTTACAGAAGTTATTCAATTATTTTAATTAACTCTTTCATTTGTTAATTATATTGCATCAAATTTGCACACGTCATTATTAATATTTCGGTAAACATTTTGGCTATATTGGATTTCGCCTTTATTTATTAGTTTCCGAGATATTACCAATTAACAGTTTGGGTGTGGTCGCTTCCTTGTACAGCGAACTGATTACATAATGACCACGTGTGCGTTGCTTTAGAAAGCATTATTTTCAATGCGCTACATTCAAATGGAGTTTTGACTGGTACATTTTATTTAAATATGCTTTCAGTATGCGGGCAACATATAACCCCAAATAGTTAATATTTGGTGCTGTTATAATATATATATATATATTGTAGCATGACAGATTATCCACTTAAGAACTAATAAATTATCATCATAAATCAATAACTATCGAAGGAAAATCCATATGAAAACAAATAAGTATCAAAATAAAATTCTATCATAACTTAAAAAAGTAAAAATAATGAAAAAACCACTATGCAACAAAAATGTGTAAAGAAAATTAAACACCAAAGAACTAAAATAAATTAAGGAAAATACCCAGGTAAGATAGGAGTAGGTAAGGATGATACCCAGAACAAACCAACGGACATGATAAAACAATGTTACCTTGAACAAACCAAGAAAGAAGAATTTTTAAGAAACAAAATTGTAGGAGTTTAGTGTTTAGTGTTGTAAGTAGAAGTGCACCCACTAAAGTTATTGTGTAATGGAATAAACAAATCTTCATAATCCCTTATAACTAAGATTTTGGTCTTGGAATATTGCAAAACTCAATTAGAGATAAGATCCAAAACTGTAAGTGAACAAGTGCAAGTTATTTCAGTATATTATATAAACTTCAAGTAGAAGTGTGACTAATACTTCAACTAAGTACATGTGTACCATTAAACAACTGTAAAGTTTTCAATAACTACAGAAAAAAGATTTTATAAAAATATTGTTATGAAAACAACTACTAATGTTTCTAAGAAGGTGCCACTTTTTATCTAAAAACATGCATTAAAATGTAAAGGATACAGGGAGAGCAGGTGCTGAATAAATAAAGTGACAGAGGATAAATCTTTAATACCAGAATAAAAACAGATAAGACTGCAACCAAAATAAGTTTAAGAAATAAATAAATAATAAAGGGCTTGTTATGCTTATGTTAAAGCCCTTTACTCCATAATTCAATGTGGGGAGTAGAATATAAGATTTTGTTATTATAAAAATGTTTAATATGTTTAATAGTATTAATCCAGACTAAAATGTCTAAGTATGGATACCATACTCTTTTATAAAATGTTTATTATATGTTACTAGTAGTAGTTAAAACTAAAATATTTCAATTTGAATTAGGAAACTCCAACAACATTATAATTGTTAATTAAGTTAAATAAACCAGTTAAACTGATGGAATTTATATAAGGTGAATCAGTCACCAAATACTACGACTAAAACTATACTTTAAAAGGATAGTGTAAAAAGATATATAAAATTATTGAAAAAATTGGAAATATGATAACTGAAAATTCAGAGTGGGGAGTTATACATTATTGAATAATATTTAAAAGGATAACTAATTATTAAAATTACAATGAATTAAGGGAAGATAAATATTTTTATTTCAATCTGAGATTGAATACAATCCTAAATATAACATATTAAAATGGCATCATTTTTTAAAGGAAAGGAAGTAATTTTTTAGGCCTACTTTTAAAAAATACAGAAATATGGCTTTTTAGAGAAAAAACTTTGTAAAACTATCTTATTTGATATCAAATCAAGCAGCATAAACTGAAGAAAAGGATTACGTATTTATTATTTGATGAAATTACTTAATAACCAAAATATATTCTGTGATATAATGAATCTTTCTTACATGTAACGGAAGCTATTAAAAATTGAAACAATACATTGCTAAGATTAAATTGGCTAAGATGTTTAAGAGCACGAAGGAACTAAGACAGTTCTTTATTAACGTTCGTAGTGTACGGTTGAGTGAGCTCTAGCTACATAACAACCTATATCGGAACCATTAATGGCGTGTAAAAATTGAACCTAGCCTACAGTAAAATTTTGAGAATTTCGACAAAACAATTTTAAACCTTAAATTCAGTGAAAATTAACCGCTACAAACATTGAATCAAGTGAATACACAACAGAAACTAGTTAATTAACCATATGAACCTCTAACACTAATAATTCCGAATAACTAAAACGAACTTTACGACACCAGTAACTTAACATTATCACACACATTTTTCTCGAGTGATAACAGAACATTGCTCGAGAGATACTACAATAACACCAGAAATATTAATCACTACTGCGGAGACGAGGAAGCATTGAAAAGGCAGCTATATTGGAAGAAAATTTCATCCAGACGATTCCTGTTTTACATCAGCAGCTCCGAAGCGGCCATTTTGACTCCCAGCATTCAACGCGCACACGGTTACTAGTATTCGTCAACACATCATTGGTTCAAACTTTTCATTTTATAAACATTAAATATTATCAAATAACGTTGTACTTTTTAACCATTAAGCTTTTTAATTGTAAATCTTATACTTTCTAACCTTACCCTTCTCTGACTATATGATATAACCGTTTAAAGAACATGAAAAATTAATATTAAATAACATATGTACCAACAATCGATCGCCCTGTGAACGAGTCGAGCATTATATGATAATCGTTTTTGAATCGATACTTTTAAAACATTTGTCAATAAAATATAGAAATTCTACAATTTGGTTTCAAATTTATTTATAAATTTAATAAATAGAATATTAGTGAACAATAGGACTACAAGAAAGGCGTCCATTACTCAAGTGGAAGTAATACATATGAAGAAGAAGAAATACCGCTAATCGATCAGTGAATTAGACAATCCTGTTAACGCTGAATTTAATTCCAGTAAACCATAAGCGATATTATTAACAAAATTGACTCAAAGGAACTTAAAATTTTAACACCACACAATTACAAGGATTATTTCATAAAATATTGAACTTCAAACAAAATTAAAATACATTTTTTTTCAAAATTTAAATAACACAATTATTTTTTATTTTGTAAACAACAGAATAATTAAGGGTTGTTACAAATTGGCGTCCAACTAAGGGGCTTCAATTAGTGATTGAAAGGCTACTGTAACTTGCCCAATTACTAATTCAAGCTTGGCAGCGGTTATACAGTCGGAGAAAGAAGCAAAATGCAACGTCGTGCAACTTCAAAGAAAAGGGCGGCAGAGGCCGAAAAGGAAATTAATATGGAGGGCAAGGAGTCAACACCCGTGGAAGATGTGGAAACGTTATTACCCCCAACGAAACCGAAACAACCCACACAACCAGAGATACAACCTGAGATACCAACGCAAACAGGGGGTGCCAATCTCCAAGAGGAACAACCTGAGAAATTCAAAACAACAGAAGGTCCAATTCTAGATAAGATGATGGTAAAGTTCCTACAAATGAGTAAGCAAATGGAAGAAAATAGCAAGAAGATGGTGAAGAAAATGGATTCCACGAAGGAAGAAATCAAATCCACAAAAGAAGAATTGAAGAAGGAAAACCAATCTACAAAGGAAGAATTGAAGAAGGACAACCAATCCTCAAAGGAAGAGTTGGGTAATAAAATTGAAAACACCAATAAGAGAATTGAGGAAACCAGTAAGAAGATGGAAGAGAAGATGGAGGAAAACAGTAGGAAGATGAAAGCGACAACCTACAATTGAAGGAAGGATTAAGGGAAAATAACAAGAAATGGAAGAGTAGATGGGGGAGAAGTTGGAAGAATTGAGAGAGAATAACCAACGATTAAGAGAAGATTAAGAGAAGTCAACCAGGAAAACGTGAACAAGGTAGACGAGAGAATAGATAAATCAACAAATCAGGGAAGTTGACGAAAGATGTCGCCAGACTGAGTGGGAAGTACAGGAAGTCAAGGAAGTAGTAAATACCAAAATTACCAAGATCGAAGAACGCCATAAGAAAAAATTGGAAGAATACCGAAAGGAAGTACAGGAGGAATTAAGTAAGGTACGTAACCAAGTTACGGAAAGGTGCGATGGAATGGAAGTAGCGATGACGAATATCACCGGTCAAGTGCGGCAGAGCCAGGAAGAGATGGAAGTATTAAGAAACAGACCAACTAACTTCACGAATATCCCCATAAACGAGAATCGGGAATGGCTAAACTATCGCTAATATAAAAGGAAGCCGATGGAGTTCTTGACCCGAATAGAGGAGTACATTGCCAAACATAGGGGCAACAGATGGATAAACAACCGGGAGCTATTGGACGAATCATTCCGTGAGATGACGGACAATTGGTGGATGGTAAACCGAAGCGAGATCGATGACTACCAGCATTTCAATAACTTGTTCAAGGCAAAGTACTGGTCGGAGACTACCCAGAATTTAATACGTGACAACATCTGTCACGGCCGATACAAACCACAGATGTGTAACTCTATGACCGCATACTTCCTCGGAAAGGTATGTCTGGCGAAGCATTTAGAACCAGCCGTACCAGAAGAATGCCTCGTCAATAAGTTATCGTACTATTACGATGAAGAAGTAATCAGAGCAAGGAGAGGGAGCCAAATAAAAACAATACAGGCGATGACTGAACTGCTGGAGAACTATGAAAACGAAGAATACTATAGACAAAGCCGAAGGAGGAATGATCGGCCGGAAACAAGAAACCATCAGTACACCAATAACGGTAATAACAATAACAGCAATGGCTACCAAGGAAACCTTACCAATCCCAATTATAACACCAACAACAATAATAATAATAATAATAATAATAATAATAATAATAATAATAATAACTACGTTCCGGGTAACCAAAATACCAATAGAACTAATAACGGTTACCAAGGTAATAGAAATCAGTATTACCAAAATCCCAATATTAATAGTCAAGGAAACCCCAACCATAATAACACAGAACGGTATTATAACAATAATCGAGGGTTCTCACCAAACAATAACAATGGTACCAATAGGTTTTCCCGACCAAGGGTAAACTTCATACGAGCTGAAGACGGTCGCCAACGAAGATACTACCATCAGCGGCGTAACAGCTTCCATGAGTATGAGGATCGGCGGAGAAGCAGAGAACGTGATGATCCAAGGTATAATCAGCCTAGACGAAGTACCAGTCTAGATGATCCAGAACGACAACCAAACCGAGAACACCCGTTGGAACATCGCACGGAGCGGCAGGGACCCACTCAAGGTCTCCCGACTGATGCATCCATCGGTACGAACAATACCCATAATGAAATCGAGAATTTAAACGGGAGGAGGCAGTGATGAATTATCATGACCCTTCACTGCTCCTATCTGCTGGGTATCAAAACGAGTTGCAAAGAGCAACTAACACAAATAATATAACAATCATTGGTTGCAATTACTTAAAAAATATTATTGAGAAATCGTGAACTACCCAGCACGCTGGAAGGAATAACAAAGAAGTTATTGTTACTGTACACTGGACCTTAGTCTCCAAAATAAAAAACAAAAATACGTATGAAATAAAGGAGATGGGTTCTGAGAGAATCAAAGGCGTATATAACCAGGCTTCCATGAAAAAATATTATGAGGAGTAGAAATTTAAATAAAGAAATGAATTTTGAATATTAACAAACTTCTAAAATAAAGTAAGATCAACTTACTACCAAATATTTATGAACATTAAGGAAATCAAAGGAAAAGAATTTGGAATTTATAAAATCACAAAAATTTTAAAACCTTGTAAGGACAACTTACTACCCATTATTTATGAAAATATTATGGAAACAAGAAAAAGAATTTTGAATTGAAAAACAAACAAATTATAAAATACAGTAAGAGCAACTTACCACAACTATTTATGAAATAATTTTAAAGAGAAAGAAAAGGAAGTAAGAACCACTGATACAATTAAAGGAATAAACTTGTGTTGAAATAAAAATAATAAAAACTTTACGCAATACAAGGAGAAACAATGACCACATAAATATTATAGTTACAGAATTCATTTGGATAAGAAACAAGAGCGAAATAATTTTGGTTGAAAAAGAAAATATAAAAATAAATATAAATAAATCAATAATATAAGTATGATCATAAAATAAATGTCGATTATAATAAAGACAATTAGAAAGTGCTAGAACATAGTGGAACAATTCATGAGAACTAAGAAACAACCAAAATCTCATAAAAAATATGCTACCAATGACCAGAAGCAGATTGTGATAACAACAAAAGAAGAATAAAGAATTAACACAAAAAAACTTTATACGTAATAACTAATGATAATTATATTAACAAAAGAGCTTCTCACCATAATAGGAATTAAGATAACAGTAGAGCTAAAAAGTCAGAAGAGTAACTGAGAAGAAAAATAAATGAGATAGAAATAATAACAGATCTGAGCAAGTACAAAGTGAGGTATCCAAAGATATTTTTTAATAGTCGTAAAATAAATTAATTAATATTTAAATTAATTTAAATAAAGAAATGAATTTTGAATATTAACAAAATTTTTATATATTCTTATATATTTTTATATTCTTATATAATTTTTATTAATAACTGTCTGTAGATAAGTCCAGCCGTATTATTAGGTTTTGAGCAGAGATGAATTGCCTCTGAACTCAATGAGAAGTGTAGCATGGCCAGCAGAGTATGTAGCCTACAGTGCCCCTCTGAACTGCCCCAGCTCATGTGTTAGGGAATGTTAGGGAATAAATATCCCAAGGATAAAACACCAAGTTAAGAAAAAATTAAAATAAAATAATAAACCTCAGCTGACTATTACACTCAAGGAAGATCAATTTAAGAATAAAATATATGTAAGCTCAAATATGAAGAAGCAAAATTAAAAATGGGAAGGAAGTCAAGAATAATAATATATAATAAGTATCATAAGCAATTATTTCAGACAAACCAAGTATGGTCTGAACTAATCACTTCTGGAGGAGAGCAATCTGTAGCATGACAGATTATCCACTTAAGAACTAATAAAATGTGAACATAAATCAAGAACTATCGAAGGAAAATCCATATGAAAACAAATAAGTATCAAAATAAAATACTATCATAACTTAAAGAAGTGAAAATAAAGAAAAAACCACTATGCAACAAAAATGTGTAAAGAAAATTAAACACCAAAGAACTAAAATAAATTAAGGAAAATACCCAGGTAGGATAGAAGTAGGTAAGGAAGATACCCAGAACAAACCAACGGACATGATAAAACAATGTTACCTTGAAGAAACCAAGAAAGAAGAATTTTTAAGAAACAAAATTGTAGGATGGGAGGACTACAACAAATACCTAAGGGAAACCTATTAAGAAAAATATAACAAACCCGAAAGAGATTAAATGTCACAAAAGAAAGTATAACACCCAAAACCTGATATTAATGAAAAATAGTTATAAACAAAGTGTTTAGTGTTGTAAGTAGAAGTGCACCCACTAAAGTTATTGTGTAATGGAATAAACAGATCTTCATAATCCCTTATAACTAAGATTTTGGTCTTGGAATATTGCAAAACTCAATTAGAGATAAGATCCAAAAATGTAAGTGAACAAGTGCAAGTTATTTCAGTATATTATATAAACTTCAAGTAGAAGTGTGACTAATACTTCAACTAAGTACATGTGTACCATTAAACAACTGTCAAGTTTTCAATAACTACAGAAAAAAGATTTTATAAAAATATTGTTATGAAAACAACTACTAATGTTTCTAAGAAGGTGCCACTTTTTATCTAAAAACATGCATTAAAATGTAAAGGATACAGGGAGAGCAGGTGGTGAATAAATAAAGTGACAGGGGATAAATCTTTAATACCAGAATAAAAACAGATAAGACTGCAACCAAAATAAGTTTAAGAAATAAATAAATAATAAAGGGCTTGTTATGCTTATGTTAAAGCCCTTTACTCCATAATTCAATGTGGGGAGTAGAATATAAGATTTTGTTATTATAAAAATGTTTAATATGTTTAATAGTATTAATCCAGACTAAAATGTCTAAGTATGGATACCATACTCTTTTATAAAATGTTTATTATATGTTACTAGTAGTAGTTAAAACTAAAATATCTGAATTTGAATTAGGAAACTCCAACAACATTATAATTGTTAATTAAGTTAAATAAACCAGTTAAACTGATGGAATTTATATAAGGTGAATCAGTCACCAAATACTATGACTAAAACTATACTTTAAAAGGATAGTGTAAAAAGATATATAAAATTATTGAAAAAATTGGAAATATGATAACTGAAAATTCAGAGTGGGGAGTTATACATTATTGAATAATATTTAAAAGGATAACTAATTATTAAAATTACAATGAATTAAGGGAAGATAAATATTTTTATTTCAATCTGAGATTGAATACAATCCTAAATATAACATATTAAAATGGCATCATTTTTTAAAGGAAAGGAAGTAATTTTTTAGGCCTACTTTTAAAAAATACAGAAATATGGCTTTTTAGAGAAAAAACTTTGTAAAACTATCTTATTTGATATCAAATCAAGCAGCATAAACTGAAGGAAAGGATTATGTATTTATTATTTAATGAAATTATTTAATAACCAAAATATATTCTGTGATATAATGAATCTTTCTTACATGTAACGGGAGCTATTAAAAATTGAAACAATACATTGCTATGATTAAATTGGCTAAGATGTTTAAGAGCACGAAGGAAGTAAGACAGTTCTTTATTAACGTTCGTAGTGTACGGTTGAGTGAGCTCTAGCTACATAACAACCTATATCGGAACCATTAATGGCGTATAAAAATTGAACCTAGCCTAGAGTAAAATTTTGAGAATTTCGACAAAACAATTTTAAACCTTAAATTCAGTGAAAATTAACCGCTACAAACATTGAATCAAGTGAATACACAACAGAAACTAGTTAATTAACCATATGAACCTCTAACACTAATAATTCCGAATAACTAAAACGAACTTTACGACACCAGTAACTTAACATTATCGCACACATTTTTCTCGAGTGATAACAGAACATTGCTCGAGAGATACTACAATAACACCAGAAATATTAATCACTACTGCGGAGACGAGGAAGCATTGAAAAGGCAGCTATATTGGAAGAAAATTTCATCCAGACGATTCCTGTTTTACATCAGCAGCTCCGAAGCGGCTATTTTGACTCCCAGCGTTCAACGCGCACACGGTTACTAGTATTCGTCAACACATCATTGGTTCGAACTTTTCATTTTATAAACATTAAATATTATCAAATAACGTTGTACTTTTTAACTATTAAGCTTTTTAATTGTAAATCTTATACTTTCTAACCTTACCCTTCTCTGACTATATGATATAACCGTTTAAAGAACCTGAAAAATTAATATTAAATAACATATGTACCAACAATCGATCGCCCTGTGAACGAGTCGAGCATTATATGATAATCGTTTTTAAATCGATACTTTTAAAACATTTGTCAATAAAATATAGAAATTCTACAATTTGGTTTCAAATTTATTTATAAATTTAATAAATAGAATATTAGTGAACAACAGGACTACAAGAAAGGCGTCCATTACTCAAGTGGAAGTAATACATATGAAGAAGAAGAAATACCGCTAATCGATCAGTGAATTAGACAATACTGTTAACGCTGAATTTAATTCCAGTAAACCATAAGCGATATTATTAACATAATTGACTCAAAGGAACTTAAAATTTTAACACCACACAATTACAAGAATTATTTCATACAATATTAAACATCAAACAAAATTAAAATAATTTTTTTTTCAAAATTTAAATAACACAATTATTTTTTATTTTGTAAACAACAGAATAATTATTAATTAAGGCTTGTTACAATATATATAATCCAGTGTGACTCTAACTACATTTAGTTATCTACGTTTAAACAGGTTATTGCGTTCGATGTTGGTAAATAACAGTTCAATGATACAAATTAAATTTAGAGTTCTTGAAGAGTGAAGTTGTTAAATGGATTGATTCGTTATTTATGTAAGGTAGTGCCATTCTCGCGGTACATTGCTGGTTCATGTAAATAAATATGACCTCTGATTAAATTAAATACCATTCACATAACCTTAAGTAACATCCTTGAATGTTCTGCTGGTTTCACAAAGTTAACTCTTCTTATTCATTTAAACTTTTGAATTTTGTGCGAATAATTTACCAAAAGAACTGCCGCCAATATAACCGGTGAAGATCGAATAACACGAATTTCCAAGTAAGGCAGACGGTCGCTAATAATAATAATAAGATTTCATACACCAGTATCTTCCTTTAACATACTTTTTTTTTTCTTTGATATTCACTTTATCTTCCTTCTGACTTCAACAAACAGAATAATTCTCATAACAGAAACTAATTGACCCGGCTTAAGACAATCACTGGTTTTACAGTTGGTAACATTAGATTTGCTAACGAATGCAAACAGTAGCATTAATTATTATACAATTATTAAACTCTTGGGTTCTTTTGACCATGATATAGAAATAAAAATGTCTTATATGAAGAACAAACCATCACAAAACAGTAATAACAATATAATTATTCTAATTAAATACTTAAATCTACTGTTGTGAACAAAGCAAATGTCGGACTATGTCCGTGATAAAGTAAACAAGTTTGGTTATATGGTTCATTGAAATTTTATAATATTGAAACAATAATTAATTTATATTAAATTAATTTGAAAATTATTAGTGAAAGTGGGTAAATAGTGTTACAGTGATTTGAAAAGCTATAAGTGTCTCTAATAATTGAAAGGGTATACAAAATTCTTAAGTTGGAGATAGTGTATTATTGGTTAATTAACACCATACTTGCTTGATTGTACACTCCTTTATTTATTTCACATTTATTTTTTATTCACTGTATGATTTAATTGACATTTAATATCCACTACACAACGCTGATAAGATATTTCGTTGAGTCGACCCGATCAGAGGTTATGATTTCTATTGTTGACATAGTACATAACTTTGTGGTTAAAACATCTGACCGGTTTTACTAGGTTAAACACGGAATTTCCGTCACAGGAGGAGCGTGGTGTCCTCTTAGAGTACTCAGTGTAGACTGTCTTCTCACCTTGTCCCAAATCTCGATTCGACTGACAGGTGATGAGTGCTGATTGGTCAATTTGTTCCAATTTCCGTAATTAATCGGCAACTCTCGTAAAAATAGACGCTTTGAAGCGTTGTTTGCGGGGGTTCATGGCTAAAATAAAGGGTTTCACGAAAGTATTTACAGGTGCTCAGAATTGATTAACACTTTTATAATTGACATAATTCCCTTATCTGATATTCAATTAACAATTCATTAATGCCATTCATCTGTACTCTTTGAGATGAACATTTTGATGCCCCATACGATATGTTTTTGTTCAGTAATAACAAACTACTCATCTTAATATTTGCATTATTTAAGATTTTCATATAAAATGTTAAATTTCCTGACTTATTAGAAAATGATATTTACTTAAAAACCGTTGAGTGTAACATTATTTACAATAATTAATAATGTCACAATATTATAAAAATCATGTTTGGCTAGCTAAGCCTAACTCAACCTGGGTTACCCACATCTTAATTCCTTTCTTATATTAATATTAAATTATGTTATTGTGATGTAACTGATCACAATTCTTCCTTATAACTCCCTACAACTTTTACAACAATATTAATGGCAAAAATTAATTCTTACAATTAACATAAATAATTTGTCTAGGCCTACTGGCCTATAATAGTTTGAACATTATTCTTTTCATATTTTAACAATTCTTGTCTTTAATACAAGACAGCTGTTCTAAATTATTCTTGATCTTTGGCTTTCGCTTTTATTACACTAATAATGACAATTATCAGCAATAATTTTTACAAATAATATAAATAAGTTATCCAGATATAGTGGCCCATGGTACTGTACACATTATTATTATTTTTTTTTTAATAATTAATTTTGCTATCAGACAAATTACTTTACATTGTTCTTGATACCCTTATTCAACTTTCACCAAAATAATAATGACATACTCTTCGTATTATTTGAATTAGCAGCCATCCTTACTATTTCTTTTATGAAATTGCTAAACTGCTACAATTTTTTGTTCAGACAAAGCTTTTCGTCATCTCTGATATCACCAGGTCTTGAACAACGTTTGTCTCCTGTGCGTTGTAGGCTTTTATACTTTAGGCCCCTCCCCTTTTGTCATCGCCCCTCCTAATGGTTCTTGCCGCTACCGCTCTTCACGGGAACTTTGTCCACATTTTCCGTTAGGCATTTTACCAACGTCTGTCAATTGTTTTAAGAATCTCCCGTTAATTTCTTTATGTTATTATTTTAATTTCTGACTTATAACTGTTTCGTAATCTTTTATTACACTTCGTCAATTTTAGTGTATTCCTCTTATTGTTTTAATTTTACTTATTGTTTACTATATTTAAAATATTTCTTCATTTGTAAATTCACTTTTATGAGTTTATTAAAGTCTTGCATATAGTGAGTTCATTGTTTTACCGGCTACCGCTCTTCACGGGAACATCGTCTATATTTTCCGTTAGGCATTTTACCAACGTCCGTCACTTATTTTATGAATCTCCCGTTATTTTCTTCATGTTACTATTTTATTTTCTTGACTTACAACTTTTTCGTAACCATTTATTACATTTCGTCAATTTTAGTGTGTTATTCTTATTATTTTAATTTATTTTTTGTTTATTGTTTAATATATAATAAAATATTTCTTCATTTGTAAAATCCACTTTTATATTCATTAATTTATTCTTATCTTCTTTTTTAACTTTAAGTATTTCTAATTCTTTTATTAGTTTTCTTTTTTGCGGATTGTTTTCTATTTTGATTATTTCCATATTTTCATTTGGATTTATGAATTTATGGCCTGATTCATTGAAATGTCTTGCGTATAGTGAGTTCGTTGTTTTAACCCCTTCTCCTTTTGCATGTTCATTCATTCGAATTTTAAATTTTCTTCCGGTTTCGCCCAGATATATATCTTATTACATTCCCCACATTTTAATTTGACGAAAAGCTTTGTCTGAACAAAAAATTGTAGCATTTTAGCAATTTCATAAAAGAAATAATAATGGCATAACTTAACATTTATTTACTATATATAACATAAACAAATGTTCTAGGCTCATTTGCCTATGATAGTGATCCTTAACTTCATTCATATCTTGACAATACATGTTTCTACCTATTATGTCATTATTCTAAAACCTTCTTCACAATTTACTGAAACTTGACAACATAGTTTGTCACTTAGTATTGTTTTTCTTACTTATTCTAGTTGTTATTAGCTTCAGAATCAGTATTTTGAAGGTTTAGTCCATGTATCTTGTTTCATTATTTACTTTGTTAATACTTATGAGTTAACAATATCTTCATTACTAGTTCTAATAATACAGATTCTAGTATTATTTATACAATATATAATTTGTTTAAATAGTTTACATTAAAAACTGTTCTTTTTACATACAATTATTGACAAGTTTTAGTGTCTCATATTTCTTCTTCTTCTTCATGTTATAATTCAAATTATAACCATTATTATCTAGTTATTATGAGCTTAGTTTCTACTTCATAGGTAGTTTTCACCTTCTATTTACAATTCATGGATTTTACAATGCTTTTTTGTTCTTTCTGTTGTTTAAAACATTATAATGGTACATAACCTTCCTTGTAGGCTTACATTTAGTTTCATTGTTGTTTTATTATTACATTTTCATGTCGCTAGTTTTAATACTCTTCTTGATTTACATTATTCTATTCATAATCATAAATAAAATTTATTATTTGCTTTCATTCTTTTAGTACTTATAAACTAATTATTGTATTATTAATTTTATTTATTGAGTATCCAGTTTATTACTGCAGTATGGAGTATAAGTTTTATCTTTTTTAATGCAGTTTACTGGAGTAAAATCTTCTTATTGATAATACTCTTATCAGATTCATTACATTATTCTTATCTCTTTTTTATTATCTCAGACAATATTTATACTATACAATTTAGTTAATGACTTAGTATTTTATTCTTCATGTATCATGGTCATGAAATGGTTTAAGTTGTGGCCTATTTTATGTAAGGGAAAAACATTACACTGTTTCTAAAATTGCGTTAGTCTTGTGTATACACGATTATATATTAGCATTCCTTTGCAGTATTAGCTATCATAAAATTTCCATTGGTTTAATTATGACTCTTCACTTTTATCAGTAAGAAATATTAATTATAAGATGTTATGTACATACGTAAACTAACTAATACGTTAGTAATCAAAGTGTAATCAAAGTATCACACCAATGTACAGTGACTAGTGTTTGTGAATACTTTTCTGTGGTTTCAAACAACTCCCATTATAACTCCTATTTTTAATGTTAAAAAAAACGTTTAAAAAATGTTTAACGAAATTATGGTTAAACAATTGTAAATAAAGGAATAACTCCTTTCCCTTAACAGAGAAATTATGTAGGCAGATTAAATTCCGTTTACCTTTATTTTAAGAAAATATAGTACTTTCCTGCAAGAAATAATAATAAATTTTATTTTTATTAAAATAGATTATATTGTGTCTGTAATAATATGCTTTATCTACTCGTAATATTAATCAATTTTGTAAAAGAATATAGTTTTTATTTAGACAAGGCTTTATATTTTAAAAAGTGGATTATTTTATTAATACAAAATAAATAATTTTGCAACATCGCATTGTTATTATTTGCATTATTTTGAAATCAACTAAATCTACATTATAAAACTTTAAGTTTTAAATAAACTGTCATATAATGTGGTTAGTTTAGTTTATATCTAAAAATAAGCTACATTGTATTGTACAAAATCCTTCAACACACTCCTAACTCTGTTAAAACTATCTTATACCAAAGTCCTTACCATAGAGTTAATGTTAGTCTTTCCAAGTCTAGTTAGTGCACTTTTTTTTGTGCAACAGTGACCATTTTTATTTCCAAAACTACGTAAGTTATATAAAACAATTGTTGTCCGAAACAGTTGTCAGACTGAGTTGACCAACGTAGAGGTTAACGTCTGAATATTTTTCAGTAGAATTATAATTGTCTAGGTTAAAGCTGCGTTTGTCATTAATACTGATAATATTGATAGAAGCTGCGTCTTGGCCTTTTCACTGTAGCCAATACATTTATCACTTAGTAGACAATTTTGTTTGTTATTGTAAATTAACATTTGTATTCGTGATAGATGCTTATTTTGTTTATAAATATGCAGTCACTATTAAATTGTATTTTTATTGAATCTTCGTATGTTAGAGCAATTTATTTATTTATTTAATAAAAAATTAATTCACTTTCGTTCGTGCATCTCATAATAATAAAAGTCGCCTAATTCAAAATACAGCTTACTTAATACTAGCATTAAGATACAAGAAATTCATTCAACACAGTTAAAAGGTTAGCAGCTTGCTCTTTGGAAAGCTTCATAAGTGTTACCTTGCAGAAAGCAAGACAACATATGTGGACGTATGTTTTTGTACATGTGTGTTATTACCAACAATATACAGCTCTAATAAATGCAAAAACACCTTTGCACTACGAACACTATTTCTTAGATGGCTTTGATGTGGACCTAGGTAACTGCAACAGACCTAGGTAATTGCTAAGTTACCTTTACTAGTAATATTCCCCAGCACCAAAATTAGTAACACGGGTAAAATTTTATTACAGACCTGGCGTATCCTACTCTGTTCGCAGTAAATATCGTTGTAGGGTAGGACAATACGGATAATAAGATCTCTGCGTTTTTTGAACTACAGGTTTCATAAAACCAAATATACCGTCAGCGCTTGAACAGGTCCAAGTATTCAATTTTTCTCAACAGTAATCAAATTATCATTACATACTAAAGAAAAATCCTTACACGTGGCTTTGACCCTGTCTATAATTTGCTTGCCAGACTTCAGACAAAGTTACTCGCAACACAAAAACTCCATTACAAAGTTTTGAGCAAAATATTTATGATGATTTCAGGGCAAATTTTATTGGCTACACCTTAGCCGTAATTTAGAAAATCGTTTTGTGATTAAAATAACAACTTAAAAATTTGTAGGCCTATAGGCCTATATTAAGTTATAGAAACGCATACCTGTTAAGTCAAAATGTCAACTAAATTTGCAAAATATCCTAGGAGACGACATAATTTTAACAAAATTAGGAAAATGACATTGAACATAAGATAATAAAGAAACGTCATTATACACTGCACATGAATATATTATTTTGAGCTGTACAAAGCTCAATCGTTGATTATTTTGCAATCTTCAACATTATGCATATTAGGCTAAACACAAAAACTGTTAATTTGTTTTATAATAAAGTTATATGTAGATATGGACATACAATTTATATGCAATTACTACGGCTAACATAGTTTTATGCTACACTGTATAGTCGTAATGTAGGAAGGACCAGAAAACGATTGAGCGAATGTAATTCAACTTAAAATATTTATAAATATTAAGAATTTTAAATTACAATGTATATAAGAAATGTGAAACCGGGACAGGTGTCTACACATGATCCAAAAAGGAAACTTTTCATCAATGTTAGTTAGGACTACAGTACTATCTTGCCTGGACTAACAACCTTTAATGTTGGTATAAGCTGATGACAGTAAGTACTTGAACACATATAAAACTTATGTTGTTACAAACACCTGTTTCTACTATTACTAATATAATTTAGCGGCAACAGTGGAAACGATTTTTAACTCGAAATTACTTTTGCTAAGTTACTCATTTAGCTACCAAATAGACTCAAATCAAAGATGTTAAAAAACTGTGGATTATGCCCATTACTGTTCATTTGTCTGTAGAATACAAGTTGAAAGAGTTCAATGGAAAAAGCAAATAATGGAAAAATAATTAAAGTCGTATGTTATAAAACCATCCATTTTTAAGACGACATTATGATTTAAGAAAACAACAAACTAAAGAATATGCCTATATTTTACCAAATGAACACTATTCTAAAAGGTAAGTGTTCCATGATTATAAATTAAAAAAAAGTCACTGAATTAGCCTACATCAGATGTAAGAGTTATAAGTGGTGTAAAAAGTAGAATTGCACAAGCATGCGGAGGCTTTTCCAAGAAAAAATATATAAGAGTTGCGTTTTGAGCATATCCATATATGGCTTGGAAATCTAGACTTTGAAATCTAAGACCTACCTTAGAGTTTTTAAGATGAGGCGCTAGAGGAAGGCCTTAAGATTATAGTGGACGGAATGCGTATCTCACAATGAGGTTTTGAAGAGACTGGGTGAAAGAAGGGCGCTGATTGGAGCTACTGCGGTAAGGAGAAATGGTATTGGTTGGTCAACTGCTACGCCATTTAAACTGGTTCGCCATCCTGATTGGGGGAATGTTCAAGGGGCGAAGTGGGAGTCGAAGGACAAGGTGGGAATACATTGGTGAGGTAAAGAATGGAAAAGGTGCATGCTGATTAAGAAACTGTGTGAGGAAGGGAAAAAATTGCAATCCCACTTACCTTTGGTTTCAGGAGAAGAATATAGGTGATAAATATCCTATGTTTTACATACACGTTAGTTACTAAGCACCGTAAAAACACGGAAGACAATGTTTTTTTGTAATCCTAAAGATGAAACACCCTTACTGTATTATGTTGTTACACATAAAGCCATTCAAATTGAAATCAGTTTTACCGTCCATTATACCTTTGATAAAGCGGCTTACAAGATTAATTCCTTTATTCTTTTTTGAAGAAGAAGACCTATAAAAACTGTAAAAAAATCATAAATGAGAATAAAAATATAGATTTGTCTGGTCGATTATTAAGAATAAAGTCAATAACATAGACTACACTATGAAGTATATTAAATGTTTAAGAATAGCATCTGTATAAGGTTGTAATACTAACTAAAGGTAATATTTGAGGGTTACAGAAAATTAGGAAATTTAAATATTTGTGTAATAGAAAGAGCAATGGAAGTTGGCACCCACTACCAATGACACCTATAATCAGTTTATTACTCATTATTCAAGTCCTGTGCATGGAAAATGTTTTCGGCACACTTGAATTCTTTTGTACATTTAAAAAAAATAACTTTTATGGTAAAATTGTTTTAGTTAACGATATCCGTGCATGTCGGAAAAAGTGTCATAACCACCTATAATCAGTTTATTACACATTATTCAAGTCCTGTGCATGGAAAATGTTTTCGCAACACTTGAATTCTTTTGTACATTTTAAAAAAATAACTTTTATGTAACAAATTGTTTTAGTTAATGATATCCGTGCATGTCAGAAAAAGTGTCATAACCACTGCGGCAAACGGAAAAACAAGTTTTTACTATTAAAGTATAGGACATAAGTTGGTTTTCTGCCAAACACACTCGTGAAATATATTTTTGTAATATTTGTTTTGGTTTAATGTGTTACGGTTCTCTGCTACTACATTATTGAAGCAAACATATGCTGCAGCACTTCTGTGCTTCCAAATGTATGGAACAGAATGCCAGTGATTTCGTCTAATACTACTGAATATATTGAATTTTGTAAACCAAATTCTACATCACAACTTGTTTCATGTTTGGAATCATTTGTTTTGTGAGAAAAGAGTCATAGCTGTTATTTACAAAAATGTTTATAAAATGATTACAATTTACTAATACCCTGTTAATATTTATGAAATATTAGTAATTTTACACTAATGCTCATGCAAATTAATGTGGAAAAAGAAGGAATTTCTAATAGCTTATTTTCCTATATATTTCTGCTCTATTTTGTAAGATACGTTTGTTGCATCTTTTACTGCTCAAGTAAATAGGTATTCATAGTAAATGACTGTCTTGCATAAATATAAATACTTCATACGTTTTTTAATTCGTCTCTGGAACACTTTAAACACTTTGAAATTTAAAATGTCTTAAAATAAATGGTCTTCTCAAGTCCCTTTATATGAAAACTTTTAATTATGCAAACAATACTGTGATGCAATATGTAAAGTAACTTGTTGAGTAGTTATTGGTATTATAAATTTGGAAACAAATCTTCTTGAATTTCGTATCTTTGTAAAAGTCACTGTGACCGAAAGCGGATTTGCCAGATTTGATAAATTTATTACACAATATAAATTTATTCTAAAGCTAAATATGATCTTATAAAAGACTCTCTTAATGTCGATGTCAGTTTAAATGGCAACTATTCGTCGCAACTAGGAACTGTGGGCTGAAAAGTTAGGAAACGTCTTTCATTATAAAACGTTCCTTCGTTAAGACAAAAAACAAGAACATCGAATATTTGAGACTGAGAAAATGTTACTTGTTTCCGATGAAAGCTATTTGCTTTTACAAACAGCTAGGTTTAATCTTGCTTGACGATAAAGCGCTCAAAAAGTGTTATGATAAAGTGTCATCTGGTTATAAAACACTCTATTCAGAAAATGATTTGGATATTTTAGGTACACGGGTGTAGGAACTCTTCTTACGCAGAGTAAAAATGAAGAATACGAATGTGTAGATATTTTGTAATTTATGGATATATAAATTTGTGATCTTTCTGTACTAGAAACGTTCTCAACTGGTAATGATATACTTCAATAACCTTTTGCTTCTTGTCATGCACATACAAACGTAAAGGAATTTAGGACTGGTTTTAGACTCGCCAGGTAATTTACATGAAACAAACCCAATTCAAAACTTTGGGCCATTATCAATAATACGGTAGCTAACTGTGATTGTACTACAAAAAACAAGTTTACATCATTTAAAATCTCTTTTTCGTTTTGTGATGAATACATAAAAACAATTTATGAAAAGTAGTTGAAATAAAGCCTAATAGGTTTTACACACTAATAGAAGATATACTAAATACTAAAGATGTTTTGTGCACTGACTTGTTATTTACAACAACGATATTAAAACCATACGTTAGTTACAACTTTGATTTGTTCATGTTACTTTGCGTCAGGATGTGTATTTCATCGGAGATATAAGCACGTATTATAAGCACGGGTTTATAAGCATCATACGCTTATTAAGTTTCTCTGTTTGCCAATCAGTGAACGGGACACTAACGATTCCTGTAAAGGTTCTAAAAAATAAAAATGTGTTCTTTAAAGAAGTGTTTTCCAATTAATATAATTAAAATAAATAAATGATGGATACTAAAACTATCATGTACTCGGGCTGTACGGCTGTGGTCGATTGCTTAAATTTCCGTCTGCAAACGTTTAGGCCACACGTACGGAGAGAATCAGGAAATTTGCTTACCCCCGAACTGTCAGGTGCGTTCGTCCTAATACCTTTCGAAAAATTTTCTTTTCTTTCTTATCTCCACCGAAGATGGTCTCATTAGGTGTGCCCGAAAACTTTAGGGACGAAATTTAAGCAATCAGCCACGGGCCACCAGCCCAGTATCTAATAGTTTTAGTAATACTCACTGCGGCCGTGAATGCCTTCTTAATAAAGAACGTAAAGATACAGAACATTGGGTGTGTACAGTTATACTCTATGTCACTCTAACTAGTCATCCAGTATGAAGAGTGAGATTTTTTCTACGTGTTTTATTAACTTCCTTATGGGATTATACTACTTTTTATTCTGATGACGTTAGTGTCTGTAATGTTTTTACCTCAATGATTATAAGCGTATAAACTTCAGCTTTTTTCAAATTGAAGTGGTAAATTTTTATATATATTTACGGACGTTTTGCAGATTAAAAATTCAGAAAAATATAATATGAATTTATGCCTGGGAAACTGTTTATTGACAAGCATCGTTCATAAGTTTACTTATATTTTTAATTAATGTAAAAAGATTAATGTAATATAACGGCAGAAACGAAATGCCTGTTATTTAGCGATATTGTCGTCGATATTAAACTTTCCGGTGCAGGTGAAATGATTACCATTTGGCTGAAGTTTTTCTTTACCAAGAGCTGTCAATTCTTTCTTGACTGATAGCCATCTTTACTGTAGCAAAGTTGTTATTAGCAAAACTTTTGTTCAATCTTTCGACACACAAAAGTAGTAATACACTTTACGGTTCCGAGTTACACTTAAACGAACGACAGTGGAAACCAATATTAAAGGCGGATTGTGTTTTGTCTCCGAACGCCTACACTTGTGTCCAAAGTAATTTAGAGTACCCGTGTGTTGGCGTAGCTACATGAGTAGAAAACAATTTTTTGAATAGAATACAGTGCTCACTAAAAATTGGATTCATCTGCAAGGGCTTAAATATTACCTGTTAAAATTTTTAATCTTATAACTTATTGCTCATAATTACACAGGATTTCTTCTGCCAGTTGGTTATATTATTATTTTGTTTGCCTTGAATTTTGTAGAAGAAGTCATTACGCCGTCATCAGTAGCTACGATATATTTATTAAAATGCCAATTTAAATTTCGATTTAAATACTTCATTGTTTAATGGTTGTTTCTCTGATCAGCTGTTACTGGTTATATGAAAAACTAGAATGATTATATTTTTTTATAGAATGATTTTTAAGGTTTGAGATAAATTATTTTAAACAAATGAAACACATTCTTAAATAAATTAAGATATTAGAAGTCAAACTTTAAAAACATGTCAACATGTTTAATGTGTATGTCTCGCTTCCTATGAACCAGAGGTCAATTTAAGTCATTATGAAAGTTACAGATCTTGATATTTTCTACAAAGGGGTTCTGTACATTTTGTACGTGCGACAAACACTTTTCGAGATATAGAGCGAACAACGTATACAATGTATGCTGTTTTCTTTTCTAGACAAAGTATCTATGCTGTTTTCTCTTCATTAGATGTAGTATAGAAGCGTGTTCCTTTACACGATTTTCTCTGTAAGTCTAATACTTGGTTAGTCAAAATTTAGAACTCGTCTTCGTCTTCGTTCATTTCTTTGATTTGCAGTTTGCCGTAATGGACTTCTTGAAGGTCTTGATCATCACCTTCAGCTTTGTTCTTAACTGCTTTCATATTTTAGGACTGATCTCATTGCCTTCGATGATATCATAACTGTCGGAAAAATCAACTAAAGTAGCTTCAGGTGTGTAGCATTAAGGCATGAATGTCCATACAATTACCACAAACTATGAAGCATGCTAACCCTAATTTCCTGCACCCGCAGCGTGCAACACAAGCTTTGTTCAATTGCAAAAATCATGTTAAAAAGAGTGTCAGATGCTGGTAGTAATAAAGTTGTGACTGGTTCCAAAACGTTCTTATTTAAAACCCACCCCGACTGTGGATGTACATCTTCCTTAGCCAAATTTACCCCTGGCAACAGACACCGAACGAATTTTGTTGTATTACGGTTACAACACATCCAAGAAATGACATTATCATATGGAAGCCTCCTAACCTTACAACTACTTCTGATAGTTCCGAACCAGTTTAACTAGCAGCCACGTTGTCATGTGCTTTAATGACTAAGGCTGATTGAAAGTAGGCTAACAGTACATGTTTTTTGTTCGTGTAAATTACCATAATCTAGAACACACTTGACTGTCGTAAAAATAGTGTTACGATTACTTGCAGGGTGGTCAGTAAATGGTGGAAATATGACGCGAGATGTTATAAGTCTGTGATTTGTTTAGTTAGACATTCAACAAATCAGGTCCATTCTGGTACACCTGATTCACTTGCCATACATCAATAATACATAGACAATGTCAAACATAACTTTGATTGATACTTCTCTTCACTGTAATTAATGTCTTCAATTTCAATCCTACTCAGCCCAGAGACTCCATGATTGTTGTACATAAGAGGAAGCACACGTAAAACTGCCGCCAAGTCTTTTGACTTAGACTGTTATATAGTTTGCTATAGGTTTATCACTAATGACTGCACTTTCTAGAGTTATTAATTTGATAATTCCAATTACGTATAGTGTATTGTTTCCATCTAATATAGTGATGTCCACATTGTCAGCTGCATATTGCACAAGATGCCAGTCGGTGGTAGAACGGTTGGTTGAATGTGCTAAACGGTAGAAACTTCGTATGCTTTATATACATAGAGTAGAAAAGCTGAAAATTTATAAAGTTTCTACAAGCTGTTTTGATCCATATCTGCGATGTAAAAATACAGAAAGGCCAACCAATAGCTGTAATACAAGTGATCGTCGTCACACTGCAACTATTGTAGCCGTGGCTTATTGTAGTACATTTATGTATTCTACATTTTAGAATTATTTCTTCTACAAAAATTGCAGATTTTCGGGGATTTCTGCACTAATATTGTCGAACATGTTACCGGAAGGTAGCTAGAAGTCGTTGTTAAGAACGGTACTACGAATATCCCCATTTATAATAGTTTCAATTATTCGTAAACGTACTTCTACAGGTTTTGCTTTTTTGATTTCGTTCCAAACTTGACTTACTATAGTCGCAGAAACAAATTATTGTCATTGAGAAAACAATATTTTTTTATTCATTTTGATGTTATTGTCGCATAGTCTAGAACATAATATGTAAGCAAATCTTTCAGCTCCCCAATGTAAACTCACAATCTTCGTAATTTCCTATATATAATAAAAAATATCTTTCATAAATATTGAAAAATATTTTGCTAAATGGTGGGCCTTTCTTAAGCACCAATAAAAGCTTAAGAAAAGCACAAATGTGGTATTATGATATTTTGCATCTACAGCCACTAAATATCACACTCATAGTTCATGGAACTACTTTACTTCTCTTCCGTATCGGTCGCCATGTCCCTCCGCTGCTTGCAGAATTTTTTTTTTAACCGATGTTACTGACGACGTTTTTATTAACCGATCGATATTTCTTATCTTTTTTTCTTATTTCCTTCCTTAGCTTTATTTTCTCATTCGGCACAAAACAAACACAAACTTTAAATTAAATAAACTTGTTACAAGCCGTTTTTTACGTGGAGAGTACTGTGATGAACTCGGATGTGTCGAGTAATCATGTTCTTGATAGATCATAACTCGGATGATCTATCAAGGACATGGACAATTTTCAAAAATCCACAACATCAAACAACTCTGCCGCGCAGAATGATCTCCAAAAGACAGGAAAAGCCTCGCGTACTCTGGCATGTCAAGAGTCACGTAGTCACTCATCGGATCGATATTATTTATTTTCTCAGCGTAGGAATGAGGTTAATAGTAAAGACAGACAATTTTTAAATGTTTGGAAATGGCTGTAATTTTTTAGCCATTCGTGTATTTAATAAAATCATTTACTTCCCATGAAGTTCCGCCAACACACGACTACTCTAAATTACTTTGGGCACAGGTGTGGAGTTGGGTGACAAAAGAAATCCCGCTTTAATATTGGTTTCCACTGTCGTTCGTATAACGGTAACTGGAAACCATAACGTATATTACTACTTTAGTGTGTCGGAAGGTTGAACAAAAATTCTGTTAATAAAATCTTATATACGGTAAAGTTGCCTGTCAGTCATGTAAGTGTTGACAGATGTTAGTAAGAAAAAACATTAGCTAAATACTTAACAGATCCCGCTAAGTTTAGTATCGATGTTTATCTCGCAAAAGTAGCAATTTTAGTTGCCAAACCTTACATTAGTTTTAGATTTTTGTTTTTCTTTCAGGTAAAGATTGGAAATTTATGAACGCTGCTTGTAAATGAACAATTTGCCAGGCAGCAATTAAACTTGTATTGTGTGAAAGTTTCAATCTCCCCAATCTCTGAAAATAAATTTTTGTAAACAGTAGTCTCAGAAATTGTATGTGTTTACAAAAAAAAGTTGTTGTAAAAAACGTGTTTTGCTTTGGTAAGGTAACAATTTACACAATATTCAGAAATAATGAAGAAAGGCTTTTACCTCCTGAGACAAGAGATGTAAAATATTGTGCTGTGCTTTACCTTGATTGTTTGGCTGCCGTTGCACAACCGTTGCAACCTCCGTCTCCTGTAAGCTCCTCAACCTCGTCGTTAGTAGTTTACAGTGGCTGCCTTGGGCTTAGCTGAAACTTGCAGTACCTCATCATATTTATAGATTCTTTATTGCGGCGCAAGGTACATTGTACGTACCCAGTAATTTGGCGTTAAGTATAAATGTATTGATTTGATGGTCGCACTCATCAACGTCTTTGAAAGTGAAAACTGAATAATTGACAACAGATAAAGTTTACAATTAGAACTCTAATGACAGTTTAATAACAAATTACAACAGTAAACAATCGTATACAACAATTCTTATAAGTTTAAAATTTCTAAAATACAACAACGTAACTATCAATAAATTTTCTCTAGTTAACAGTAGTATACTTATTAATACAATTTAATGATTATGAATGTCAGCACAAGGTGTTTTTACAGATCACAATAACAAAAGTTCCGTTAACATATACGAAAAGTTTAGATCCCGGAACTAACTAACTATACTTTTAACTGCACGTATGTATATCCCGGCTGTGGAGTAGTATGTATTAAAAATGTCTGGATGCCGGTAGAACAATCGACTATAACCTGAGACGAGTGTCTGTAAAAGTCAAGAGTATACCCAAATATTGCCCGATTTTAATATATTTTTATTTAATTATAACTTGTAAATTAATTTTTATTAGTCTATTTAATTATATATAAAATGAAGAACGTTTAGTCAAAGAACTTACTTTTATATTTTGCAGATCCGTGTCGAGAATGGTTAGTTTACTGTTGTTGCTTTGTGTGAGCGCGCATGTTTGTGTGCAGTTAAAATTGTTTGTTACAAATATAACAATAATAGTATTGTTAAATTTTCAACCTGTAATTATATCAAATACCGTACTGTATAATGTCCTCTTTGGCCTTAGACATAGATACAAAATGCCTACGCATAGTGAACGCGGCGCAGGTTATGCATTTTGAATACTCTAATTCCTTGCCTACGAAATGTTAGTTCTATATACGCCAATATTGGTAGCCAACTAATCTTGCTCAATGTTAAAAAAAGAATATTAATCTCGATTTAATGAATCCAGAAAAACGGCTAAACATCGAATGTCTCTATAGTACAACGAATCGACATGAAACTTTTTGTACTGTTGAAAATTGTTAAAAATTATATACTTACGTTTTCGTGGTCGCACATTGAGTAAGTAAGATAAAAAATATCTTAAAATGGTCTGCTTAAAGGAGGGAGGATAAAATTTACAAAGAATGCGTATTTTGATTTCATTTTTCATGTGATATTGAATCAAAGAAGCGAGATAAAATAAAAAGACAATTGGAATCAGTGAAGAAAATAACTAAATATCTTTAATTATATAAGATTTTATCATTTTAAAAGTAGCCCAAACTATAACGCCTTCAGTGCTGACGAGTGTACCTTGAAATTCTGTTAAGTATTCCATCAAATTTAAACAGTCATCTCGCAAAGTATTTGAACCCCAAAAATTAGAAACCTACTGTTTATTCAGGTTTATTTAGTACGTTTTTGATGAACTGAATATTTTTCCGTTATTTAAGGAAAATAGGGAAAATTTTCGACTACTACTAAAATTACTAAAACTACTACTACTACTACTACTACTAATACTACTAGTATTATTATTATTATTATTATTATTATTATTATTATTATTATTATTTATTACTATTATTAGTAGCAGTAGCAGAACTGAGAATTTACCGTCTTCTACTTTTTCTTGTCACACTCATTTTCTTATTTGACACATGAAATTTCGCAGATACAATTCTATGAACTGTCCTGTCACTCTTGTTCCCCCTTTCCTGTACTGCGTGTCGTTCTGTCATAGTGGATGTATCAGCAGGGTGTAGGGGTGTGTGGGAGCCCTGCGAAAAAAAATGATTATGATTATTATTATTATTATTATTATTATTATTATAGTTGTTGTTGTTGTTGTCGTCGTCGTCGTTGTTATTAGTATTTACTATAATTTGTATTAGGATAAGAACAAAAATCCTAAACATGTAGACATTTTATTGCAGATCTATATTTATTGCCGCAGCTCTGTATTCAGTATGATTACCTTAAGACGGCACGCTTTAATATACTAGTGTTTGAAAATTAAATTCTTTTTAAATTGTGTATTTAAAAATGGTAATTAACATTTTATATATACATCAACCATACATATGACAAGTTTTGAAAATTAGACGGTATTAAATAAGAAAACATCTTTAATGATTTTAAAATTTAAGAACTCAAGCAATGCTTTAAACGTTTTGTAAATTTAAATGAAAACGAAATGATCAAATTTTAGTTTTATTTACCCAAATTAATTTTTTGTCGTGTAAGGTAATTGGAAGTTTTAGGTGAAATCCCACGTTATATTGTACAAACTTTTTAGATAAAATAATTCTCCTTACGTTTGCTCCTGTCTTACGTTAAATTTATTACTGTTCATATGGCCAACATATATATTTTTTAAAGATTATTTTAAAGTACAAACTTGAAAAGAACACAATAGGACTGTTAAACACCGTAAGCGGCTAAACATAGAACCTATAATTCTTACAGTCGATATGCAAACCAAAATCTGTTACAAACATTATATACATTGAATATATAATTTTTATCGTAATATTCAATAGACGTCCATATCAGCTTTTGGACAATTCTTCCACTGAACATTTCTAGCGAATCATTTGGTGTAATAGAATTACGCTGATTACAACTTGGGCCTATTAGTTTTGGGAAGGCAGATTTTGGGAAACTGTAATTAGTAGTTTGTAAACAAGTACTAACAATATTGAACGAAACTGAATCGTGATTAAACGGTAAGGGTATACGGATAAGTCACTTGAGAAGTTGCTGGGAGGCCATAAACCAATGCAAAGGATATGAACCAGGACAATGGTTATTCTCAACTTTTACAGTGTAGCTTCTAAATATGTTATAAAGAAATTAACTAAAAATACGTCCCATGACCTCTTCAGCACCTGAACTCAGAGTGTGGTATGTGCGGATGTTGAAACGTAATGTCACAAATGCCAACAGCAGCACAGCAAGCGTGCACAGAACTGGAAACAAAAACTAAAAACGTGGGACTAAAAATTAACTTTACTAAAGTACAAAACTAGAGTAGACCGGTCATGTTGCAAGGACAAAAGAATGTATAAACCCGAAGTACAAGCGGTTGAGCATTAAGAGCCTGGTCAAGAAAAACATTAACCGGCCAAGAAGGCAGACGAAGAGAATGACCATAAGTAGAGAACCAGGAACTGGAATAGAGCAGCGGTTGACAAAGATAAGTGGAGAAGAAGGAACTTTTAAAGATAACATTGTGTTTCTGATTCCAAAAGTTGTGAATGAAAAGATCAGAATTTACCAACTCATATTACAGATATGTTGTTTCTCTTTGTTGAGAGAGAAATTAAGTTTTCATGCCCTGAAAGGTGACATTTCAATACATTCACTTAAGCATATTAAATTTCTCATGTCCCTATCAATCGTATAAGCAATTTTTGTTTAAAAAATATAATTGTGTTGATGTAGTTCTACTATATCACTACGTATCCAAAAGTGTGAAGCGTGGTTGCAATGACACCTGAGACCACATTTGTAACAAAATAAATTTAACAACTATAGCAATATATTTTATTGATTAAATAAAAACCATAAAATTTATGTTAGACTTATCAGTATGCTTAGATTAGTTGGTGACTGAATTTTAACATGTCTTAATTTCTATTTTAGATACGAGATATATTTCAGATATTTCTCGTAGAAATATGTCTATAGATACAATTATGGCTCGCGCGGAAGCGTAACTCCCTCTCACCCCTCTCTGTCTCATTAAACTCTTCCTCGCTCTATAATTTTTGTCTGCCTCTGTCTCACTCTAACCGATTTTCTTTATTTTTCCCTTTCCCTTCCTCTCATAGTCTGTTTCTCCCACTCACTGTACAAGAGTCTGAAGGCCGGAAGTGCAGAATACTTAACATATGAAAACACCATGCAGCAAAAGTAACTTGTAAAATAGCAGCCACGTTTCACTGAAAAGCTATAATACTGACCGTGTTGCGGTACTTTTATCGTCGTTGGCATTGCTTTTCAAAAGTCTTTCGTTAGAGACTGTAGATAAGAAGTAGCAGAGACTGATAAACCTTTTATAATACAAAGGTTAATCAGGTCAACAACTTTAACAAATGCTGAATTGAATTAAATTCTTCATTTCTTTCTAGTCTTTGAGTTTACACGTTTTTGTTAAGGGACCAACATTATTGTGGTTTAGCTAAATCGTATTTTATCGTACAGTAAGTGGTTACACAAAAATTAATACTTGACCTGGATCGATGAGAAAGCAAAGGCTTAGTGGGAAAGAAGTTACTAGATTCAGATCCAATATGTGTTAAGTAGAATGACAGCGTTAACTAGACACCTGTCAATTTCAAGCGCTTCTAAACCCATACTCAACACAATAGTTTTGTGTTTCTTTAAAGTAACAGCTTTTAAACGAAAAGCAGTGCAAACTGTAATAAGCCACTTTAAATCGACCTTTTTTTTTTTTTTTTTAAATGAACTCTTTTAATCGCTAAAAATAAATAAACTTAATAGTTTTTTAAGGATTGAAAATACACAGACAAATCAGTAGACAAACTGTGAAACAACAGTATGCGTGGTGAAAATATGTAATTTATAAAAGAAACTTTTAAATACCATAAGTTAACACGTTTTGTAACATAGTTCAGCGAGACGTAGAAAAACAGAATAAACGAATAAAACTTAATTCTTGATACACTTTATAAAATACATTTTTAAATATTATTCAGCATTCCGGATGTTTGCATATCCGAGTAGATGATTATTTCACACCCTGTGATACAGAGTCGTAGTCGTAGATTCACCTAAAAAAAAACAGTTATTATTTAATTAAAAGTCTCTGAAATACTTGTTATTCTGGTTCCCCTGGTTTTAATAAGTAGGCCTATTTTTCAAATGTTTGTTTTGTTTTGTAATCTTTTTATTAGTTAGGAAAGTAATGCATTTTAATTTAATTTAATTTTTCTTACTAATATTAATTTTTTTATAATTTTAAATAATTAGTAGTAATTACTGAAGGTGTTTTTGATTCCACGAATCCACGGCTGGCGTCGTAATTGTAAGAACTACTGTCCAGGCCATTCGACCGTGGTTCCAAACAGACGTTTCAACATCGCCTTTGCATCAATACTGTGGTGATACTGACGGGTATCTTGTTAGTACGAAATTAAGTCTTTTAGACACTAAAGATGGCCTCCAATGACGAGGTTTGAACAGACCACGGCCTAACAGCCAAGACAGTATTCATTGTTCTTACAATGAAGATTTTATTTTTCTGTTATTTTCTTTGTAAAGACTGCATGATTAAACATTTTAAAACATTTTGAACCCAATACAGACGTAGCATTTTTAAAATGTTATTTACTGTATTTTATAAATTAAATTTTAAATTTTAACAGAATACGTAAGTACATGGAGTATTAAGTATCCTTGATGTAATTATTATTGACTACCAAATATACGTAACGAAGGAATTAAAAATCAGTACTTAAAAATTGCAAATTCTGAAGCATAACAAATAGCACATTAGTTTACGAAATAAGAATAAGAATAATCTTTAAGTAGTATAAAGTAATCTGTTCATTCTATCATCACATTCTATTCTATCTACACATAATGACTTGAAGTTTCGAAAGTCCACATACTTACCTAACTTATATTACATGAAAAGCAACATACATCATCCACTAACGGTGCCTTATTCCATTTTGCAATGTAAATTTCTGTAAGATTTCACGTAATTGTCTCCAAGCTCTTATCGTAATTTCTGAATGTTTTACAAAACATAAACATCTAAAAAACTTAAAAATATGCTTCACGAGACACTTAAAAAATCTATTTTTCTAATTTGGTTTTAGTATTAACGGTTTACTTATTATTGAGTCCGTGTTAGACATACGCTGAATAGTCTCTAAAAAATCTCTCATAATGTATTAATAAAACTTTTACCCTCCATGTGACAACATTTTTTCTGAAGAGAATATACTGATTTCACGGATGACGAAACGGCTAGTTCAATAAAGTAATTGAACTACTCGGACATATAAAACGACACTTCAGCAACGACCATCTAAATGTCAGCTATCCAACAATTAATTAACAGTGGATTAATACTATTACGATGGTCTACTTTATCGTCGTATATTACAGTAGAAAACAAAATACAGGACACAAATAAAGTCACTAAAAACCAGCTTTAATTATCACAATTAAGAGTTTGCATTCAACAAATTATTCAAAAGATTATTCTCGTACAACAATTCAAGTTAATCTGTCCACACAAATGTCAACTATTATCCCGCACTATAATCACGTTTACTAATACACCACTTGAAACGCACTGTGTAAATCGCCCAACAATAACTAAACCTCACTTGAATAAACAGCCACTTAAACTGAATTGACCGTCGCTGAATGCCTATATTTATTTCCCGCTGATATTCCAGAATAATCTGTCAATTTGTATGACGTGTTAGACAAACAGGCGCTCTCAAAAATCCACTAGAAATAGTGTCCATGAACGCACTGCACTGACCGGTATAGTCTGGAATAAACTCGATAGTTGACACGTAATTGTCTTTCATCGCAATTCTAAGTAGCAGCAATATGTACGCACACACACATTACAGTTGGGATAGCCGAGATACTTGTAGAACATTCCGTATTACGTAACACGTTTTCCGCATTTCGTAACAAAGCCCCCTCCTTAAGCCTGTTCGTTCCGAACTGGCAAATCGTCTCTGAAGTAATAGATAGCAAGCGATCTAGGTGGACGACCTTGAACTTTCGCTGTCCTTCCTGCTGAATCCGATAAACAACATCGTTTAGTCTTTTTTCACAGTGTAAAGTCAGTCTGAAGTTTAGGTTAGGGACCACGACGGCGCTTTCGGTTGTCAAGGCGTTCCATCATGCATCTCCTTCAAAAGAAGACTGCACTTTACTTCGGAAAACTATCAATTGCATGGCCACGTCTCGTCCATTTGCACTTTTCCAAGCGCTTCAGTAATCCGTTCTGTAAGGTAAGAGATTCCCACGTTCTGTAAGGTAAGAGACTCCCATTGTGCCCAGTAGCCTTTCAGGACTTCGGAACCATGGCAGATATCTTGCCAATCCTGGCGGCGACCTTCTGTTAAGATCTGTCCAATGTCTTCATCAGTCATCTGTTCTTGTCGACAATCTTGTGTCGTCCAGCAGTCTGGCAGGAAATCTACAGTGATGGCTTGAACATGTTCGCTTGCGTTTTTTTCTTCCTTTGTGTGGCAATGTCGGCAGTTTTCCGGGCACGGTCTTCGTGATAAGCCATTTGCATTACCATGCAGGCACCCCCGCCGATGTTGTACCTTGACGCTGTACTCTTGCAGACGTTCTAGCTACCTAGCCAACTGCCCTTCCGGATTTTTAAATCTCAAGAGCCACGCAAGGGAGTTCTAAATGCTTGATCACACTCTCTCGACCACTGGAAGTTTCGTTTATTTTTCGTTAGCTCATGTAGTGATTTACCAATAGTAGCGAAGCCTTTTACAAAACGTCTGTAATATGAGCACAACCCCAGGAAACTCCAAACTTCGTGTCCAGCGCTCTTGTGGCAGCCATTCCAAACTTAGGAACCTCCTCTTTCTAATGGCCAATGACTGATTCCGTGACAATGCTTGAGAACTGAAAAATTGCGTCATGAAATAGGTTCATTCTTTTTGAACACTTGTAAGGAAATAAAGCTTGATCATGTGTATAACACTTGTAATTTGGTGGTAATTTTGTATTATTTTTTCTTATAAAATATTGCGTTATGAAATCGGTTCATTCTTTTGAATAACGCTATATATGTTTAACTTAAGAAAACATGCTCTTAGAATACACAGTTATATTTATTTTTATGTATACACAATAATGTGAACAAGGACAAATTTTATACAAAATAAATTTAGTCTCTTTTAAGACCCTTTACAAATAAGTACACAAAAGAATTTTAATGTTTAGTATAACCTCTTCTGGCCTTTATTATTAGGTCACCGGCTATTATTAATTTGAAATGAACAGCTGTCTTGTAGTCTGATATCAGCATGAAGCAAGTCTTTTGGAAGATGGTAACTAGTCTTAGAAATCTTTACATATGAGTAATAAGCTTATTATCTCTAGCATGTTTAAGTATGGTTTGGTTTTGACCACATTGTCGTTTACCTTTATGACAATGTAAAATTAAATAAATTTTGTTTATAATCGTATAATTTCATTAGCTAATCCTAAATTTATTTTACATCTTGCACCAATCTGACCTTGTGTACATTATATTCATAAAAATTATGAGACCGAACCATTTATGTTAGGATATATATAATTTCCAAATGCTTACAACGTTCCAGAGATAGCTGAAACATGCTTATGAATTATACACATTTAGTATCAGAACCAGTCATCCACATATTAAACACCTCTGTAACTGAGTACTAGAAGAAGGAAGAAGCATAACTTGATTATGTAGTATACTACAATACTAAAATAGTAGTATTCTACTAACAGCTTTCAATAACTTCACACATTTTTACTTTATTAATAGCTATGAATCTCTTACGCCGAATAACTGTTTTAAAACCTTAGAACAGTTTTGAGTCAGACTTGAGTTTTGGAAGCTACATTTCGTCAGTAGATTTAGGCCAAACACTAACATTGTACCCGAGTACAATCGGAAGTACTGCTGCACATATGTTCTCTGTAGCATAGAACCATAACACATTATATTAAAGCAAACAAACATTCCAAAAATATATTTCACGAGTGTGTTGGCAGATAACCAACTTGTGTGCCATGTTAATGGCAAACACTGGTGCTTTCCATTTGCCGCAGCCATTACAACAGTTTTCCTGTTATGCACGTAACATGAATAACCAAAACATGCGTTTCATAATAGTTATTTCTCAATGTTGTACAACAAAAAAACAAGTATATCGGTGTCGGCGTTGATCAAAAAACTATCAACTGAAAACTGTAATCAATCGCAAATATTGACTACTGGTGTCATTGGCACACTGTATGTTCACACACGTTCTCAGTACGCTATATTCTTCCCCCTGGTTTAGACAGATTGAATAGATTGGTATTCCCTTGTTTTCCCTTCTGTTAACTTGTCTTCTTTGTTTTTTCTTTGTCCAATTTTTTGACTAAAATTTCTGTAGGTAATTTGTGATAGGCTAACTCTTTATTTTATCCGTTTTTCCGAACTTTTAAACATCTAAGCAATTTTATTTTTATTTTTTGGCTTGTATGTCTGAATTTAGACTAATGTGATTTCGTAAATGTTTCCAGTGGTCTACTACAAAAACTACATTTGGAATTCACCCGTCTCTTATTCATTCCAGTCCGGACTTACAATGCGGTAAACGTATTCTTTCTATAATTAGACAGATTTCTGCTTCATCACTGACAGCATAATATTTGCAGTGAAAAAGCTAAGCTGAACGTTTATATTTCAAAATTCAACATTCAAACCAACATGTATTTTAAAGTAACTTTCTTTCTTACAGCACATTCCATCACATTTTTAAACCATCACTGTTAGCTGTGACTATTATATAACTAATGTTTCTTTCAAATAAGACAGGAATGCGCCCACACGTAGTAAACGGATGCTTAGAGCATTCTAATATGCTGTAGGTTATTACAAACGATCATAAGTGGCTTGTTGTTTGAGTTTAATAATCGAAATTGTGGATCAGTAGGGACCACTTTACTTTCCCGTAGAATAGTGACATATTGTAATATATAGAAATATAGTTAAAGAGAGAATGAGAAAATGAAAGGACGGAATCTAAAAAAGGGGGAAGAAAGAGTCAATTTCGAAGGTCTGACCTAACTTTAATATGTCTCTTACCTTGGTTTCCGTACACTTGTTTTCTTTTAGTCAAAACACCTTGTTTTCTTGTTATTTAAACGAGTTAATTCCTTTTCAAATTGGTTAACAACTAAGTCATAGACATGGGTTTTAGTTATACGATATAGTAGGTATTACGTATCTAGAAATTTTGTGGATTTGCTTTTTGCTTTTTGCTATAATGACGGACGATTGCAGGATAATGTTTTACTAAGCTGTTGGTCTCCCGCGCAGAACAATGTTGGGTCCGTTTTATTTTAACGTGTGTTTTACATTGATCTCATCAATCAGCATAGTAACTGAGATATTGAGTATAAACAAAGCGTTACAAAATACAAAATCTTAAGTTAATTTTAATGTATGCACTGTGTATTTTAGATCTATGTGTAATGTGTAGTTTTATAAAAGTGATGATTTTGAAGGAAATGATTACGTTGTCAAATAAGCTTCTTTCCAATAAGTTTTTTACGTATTAGTTGTCTAATGTTGCATATTTTCGTCTTTATTCTCCTCCTCATCCTCGTTGTCGCTACTCTTTGTCTTCTTCTACTTCTTCAGTTTCTTCTTCTTGCTCTGGTACTTGTACTTGTACTTGCTCTGGTACTAATTGATTGACTCAACTCACCTTATTTCCGGCTTAATAATATTCCTCGTTCATTTGGGTTTATAAAAGTCGAATTATTTTGTAAATTAGACCTACGAGGTCATGCAAAATCTCAGTTCCCGCGCTACTGAAGATGTCCGTCGTGGGTAAGGCTGAAACATCTAGTGTTAACTGTGTTATAATTTGGACCACGACGACCAAATAGTCCTGTGTATTATAATAATAAAGACAACCCCGGTCGTGACAGCTTCGTTTATTCACTGTATAATTTTATTTTTAATTATTTAGCCAATTTTTTATTTTTTGTATTCTTTTTATATAGCCTAAAGGTACCATATAATGTTAATTTTTTATATTCTTCAAGCGATCGATTTCGGTCACAGACCATCGTCAGGTTATATAGCACATTTGTGTTCACAATATTATAAAACACTATTATTCATAAAAACGAGTTTGTAGACATTGGTAATTTTGATACATATGTTGTTGTACTAACAATGTCTACAAATTCGTTTTTATAAATAATAGGGTTTTATAATATTGTGAACACAAATGTGCTATATAACCTGACGATGGTCTGTGACCGAAAAGGATCGATTTAAGAATATAAATAATAACATTATATGGTATCTTTAGGCTATATAAAAAGAATACAAAAAATAAAAAATTGAATTATAGGTACCATTAATAAAAAAAAATATGTGTAAGTATAAAATACCTCACATTATCATTAATTACTTAGCCGTTTCAGCCATGTTGAGTTGAATATTATCAATGAAACGTGACCACTAAGATTTATATAATAATATAATTAAATAGTAGGCCTATGCTAGGACGGTATAAGAAACTTTACTCGCACACCAGGGAGTAATAATGTGCAATCGTCACAAACCCATGAAGTAAATGAATTTAAAAGTAAAAACAACTTACAACTCACTTAAAAATAAATTTTAATATGTAAAACGTAGCATAAACTTTACGATTAGGTTTAGAATTAGATGTCCAATTTTGATTTTCTTTTAGTAGTAGCTTGATTAAGACAATTATGAACTAATCAAGGAGGCAGACGCTAACGGTGACCGAAAGTACGGAACGGGAAATTGAGTCCGAGGAATTGCGGACAGTCGCGGTAGACAAATATTAGTGAACAATGCAAAACTGGAAAGAAGAACCGTGACTATGATATCTAAACTTGTTTTTGACAGAGATCATCTTTTAACAAAGCATATTGGGGATACTCCGTTTCTTTTCGTTGAAATAGAAAGTCAATTATCATATGCTGGACGCTGAGATTTCAATACGTACGCGCACATTCACTTAAGCCTCATAAATTTCCCTGTCACCGTAATTCATATATGTTTATTTAAAAATAGTCGTTGCGCATGGGACATAAATGATTATTTAAGCCATTTGAAATTGAAACGTATATCTTCGTGTTTTGACGTGTTTCTATTATATATATATCTTCTTATCCACAAATGTGGCGTCAATTGGCCTGAGACATACAGTGTTCTGAAATAAATTGGACAACTGTGACAATATTTTTTTATTGTTTAAATAAAGCCATTTATCAGTATGCTTACATTAGTTGGTGATTGAATTTGAACATGCTTCAAGTGTTCACATACAAAGATGTCAGCAAATGCAATTATAATTTTAGGCGAAATTCTTAGAGTATTCTAATATCTTGTGTGTGTGTGTGTGTGTGTGTGTGTGTGTGTGTGTGTGTGTGTGTGTGTGTGTGTGTGTCTACCTTCCTCTCCATCTCGTCTCTCTTTACTTTTCTTTTCCCTTTCTTTTCTTTTTTGCCTGACAATGTCTCTATCTCACTCCCTTCCTGTTTCTTCTTCTTACTCTAATTCTCTCTCTCTCTCTCTCTCTCTCTCTCTCTCTCTCTCTCTCTCTCTCTCTCTCTCTCTCTCTCTCTCTCTCTCTCTCTTTTTGTCACTATGTAAGAGACTGAAGATCAAAAATGAAGCATAGGCCTACCTAGCACTACTTAGTTATAAATATTGTGTTCCGTAAGGCTACTTAAGGCTACATCTCTTGACGAAGATATTGTTTGTGCGCTAATTATGATCTAATATAGATGCGTTTAGTCTCAATACCATGTCTGTTTTGCGATCTTTTGATAATGAGAAATATCACCACAGTGACGGATATACGATGACGAGAGGTAAAGTTGATGCAGCAAAGAGAAATTCATTGAAGTATATATTTCAAATGGGTAATAGATTTTCAGAGGATGAAAGTCATTAGTATAACTTTAGCAAGATTCTTAGTAAAAAAATAGATCTTACAGAATCCAAGAAACATTAGTATGAAGGAGAGGAGATATCTTATAAAATATTCTGTATGGAGTGCGATTCTGTATGGACGTGAAATACAGACACAATTGGAATAAGGAACAAAGAACGAGTACACGTCTCTGAGACTTGGTGCTGGAAGAGAATCCAAGGATTGTCATGATGGAATCAAGTAAGCAATTATAAGTAATTTAAGTTGTTAAATGAATAACTAAGTTTATGGTTAAAGCACATTCAGGAGGAAACGCTGTCAGACTGCAATACTAGAGGGGAAAATTCATTAAAAATTTCTTAAGGCAAGATCAAGAGAGAAGTATCTGAAACATATGGCTGTAGAAATAGGGTTTGGTGATACATTTGTTTCAAGAAGAAAGCGATCAGCATAGAAATTAAATTATACCAAAACATGGCCGCCCATCGATCTGCGGATCGAGAATGCAACATATAATTGACAATTTCCAATTTTTAGTCTATGTCCATAACAGAATAAATCAATCAATTGAATCGAAGACTGAGAAGAAAAAACAACGAAGAAGAGGAAAAAGAAGCACAACAACAATAACAACAACAATAAGATGATGATGATGAAGAATAAGAAGAAGAAGAAGAAGAAGAAGAAGAAGAAGAAGAAGAAGAAGAAGAAGAAGAAGAAGAAGAAGAAGAAGAAGAAGAAGAAGAAGAAGAACCAAACTCATGTCATAATATGTTTTAATTCTACATGCGGCTTGGTACACTTAATCATTTAGAGCGTTTTTATTATCACTGTGATAGAACGTAATGGATTATTGCTATTTTAAAGAAGGAAAGAAGACTGCCATGCAATCTGTAATGTTGATAAAATGTAAATTTGTGATCGGTTCCTTACCTTCAGTGTTGTTTTATTAGTCCTTACTCTAGCTTATTACTTTACTCTCGTAAAGTTACTAACATTAACGTTACTAGAAGCGTACTAACCAAAGAGTGGGCTGTGTTATAATAGCGAGTGAAATTGTAATTACTTTAGTAGAATATTTGTGTTCAAGTCAGTTCAAAGGCGAATATCATTCAGCTTCACCTTAATCAAACTTGTTGTTAAGAAGGTACAGAAGTTTTATAACAGTCCATGTAACTCCACAGCGAATCAAACATATTAAACACAATCTTCTGATCTCTAAGTAATCAGGGGTCGTCTCAAGGTAAACAGTGAATTAAGAAAATAAAATCCCATCAGCAACAAAAACAATACAGCAAGTTTATCGATTAAATTAGGTCTAACAACAATAAAAAACTAAGAAGGCTATCATTATGAGTAGGAGAAGTTCCACCTCTGCTTGTAAATGTAAAAAAAAAAAATAATTTGACTAATCTTCTCTTCAACAGAAGTATCCTCAACTAATAAACGAGTTTACAGGGTACTCTATTTTATAGTTGATAGTATGTTTTTAAATGAAATATAATTTACATTATATGTAAACGAAGGTATCCAATAAAACCTAACACTATTAAGGCGCATCAATTTATTTTAAAAGAAACAAGGAATGTGGGCGCAATTAATTAAAAAAACATAGTAGCTATGTGGCAACGATATTGGAGAGGAATGTGAAGTTAATGGAAGAATTCTTAGAGGAAAACCAAGGGAGAAATACCTGAATCTTACGTATGGTGTTGGGGACGTACAAATGTTTCAAGGAGAAGGCGATCAACCGGGAAATCTAATAACTACAGAAGCTGATCGTCAACCAACCTTCGGTTTGAAACAGACCGTTTTCTTATTGACAATTAGTAAGTTACAACCTACATCGATAACAGAGTAATAAATAAATCCGATAAAAGTTTCAGGCTTGTAAAAGAAATATTTACTCATCTCTTTCTCCCAAATTAAGAAAACAGAAAGAAAACTCCTCACGTCAAATTCTATTTATTTCTACGTACGACGTAAACATTTGGAAATTTAGGAATTGTTATGGTTACTGTAGATACAGAATATTAAGGCGACCCAAGCGTTTATCACACATGAGGACAACGACCACGTTTGAATCCAGTTTCCCTTTTTCTACTGTTGGAAACAGTGGTGCAGATACTCTCCTATAACATAAGCCAACTCACATTTCATTTTTAACAGTCAGACTGGTAAATATAAAAGTTATATTACGATATCCGACGGTTCAGACTTTCAAACAATCTTATTTGATCTGTCACTTCTCATCGTTAGGCTAAAAATTTTAGAAATACCTTAGTAAATGATAGTAAGGATGTTGCAAAATGCAATGACATTTATTTAACGGTAAACAAGAGATACAAAATGTAAAGAAGCACACACACCACACACACGCTCGTGCGCGAGAATAATTGAATAATTCTTTTTCCAAACGACTCTATTTCTTATGACAAATAGTCGTTGTTAACTATATAACGTTATATAAGTGTTGCCTTCGGCTACCGCTGCGTCTACATGACCAGTTTCGGTAATTTTATTTTTACAGTCGTCTTTGTGCAAGTTGCGTGTACCCATAGCTTCTTCAGGTTCATTCCTTCAGCTATGTTTTTCACCCTCATTATTCTGTTCCTTTTATGTTACGCTAATTTGACTATCACAACGTCACAACAAACAAAACCTGCGTCTTTTGTTATGAGTTAAACATTTGCATTCCTCTTTTGAGTTTTACACTTAATTTATATTTTTTTATGACTCCCATGTATACCACCGAAGTATCTTAGGAGTAGGCAGGTTAGGCTGCTTTATGTGAGCCATACTGCATACAAGGAAGGCAGTGTGACCAGCACTACGTTTCAGCCGTCCATTATTATCCCAGGTACTCATTTTCAACAGGCTGAGTCGTCCTGGGGGCTGAAAAATACACCTTGATTTTATAGAGCGGACTCGGGAAACGAACCCGGGACCTCTAGATTAGTAGCCAGGTGTCATACCCACTGGTCTACTGAGCCGCCTTAATTTATATTTCCAGCTGTAATACACTAAGACGTCATTGCAGAAAAGAATAACATTTTTTTTTCAATTATTGACGGGGGACGGGATCAGAACTGAAATATCCTAGATACCAGTTTTAAAGCTGTCCGAGATTTGAAATACCTAGCCATCAAAGTAACTGACAACATTTAAATGACTCAGTAAATATGAAGTGGAATCATAAAAGCACTCTACTCGCTAAAATTCTGCAAAGGGTTAACTTAAGTTATTTAACGGAAAATTAATGTATCCTGTTCAAGGCGATATTACGACCTGCCGCCGTATATGACTGAGAAACATGGACGCTTACAGACTGAAGAGACTATGTATATCGAGTACTGAGGATAGCTTCTGGCCCAGTTAGAAGTAAATACATGGCATATCCGGTTTAACTGGACACTGTAATAACTATACAAAGTAGCTGTGTCACGAGGCTACAAAGCTACACGGCAGGCCGTATAGAGCAGCAAGTAACTTCTCAATAACCAAGCAAATAATGAAGAGGCAGTCGCTGGTTATCAGAAGAAGGGAGAACACGGAGCCCGCTGGCATAACGACTGACGTCACGCTGAGACCCTTCTTATGATAACCATTTGGTAAACAGCAACGGGAAATCGAGACTGTTGGAGGATAATGTGAAAGGGGATCAAAATTCAGTGTGAGCCGTAGGATAAAACGTGAGGGTTTCCTTATACCCATCTTTCATACAGACATAATGCCATTTTATTACTACTAATTTACATTTGTATTTCGTCGTTTCGCTAATATACGTTTTTTCCTAAAATTAATTCAAAGTAATTATCTTGTGTATTTATGAATAAGCGATCAGCGTACTACAACAGTTTTTTCGTACATAAGACCTACGCCCACAGATAACATGCAGTACGTGCCTTTCAATAATTTTTATAGGAAATATCTTCTATACATCCTACACTAATATGTTATTTTTGTAAACGTTCACTATATAATAAAATAAGGCTTCTTCATGATTTTAAATATTTTTGTTTCTATTGTTGTTGAGATTATGTTTTACAAATCTTTTACAAGGTTGGGTGACATTTTGATTTAAAAATTACTCATAGATAAATTTCCTAATATATGCTAACAGTATAAGCCCCTTGTTATATTCAAACATACGTTTTTGAGTAACAGCTTAATCAATAAAATCAATTTTACCTATGATCTGTAAAATGTATCCCAAAATTTGAGCATTTTGCATAACACTTAGTAATGGAGTTTTTGTGTAGAAGGTTACTTTACTAACTATCTTACAACTAAATAGTCGAAGAGCTTAAAACACGTGTAAGGATGGTTCACTATTTGCTGATTTTGTAATTAGTTTAGAGAATAGTTCATCCCGTAAATCTGCACAAGCGCAGACATTTATATTCGTTTAAACTAGTTGTTCGCTAAGTGCAGAGAGTTTATTGCCTCACCGGTGACGATATTTTAGTGCCGTCATAGTACGCTAGGTCTGTAATAAAACTTCTGCTCGTGTAAATAGTTCTGCTGCTGGGGAATATTATTGGGTCAGAGAGAGAACGGTAACTTTGCGATTCCTATGCATTCAGCTGGCCCCATGTCAACACCTCCTATAAAAATACAGAGCTCGCAGTGAAGAATTGTCCTACATTTATTACAACTGTATTACCGCGAAAGTACTTAATGTAACTACTACATATACATACAGATGCTGATATACAATGTAATTGCAGCTGAGGAGTTTGATGTAAACTTACTGGTAACTTTTACATTTACCGGCTAAAAATAACCGATACAAAACCGTGCTATTTTGTTGTTATTCTATCAGTCTCTAACACGTTGCTAACTTTGTGGCCATATTGGATTCCATAGTTTGTATTTTACAGTTAGGTAATGTGATGTCCGGCAAATTAGGCAATTTTTAACGTTTTTTAATACATAATCAGAATTGAATTAACGTTTATCTAAGGAATAACACAGACTACTCTAAAGTGATTGGTTTGTTCGAGAAGTTGGGTGAGTCTGAAATTTATATACTGACTGTTTCCAAACTATACAGATTAGTTGCTAATGAGAGAAGTGAATTATTACTATTATAACATTTGTTTTCCTTGAATATGATATTCTGTTCGATGAAGTTTATTACTGAGTAACACGGTTATATGAAAGATTGGTAATATTCGGATATTTTACATTTTTGTTTTAATAATAGTTCCAGAAAAAGGTAATATTTATAGCAGAATAATGTGTATCAATTGCATTTTTTCCCAAAACATACAAGCACAGACGACCTTTCCATTTATTTACAAAAAAATTGTAAAGTTTACTTATTTGCAAGATATGTCCTCCTGCGGTCTTTTCTTACTACCAAGAATGAAAACATACATCAAAGAGCAGTTTTACCGGAGCGTTGATGATGAAGGCTACTCCGAGAACTACATTCCGAAATTATTTTGAAGACAGAAAAAATCCGTTACCATAATTGCGTTAGGTACAGCCGGTAGAAATTGTTATGAATGCGGCTGTATACATACAATAAACGAATAAACATGTAATAGTTATCCATGATTATTAAAAATAACTGACATTGGTACAATTTACTGATGATGACAAATACAATTTTTTAGCGAGTTGCTGAATGGCGGAATGTGAAAAGCAATAGAAGCAACTGGAATCACTGATATTCAGCAACGTAGAAAAATACAATGATACTGATAAATTATATTAACGTTAGTTTTAGTGTTGGCCAACTAACATTGAAAGCAATTCTGTACACAATTGTTTTGTTTATCATTGAACAGAATGAGGGAAATGACTTAAGAAAGCGAAGTGTTGTAAGCAAGACATTAAACCTCACATTAATTCTATAGTAAACACTTCTTTAAAGGATAGCTTTAACACAGTTTGGAAGATGTCGAGATCTTTTATATTATAAATTAATTTACTGACAATCTTAGTTTAGTTGGACCATATAATTACAGAATTAAATTTGCTTGTACTTAAAGTAGGTACGATTTAAGTTTGTTTAGTGTATATTAACACGATTGTCCACCTTTTCAAAAATAAAATGTTTCTTAAATAACAAATTATTGTCTTATATAAATTATGATTGGTTATTAAAGCAAACAAATTAATAATCACCAGTCAAGAATCAATGAACAAAGTCAATGAGCAATATGCAAATGAGCTATTATAACGAAGACTAATCGAGCAAATAAATGTATTATATTGATTCGTGTTTATAAAAGGAAATTAGAGTTTTAGAAACATGTATGGGGTAATTTTCAGGTGTTAACTATAATAATTACATTAGAAGGTTAAATATAACAAATAAATAGAGCATAAATGATTGTTAAAAATTATTGATTATAAGGATTAAGACTTATTTCATGGTTATCTATGCTGTACAATAAAGTGTATTCTGCTGCACCAGGGAAATTAGATTTTGAAATAAAATTGGTAAAACTGCACTCATAACAGAGGTCACTGTTGACTAGCAAACTGAGCTTAAGTTTCAGTAAAAATAAAAGAATTATTTTATGCAAGTTTTTTCATATGTTTTCCAAACACGGGATCCAATAAATATTGGCATTAAAGTGTTAAGCGGAAGCATTAAGGCACTGCGTATTAACATAATAACTAAGATTTTTATGTTACAAGAAAGTATAAAGAGTCTATCCAAAAGTTTTTTGTATAGATGCAAATTGTGTAAAATTGGAAGAAAGCAGGCGCGCACACTGGTTACCGTAGACTCTCATATTTCTGTACACCGTTGTTACCCAACAAAGGTGCGTTAAGCACGTTACTTTTGTTTAGGCCATAATTGGATCTCCTTGATGTTTTCGGTTTTATTTTTGTTGAAATTTATTGTGTCACCTGTAAAATAGTGATAACTTATTTAAATTAGGTTATATTTTAAGTGAGTACTATATTGTAAATTAGGTTAGGTACAATTCTTTGCAGTCAAAAGACTAATTTATTTTTTTCTGATTATTATAAAACTTATTGTTTTAAATTATATAGTAAGGCTTTATTTATTGTGTCATACACAGGATACGCAATATTAAAACTTTTGCAAAGTGGATACCATAAGGTGCAACTAAGACTATCATTATAGTAATAGTCTATCCTTCCATAACTATTACATCTTTGTTTTCACTATTTGTTTTGTCCACTGTTGTATCGTCTAATATTTGTTTCTATTCTTGTTTTCCATTCTTAGCAAATAAACCTTTACGTCTTTTTGTCATTTTTATCAGATTCTGCTTTCTATTCTTTACTGATTCAAGATTGCTTTCCCGTCTTTCTTGTTTATTTTCTTCGTGTGATTGTCTTTTCTTTCTTCCACGGGGTGCTACAGTCCATACTGAGCCTTAATGTCCTCTACGTGTCATAATGTCCTGAAGCCACTTGCTAGCTTCTCACTCTAAGAAGCGTCTCTTAGCATCTCGCCGAACGTCGTTTAGGGTATTCGTGTAAAATTACTTCGCTCTATATCTATCCTTCCTGGCTTTTAAACTATAACCTTACGTAGTCTACGTGCTGGGTTCTTTGTATACTTATTGCAGTTTGCAAGTAAAGCACATGCACATCCAACATTACCTCTAACCTGGCTAAACATTTTCCTCATTACTCGGTGCCCATCAACAGAACAGCCACCTCTTTAAGCGTGGTAGACCATATCCATATTGATCCAACAATAACGTGTAAATTTCATTCAGCCTCTGACGGTTAGAGTTTTTAATATTTCCATATACTTTGTCTAAATAATTGCTTTCGTGTTTATTTATTCTCCTGTTTTACAGTTCTAATTTTATATGTATCTGATTGCATGACAAAATATTAATATTGCAGTATTGTAAAAATTATTTATGAAAGTCGTTATCTAAATGAAAATGGAACTTCAAATATATTTTGTAGTTTATAACCAAAACTATAATTATTCTATAATTATTTTCAAATAAATAAATGAATTTAAAGGCCTGAGTTAATTGCAAGTAATAATAATGTTAATAGTAAGTAGTTAGTGCTCATTATGAATAACTAACACATCCAAGAACGATGCTGTTAAATTATTTAGATACTCAAAAAATTCCATTAGAGTTATTTTTTAACATGTTGCAAAATAACAAAGGTATCATCGACGTACCTAACCCAAGGCTTAGGTTTGTTGTTGCTATCGTTAAATGCACGTGTCCGTAACCAATCCATCTATACGTTAGCCAGCTCACAAGATAGTGATGAGCCCATCGGGAGTCTTTCCTTCTGAGACTGCAGCCCATCTTTGAACTGAAAGTAAACTGATTTAAGAAATAATTCTAATACTTTCATAACACCTGCCATCGGTAAATCTGTTCGTGTTGACAGTGTTAAGCCTTCCTCCAGCCGTCCTATCACAATGTGTGAAGTATCGCTAACAGAAATTGACCACATCAAGACTTACTAGAAAATCATTATTATCCAACAGAGAATTCCTAATAATTACACTTAAAATAAATTACACCTAAAAGTAATACGTATTATTAAGTAATAGAGAGACGTGTATTTGACGATCACATCGACAAACCTAAGCTTTGGGTTAGGTTCGTCGATGACATCTTTGTTATTTAGCAATATGGTAAAGAAAAACTAATGAAACGTTTAGAGTATCGTAATAATTTAATTCCTTTCATTTTTGTATTAATTTTTAGTGTAATCTTTAAACAACAGAAAATATAAAAACTCAGATAGCTCAGCAAACGATGACAGAATGGCACAGTTGAAGAGATGAACGGCGTGGATTAGAAAGCGACATGTTTAACAATAACGATTGAGAATCAGAAAACGTTAAGCACTAAAAGCCGATGTGAAGAAGGACACCCCTCTCATACAAACAAAACTGGTATATGTGTGTTATGGATGAGGACGAGACCATGTCTTCATCTATGACACTACCAGCTCTATCTAGGTCGTCCTTGCTTCCCTTCGACAGGTAACAAAGGGCGGCTAACCGAGAATCTCGTAGTTTTATGTTTAATTGTGAGTGATTTTCCATCGTGATTTTTCTTCTAAATCTTACCTCTGGTAAACGTTCAAGTTTTATTTTCAGATTCTTTTCTTTGACGGAGTATATTTTATCAATAGATTGCAACAATAGATTACCTTCCTATTGTGTTTTTTTTGTATTGTTGTTGTGTTTGAAGTTTGTTTGTACTATGACATACATTTTCAGAAATATGATATTTTATTTTAATGTAAATTTAATTATATGTCTCTCTACGTGAATTACGATGATTGTAACTACGTTACTTTCATCATCGTGATGACTGAATTTTATAAATTTTACTTTAACATCTAGTAGTAACTAAAATTTTGTTTTAGTTCTATTAAAGTCTATTAACTGTAAAATTGAAGAAAAACAATGTATCTATTTAACTACAAGCGTCTTTGGTTAATATTGAAAAAAATTTGCAAAGGAATAATGAGTTGATAACATCTCTGTATTCTTGTGTTTGTATACTCAGTTTTTCGTATAGAACCATTACCAATTAAACACTGCCACTTATAATGTCTCTAGTTAGACGCAGGTGGCCAGGTTTTTATTAAAAACAATTGGATTCCTAGAATTTACAATCCCCAACTAAAGCTCTTGCAATGTGTATTATAATTTTATTGAATAAACACTTTCCATAATTCTCTTAGTAACCAAACATTCATTGATACACGTACATTTAAATGTTTATTATAGTTGTAAAAATATGCGCTATGAATTTCTTTAATTCCTGTTAAACACTTTTACTTGTGACAAATTAATATAAACAGTTTTTGAGAAGACAGGAGACAGATATTTAAAAAGGAGAAGAAGGAGTAGAGAAGAAAGTGAAATATAAGTTAAGGAATTTAAATTGTTGTCAAAACTTTTCCGTCTTTTTTCGGGAAAGCAGAGTTGCAGGTAAGTACTGCAGATGGTCAGACGTATTTACGTTTATTAACTCCTTCGTTCTAATCAATTTTGATTAAGAAAGTTGTATAACGCTGCAGAAAGTGTATTAAAATCCCGTGACGGATTTTATTGCTGTCATGTTGCACCAAGCCTTCAATAAAATGATCCATTTCTTAAACAGAATTGCTACGGGGTTTATTACCGTTTTGCAATGAGATGTTTGGTTTGGGATTTTACGGATTTATAACAAAGATGTTTGGTGAATAAAATTAGTTTCAACGATTAAGTTAATCATTATTACATTTTTTTATTTATCATCACCTGCAAGGATTATACCAAGCACGTGGTTTGTTTCTGTCACAAAGAGGCAAAATCTCTATCTAGTCACGCCAGTCCTTCCTCGACCATCGCACACGTCTCCGCCCTTTGGCATTTTTTGGGATGCGGCAGTCATCTATTCGCAAAGGTGTTTCCACTAATTCAGCCGATACTGGGCAATTCTGTCGATTATACTCATAATATTCAGTTCCTGCCGTATATCTGCGTTTCTTGTATTATCATGGAGAGTATACCCTGAAACGTCCCTGAGAAATCTCATTTCAGTCTCATTTCATACGACTGGCCTGGCCTTTCGTTAAAGTCCAAGTCTCAGACCCATAAATAAGTGCGAGAAGTGCCACCATTCATAGAATTTTAGGCGTGTTTTATTACTTGCTGAGTTCGCCTGATGGTCCCGCACATAAGGTTGAACGTATGCAACTTATTCACAACGTCGTTCCTTGTATTATAAGACACACTAAAGCTCAGGTTCATGTCATTTTTTATTGTATTTGTTTCTATATTGCATTGTCTTACGCGTGAAATCTTATATACAATCAACATAAAAATATAAAAAACTTCCACTTATTGTAACTGAAAATTATTTACAGTTGTCTCTTGTTTACCTTATTCTCATTTATTTTCATCGTAAGCATTAATATACATGCAAAACAAGTCAACTAACCTGACAATAATATTGATTTTCAAATCAATTTCTCAATAAACTACGGAACCATGTATTAGAATTTCGTAATCCCTGATATGGTTTCTTGTAACATGTTTTTGCTATTATTTTATTATTGTTTTTTGATTACCTAATTTCTTAAAACTTTATATTTGAAACATTTTTGACTTTGGTACTTAGTCGATAAAAGTCAAGTCTAACCTTCATAGAATGTTTTATTCACATTCTTATACTTTACGGATGGTAAACTAGAATTAACTTCAAACAACTAGAAGGTGTTTCTATAACGTTATCCTTCCTTGATGATCAATTTGCTACTATTCTTTTCTTACCTGCGATAAAAAGTGTTTTTAAGTTATGGTAACAACTTCGTCTTGCAGTAGCATGTAGTTTCGAGATTTCGATTATTTGCGGTAGGTGGCATTAATGATAGACTTTCAATTCCATACGGATTAAGGAAACAAGAATAGCATCAGTTAAACTTAAATTTACATATTTGGTTGATTGTAAACTTTGTACATATTTGTCACTTTTCTTAAGGCTTACACACACATTCGTTTTTATCACTTGGCTACCCAGTTTATCATAGGCTGAATGAAATTTTGAGTGCCTAGACAGTTAATGTCTTTTTTGAACTAAATCCCTATGACTAAGATTCCGTGTGTTGGTCGGTGTCCTCATATATTTGTTGAGTATTTTATATGGTTAAGTTTTAAACCAGCCAGTCAATTTGTCTCTTTACTTTTCTGTACCATATCAATGAACAGTTCTTCCAAAAATGCGGAACTCTGCGTACATTTTTCTAAAGTTCTGTCAGATAACAGAAATAGCAAATTATTATTAAACAATCTTCTTCTTATGCACCTCAGGTAGTAGGTACTTTGCCTGTTTCACAGTCTCCATCTCACTCTCAGTCTTCCTACATTGTCTATATCGTAACGCAACCTTAGGTAGTCTTCCACCTTTCATTCTGTCCAGATGGTGTAAGCATTCCCTACAACATGTCTGGATTTTACCATTTTTGGAGAATACCTATAGCTCTTCTCTAATTTCCCCATTACATAAACGATCCTGTCTCGTGCATCCTTTGTTCTTCTTAAAAACTTAATTTTCAAAGTTTGAAACTGGTTTTTAACATTTTTGTAGAAACCCATGTTTCATATCCATATAGTTAGCCACTGCTACTGTTTTATAAAATTTAAGCTTTGTCTCTTTCCTTGTCTTTTTCCTCAACGTTCTATGTATGATGCCACACATCATCTGAAACCTCGATGTTTTTTAGTGATATCTCGGCTTGTATCATTCTTAATACTGATATTGCAACCCAGGTAATTGATGTCAGAAACATGTTCCAAAGCTGATTCCTCAAGAACAAGTTTTGATCTGACTGGAACTTTCCCCATGTCTTTTGTTTTCTACTTAGATATTTGAAAATCATATTGTTTACAAATATGATTTAAACGATGCAAAGAATACTGCAACTCATCCTCTGTTTTTTGTATTGCGACTGCATCGTCACGATACAATGAAATATCCAAACTTGTATTACTGAATAATCGCCAACGTTATTGGAAGATATTATTCTTTTCTTTGTAGTTATCTCCTTCTATAGTCTTTCTGTAATGACTTTATCTACAGCACCATTATATTTTCCACATGTTCTACTGTATTTGGCGTCCTTAGTATTATTTTACAATTATGGGTTAGCAAGAGTTAGTTTGCTTTATTGGCGCCTAAGTATTACCTTCAATTTTTCTTCTCTTCCTCTCTTCCAACGATTATGTTTCTTAATTTTTCTTAGTCATTCATAGATCGCCCTTTGTGTCCATGTCCACCACTACTTCCTCTTTAGACCTTCCGCAGTATATACAAAGTAATTCAGTTGTTGTTTACTTGTTGCTTAATAACAAGTATTAAATTGCGAGAGATATTGTCATACAATATGTAACAACATTGGTATTCGGAGACATGCAGTAGCGAAAGGAGTCACAGTAAAGAAGCTATTACACTGACAACCTAGTTACATTTATAGTATTTATTAACCATTTGTTACCTCAGCTATACAGTCCCAGGTACTTAATGAGAACATTGTGTAGTATGCTTGTGCAACAACAATAGCGTGGACTACAGAGGAGTGAAGAGAAGTTTGAGAAGTCGGTTACGTCTGCTCCAATAAAATGTCTGTAGTACCGAGACACAACCAGCGGAGTCTAAATCATAAGGAAAGCAAAAGATTTTGATATTGCCTAGTGTTCCCTTAGAAGCAAAATGCAGAAAACATTTGGAATAGAGAGTATTCTTAAAAGCAATATAATTATTGCAGACTTAAAAGTCATACCATTTTTATTATCAATATATTAATGTCCCTTTCAGTATTTTTATAAATTGTTAATTATTGCAAATTTAAAAGTTTTACAACATATAATATTTTATTTTATTTTTGTTTATATTTTACAACAAAAATCATTTTACTTTAATATCGTTTTTCAGTTATTTTACTTTGTGTAAAACAATTTTCATATATTTTTATGTATTGTGTTCCAGAAACCCGGAAATAAACAAAGTTAGCAGGCGGAGACACTGAATTTCAAAAGACAGCAGAACCTTAAATTTTCAACAAACGGGAAACTACCAGGCTAGAAAATTAAACTTTAAATTGTAGTAGCAAGGAAACGGCAAGTATGTAAGATCTATGGAAGATTTATAAACTGCTAAGTGTTGTTTTCTGTCAATAAAAACTACGATCACCGTAGAGGTTTTAGTGATAATTTTTTGATAATTTATAATAATTATGAGAATAAGATAGGCTGTCATGCTTTATGTGTTATTTCTCTTCATCAAAAAAGACAGCTGTACCAGAAACATAAAAACCTTTGATAATCCATTCAGTTAGCTGATACGTAAAACGTCTTTAGCCATTTGAGAACACATGTCTGTAAACTTTTAATAACATAAGTAATTTGACTGTCATTTTTTGTAATATTTTTTGTGTTCTTTTTGTCTCCTATTTGTTACTTTGCATTGCTTTTTTAGTATTTTATACAGACTTATTTAAATTAAATTAAAAATTTGTGAAGTTATCAATCAGGAAAACCTGAATTGTTTAATTAGTTAATTGAGTTAATTGTTAACCCTGGAATACAGTTTGGTAAAATTCAATCTTTGTAATTGGTAATAAAAATGTCAGTAACTTATTGTTGAGATCAGTAATTTGGTTCCGGAGTTTTACGTTTAATTTACTTCTTTTGTGTATTTAAGAGTGTCTTTGGTTCTGTTTCGCATCAAGTAAGGCTCTGCGCTTGATTAATATTGTGAAACATTTGTTCACAAGCCTACGTATCTATTTTCAAGCTGAACTGATAGTTTAATTTTACCTTTTTATTAATTTATGATGATTATTTTCTTCTCTTAATTGGGTGAAACAATAACTGATTTCTAAAACATACGGGTTTTTGAGTATTTTAAGACTCGTTTGAACAAATACAGCCCTAATTATATTTATAAACTTATATTTATTTATTTATACATGTTGTTAGATTATTATGTATTTGGCTATAAATTACAATTGTAAGTTTTAAAACTTTCCTTGTATATTTAATCCAAACTGGAATGTAATGAAAATTTTCCTATCCGAAATTCTATGGTAAAATTTTACCTTCGTTAAGTCAATTTAAGTTTAGATTTTGTTTGTTATACGGAATTATAATCGACATACGTATATGTTGTCTCAGGAGAACAGCACAACTTTATTTTGACAATACTGATATTAAAATGAGTAAATTCTTGAATAAAGACGAGCAAAACGTATGCTAATTTAAATATTAAATGCAGGCTATACACGTCTCATCTTCAACAGGAGAATTTACTCTTTAGTTAAAGTAAAAGGACACATCTACAATTCTCAGCTTTATAATTTTGGCAACAATGTAAATATGAAGAATTAATAAGGAGAAAAAAGATAAAAAATATAAGGGGAACAGGAAAAGTAATACGAGTATTAACAAGACCAATCATTCGTTGTGGCATGTTGGTGATTTGGGTTCTTCGAGTTTCTTAGACTCATTTGTTAGGTATGTCACTCTTTACTTTCTTTTGTTATTCCACTAAATTTGTACGTCGTTTATTGTTACTACAACTAGCCTTTTCCAAATTTTCCTGTTGCGAGTAAGTCGGAGTCCTCGTTTCCTGTTGTAAATAAAAGACGGGGGGTAGAAAAAAGGTTTCAAGAAAATAAATCAGCTTAATGCAAATACAAGCAGAGAATAACTACTAAAGTTCTGCATATTTATAAATAGAAACGTAATTCTGAGGAATAATTTTCCTCAAAGAGCATGATAAATCATAGAATAAGTGTATTAGTAAAACAATCAATGCCATATATAGACGCCCAATCGTATTACAATAAATATGGAATCATCTTAACCAAGGAAGGAGGGAGACAGTTCGTCTAAATTTTAACTCAAGGACAAATGGATTGACCGTTACAAAGAACGATGCTATGATCCTAAGGTTTTCCAGGAAGCTGCAGAAGATACAAGAGAGTACATAGTTGTAGATGCAATGATATCTGACAAACTATATCCTCAAAGGACCGGAAAGCAGCTGGTTTGGATGGGATAGACTGTGAAATGATAAAATATACTAGTATTAATATTTAATTTTATACTGCAACATTTGATGAATTTGTTCTGGATGAAAGACATGATCCCGGATGAATAGAGAGTTACCAACTGACAAATTATATAAAAAATTATTCATTCTATGGTATATATTTAATTCTTAACTAACAGGGTCGATCTTCTTTCGTAAGGGCCGATCTTGAATTGATAACGTATTCTCCTAGAAAATATTGATTGAGGAAAGAAGAGAATTTCATTTCCAGGCAAACTTTGATTAAATTGAGTATGCGAAAACATTTGATAGAGTTATCATATCCATTCTATGGACTACTATATGAAAGGGGAGTTATCCTAAACATTTTATGGACGTTACAAAGAGCCTATTTTGTTATACAAAGATAACATTGTCAATAGTAATGGAATTGACAGAGGAGGATTACACTAAACAGAAATTACTCTAAGGCTGTAGCATATCTCTGACATTGTTTAATATCTATATTAATGACATAGTTAAAGAGTAGAAATTCATAGTTTATCCAGAAATGAGAATAAATAATAAAACATACTTGACTACAATGTTGTGTGCGGATGATCAAGAAATAATCCGAAACAAGGAAGCCAACACATTCCAAAGATTAATATTTTAGATATACTGTGTTTGATCGAATTGTAAGATAAAAATATCTGTGCAAAAGAAAAGGACTATGACTTTTGTGAGCAAGTACTCCTTGCAAACATTAGAATTATATTACCTACTAGAGTACACAGAAGGTATCAGATTTCTGCTATCTTGGTTACGACGTATCTCTTGTGACATAAATCATGAAGTTGATTATAAGTTGGTCAAGTTTCGGTCAATATGGGAAACAATTAATTAAGCGTATTTGGCAAAAACTCTACAGGCATCGGCGTTGAGAGTCTTGCAATCTGTTAGAGGCTGCAAGCGGAAAGATAAACTCTACAGTGAAAACATAAATACAAGCCTTTTGGGCAAAACATATAGGAAAACTTAGGAAGCGTTGGCCAAAGGGATGCATTTCCTTTTCGAACTGGACGAGCCTATTCATCTGTGCCCTGATGTTACAAGACGAAGGCTATTATGTCCCATAATATAAGCAAGGAGTACTATAACTTTATATTAACTGTGTGCTATTAATTTTACTATAACAATATACTATAATTTTGAGAAAAAACGTGTACCCTTTACATTACATTTTTTTAAATCGTGATTGTAGCTGTAATTTTTATTTTCTGTTTCCATATTGCTGTTTGTTACTTCTAATGTATATATCATTATGTATGGGAAACAAAATACTTACGCCAGTTAATTAAGAAAAATTGGGAATGGTTCTATTAAATTTTCATCTATAAAGAATCTGAGAAATTTCTATAAAACTCCCGTAAAATAAATGACGGTCAATGTAAATAAATATTAATGCATTTCTTCAGGTCTCTATTACTAAAAGTAAATAATAAAAATAGTATATTTTGAGAATAGAAATATGTCAATAACATGAACGCTAGGTGAGAAACTAGATACGCACACGCACGCGCGCGCGCACACACACACACACACATTCACACATTAGTTGAGTACTGGTAATTAAAAAACAATTTCCAAGACATTTATTGCATTCCTAATATGTCTTTGTAATATATTCAACAGATGAGACAGTTATGGAATATCAGATTCTCTTAAGTGCAAACCCAAAAATTTCTTATAAATAAATAAAATAGTTTTAAAAAATAAAATCCAAAAGAAAACTGACATTCATAATAAAATTGGATTATAACAAACATTAAACCACGTTTGTAATAAAGTTTGTGTAGGACAGACGAAGATAAAACTATATGGTAGATTCCTTCAATCCTTCGATGTATTTTTAAAACCTCATGTCTGCAAGTCTAAATTATCTACACACTATAATTTAAAAAAAATATAGTGTTTTTAAAATATATATGTGTGCGCCCGCGCGCGCGCGCGCACACACACACACACACAATTGTTTAATGTGGTTATTACGATAGAACAGTATTGTGCGTTTAATATTTATATAAAGAAATTAAATTCTCACTTTTTCCTTACAGTCAATAATTACGATTACCTATTAATTTGTTGAGCCAAAATCGCCATCACGATCAGCCCCGTTATCAATATTAAATCGTCTCTGTTTTTTTAACGTCTAGTATACCTTGCCTGCTCCTTTTCTCCTTATTCTTTTACACTATTAAATACAATAATAAAACAAATAATCTTTCTGTGCCTTTGTGCGAAAACGTCTCTGATCGGGAGTTCCTTGACGAACCAAATTATTTGACGACAGTCGAGTGTGTCGCCATGCACAAGACGTAGGCTCATGAGTCACTGTAGTTGCAAATTGAACGTAATTGTAACTGGAGCGCAACTACTAATTTAGATCCATGCAGTCACCATAGAAGCAAACTGTTAGATTAAATTGCAACTGTCAACAACTGGATAATTCTACTTTGCTGTGTGATATAATTACGGTTTCCGCTAAACAGAACTCCAGTTACCAGTCGCACAACTGAACATCTGATGTCTAATAATCTAATTTCATCTACTTATTATTGCCTTCTTGACAGCAACATTATCTTATTGTCATAAAACAATTGTCTTCTGCGCAAAGGGTAAAAAAAAAATGTGTCATCATTTCGCAATATATTTCAAATACAAAATGAAGATTTTAATAAAACATTTTATTTTACAGTATTTTACTAATTTACGTAGAATTGTATCTGATAATCGTATGTCTATACGGAACCCCCTGGATCTTGTAAAATCTACGTGTATACAAAGTGCATTCAAGGACACCTTTCGTGTTCCTTTTGCTGGTCTCTTTCCCATTCTCCGTTTTCCGCATCCCGTGCTTTATTTTTCTCCTGCACACACTTTCGTCCTACACTTTGCATTTTTCACTGGAAGAAAAAGTTATTATATAACTTTTTTGATTCCATAGTTTATTTAAGACTTTATTCTTATTCATTTCACTTTTTTATAGCCTGGCTATGCTAGTATTTTTCATGAAGACGTTGAATTGTTCTTCGTCTTTATAACTACAATCAAACTACAGTACTGTTCATACATCGTCTTCACTTAGGTATTCTTGTGGTAGGTCCTGTGTTATTTCCAAATTACATTCTTAACAATCTGTTCCCCATGCCCTTCTTTACACAAATTGTTTTTTCTCATCCTGAGACTAGGTTACTAAATCCACCTGTTACTAGATTGCTCTCTCTTCCGGTTGGGTTGCGCATTCCCGTGATGTAAAACTGAGATCGATTGCAAAGCGTTTCTAATTTCAAAGTTTACAATGAAAAATACCAGCATATAGCAAACCATATTCCGCATATTTTTTCCATATGATACATTCGACTCGCTTCAGTGATGAAGGCTGACACTTCAATACACAAGACTTACGCGAACATTACCTTTAGCCTACTACAATTTCTATGTCACTATGAACCACATGAATTGATCACAGCAGTGTTTTGCGCTTGGTGCGAAATTAACTATTTAAGCCGGTTTCAAATTGAAAAATACATTCAATATTTTGAATATGTATCACGCCTCACGAAGACCCCCAACGCAGCTCTGTATACGCTAAACACCCACTTCCCTGACAAAGTAAACAGAAATACCCGTAACTCAAGCAGACCTTCCTACTTAATAAATCGCCTCCTCACAATAGCCAATGGTCCTCCCACTCGACTCCCCCGCCGCCAGCCTCAAAGACACAGACACAATTAAACACACATACCAATCCCCCTCTCATGCTTTATTACTCCCCAGCGGTAGCGACTAGACACACACATGCAGTCTAAATAATCAACACTATGCTTAATTCCCCCAAACTCTAAACCTCTAAGCCCTATCTTCACACAACCTCATGAAATCACACAAACTAGTTCCTCACACTCACGTCCCTACTTGTAATCCACAAATCTGCTTCCTCAGCCTACCTTGACGGCACCCTGTCGGCACCTAACATCTTAGGCGACCTGCGTTACACGTCCCTGTCTTGCCCCCCCCCCCAAAAGAACATCGAAGCAGAAATAAATAAATAAATATACCACCAAACACCCATAATGGCCGCCTCCATCTACTTCTCTCGTTCGCATATGACTACCAACTACACTTGCACACAATATACCCCACAAGCAATACACTCTCATCTACGTGCCTGCACCTTCTGGCGTACGTCCCCCTACAATCCCATACCCACACGGGAGGTAGCTCCAAAACAGCCCGAGTCCGACCATGATGGTCCGGTCTCAAAATAAAATAAAAAAATTACACGTCGATATATTTCCATTATGTCGTCACTCATCGAAATTAGAATCTCGCCAATACACAGCAGACATACAGATTTATACGAAATAGAAAATAAATTAGACAACTCACAGTATTTTCATCGGTTACATAAAACTATTTCAATTTTATGTCACTCACGTCAGCATGACTGATAATTTAGTGATTGAATTTAAAAATATCTCAATTTTTATTTTAGAAAGAACAACAAAATACAGATAAAATTGTACGTACAAATAAGATTCTAAAAATATTTCAATACTTTGTTATTTTGTGTGTGTGTGCGTTTCTCTCTTGTCCTCTTTTTCCTCTTTCATTGTATTTGTCTCTCTCTGTCTGCATATCTGTCCCCATCTCTGTGTGTGTCCACACGCGTGTATCCATCTGTCTGTCTCTCTCTAACAGTCTGTAGAGAGGAAGAATACTTATTGTATGGAAACATCACAACGCAATATCGCAAGAATAAGTTAGAAAACAAAAAAACCACATTTCTCCCTACACTGGGAACCGTTCTCTTTGTTGCCGACTTCTGTCGTCGTTGAGGTGGGTTTTGAAAATCAGTTTTGCTGGGAGATTGCGGGGCTTGCTAAACGTTTTATAATACAAAGGTATACAAGGTCGGTCACTTCAGTATTCCAACTTGAATGGAATTCAGTTTCTCGCTGCTCATTTATCTTCGATTTTAAAACTTTAGTATGTTACTGGTGTATGGCTAAATCGTATTTACTTTAAAGTCAGGCGTCACATAATGTAATACAAGGCTTTGAAGAAAGAGAAAATAAATTCTTGGTTGTATGGGACATAAACACTCTTTGATTTGACTCCAAACAGTGTTAAGTAAAACGACTCTGTAAAATAGATAAATGTAAACTTAAACTGTTTTCAGATTTTGTGTTAGTTACTGAACTCAAATTTTCGCTGCTTCTTTGAGAAGGCAGCTGTTATAACAAAATTGTAACTAATCGTTTTAAGCTAATTGTTTTATAACCTGGTAACGCAGTCAGACGAGATGACTCAATATGACAACGACATTATGTCTAAAACGTAGATATCATTAAAGTGATTTTAAATAAAATATTTGGCGGATTTTTAAATACACGTCGTAGAAAGTTAAACAAAATAAAATAATATAAAATATAATTATTGTTCACTAAATTTTAATACTACTTTTAACACTCGGTATTAACACTTGCTTTGTATATTTATATGCATCTTGAATCCAGAAGAGGGAGTCGTAATTTTCATCTCAACAGTACTTGTTGTTGATTGAAAGGGCATACTTTGTTTAATTCTCGTTCACTTTCAACAAGCAGTTAGTAAAACTTGTTTTAATTTTGCTTATCAAATAATACTTCTCAAATTGTAAGATTCTGTAATATGTTTATTACGTAAGCAAATAATGCTTTTTATCTAAATTAGTTTTTTAACACTTGCACTTACTCACATTTAATGCCATTAGCTCAAACTGAGTGAATTAAAATTTTCGTGTCTTTTGTGTCTGTTCATACATTTCATGATAAAATATTCCAGATAGTTTGAATGTTAGCATAATAATTTATAAACTTACATTTCATATATTACACATTACATTTAACTTGTTTACTTTTACATTTTTAATCGATTATATAATATTTTCTGTATAACTATTATTCAATACCGAGTATGTGTCACGAAGACATTATTGCGTGTGGACAAATTTAACTTGAATTATTGTACGAGAGTACCTTGTTATCACAAACTATTATTTGTTATTAATGAAAGCTGGTAATTAGTGACTTCGTTGGTGTCTGTATTTTGTTTCCACTGTAGCATAGTAGATCAGTGAGACCGTCGTAACAATATTATTTGTTAAGGAAACGGTTAGGCTTTAAGTGGGTAATTAAACTACGTTGTCAAGTGAAACGTCACTTTGAATTCAACATTTTATATATTAGCAATTTATCACTCAATTAACATGCACACCAAACACATGCATAGACATAAATATCCCATTATACATAATCTTGGGCTAGCTCGGCCGGCGTCAACATTATTCTAAGTACCGTTAGCCGGGCTGTTATTCCGTGGTCTAAGGATGTTAAGTACAGACGTTTCAGCCTCCCTATAGGAACCCGATATTCAGTCCAAATTTATTTTCCAGTTGTTCGCCAAAAATCCCCAGTACCAGTAATCAGTCTAATAGCCTATGGCCTCCTAATAGCCCGAGTAACAATACTTTGAATAATCCCAGTATACAGTCGCACATGTGTGGTGACTTTACACATCCACAATGTTCAACATAACGTGTTGCAGATGGGCACATGGATACACAACATTTTCCAAGTAACTAAGTTCAAGTATGTATTTTAATATATTTCATGTCATTTGAAAGCTATATTTACTTACTTTCAGTTTCATTACTGTCAGTATATGGAACATGTATTATCTAAAAATTATTTTCGAGTAGGAATTTCGAAAAAACACATTGGAATTAATATAATCTGAAATCACAATAACTATCATTACTTTATATAAAACTTAACTTTATTAAGTTACAAAGCTAGAGATGGCAGTCATGTTGTGAGAATGGAAATCATAAACTTGCGTAGGATAAGAGCTCGGGAACGAAGAGCCCGGTCTAAAAATTGTGAACCTGCCAAGAAGGAAGACGCCGACGATGAACGGCAACTGAGAATAAAGAACTGGAAGGGAGCAGCGGTTGCAAATATGAATGAAGGCAGAAATTAAAGGAGACCAGGGCCTAACTTTGGACTCTAGTGATGTAATAGTCGTAAGTTCTTGTAATGAGAATACATCATAGGATATTCTTATATATTTTTGTACTTATTATATACGTAATTTGATGAATGCCAGTGTTAATTTTGTTTTCTATTACTGGAAGCTTGTTACTAGTATCAGTAAACTAACTGTCCAGTATAAAGTAGAAATAGTAACATTCGTTACGGTTTTGTAAAATTAAAAAGATTTCAAGACGATAAAAATTAAACATATAAATTTAGTAAATATACACAAGTGTTGATAAAGTATAGTATCTTCATTTTCTAAAATATCATAGAATTAAACTTCAAAATATTAATATCTACGCAATCAGTTAATGTGGGCGAAGCGAAGTTATGATTTGCGAAGTTAAGATTTATATATTGAATTAAAATGTAATTTAATTATGTACTTGTTAATTATCCAATAAGTATTTCATTTTTTATAGTCTGTAACTATAGTTTACCACAAATTTGTTGCGTCTAAAACATTCAACGATTAGCTCCTTCAATAATATTAAAAACGTTTCTGTTACATTTAAAGTTTATTATATCTCCCTACTCCCTTTATATTTATTTAGTACACATTGTTTAGTAAAATAATGTAATAAGTAATCTTGCTGTGACCACAAGTGTCTTTGTGCGAAAACCTTAATAGTTGGACTTTACCTGACGAACCAAATTACTATAGAGTAAGTATGTCATTACGTACGTGACGTAGGCAATGAGCCACTAACTGTAGGAGCACCCAATTGCTATAGGAGTACCATTATTAATTCAGAACTATTCAGTCAGAAAACTGTTAAATTAGATTGAAATAGTTAACCACTACGTAATTGCACATTGCTGTGTGATATAATTACTATTTCCGCTGTAGTGAGCTGCACTTACCAGTCGACATAACTGAACATCAGATGACTAATAATATAATTTCGTCCACTTACTATTGTGCCTTTATGACAGCAACAGTGTCTTATTCTCATAAAACAATTGTATTCTGCTCAATAGTTTGAAGAAATATGATTATTTTGCAATATTTACAAAAACAAAATGGTTTAAATAATAATTTTAATTTTACAATATTTCACTAATTTACGTAGACTTATATCTGATAATCGCATGTCTATACGGAGCCCCCCTGACACTTACCAAATCCACGTGTACACATAGTAAATTCAAGGATACCTTTCATGTTCCTTTTCCTGGCCCATCTCCCATTCTCTGTTTTCTGTTTTCCGTGCTCTATTTTTCTCAGTCCTGGATGTCCTCATGTCTTAAATTTCTGTGTGACCCTTTTGACTCCGTAGTTCATTCGAGTCTTTCATCTTACTCACTTTACTCGTTCAGTGGCTGGCCACTCTAATATTTTCCATGAAGAAGTTAAATTGTTCGTCGTCTTCCTCTCTCTACCATTGTTTTTTTTAATAAAATTGTCAACCACTACATAATTGCACATTGCTGTGTGATATAATTACGTCTTCCGATGTAGTGAGCTGCAGTTACCAGTCGACATAACTAAAGACCTGATGATTAATCATCGGCTTAGTATTGCAAATACCCATCTTTCTCTCTCAAATTACCGTCTTTTAATACCGTCTTCACTCAGCTATTGTTGTGGTCCGTACTGTGAACTGGGCAGTGACAGTATCTAATTGCACTCTTAGCAATCTGTTTCCCATGCCCACTCTTGAACAAAATATTATTCTCATCCTGATACTAGGTTATTAAATCATCCTGTTACTAGTTTGTTCTAGTTTTCGGTTGGTTTGCGGCAAACCAGTTTCTCCTAATGCAAATCTGAGAACGATTGCACCGCGTTTCTAATTTAAAAGATGACAACAAAAAGTACCAGCATTTAACTAAGCATATTACGCATATATCGTTTCCATGTGTACACAGATAAATTCGACTCGCTTCAATGATGAAGGCTGACACTTCAATTCATACGCGTACATTCACTTAAGACTAGTAATCTTTCCGCGTCACAAGGATTCATATAAATTTATCTACAACAGTGGTTTGCGCTTGGTGAAAAAATTACAATTTAAACCGTTTTGGAATTGAAAAATATATTTTTATATGTTGATATATTCCGATTATGTTGTCACTCATCGACAGGTTTGACGTGTGATTAGACGCTTGCCAATGCGCAGAAGAAATGTTCGTTCGTTCAGTCAATGCGAGATATAAATTAAATGAGACCACTGTTCAGTATTTTTAATTGGTTAAATAAAACCAATTTAATTTCATATCTGTCACATCAGCATGCTTGACAAGTTAGTGACTGAATTTTAACATGTCTCAATTATTATTTTATAAATAAATATGTCTAGAGATAATTATACTTCTTAATAACATTCTAAAAATATTTCAATACCTTGTGAGTGTGTGTGTATTTATGTTTCTAAATCTTCCTTTTTCTTTGCTTCTCTTTATTATGTTTCTTCTCTCTATGTACTTTTCCTTCTGTCCGCATATCTGTCTCTCTGTCCGTTTTTTGTTTTCCCATCTGTTTGTCTTTGTCTGTCTGTCTTCCTCTCTCTCTCTCTCTCTCTCTCTCTCTCTCTCTCTCTCTCTCTCTCTCTCTCTCTCTCTCTCTCTCTCTCTCTCTCTCTCTCTCTCTCTCTCGCTCTCTCTCTCTGAGATTTTATAGCGTAAGGCACTTTGAGATACTGTACAGGCAGTTTGGAGACCGTACGAGTACTTAACGTAAAGAAACAACATATCGGAAAAAACTTGAAACATAGCAAATAATACTTCTCGTTACACTGGAAACCGTAATCTTTGTTGCGGTACGTTCCGTACCTTTCGTTGCTGTGGCTTTTGAAAATCACTTTTCTTAGGATTATAGGTCTGAAGTTTAGGAAGCTTTCTGAAGGTTTTATAATACAACAGTTTATCAGGTCAACCACTTCAGTATTCCAACTTGAATCGAATTGAATTTCTCGTGCTCTCTTATAGTAGATGTTACAATTTTTGTATATTGAGGAACCAACATTATTGTTGCATGGCTAAATAATACTTTTCTTACACATGCGACATATAAATGAATACATAATTTGGAAGAATGACCAAATAGAGGCTGGGTGCTAAAGGAGATAGGCATTATTCTATTGGCTGATTCTGATTGTACTACCCTCAAAACATGCCTTGAGTGTCTGTGTGTAGAATTTTTTCTATTGCAACGATAACTGCCGAAAATTAAAAACAAATGAAATAATGTGTTTCATATTTTCCTGAGTTGTAGAGGACACAAAGCCTATTGATTTTTTTGAAGATCGATTAAGAGGGAGGGGAAGTTTACCTGCAACGTTTTACGTTTTAACAAGAGGAAAGTACTAAATTTTTACAAATAAAGTATCATGAAAACGAAGGTTATAATAATCCACTTTAGAAAGGTAGATGAAATATCTATAAGTGAAAAGGGTAGTGTGTGGGGAGAGGGTACGGGTCTATAACTGAAAGTCATAGTTGATTGAGGAGGTGATAATTTTTTATATATGTACTACGTTATCGGAAACTAAGAAGTAGTTTCTATGGACATATTTTATTTCAATTTGTCAAATATAAAATTCGATTTCCAAAGTGGGTGATTTATTTTTTTAAATTATCTAACCGAATTCAAGTAAATGAATTTAAATATACTCTTAGAACACAGAAGTCATGTATGGTTCTCCATACCGCTTTTTATGCAAGGCGTCTTTTTCTTTCTTCACACATGTTCTTTCACCCTTCTCTGTATTCTTTGCTTTATTATTTGTTGTATAAATTTTAAGTTTATATGTGATTGTTACTTTTTTAAGCCTGTGTATTCTAGTTTTTTAGTAGTGGCCTTAGAAACCTTTCAGCCGACTGGGTTATAACATTATTAAATATTTGAATATTTAGAATTCAGAATTTGCTACCAAATAGGTCAGGGAGCACTGTTTTAATTTAATGAAACTTTAATATTTTTCCCACCTTTATTTCCTCTTAAGCTGTTTTTGGTTCTGCCGCACGTGAAGTAAAATTCCTTACAACTTTTCAACATTATCTCCGTTATCTTTATTGTTTCAGAAAATGGTGTGTATACTGTTATGCCTCTGCGATTGAGAAAATGGAGTAATCTAATAAATTTTAACATATATAGGGCACCGAACAAGTCAGGAAGAAACAACGATGGATTCTTGTGGGCATTTATATATGCATGCATAATAGAATTAATAGGAATAACAGTTTCATAATATTGTTACGACGGTCTACTCGATCGTCGTAGGTACAGTGGAAACAAAATAAGTACAAGACACCAATTAAGTCACTAATCACCAGCTTTAATTTTTATAGTTAAACAGTTCGTAATTAACAACACAGTCTACTACAACAAATCAAATAAAAATTGTTCAAACGCAATAAAATGTCACTAATATTAAACACAATTGTACTACAATTACACCCGCCCGATTATAAAACGCAACACGTCACTAATAACCACTTGAACGTACACAGTAATCTCGCCCGAGAATACTCGAACCGCAATGTAAATATATCGCAGCTATACTGAAAACTAAGGTCGCTGCCGCCAAATATTTATAGAACGCTCACAGACCAGAACTTTCCTAATTGCGTCTTTAGCGCCCGTGTGAACTACGTAATTAACTGCGGCCTTGACACAGTCCGCGCGGCTGGCGACTTCGAGAAGACTCTCGCGGATGCGTTGACAGTCACGTATGCCACATACTGTACATTAGAGAAAGATTTTTCTGGCACATTCGACAAACACGTAGATTGTTCTGTGATGTCGTAACAATATGCAAGATAGGGTTAGTGTTGAGAGAAACCAGGTGTTTCAAGGAGAAGGCGATCAAGAGAGGAATCTAATGTTTTCAATATATGATCCCTCACCAATCTACGGATTGAGTGTCAGGCTTGTAAGTAAATATCCAGATATTTCACTGATATATCTCCCAGCATCCTATTAGAGTAGTATATCTCAGTTTATACAAATAAATTCATGTACTTTGTACTGCACATTGCGGAATGTTAAAAATCCTCGAATTCATTAAAACTCATCTTCTCTAGCTGTGACATTAAAACTATGCATCCAATATTGTTACGAACGTCACGAGTTGTTACAGACATGTGGGAAACCACAGAATAGAACGATTTTCAATTAATCATTTTTAGCAGGACAATTTTAAAACTGCGGAAACCTTTACAACATTAGACTTGCAGTTGGTAATTATACTACATATACATGTATATGAGTAACTTTATGTATGTGTACGTATAATTTTATTACGCACATTAGCTATATTACAGTTGCAGTAAATGCAAAACAAGTGTTCACTACGAGCCCTGTTAGTTAAATGGTGATCACATGGGTGCAGTTAATTGCAACATCGTCACTAAGTTACCGTTCACTCCCTGCACGAGTAATATTTAAGGTATGAGAACTAATGAGACTAGCAAAAGTTTTATTACAGACCAAGCGCACTTTGGCGGCAGTAAGTATCGTCACCGGTGGGACAATAAAATCACTCCACTTAGCAACAAAACATTTTGATGAAAACAAAAATAAATGTCTGCGCCTGTGCACGTTTTTGAACCTAACGAAACTCTACCTCTACAGTAATTAAAATTTCTTTAAATACTGAACAATTCTTACACATATATAGACTCATTCGGCTACATGCTTGCCTAAATCCAAGCTTTTAGAAAGTCTTTTGATGAGTCTGGTACACACAAACGTATAGTCTAAAAACAGAACAAGTCTCTTTACGCCGATTCTAACGAGATGCAGATCATTATACTTAGATGAAATTTGTGCTCCATTAATTTATATAACTAGGATATCCGGTGAACAAGGAAGAGGCCTAATAATCTGGTTTTCTACGGCATTTTTGTTTATATCATTAGTAGGCAATGGCCGCTATTATAAAATGATAATTCATACAAACAGCACCCCCTAATGTTTAACATCACAGACCTTAGTGTTTAAGAATTTTGTTGTGTAAAACTAACATCGTCGTTATATGATACCGCAACTGCCGCATTCGCCATACACTTCCTAACGCGATTTTTGTTCTTTCCAACAATGGAAAGAAATACGACAGTGTTAAAGATATATGAGAATAATTTATATATGTTGAAGAATTGAATAAACTGACCTGCACCTATTGTCAAATTTAACCTATTATTGTGTTATATATTTTGTGCTTTATTTACTTTGGTTAAGTATTTTAAACCTAGTTAGGAACTCTTATTTTATATATAATCTGTACGTGGTGTATACACGTGGTTTGTTAGTAAACAATATGGCAATATGATTAATTGCACATTTCACTTACTGATATTTACACTGTGAATACTAGCTTAATAATTCAATCAAACTCTATTTGTTTTACTGTTAGTTTCTAGCCGTTTCTAGTATTTATATAAAATAAAAGGTTATATAAACCTTAAAAGGTGTCTTCCAGTTAGATGCCGAAATCGCGTTGGCTTCCCAATGAAAATTTTGATTTTATATACACATCAGCATTAACGTCAGAAGAAATATCCAAAATAAAAATCTGACATCTGGGTAGAAACATAATTTTATAAGAGAACTTTAATTCCATGTGTTACCATTAATTATTTATCACACAAAAAAACTACAAGAATCTTATAAACATACAATATACATTGCAATACTAGATCCTATATAAAGTAAATTAACATTGATTTATCTATAGGAAAATAAGTATAAAATATATTATGACCGCTCTGAAGTTTTGGTTATAAAATACAAATTTTTTTAAGGTTCCATTTTCATTTACAGAACAACGTTTATCAACAATGTTTACAATATCGCAACTAATATTGTGTCATGCAAACAGATATATTTAAAATTATAACTTCAAACCAGAAAAATAAATGAACACAAAAACAGTTATTTAGACAAAGTTTATCAAAAGAAATTAAAAACTGTAACCGTCAGATGCTGATAGAAACCTATTCGTCATTCTTTGATAACAGAAAAGTTTTCAAATACTTAAATGATATTTTATAAAATTGTATTCACACCGATAGAAAGAAACTAATTAATAGATCTAATCCTTCTGTATGTAGATATTTTCTATAATAAGAAACGTTGTGGTCTTAAAAACTAAAAGAAGACGGAAGAAACTGCAAGATACATATCTGTAGTACAGACCACATTGTCAGAAAAAATTATACCTCTTATTAAATCCAGAAAAATTTGATGGTTTCTGCATGTTAAAACCGTGATTGTATAGACACGAGCTTCTGTTGCTTTTCACATAGCGCATGAACATTTTGCTAGCAAATTTTATTCGTCATTATCAATAAATTGTACCAATCCCACTTCTTATAATAATCGTAGATAACTGTTATATGCTTATTCGTTTATTTTATGTATACAGCCGCATTCAAAACAATTTCTATCAGCTTTAAATAACGCAATTATGTTAACGGATTTTTTCTGTCTTCAACGAAATTTTGGAATGTGCTTCTCGGAATAGCCTTGTACACGTTTCTTTTTATGTCATCAATGATCCGGTAAACTTGCTCTTTGATGTATGTTTTCATTCTTGGAAGTAAGAAAATACCGCAGTGAGATATATCTGGCAAATAAGGAAACTTTGTAACAATTTTGTTTTGGTAAAGTAAGTGGAAAATGACGTCAGTGCTTCTGTGTTTTAAGAAATTATGCAATTGATAAATATTATCCTCCTATAAATATTACCGTTTTCTGCAACTATTAAAAAACTAAAATGTTGTAAAACGTCTGAATAATAGCACTCTTTCATATAACCGTGTTACTTAAAAATAAAACTTCATTTATCATAATACCATATTCATAGAAAACAAATTTTATATTAGTAATATTTTACTTCTCTCATTAGCAACCGACTTGTATCCTTTGGAAACAGTCAGTTCATGAATTCCAGACTCACCTAACTTCTCGTACAATCTCATCACGGTAGAGCAGTCTGTGTTATTCATTACTAAAATGTAATACAATTCTAATTGTGTATTGCAAAATGTTAAAAATTAACCCAATTTGCCGGACATCACATTACCTAGCTGTAAAATACAAACTATGCATCAAATATGGTCAGAAGCGTAGCAACGTGTTAAAGACTGATAGGAAAACCACAAAATAGAACGATTTTTATGTGGTCATTTTTAGCTGGAAAATTTAAAAATTAAAAGAACGTTTACATCAGCCTTCTCATCTGCAATTACATTGTGTATCAGTATCTGTATTTGTCTGTATTAGTTACATTAAGTACATTCGCGGTAACACACTTGTAATAAATGTAGAAAAATTCTTCACTGCGAGATCTGTTTGTTTATATGAGGTGTTGACATGGGCCCAGCTAATTGCTTCAGAATCGCAAAATTACCGTTCTCGCTCTGCGTCAATAATATTCCCCAGCAGCAGAACTATTTACACGAGCAGAAGTTTTATTACGGACCTAGCGTACTTTGACGGCAGTAAAATATGTCACCGGTGGGGCAATAAAATCTCTGCACTTTGCGAACAACTAGTTTGATGAAAGCGAATATAAACGTCTGCGCTTGTGCACACTTACGGGCTGAATTATTCTACACTAATGAGCATATCATTAAATAGTGAACCATCCTTACACGTGTTTTGACCTCTTTGACTATTCACTTGTAATATATTCCGTAAAGTAACCTGCTACATAAAACCTCCGTTACTAAGTGTTGTCCAAAATCCTGAAATTTTAAGTATAAGTCAGGCGGCATTGATTTTATCGATTAAGCTGTTACTCAAAAACGTATAGGTTTAAATATAACAAGGAGCTTACGCTGTTAGAATATGTTAGGAAATTTACCTATGAATAATTTTTAAATCAAAACCTCACCTTAACTAGCAAACGGTTTGTAAGACATGATATGAACTAAATAGAAACAAAAATATTTATAATTATAAAGATGCCGTACTTTTTTATATAGAGGACGTCTACATCAATAATAAATTAGTATAGGACATGCAGAACTCAAGATATTTTCAGTAAAGCTTATTGAATGGCACATAATACATATCAAGTCTAGTTGTAGGTCTAATGTACGAAAAAAGTGTAGTACGCTGATCGCATATTCATAATAACAAGATACACAATACACAAGATATTAGTGAAACGACAAAATAAGTACGTATGGTAATAGTAATAAAGTGGCATTACGTCTTTGTCTGTCTGAAGTATGGGATGTATGGAAACATCTCACGTCTTTCCCTACGTCTCATACTGAGCTTTGATCTCCTTCCACCTTATCCTCCAACAATCTCAGTTTCCCGTTACTGTTTACCAAATGGTTATCATGAGAAGGGTCTCAGCGTGACGCCAGTCGTTCTGTCAGAGTGCTCCGTGTCTTCCCTTCTTCTGATCAGCAGCGGCTACCTCTTAATTATTTGCTTGGTTATTGGGATGTTACTTGTTTGCTCTATACGGCCTGCCGTATAGCTTTGTAGCCTGGTGTAACTGCAGTTTCTTTGTATAGTTATTACAGTATCCAGTTAAACCGGATATGCCATGTATTTACTTCTAACTGGGCCAGAAGCTCTCCTCAGTACTTGGTATCCATAGTCTCTTCAGTCTGTAAGCGTCCATGTTTCTCACTCATATACGGCGGCAGGTCGTAATATCGCCTTGAACACGATACGTTAATTTTTCGTTAAATAACTTAAGCCTTTTGTAGAATTGTAGCTAGTAGAGTGATTTTATCATTCCACTTCTTATTTACTGGGTCATTTAATTGTTGTCATTTACTTTGTTGCTTAGGGTTTTCAAATCTCGGCCAACCCTAAAACTGATATCTCGAATATTTCAGTTCTGATCCCCTCTCCCGCCAATAATAGAATAAAAATGTTATTGACTGAGACGTTTGTTAGATATGACGTCTTGGTGTATTACGACTGGAAATATAAATTAATTGTAAGATTGAAAAGAGAAATGGAAATGTCTAACTGATAGCAAAAGGCGTAGGTTTTGTTTGTTGTTAGGTTATGATAATTAAATTATGTTTTGATTGTATTGTAAATGTAAAGGTAACAGGAAATTTAACGTGAAAAACATAGCTGGAAGAATGAAATTGAAGAAGCAATAGGCACACGGAACTGCATTCAGGCGACTGGCAAATAAATTTACCTAGAGCTTGTCATGGAGACGAAGCGGTAGCCGTAGGCAACAATTACATAACGTTACTTAGTTATGACTTTGCTAGATAACAACGACTACTGGACATAAGAAACAGAAACTTACAGTCACCAATTTAGGAAAGAGATGTTTGTAACATCTTAAAAAATATAGAGCTCAAATCTCTTCTTAATTTTACTTCAGCAATTTTGACTGTCAAACTAAGGAAAATTATCATAGATTCTTATACTCTTTTTTTATTGTTTATATCTTCACACGCCCTTACATACTTGTAATGTATAATTCCAAGAATAATGAATATGATATAAACAAATTGATCAAATTTTGAAGAATTTACAAAGTGAAACAACAGTATTTGTTCTGATGAGAATACACGACGTATCAGAAAAGTAATTATAATTCACCAAACATTATTTTAATTTAATCTAGAAAATATTGATTTTTATTTTTAATTGTCTTTTGTCTTAATATAATTTAATTTATATTCACCTAAGAATATGTGACAGATTAATAACAGATTATAACATTGGATTTATAAGTATCAGAAGCTGAATGTGACTATCAGAAAGTCCTCTGTTCAAAACCGTTCTTCTGCCAACACACAAAAACTCTAAATTACTTTGGGCACAGGTGTGTAGGCGTTGGGTAACAAAACGCAAACCGTCTTAGATATTGGTTTCCACTGTCGTCTGTACGTATTATGGTAACCAGGAAAGTAAATTATACGATCTTTAAACCTAACTTTTGATGTTACGTAAACACCATCAGAAGTGCTAGGTCGTATAATAACGATTGTAAAGTTTATCACACAGCGTTTCAACCATTATAAAATCTGTGGCGAGCTTCAGGTGTAACACTAGTACTTTAGATATACACTAGTACTTAAGACTACTCCAGATTCGTTCACTAACAACCGTGAACCGTCAGAAAAAAAATAAAAACCACCACCACTGCAAAGGTAAACACAGCTAAAATGAAACTATATAAGAAGGTATCACTACTTACATTCTAAATCCGCTGGACAGAACTAGGAAACACAACCACACCGACGCAAGTTTAACAACGAACAACGTTAGGATCGAGCAACGTCTAGTTTAAATACAAAATTAATCAACTTGGGTTCGCCCAACCATTAACTTTGTTAATCCCAACCACCACGACTTACATACTCTTTTTACATTTCTAATCCAAATCCTAGATACATCTTTACTTGGCTTACTGACCTAATTATCATTTGAAGCCATAAAACATGCCTCTACGATTTTACTTTTATTTTATAAGTATTAGTTTCCTTTCCTTCCCAATAATCTCTACATGCTCCCACAGTATGTTATGCAGCTCACTCCATACGTGTTCAGCTAAGTTGGATATGGTACTCTTTTCGTCTTTAATTATTTCCTTATTTTCTCCCAGACGTACCTCTGGGAGGCCTTGAAGTTTCGCAGAAGTACCGTAAGCCACAGTCACAAGGTTGGCTGTATATATTATTTCTGTACTCTAATTTATGTAGTCTGTGCTCGGTTTCACACAGAACTTTCCCTAAAATATAGCGTCAGTTAAAGGCAATACGTAGTCCATATATCGTAGCGATACTGCAAATTATTTTCGAAGTTCCACGAACACATGGAATAACTAATCTGCCCTTCATATCTTCATTGTTTTTATCGTGAGTGACCTTTCTTATAACTAAGGGGTGTCATTATTAAATGACTATAGCCATTTCTCAAAAGGTCGCTAACAATATAATCGATTTTTTCTTCTAATATTTACCATTAGAACATATTTGGCCTCAGCAGAGGACTTTAAAGTTCTAATGACCCTTTTTTTCTATTATCAGAATGGCTGGCATATTGTGGATATATTGTCCCGTATGAGATGGAACCATAGTTTATCACTATCCTCATTAAGAATGACTAACACATCCAAGAATATTTGCATCCTTTGGGAATTAATACTTTCTAACTTATACGTTGTAGCATGACAGATAATCCACTAAGTAATAATTCCATTATGATCATAAATACATTTAAATTACAAATAACTCAGAAGAACATTCAAATGAAAATAATTAAACATCAAAGAAAAATACCACCATAAAGGAAAAAAATAAACTTAAATCATAAAAACGCAACAAAAAAGTATTAAGAAAATGAAATCCGAAGAAACTAAAATTAAGTCAGGATAATACCCAGGTAGGTTAGGAGCAGGTAATAAAGAAGATACCCCGAACCAACCAACGGACAAAATAAAACCAAATTACCTTGGAAAACCCAAGAAGGAAGAAATGAAGAAAAGAAGATATAGGATGGGAGAACTACGAGGAATACCCATGATAAACCTATTAATAACAATAACAAACCCCGAACCAAATTTTAATGTCACCCAAAGAAAGTATAACACTCCTAAACCTCATAGAAATGTAAAATAATTATAAACTAAAGTGTTTAGTAGTGTGAATAGAAGTGCACCAACTAAAGTTAGTATATAATAAATAAACAAATCTTCACAGTCCATTATAACTAAAAGTTTGGTCTTAGAATATTGTAGAACTCAAATATAAGTCAGACCCAACAGTGTAAGTGAACCAGTGCAAGTGATTTAAATATAATAAACTTCAAGTAAAGGTGTAACTGTTACTTGAACTATGTGCTATTAAATAACTTTTATATTTTATACAATTACAGAGATAACAATTCATGAAATATTGCTGTGAAAATATTTCTAATGTTTCATAGAAGAGGCCACTTTTTATCAAAAAACATTCATAGAAATGTAAATGATAAAGAGAGCAGGTTGGGGAATAATTACTGTGACAGGGGATTAAAATATAATACATAATATAAACAGAAAGGACTGTAATTATATTAAGTTTAACAAAAAATAAAAAAAAATTTTAATGGCTAATTATGTTTGTCTTTAAAGCCAATGAACTCCACATTTCAAAGTGGTAATAGAATAAGAATTATAATTAGTACAAGAATGTTTATTAATATAACAGTGTTCATACAGCCTAAAATGTTTATGTATGTATACTATACCAGTTTATAAAATGTTTATTATGTATTTTAAAAATAGTTTAAACTAAAATGTCTAACTTTAAAGACTAGAAATTAATTTTCAATATTGTTTTAGTATTATGAGCATGAATACATTGCTACATGTACCAATAATTATATAAGGAAATTTTATTTAATATTGTGTTAATTTTAGAAAGTCAGAAGGGGTATAGAAATAACATTATTTGAAAAACAGTATATGTAAAACTATAGAATCTAGGCCAAATAATAAATTCCAAATAACATTATAATTGAGTAAGGAAGTTTAATAAACCAAGTAAACTAATGAGATTTATATAAGGTGAATCAATTACCAACTACTATAACTGAAACTATACTTTAAAAGAATAATATAAAAAGATGTATAAAATTATTAAAAAATTTCAAAATGTAATACCTAACTATTTCAGAGGAGGAATAGTAAATTCATGAATTATAACTAAAAGAATGATCAATTGATAAATTTATAAGAAATTAAGGAGAGCTAAAGATTTTTATCAATCTGAAATTTATTATAATCATATTTATAACACATAAGATGGCTAAAATTTTGGACAAGAACAGGAAGCAGATATTGAGCCTATATTTCTAAAATGACAGAAATATAGCAATTTTAACAAAAAACTTTATAAATATGGACTATTGTATGTCAAATTAAGCAGAAGGAGTTAAAGAAACCAATTATGTAATTACTAGTTGACGAAAGTAATCAATAACCAAAAATTATTCTGAATACAATGTACTTTGAATCACATGAATAGGAAGTGAAATTTATTTGAAACAATACTTTTCTAGTATTAACTTGGCAAGATATTTCAGGAGACGAAGGAAGTAAAACAGTTCTTAATTAACATTCGAAGCGAACGGTTGATTTAAGCTCGCGCTAAGAACCTGTATAGCGAATTTTAATGGCGTATCAAGGTTAAACATAAAATCAGTGAACAACCGAGAGTTACCGAAATTGGTATATTAAACATAAAATCAGTGAACAACACCACCACAAACAGTGAAAACAAACAATACGTAACCGAATACAAGTGAAATAAACCAATAAAACTATCAAACATTAATAATTCACATTACAACGAACTTCACGATTTTTCGCCACACACAGACAAAAGTGAACACACAAAATACAACACATTTAAAGCCAGTGAATACAGAACACTTAACCAGGACACCTATAATAACACAATAGACATTATCCAATATTACGGAGATCAGAAGCAGTTGTGAAGGGAACTTTATTGTCAGAAATTCCAACCACACCTTTCTCGGTTTACTTCAACAAGGAGGCGAGCAGCCATTTTGGAACTCCCAGCATGCAAAGTGTCCGCCAGCAAAGATTCATCGCCACTGCATTGGTTTGAAAAATTCAATTTTATAAACATTATATATCATAAATAACTTTGTCATTTATTAATTATTAAGATTTATTTTGTTAATGTTATACTTTCTGTACTTGTCCCTTCTCTGACTATTATAATTATAACCGTTCAAAGAACCATTCGAGAATCGATTATCCCTGTGAAAGAGTCGAGCTTTATATAAATATCGATTTTAAATCGATATTTTCACAATAATTGTCAATAAATTAAAATAATTCAATTATCTGGTTTTAAATTTATTTCACAAGTTAATATAAGAGTTTTCATTAACTACAGGACTCACTAGAAGGCGACCATTACTAAAGGAGAGTAATATACTTGAGATTCGACGAAAATCGCCAATCGATTAGTGGAGTGAGACAATCTTATTAACTCCGGATGTATTTACAGTTAACCAGAAGTGAATATATTGACATAAATAACTTACAGAATTTTAAATTTTCGACGAAAACACCTAACAAGAATTATTTATTAATTATTTAAACAATAAACAAACATAAAAATTTTTTTTGAACTTTTTTTTAATGAAATTAAAATTTTTTTATATACAGTACAGAAATATTTATTTGTAACCGCATGTACAGGTCTTGTTACAACGTAAACTAAATAAAAGGAGTTAAATTATTCAAACATTTAAAAAATTCCATTACAGTTTTTTACCATGTTGCCAAATAACAAAGGAACTATCGACATACCTAACCCAAAGCTTAGGTTTTTTGATGTTATCGTTAAATACACGTGGCTGTAACCAATCCATCCGTACGTTAGCCAACTCAGGATACAGTGATAAGCCCATCGTCAGTCCCTCCCTCTAAGACTACAGCCCATCTTTGAATTGAAAGTAAACTGTCTTCAGACATACAGTAGCTCCAATACTTCCACAACACCTGTTATTCGTAAATCTGTTCGTGTTGACAATGTTGAATGTCCGTCCAGCCATCCCTTAACAATGTCTGAAGTATCATTATAGGGACAACTGGAAACAGATTGACCACAACAAGACTTACCAGAATATCATCATTATCCCGTAGAGAATTCCTAATAATTACACTTAAAATAAATTACACCAAAAAAATAGCAAATACATATTTTTACATATTTGACAGACGTGTGTTTGACGATCACATCGACAAACCTAACCTTTGGGTTACGTACGTCGATGACACATTTGTTATTTAGCAATTTAGTAAAGAAAAACTAATGGGACTTTTAGAGTATCTGAATAATTGAATTCCTTTTATTTGTTAATTAATTTTTTAGTGTGGTCTTTGAACAATAGAATATTTAAAAACTTAGATAGCTCAGAAAGCGATGACAGAATGGCTCAGATGAAGAAATGAGACGACGTGGATTAGAAGGTGACATATGGAACGATAACGATTGGGAATTAGAAAACGTAAAGCGCTATAAGCCGATGTGTAGAAGGACACACCTCTCGTACAAATAAAACTGGTAGACTTACTTGTGTCATGGATGAGGAGTGAGACAATCTCCTTATCTATGACACTCTGCCAGCTCTATCTGGTTCGTCCTTGCCTTCCCTTCGACACAACGGGCGTCCAACCGAGAATATTGTGGTTTTGTGCTTAATTGTGAGTGATTTTCCTTCCAAATCTTACCTCTGGTAAACGTCCAAGTTTAATTTTCAGATTCGTTTGTACTTTAAAACTTTATCTCTCTTTACCTTACTTTAGTACTTTGATAATTTCAAATTCGTTATCAATAGATTAGTACCTTACGGTTGTGTTATTTTTTTATTGTGTGTTTGATCCTTACTTTTTTATGACATACATTGTAAGAGGTTTGATATTTTACTTTAATGTAAATTTAATTATTTGACTCTGTACGTGACCTATGACAAAGCTTACTTTTACTATCGTAATGACTGAATTTTCTAACTTTTACTTTAACATTAAATTCATTTCAATCAACCTGAAAACAGATAAAATTACCTATAGAACTTTTGTTTTAGTTCTATAAAATTTTGTTAATTGCAGAATTGAAGAGAACCTGTGTGTCCATTTAATTACAAGCATCTTCGGTTAATATCGAAAAAATTTTCAAAGGAATAAGGAGTGGATGATATATCTGTATTCTTGTATATTGTATACTTAATCTCTCTTACCGAAGCATTAGCAATTAAAAACTGCGACTTATAATGTCTCTAGTTAGATGCATGTAGCCAAGTTGTTATTGTAAAACGAATTCGATTTCTAAAATTGTTCTTCCAATGTGTTTTATAATTTTATTGAAGCAACACTCTCCATGATTTTCTTTCTACCAAGACGTTCATTGATACACATACATTTAAATGTTTATTCTAGTTTGTAAAAATATGAGCTAGGGCTTTTAGTTCCTGTTACACTGTTTTGCTTTTGACCTATTAATATAAACAGTTTTTTGGAAGATAGGAGACACATATTTAAGAATGCTGAAGACAGAGAAGGAAAAGAGAATAAAAGAAAAATTGAGTCATGGGATTTAAATTGTCGCTTTTCCGTCTTTTTCGGGAAAGCAAAGTTACAGGTAATTACTGCAGGAGGTTAGGCGTGTTTACGTACACTAACTACCTCGTTCTAATTAATTTTGCTTAAACAAGTTGCAGAAACGTTGCAGAAAGTTTATTACTATCCTGTGACGGTATTGATTGCTATCATGTTGCACCAAGTGTACAATAAAGTGATCCGTCCCTTTAGCAGAATTGCTACGTGGTTTATTACCGTTTTGCAACGAGAAGGCTGGTTTGGGATTTTACACAGTCCCTGTTTGCTAACAAAGATATTTGATAAATAAAATTAGTTTCAAGAATTAAATTAATAATTAATACATTTTATTTTATTTATATTCTTTTTATTTCGGTATTTCAATATCTGACGCGAGGAATCTTATGCACTAGACTGAAACTCCCATTGATTGTGACTAAAAACTGATTAGAGTAGTCTCTCGTTTATTTTATTATCATTTACTGTGATCATAAGCATTAACATACATGAGAAACAAGTCTGTAACTTGACATGACTGATACAAGTCCATAACTTGACATCAATACTGATTTTGGTATCAACTTCTCAATAAACTACGATATTAGAATTTCATAACCCATGTCATGCTTTCTTGTAACAAGTTTGTGCTATTCTGTTATTATTGTCTGGAGTTTTCACATTGCATCACTTCTTAAAACTTTAGATTTGAAACTTTTTGGAGCTTGGGTACTTAATCGATAAACGTCAAGTTGGCCTAACCTTCATAGGTTGTTTCATTCACATTCTTTTACCGTACACATAGTAAACAAGAATTAACTTCAAATAACCAGTAGAATACTGAGTTCTTTTAAACGTTACCCTTGATAATCACACACACAACTGGGGGTTGCGCGGCCCGCGCGAAGCGCGGGTCGCGAGTAGTGCAGTGTCCCAAGTCTCAGAAAGGACTCCTGCCACTGGGTCTGGTTGAGTTCAATATATACTTTTTATCTACTTATGGGGGGGGGGTCTGAAGCGACCTGCGATTGGTGGATTATACCACCGGGACTAGCAAACGAGGTCGCTTCCAGGACTCACCTGGTCGCGGGGTGTATTTACCAAGTCCGGCAATGAGGGAATTGTGGGTCACTCTGTCGGAACGAACATAGAATCGTCGCGCCAGGCGTCTCACGGTGTCATCAAGAGAGCGGACACCGAGTCCTCTCCTCAAAAGACGAGAAGAGTACCTCCGGGGGACTTTGCACGCGAGCTTCAGTCCCCGGTCGAGTACGCGCTGGAGCGTGATTCTATGACCACGAGCCAGGTATCCCCAAACAGGACAGGCGTAGGTAATCACCGGCAACACGTACGTGTTGACTATGAGCTTACCTAGCCGGAGGGTCATTGCCGGATTAGATAGCACGGGCCAGAGTCTACTGAGTTGCGCCGAAGCGCGTTGTCTGATGTAATTTGCATGGGTTCGCCAGGTGAGTCGGGAATCCACGTGGAGCCCGAGGTACTTGACGCTGTTGGTCCAGGGCACCTCGACGGGGCCTACTTTAAGCGGCCGAGGCCGCTTGCGTTTTCGCGAGAATATTACCGCGGCGCTCTTGGAAGCGTTAACGGCAACTCTCCAGTCATCGGTCCACCCGACATACGCGTCGAGTTGGCGCTGGAGCTTAACTGCCGCATAACTCGCGTTCGGCTCTGAGGCAAAAGCCGCAGTGTCGTCCGCGAACAGCGACAGTTTCACTCCAGGAACTCGGGGCGTGTCGTTGACAAACAACGAGAACAGGAGAGGCCCAAGGACACTTCCCTGAGGGACGCCAGCGGTAATACGCCTCTCCGAAGAGAGAGCGTGGTCTACTCTCACTCGGAAGCTACGGTCTCGCAGAAAGCTGCCGATCAAGTGAACGTAGCAGTCTGGGAGAAGGACTTCCGTTAGTTTGTAAAGGACACCCTCGTGCCACACGCGGTCAAAGGCTTTCTCTACGTCTAGGAAGATCGCAGCCGTCTGTTTGCCCTGGCAGCCAGCCTCGGTTATGCATTCCACGAGTCTCATCAGCTGATGAGTCGAGGAGTGCAGCTCACGAAAGCCGAACTGTTCGGGGATCAGCACGTCTAGTCTTTCTAGATGGTCGCGGATCCTACGCTGGATCAGACGCTCAAAAACCTTGGACGTCGCGGACAAGAGGCTGATGGGCCTGAGGTTCTCCACTCGAGAAGAATTCTTTCCCGGCTTGGGTATCACGATGACGGTAGCCGTTTTCCATTTCACCGGAAAATAAGCCAGTCTGAGGCATGAATTGAACAGGTCAGTGAGGAACTGGGTTCCTCGCTCCGGAAGGCGATGGAGGGCGGAATTCATGACTCCGTCCGGGCCAGGCGCCTTCCGGGGCTTGAGCTGAACAATCCTCTCAGAGACCTCCTCCGGGGAGATGGGCTCCGGCTGGACTGTGATATCGGCCGTAAGAAAGCGCTCTACCTTGCGGCAGATTTGCTCAGTGAAGGCCGGGTTCTTGGATGGGTTGGGAGCGAACTGACGCTCTAAACTATCAGCCAAGAACTCTGCCTTTTCGAGGGGGCGACCAAGGGGTTGACCGCCGGGTCCGGCCAGTGCGGGGAGAGGCGCGCGTTTGCGCTTTCCCGTTAGGGCACTGGGAATCCGCCAGACATTACGGTCCTCGGCAGGGCCATCCATCTGTGTTACAGCTAGCTCCCAGTTGCGTCTACGGAACGCCAGCATGTCGCGACGCAACTTGCCGGACGCTCTGTTGAACGCAGCCTTGTCGGCCGGGTCACGAGTCCTCTGCCAGCGTCTCCGGAGGCGATGCCTCTCGCTAGCGAGCTGAGACACCTCTTCGGGGATCCGCTGATAGTCGGGCGTTAGCCCCGGCTTCATCCGGGAGGACACGTCAACCGCCGAGACTACGGCTGTGTCGAATACAGCAACTGCCTCATCGACATGCTGGGTAGTGTCGAGCGGGATATGCTCTGGTAGGCGGCGACTGAACGCCGGGCCAAAGCGGTCCCACTCGATTACCCGCCGCTCGTCGCGGACGGTGGCGTGCTGGGTAGCTATATGCACACTGATAGGGCAGTGGTCCGAGGACAGTTCCGAAATGACGGTGACGTGGACCGGGCAATAAACGCCCCTGACCGCGGCAATGTCCAGTACATCAGGGCGGGAGTTAGCCCTAGAGGGATAGTACGTAGGCCCGGTAGGACCCATGACTGTGACCCGAGCCGCATCAGCATACCTGCGTAAGCGGGTCCCGTTTGGGTTCGCCAAGCGGCTCCCCCAATCGGGGTGCTTACAGTTCAGGTCGCCCGCCAGGACTACCCTCCTGTGTGCTCCAAAGACGGCCTCCAGATCGTTCGACAGGAGCTCCGTGTGTGGAGGCTTGTAGGCGGAAACCACGAGTAGACCGCCGAGAGCACCATGGAGCTCGACCGCGGTGCACTCGAGGTTCCGCCGCTGAGGCAGGACAACGCGGTGATGGCGAAGACTCGCCTTCACCGCGATGGCTGTGCCCCCTCCTGCGCGACCCGACCGGTCGTCCCGGTGGCACACGTAGTTGGGTAGTCGGAAACGACGATGCGGGGTCAGGTGCGTCTCGCCAAGAAGAAGCACGTCGGGCTTGTGACGGGCAACGAACTCTAAGAGCTCAGAATGCCGGGAAGCGAGGCCGTTGGCGTTCCACGCCACGAGCTCGAGGTCTCGCTTGAGGGATTGCCGTGGTTGTCCGTTCATAACAGACCTGTAACACGGCATGCTTCCACCAAGAGGAGGAACTTATCTTGGGGCGAGACTGTTGCCAAGCGTTCCTTGATTTTAAGGAAAGTCTGGGCTACTTTCTGCAAGTCGTAGCTTGCCAGAAAGTCTGAAACGACGGCGAGATCATCGGAAGATGAGGCCGGGGGAGAACGCTTGGCGGCAGCTGCATATCTGCGGCGGGGCGAGACGGTGGAAGCCTTGGGGGCTGGTACTGGAGCGGGTGGCCGCTCTGGCTTTTGGTGGACGGGCTTGGGTCCAGTGGCAGGTGGTTTAGGCTGGCCCGTGTTCTTGGCCTGAGTCCTAATTTTCTTGCCCGATCTGGGGAATCTAAGCTTGGGTGGCGGCGGCAATGGAGGATCAATTTCCTCATCGTCCGGCAGCGGGACTTGCGTGTAGTGTGGAACTTCGCGTTCCGGTTCCGGGGGCGCGGTAGTAGGTTTGGCCTGTGGAGCTTCGCTCGGGCTCACTGCACTTGAAGGTTTCGGAACCGGAGCAGACCTCGGGGCTGGTCTCCGGACCACAGGTTGAGCGGCTTTGGCCGGTTTTACTGGTTGGCTAGCAACAACATGTCGAGGCTTAGGCTGGACGGGTTTCTTAAGCTTGTCCAGCTGCTCGCTATAGACTGGGCAGCGCCTGTTATTTGCAGCATGGGCGCCGCCACAGTTAATACAATATCGGTGGTTGGCCGGGACCGCGCAGGCCTGCGTCAAGTGGTCATTTCCACAGCGGACGCAGGTCGGCGCGTTCCGGCAACCGAAGCTGCTATGGCCGAACCGCTGGCACCTGTGGCACTGGGAAAGTCGCCCGGTCTGGCGGCAGGGCTCGACGCTTACGCAGAGCCCGAAAAGCCGTTTTAAATCTAATAAGGCCTGGGAGGATTCGCCCTTCTCTGCCAGGAGTCTTATCAGCGGGAGTGGTCGACGCGAGCCATAAGTAGTGTACAGCCGTGAGGCTCCCACAACCTTATACCCCGCGTCGCACAGTTCGTCAGCGACGACCTGCGGATCCGCCTGTATGTCCAGGCCCCGAAGGACGAGGGCTACAGGCTTGACTCTGTTCAAAGTGTAGGTGTGGAACTGGAACGATTCACGTTCCAGCCACTGGACCACTCCGAAGTGCTCCGATGCGCTGCGGCAGGTAACGCGCACAGTCTCGCTCGCAAGGAGCTTGACAGATGCGTTATCTGCCAGCGCAACGGTCTTACGGAGTCGGCGAACGAAGCCGATCACGTCCCTGACGTTCGTAACGAACACCGGCGGGACCCTTCCTTCGGAGGTGCGACTAGGCGCAACCTCAGCGGAGGCTTGGAGTGCCGCCGAGTCCGTGGCCGAACTCAAGGAGGTCAGGGAGGGAGACTTTCGCGGCTTGCCACCGCGCCCTACTGCCACCCAGTCGGTGGAAGCCGAGGTCTCCATATCTGGGGAGTCAGACTCCGGCAGAGGATTCGGGCTGCTTGGCCTACTAGCGGCCGTGCAGCCGGAAGGTCCGGCCTTAGCGGGCTTGGTCGGCCCTAATAAGGACCGATTTTCCTCACGTACTTGCGCGGGTTCAGCAGGGCTTCCCGCGCAAGTCGTAGGGTTCCCGGCTGGCCCAAGTGGCCGGCCGGGGGGCTCGATGCTGCCGCGCAGTGCTTTAGGGACACTATCAGCGGGGCTACTGCCGACTACCTCGGCTCTTTGTCCAGCGGGTACCCGGGGGCCGAACTGTGACACCGTCACAGTGGCGGCGCAATGCGCATCTCTATTGGTGAGTCCTACTCTCGGACTCCCCGGGTTTCGCTGGACAGCGCTACCTAACACACTTACCGGCACTGCGCGGCAGGTCCCAGTTGTGTGCTGCTTGGGTCCGTCTTGCTGGCAAGGCGGTTGGTCAATATCCATTTCCATCGCTGCAGCTCTCTGATGTTGGCGCTGGCGATGAGGCGATTCTTGGTCCGGCGGTTTCTTCTTTACTGCCGCCGCAGTAGCTTATGCTGATGGCCTCTTCATGGCAGTAAGTAGAGGACGAGGCTATCCTCTTCTGCGATGCTCTTCTGTAACGTCCGATCTCTTCCAAGGCTGAGTGCAGAATGTCCTCACGTCGTCACCCCTTGATAATCAACTTGACCGTAGTCATTGCATTGCATTATGGATGCGGGGTGTCTTTGCACCCGTGGCTTGATTGCAGCATCTGGATCGTGTCCAATGGCTGCCAGAAGTAAACATAGTGCTGGTACATGTCGACAGGTTACCTAAGACTGGAAAAGGAAACCGCCATCCAGTTAACTGAGAAGGCGGGGGAGTATAACTTTTATTTGTTTAATGCACTGCCGCTGGTACCGATTCGAGCAACAGATGTTGCCCGTTTCAAGTCCAGTCAGCAGACGCCCTGAGGGCGTCGGTCGCTCCCCGCGAGGCGGAGAGCCTCCGTGCCAGTGAATGATGACAGCGACAAGCAGCCGGCTCAGCGTGCTAGGAGGTGGACAGGAAGGAAAGAAGGACAGTTTGGTGAAATACTCTGGTCGAGGACTGATGATTACTTGTTTTTTGTTTATTTAAAGAGGATGGCGTTATGGCGGGTCATCAAGAAGCGCCCGAGGGCGCTTGACCCGAATGGGCGGTGGTGGTTCTGATGCACTGATGGTTCGTAGGTACGGGAAGGTGGAGGTCGAGGCTTTAGCAAAGAGAGTTAGAGCCAGCGACCGGACAAAGGAAGTCAAGGTAGGAACACGGAGACCCCTTCGAATCACGTCGTTCCTTACAAACCAAGGGGACCCCGTCAAGGATCGGAGTGTTCGGGACTGGAAAGCTTCCAGCCTACATCTGTTGGTGGTGGATAAAAGAGACCACCAGGCGGGTGCCGCATAGGTCAATACAGACCTGAGAAATAGTAGATAGATGGTAAGTTTCGTGCGCATGGCCAGGCGGCTGCGACACGAGAGGAAAGGAGATAATTTGGCTCGGACGCCGCGAGCCTTGGCAAGGGTTTCCGTCACGTGGGCGTTGAAGCAAAGGCGACGATCTAGCCGAACGCCTAAATACTTCACCGATTCTTTGTAGGCGATGGGTCTCCCTGCCAGGGAGAGGGGCTGGCATCGGGAGATGGACTTACGGGTGAAGCAGATCGCCTCGGATTTCTCCGTGTTGATCGTCACCCGCCATTTCCGTAGCCAGTCCGGAAGCTGGTTCAACTGACGCTGCAGCTTTGTACTCGCAAAGCGCGGGGACAGGGAGCTGCAGTGATACATAGCATCGTCAGCGAACAAAGACAACGTGACTCCGGGCAAGACAGGCAGGTCGTTCGTGTACACAAGGTACAGAACGGGGCCGAGGACAGATCCCTGAGGTACGCCGGCGGCGACGGGTCGAACTGTAGAACAGGACCCGTCGACGCTCACCCTGAAGGTTCGATCGCTGAGATACGACCGGAGGAAAAACACTATGGTCGATGGTAGAGGGGAATTGGCAAGTTTGAAGAGAAGACCTTCGTGCCAGACTTTATCGAAGGCCTTGCTCACGTCCAACAGTACGGCGGCCGTAGCCGCGCGCCTGTTGGTGGCGTCTGACAAGTGCGTAACAACGCGGACCAATTGAAGCGTGGTCGAGTGCTCTCTGCGAAACCCGAACTGTTCGCTGCGGATGAAACCATCTAGCAGCGGCGAGATGCGAGCCAGCAGGAGACGCTCGAACACCTTCGAGATGACTGGCAAGAGAGAGATACAACTGGGGGTTGCGCGGCCCGCGCGAAGCGCGGTCGCGAGTAGTACAGTGTCCCGAGTCTCAGAAAGGACTCCTGCCACTGGGTCTGGGTGAGTTCAATATATACTTTTTATCTACTTATGGGGGGGGTCTGAAGCGACCTGCGATTGGTGGATTATACCACCGGGACTAGCAAACGAGGTCGCTTCCAGGACTCACCTGGTCGCGGGGTGTATTTACCAAGTCCGGCAATGAGGGAATTGTGGGTCACTCTGTCGGAACGAACATAGAATCGTCGCGCCAGGCGTCTCACGGTGTCATCAAGAGAGCGGACACCGAGTCCTCTCCTCAAAAGACGAGAAGAGTACCTCCGGGGGACTTTGCACGCGAGCTTCAGTCCCCGGTCGAGTACGCGCTGGAGCGTGATTCTATGACCACGAGCCAGGTATCCCCAAACAGGACAGGCGTAGGTAATCACCGGCAACACGTACGTGTTGACTATGAGCTTACCTAGCCGGGGGGTCATTGCCGGATTAGATAGCACGGGCCAGAGTCTACTGAGTTGCGCCGAAGCGCGTTGTCTGATGTAATTTGCATGGGTTCGCCAGGTGAGTCGGGAATCCACGTGGAGCCCGAGGTACTTGACGCTGTTGGTCCAGGGCACCTCGACGGGGCCTACTTTAAGCGGCCGAGGCCGCTTGCGTTTTCGCGAGAATATTACCGCGGCGCTCTTGGAAGCGTTAACGGCAACTCTCCAGTCATCGGTCCACCCGACATACGCGTCGAGTTGGCGCTGGAGCTTAACTGCCGCATAACTCGCGTTCGGCTCTGAGGCAAAAGCCGCAGTGTCGTCCGCGAACAGCGACAGTTTCACTCCAGGAACTCGGGGCGTGTCGTTGACAAACAACGAGAACAGGAGAGGCCCAAGGACACTTCCCTGAGGGACGCCAGCGGTAATACGCCTCTCCGAAGAGAGAGCGTGGTCTACTCTCACTCGGAAGCTACGGTCTCGCAGAAAGCTGCCGATCAAGTGAACGTAGCAGTCTGGGAGAAGGACTTCCGTTAGTTTGTAAAGGACACCCTCGTGCCACACGCGGTCAAAGGCTTTCTCTACGTCTAGGAAGATCGCAGCCGTCTGTTTGCCCTGGCAGCCAGCCTCGGTTATGCATTCCACGAGTCTCATCAGCTGATGAGTCGAGGAGTGCAGCTCACGAAAGCCGAACTGTTCGGTACGGCAAGAGAGAGATTGGACGAGTCTTTTCTTACCATCGACACAAAGTGTTCTTAAGTCATGGTAACAACTTCGTCTTGCCGTAGCACGTAATTTCAAGATTTCGATTACTTTCGGTATGTGGGATTATTGATAGAGTTTCAGCTCCATAAGGTGATAAGGCAACAAGTATAGAGTCAGTTAAGCTTGAGTTTGAATGTTTGGTTATCGATAAAAATTCTACAGATTTGACATTTTTCGTAAGGCTTACAAAGACATTCTTTTCATCCTCTTGACTAGCCACTTAAAATTTATTGTAGGCTGTATGACATTTTGAGTGCCTAGACAGGTAATGACCGTTTTTAACTAAAGGCCTATGAGTACGATTCTGTGTGTTGGTCAGTGTCCTGATTTTTGTAGTCAGTATTTTCTGCAGTTAACTTTTAAACCAGCCAGTCAAATTGTCTTTTTAATTTTCCGTACCATGTCAGTGAACAGTTCTTTCAAAAATTCACAACTTCGAGTATAGTTTTTATAAAGTTCTAATACTTGTCAGAAAATAGCAATAGCAAATTATTATTGAATAATCATCAATGTTATTTTAAAATATTTTTCTTTCCTTTGTATTTATCTTCTTCTGTAGCCTTTCTTTAATGACTTTATCTACAACACCATAACATTTTCCATTTGTTCGACTGTACTTGGCGTCCCTAGTTTACAATTGTATGGTAGCAATAGTCAGTCCGTTTTATTGGCAACTAAGGAATATCACTGAATTTCCTTCTCATCATTTCCTGTATATATAAATTTATGTCAACAATATTCTAAGATGTTAAACGGTTTCGATTCTTCGTTTTTCTTAGTCATTCACCAATCGCACTTTCTTTCAACGCACTGCCTCTACATCACCTTTAGAGCTTCTGCAGTAAATACAAAGGAATTCAGTTTAATATTAATCTATTTGTTGCTTGTCATTAACCTGCTTCTTGCAAGTATTAAAATGCAACAGATAATGTGATACAATAGTGATATCTGAGTCTATCCTCAAACTATACGCCGAATCTTAGCATGTCTTGACGGTGGAAACCAGTATCTTCTCAGCACCAAGGTCCTTTTGCCCATGTTTTTACTGTGGACTTTGTATAATGCTCCCTCAGCATACGAGCGAAGTACCGACATGTGGAAGACAGGACCTGGGTCTCTCCAAGCCTGATTGTATGACTTCGTTGGACAGCGCATGTTTGGCTGCAACATTGACTTCTGCGGTTTACCAAGACGCAGTGTCGCCTGTCTTTAGAGCTGCAAGTGTTCACGTTCCGCATTGTAGTAAGTCTTAGAACTCTGTAAACCCCGCAAGACAAAAGGCTACCTTAGCATTTTTCAGAAATTGAAAGCCTTGTTGGTGGACCTTTTGTGTCGTCACAAAGCAGATGTTATCTTTTCCAGGGGTAGTGCATTTTGTTTATTCTAATGTTCACGTACTACAGGACAATATGTTCATACATTGGTTACATATTGTTACCACATTACAGAACAGTCTACGTGTTTGTCGAATGTGCCAGAAGAATCACGCTCTTATGTGTGTGGCATACGTGACTGTCAACGCATTCGCGAGAGGTTTCTCGAAGGCGCCAGCCGCGCGGACTGTATCAAGGCCGCAGTTAATTACGTAGTTCACACGAGCGCTAAGACGCAATTAGGAACATTCTGGTCTGTGATCGCAGGTATAAATACATGGCGGCAGCGGCCTTAAGTTTCAGTATAGCAGCGATATATTTTCAGTGCGGTTCGAGTTATTATCGGGCGAGATTACTGTGTACGTTCAAGTGGTTATTAGTGAAGTGTTGGGTTTTACAATCGGGCGGTGTAATTGTAATACAATTGTGTTTAATATTAGTGACATTTTATTGCGTGTGAACAATTTTTATTTGATTTATTGTAGTAGACTCTGTTGTTAATTACGAACTGTTTAACTGTAAAAATTAAAGCTGGTGATTAGTGACTTAATTGTTGTCTTGTACTTATTTAGTTTTCCACTGTACCTACGACGATCGAGTGATCGTCGTAACAATATAATTATTTCAATGTTATGTCACTCACGTCGGCATTATTGATAAGTTAGTGATTAAATTTGAATATAGCTCAATTTTTATTTTAGGAAGAACAGACAAAAGTACACAGAAACTTGTACGTGCAAATAAGATTCTAAAAATATTAATTAATTTTGTGTTGTGTGTGTTTCTCTTCCATCCTCCTTCTTTGAATCTCTATGTGTATCTGTCTGTCTATTTCTGTCTCTGCCTGCCTGCCAGTCTGTCTATGTGTTTGTTTGTCTGTCTGTCTATCTGCCCGTCTCTCACTCTCTCTCTCTCTCTCTCTCTCTCTCTCTCTCTCTCTCTCTCTCTCTCTCTCTCTCTCTCTCTCTCTCTTTGCTATCTACCTATTTGTCTATCTCACTGTATAACAGTCTGTAGACAGGAAGAATACTTATCGTATAGAAACATCAAAACGCAATATCGCAAGAATAGCTTAGAACATAGAAAATCACATTCTCGCTACACTGGAAACCGTAATCTCTGTTGCAGTACCTCTTTCATCGTAGAGGTGGGTTTTGAAAATCACTTTTGCTGGGAACTGTAGATTTGAGTTTTTAAAATGATTTGGAATAGAAAAAAATGCTTGTTTGAGAATAAGTTTACGAATTCTGTATATTCCTTCCGGTGACTTCAACATTTAATAATTTAGAGTTTGTTATTGTTATTACTGTGTTACTCTGTCAGTATTCTTGTAATTTAACTGAGAATTGACAATGTATGTATACTTTGGTTAGATACGTAATGAAACTTGTGATTTTTTATTGCCTCCAGTGGCAATGTATTACCGTTTACGATAACTCAGTAATCACGTAAAGTTATCACCACGAAGGTTATTATCCTTTAGTGACCAGAGGATGGGATACGTTATATAGGGCCGTAAAATTATAATTACTCTAGTGGAATAGTTGTGTTTCCATCCGGTCAAGGGTGAATGTGGACTCGCACTAACCTTGAGGTTTGGGTTAATGAAATCCGTTGCCTAAAAAGTGCAGACCTGTAATTATTACGTTCCTGGTAATTATACTTGTTGTGGTGAATTTACTGCCGCTCCGTTGGCAATTCAACTTTCTCGGTCGTCATTAACGCTGTAACCGGAATTTGCAAATACCGCAGTAACAGTGAAATTATGCAAAAGGTACAGGCTCCAGTGGCTCTTATTATATATATGTAGGAGATATAATAATGCAGACCTGTTTCCTATATAAGAATTTATTATAATTTATATTACTGTTACGTATGTAGAAATATTACAAAGTATATTACTAAAAAAATTAAGCATCTATTAAAACAGATCAAACACTGCGTATTGACCTCTTAAAAACTAAGAGGGCACTTTTAGTTAAACAGTAAATTGATGAAGAGCTAATCAACAACAAACAATATAACGAATATACTTAATAAACTAATAATGCTTATAAAATTTAATATTCTTACAATCAAAAAAGGCCGTCGTGTTGACTAGGAGAGATATCACCTCTGCTTATAAAAGAATCCAAGAATTATCACGAGTACTTTCTGCACCAACAGAGGTAGCCTCAGATATTCAATGAATTTGCAGGATACCACATTAATAGAGTTCATTAAAATTTTCTGTATGACCAGAGGTGCGATCTCCCCTTCTCAGTGTAACGGCCTTCTTGGCTAGAAAGAATATTATTTTTCCCATTGCTTAATAAATATATTTGTTTTATTTCGACGATATCTTTTTGTTTTTGATAGAGATTTTATTGCGTAAATGTATTGTTTATCTTAAATGACGTCTCAAAATATATAATCTGTTTTATGCGGTGGCTAATTTTTGTAAAGTTTAACATTCCAAGAGTAAAAATAATAATAAAAAATATTTATTATATTAATAAAAATTATCATCATTACCATAATCATTATAAGAAAGCGCATTATCTTGTATTAGCTTTAAGAATCGTATTTATATAAAGTGTAAATTTTCTTACAGAAATGCAGTTTAAAGATTAATCTATTACATGAAACTTGATATGTACGAATTTCATTTTAAAAAAACGCGTATTTTTTTTAAATAAATATTCTAGCATTCTTTTATGTTTAATAAGTAACGGTTTAATAGGCATTGTTGTTTGTATAAACGGTTATAAGTCTATCCAGGCAAAAGTTGATCTCCACATGTTTTCTTTAGAAATTAGCGAACTACAGCTAACCTGCTCAAGTCTACGCATTCACCTTTCACCTACATATTCTCCACATGTGAATATAAGAATTTGAAAAACTTTTCAGTCAAGGATGAATTACGTACAGCAAAGCATCATTGTGACTACTAATATAACAACAGCGAGCTTTTTCTAAGAATAATCAAATTTGACAAAAAATACAAGCAAACAATGCGTTTTGACAAAATAGATTTTCATTATTGAAGATCTCCTATAAATGAGATTTGACTGCTAAAAACGTAAATTTAATCGAAAGAAAACTATTAGAATTAAGTATTTTAATTAGCCAGTTCTGCTATTATGCTAGTAAAATATTGCTTTTATTTTTAAAGCCTGGACAAGTTGTGCTTGTCGTAATCAAACAACGATAGTGTCAAATATAAAATATTTAATTCACCCATGTAATTCTGTACCTGTAGCTAACGTGCGACTGGATAAAAAAGGAAGTAAAAAATATATATTAAGAGAGAGGGATGGGGAGAATGAGAGAGAGGGGGGGGGTGATAGAGAGAGTGAGGGAGGGGGGAGTAAACAAATCGGAAACGGTAATTTATGACGTAAATAAGTAACAATTAACACAGTGCTACAATTAAAGGGAAATAAAGAAACACTAAAGTAAGCTTACAATATGGCATTGTGTAAAATGGGAAATTGCTGATCAACATTACATATAGGCCTATTTACGACGGTCTCACAGATCATCGTATGGTACAGGCGAAACAAAGTATAGACACCAATGAAGTCACTAATAACCAGCTTTAATTAATCACAAATAACAATTTGTAATCAACTCGTACAATAATTCCAGTTAAATTTGTCCCCACACAATAATAATGTCAAATAATAGAGTTCCACACTTATTATAACACAATAACAGTTCCCCACAATTCGATCCGCAATAAGAAAAATCGCTCAAACGAACTCACTTGAGAAAACCAGTCTTTGCTCTCTTTAAAGAGCGCACTATTCTAGAATGAATTTTCAATCCTGAACTGCACGCCAGCTGAATGTGTATCTCAAGTGTACTTGAACTCACTGGCACATACTTGCGTGCGGACTTGACTGAGGTTACACCTGCCCGACTAGAGGGGGGGGTTGGGTGGATGACGCTCTCGGGTGTTCAAGGCGGTTCCACTCGTGTCAATGTAAAAACGAATATTTTAAAATTTTTTTGTGTTTTGTTCCTAGTGTTTTGTACATTCAAAACGTGTGCGATGAGCAAGGAGATATCTGGCGCTGTTATAGTAAACTGCTCATGGAGTGAATAACCTGGATTAAAAGAAATTATTAAGGAGTCGTTCCGTTCAATCAAATCAAACCACAATTTTACCTTAAATTTAAAATACCATGATATGTTATACAAATATATGCAACAAATAGGATAACCCAAAAAATATTACTGTTTTCTTTAAACCGAAACATCGATTATGCTTGTCCTAATTAAGCGAGGACAGTGTCTAGCATACGTCATAATGCGCTCAGTAGTTTGAGAAACATTTATTACACTGAGTAAAATTTATCGGTTGTGTGATTCTCAAGGTTAGTCGAGAAATTTTGACGATACGTTGATTCTTGTATCTTATATATTCTCCCTTTTCGTTAGTTTTCTTTTTATGTATTTTTGTACACGTACTCAAGTGGGTAGTTTGTAATTAACATCCTAAGTTGCGTCGTTTGTTATTCTATATTAAAAGGACAGTTATAATATGAGGTTGTAAGGCACTGCAGTCGTTTTTCTTATATGACTCTAACATTAAACACTTTCATAGAATTAGACGATTAAAGTCGCTTTGAGCTAAATATTTGTGATACAAGTACAAAGTGTATTCTGGAAATTCATGCACAGCTATAGTTATCCATGCATAACTGTATAATTGTGTCAGATATTAATTTTGTCATGTTAACAAGTATACCTAGTTCGCGTTTTGAATAAACGTTTCTATAACTTAATGACACAAACACCTTTTAATTTTTCCTAAAAATTTTGTTTTATCTTTTTGCCTTTAATGCCCTTAAAGATAAAAAATTTAATGTAGACACTATATTCGTATTTGTAAACAATTCCGTTTAGTCTAGTTCCAGGCGTAGATTTGTACAGTATTTTACAAACCTTTATGACTGTGGTGTCCAATAATTTAAAAACTGAACACAATGACAAAGAATTTAATTAAAATTGTCTTTGTTATTTTTAACACGTCATCCCTTTTTCACATATTTGCCTAAAGACTTCTATTTTTTTAGAAAATCAATCTCAATATTAAGAGGATGTCGGGTAGAAACATATTGTATACGGGTAGATCTTGTAATAATATATGTTATTGTACATATACTATATATGTAATTTGATAAATGTCAGTTTTAATTTAGTTTTTTTTTACTGGATGCTGGTTACTAGTATCAGTAAACTAATTGTTCAGTATAAACAAAAATATAATAAAATTCATTACAGTTTGATATAATGAAAAAAACTTTCAAAATGATAAAAATTAAATTTACAAATTTAGTAAATATATAAATGTTTTCAAATAAATACGATATAGAGTACGAAATAAAGTATTCATTTACTAAAATATACAATTACTCTTTTACACACACACACACACACACACACACACACACACACACACACACACACACACACACACACACACACACACACACACACACACACACACACACACACGCACACAATCATTTAATGTGAACGTAACAGTTTTGTGAAGTTAACATTTATGAAATAAAATGTAATTTATTTATATATTCAATTATGCAACAAATATATCATTTTTTATAGTCTATAACTAGATTTTACCACTAATTTGTTGCGTCTAAACCCTTCCACGATCACCTCCTTGACCAATATTAGAAACCTTTTTTGTTTCATTTAAAATTTATTATACCCCCTGTTCCCTTTATATTTATTTAGTATATATTATTTAATAAAATAATGTAATAAGTAATCTTGCTGTGACCACATGTGTCTTTGTGCGAAACCTTCTATACTTGAATTTTACCTGACGAACCAAATTACTATACAGTAAGTGTGTCGTTATCTACGAGACGTAGACAATGATCAACTAACTGTAGGAGCACGTAATTGTTATTGGAGTACCACTATTAACTCAGTTCTATTCAGTCAGCAAACTGTTAAATTAGATTGAAATTGTCAACCACTACATAATTTTACATTGCTGTGTGATATAATTACTGTTTCCGCTGTAGTGAGCTACAGTTACCAGTCGACATAACTGAACATCAGACGACTAATAATCTAATTTCATCGACTTAGTATTGTGCCATCGTGATACTAACAGTATTGATACAAAACCATTGTATTCTGCTGAGTGGTCTAAAGAAATGTAATTATTATGAAATGTTTTCTAAAACAGAATGAAGGTTTAATAATAATTCTAATTTTACAGTATTTCACTAATCTACGTAGACTTATATCTGATAATCGCAAGTCTATACGGAACCTCCTGAAGCTTCCCAAATTTACGTATACACAAAGTACATTCAAGGACACCTTTCAATTCCTTTCCCTGGTCCCTTTCCCATTCTCCGTTTTCCGCGTTCTGTATTCTATTCTTCTCCGTCCTGGATGTCTTCCTCTCTCAAATATATGTTCATTATATGGCTTTTTTGACTCCGTACTTCCATTTCAGTCTTTAGTCTTAATCATTTCTCTCGTTCAGAGGCTGGCCACTCTAATAATTTCCATGGAGAAGTTGAATCGTATTTCTCTATCACTGTTACCGTCTTCTGATTATTGCTACTGTTATTGGTATATTTCTTTTACCGTATTCACTCAGCTATTGTTATGGTCCGTCCGTGTTATGAACTGAGCATTGTGATTTTCTTATTGCACTCTTAGCAATCTGTTTTCCATGCTTCCTCTCGAACAAAATATTTATCTCATCCTGATACTAGGTTAATACATCCTCCTGTTACTACGTTGTTCTACTTTCCGATTGGTTTGCGGCGATTCCTCTACTGCAAAACTGAGAACGATTGCATAGCGTTTCTAATTTCACAGATGACAACGAAAAATACCAGCATTTAAACAAAGCATATTACGCATATATCGTTTCCACGTGTAGAGAGATAATTTGAATCGCCTCAGTGATGAAGGCTGACACTTCAATTCATACGCGTACATTTACTTAAGACTAGTAATCTTTCCCCGTCACTAGGATTCATATGAATTGATTTACAACAAGGTTTTGCGCTTGCTGAGAAAATTACCATTTAAACTTTTTGGGTATGAGAAATCTAATTTTATATGTCTCTACATTCCCATTATGTCGTCGCTCATCGACAGGTGTGACGTGTGATTATACGCTCACCAATGCGTATCAGAAATGTTCGTTCTTCCGTACATACAAGATATAAAATAAATTAGACAGCTGTAACGGTATTGTTAGTTGGTTAAATAAAACCAGTTTAATTTTATGTCTGTCACATCAGCATGGTTGACAAGTTAGTGACTGTATTTGAACACATCTCAATTTTATTTTAGAAAAAAATATATTTACAGATAATTATACGTGTAAAAACATTCTTAAAATATTTCAATACCTTGTGAGTGTGTGTCTGTGTATGTTTTCAGCCTTCTTTCTTCTTTGTTTCTCTTTATTTTGTTTCTCTCTGTATTTTTTCCTGTCCCTATATCTGTCTCTCTGTCCGCTTAGACCTATCTGTCTTCCCATCTGTTTGTCTGTCTGTCTATCTGTCTACCTTCCTCTCTCTCTTTCTCTCCCCCTCCTCCTCTCTCTCTCTCTCTCTCTCTCTCTCTCTCTCTCTCTCTCTCTCTCTCTCTCTCTCTCTCTCTCTCTCTCTCTCTCTCTCTCTCTCTCTCAGACCGTAAGAGTACTTAATGTAAGGAAACTAAATATTAAAAAAAATACTTGAAAGTAGCAAACCACACTTTTCGTGACACTAACGTACCGTTATCTTTGTTGAGGTACGTTCCGTACTTTCTGTTTCTGTAGCTTTCTAAAGTCAATTTTGTTTGGATTATATGTTTGAAATTTGAAAAGCTTGCTAAATATTATAATACTAGAATTTATAAGGTCGGTCACTGCAATTGAATTTCTCGCTGCTCTCATATAATAGATTTTACAACTTTTTAATATCGAGGAACCAACATTATTGTTGCATGAGTGAATGTTACTTATCCTATAGTCATGTGTCAGATAAATGAGTACATAATTTGGAAGAATTAGCAAATAGAAGCTCAGTGGTAGGGGAGATAGGGAATATTCGATTTGACTCTACCCCCATGACTTAAGTAAAACGGCCCTGTTGAATCTCTACTCTCTACGCCTAAATTTCAAACGTTTCATATTTTCAGTCGGTACTCGACACAAATGTTTTATTGCAAGGACTGTGATAATAAAATCTTTGTTAATCGTTTCAAGCTGATTTTTTTAAACCGTGGCAAAGCAGTTAGATGAGGTGTATTATTTAAGAAAATTATAATGGTATGTAAAGTCCAAAACTTTTCTATCATTAAAATTATTTTGAATACCAAAGTTGGTGGATTTTCTAAAAGGTATTATAGAGACAAAATAATTACGTAAACGAATAAAACTCGAGTATGGATCTGCATTTCAAAAATTACTTTGAATACTCACTTTTGAAATTATATTGCTTTGTACGTTTATGTAAGTAGCCTGAATCCAGAAAACGGGGTAGTTTTTAATTTAATTATTTTGTTACTGCTTTCATTTGTTTATAATTCGCTAAGATTTTTTCAAAAAGTTAGATTAAACTAAATTTTTTATTTTCTTTAACTGTTTGGTTTATTTAAAACACTTCATGACGAAATGTGCAAGATAGCTTAAGGCACTGCAGTCATTAAAGACAATATGCGTTCGTTTACATTCATATTTTATATTCCGTTTACTCTGTAACAGAATAGTTAAATATTTTTAGTCAGTGAGTAAATATTTTTCATATAATTATTATTTAGTGCCTAGTATAAGTAACAACGTACTAAAAATGCTTACCGCTTAGCCCTTGAGAATCGGTATAGGCCTATTCCTCTACTGATTAATGAAATTTCATTTAATGAGATTAAACTTACTCTACATAGAGATATGTATACGTGTCGTTTTTAAACGTGCATACACAAACAGTAGATTAAGTTACACACAAAACAATGTACATTATACACTTAGTTTAATACGTATAGTCAATGTCTATATGTTATAAGCTATTAGTGTAATAACGCTCGATCACATGGAAATTTTATTATTTTACTGTCATTTATGCTTTATTTCTATCGTTTTTACACAAAAATGTTGTAAACATATAGGATACAGAAAGGTAATCCTACAAGTTGCTTAATTAGAGGCGTGAAGAGACTATAGACTTTACTTTAATTTTGACGATTACACTTATCTGAAATGAAGTATAACTATTGATACCACCTAAGTGGGTTAATGTAAAGTGGTTTTTATATTTAGAGTTTCTTCTCTAGGACGACGCATGGAGTAACATTGCTACCTCCATTAAATGACTAAATGACCATTAAATGATTTACGTAGCACATTTGTAAAAACGTAATTTTGTTAGTCACGTAAGTACGAAAAGAAGTTATTACTAATTTGCTTCTTCATACCTATGATACCAAATCGCCACTTTTTAAATCTGTATGTTTACACAAGTATTCAAATAAAATATTTTTTAATAATTATAGACTGAAAGTTACTTAGTGTTTGAAATAATTTTCTCTGTTGCCGCTATAGTATATTATTCATAGTAGAAAAGTGTTTTGTAACAACATAAATAACATATTCAGTTGCTTATTACGTCTAGCTCATTCCAACTTTACCAACCACAACTAATTATGGGATCAAACACAGCATATATGCAGTTATGCAGTCCTAGTTAATATTACAAACTTTTTATAGATTTTTGAATATAATTTTTCAGTTTTAGTAATTATGTACTTATACACATAAACATGATAATATTATGAAATAAATTAACAACTTTTGTCTTTAGGGAGAATTTTTGTGTTAGCGGTAGAATCACTTCTTTATTAACTACTTCAGAATATGTTTTTACATTTCTCTGCAGGTTACCCATATCTGTAGTTATAACCTTTCCTCCATTTATCAACACGCAAGGAGTTGAGGACTATAACGTAATTACTTACTTGATCTTCTTCGTTATGAAGGCAACATATGACTTTCACGATAGGCTTCAATGTATTCGAGTTTAGTTACAGCCTTCATCTCAGGCATTTCCTTAAATTTTTCTGTACTTCTTGCAAGACATTCCTGAGCCAAGTCTGCTTCGGTCATCACAACTTTCTTTGTCAAATTTAACTTTCTTTATTACGTTGAACGTGGTACGTTTTATGTTTTTTCCCAGCCATCCACTACTATTTTCTTCTTACTATTACTGTACTGTTTAGTTCGTGATTTGTTCACCTCCATAGTGCTTGATCAAATATCCTTGGGCTACCAGATTTCAAAAAGTTTTTAAATAGTTGTTTACAAATACTTGTAGCTTAATTTAGTATTTCTTGTTAGTATACTGGAGTTATTTTTATCAGTATTCTAATTTTTGTCCCCACGGGATACATGTAATCCATGTCCTGTCTTGTAATTTTGTATCTTTAGTATTATGACCTCATTTCTTTCAACTTTGTTATCATTAATACTTCCCAGACAACCAAAATATTCCACATTTTCTAGTGCTTTATTCTACAGTGACATGTTAGTGTGTTGAGTTTCCTCTTTTATCTTACTATTTTTTTTTGTATCGGCCATCTGAAGATCACATGCCAATTTCAATTCTTTACTTTTTGTTCTTTTCATTTTCTTCAATATTCTTTCATCTTTTCACGTGTCTCTTCTTCCTGTCTTCAGTCCACTTTGAACCTGTGTTTTTCTCTCTCCTACCCTGGACTCCTTCTATTTTTAACACTTTTGCCCGAAAAACGTCTCTTTGAATTGCTTCTTCTGCGTGTATATTATTTTTTTATCTTACTTTTAATTTTTCCAATATTCAGAGCCGTTTCCATTGCTTCTAATGCTATATCATTTTTTTTTTGTCATGCGTAGATCTATTACCTAGTTCCTGTTACAAGACAGATACCACTGGCAAAAAAACATTGGTCTTCTAGCTGTGGGAAAGGGGTTTTTATAATCTTATTCTGCCGCCAGTTCTCTTGTTTTTACACAATCCATCACCACAATAAACAGGGTAGGTTATAGTATACATCCGTACCTGACTCCACTTTGTATCGAGTAATGTCGTTGATTTTTAACTGACACCGGCTATTAGCTCTAGCCAGACGTTTAGAAGAAAGTGTATTCCGTCAGACAGACGATACTATCTTGCTGCCTTCGTAATGCCACAAGATGAAGCTACGTGACTAGATGAATTACTTATTAGTTTAAGATGCATCAATAACGAGAATGAAATGTATGTTGCATAGCCTTCTCAGAAACACTTACATGTTGTTAACGCAACTGTGTCACTACCCCAGACATACCGTTACTTCGGCGGCATATATTACATACATAACCTAGTCTGTAGTAATGAAGAATGCCACTGTGTGTTACGTTATTACAAACAACAATAGGTAGGCAATAGGTAGCTTACGAGATGACTACTTTATTAAATTCTTCTCCAAGGCTTATTCTCTAATTTAATATATTATGAAATATTAAATTATAAATCTCTATAAAATAATTCAACATATTTTCAATAATAACATATTGGACGATATTTTTTTTATTCTATAAAGCAGTCATTCAATACATGCATTAGGTATAGATTTATAACACTTGTTATCGTATTTAATAAGTAAAGAAAACCTCTCAAGTGTATCTGACTGATGTTATTAGTTCAATTATTCATTGTCAGGATACGTATATAAAATATACGGTTTAATCATACTGACATGAAAATGAAATATCTTGTTGACATAGTTTGTCTATATACTTTTCCACATGTAGTTGACACTAGTGGGTCTGCTAGAGCGTCTCAAATATCGATAACTAGCACCACTACTTAAAAGTCGTATAAAATGGGAACACCTGAGTACGAATTGCTTACGTATTAGTAATAACAGTGTAACTGAACAATGTAACCTAAAGGCCTCTACACAAAATCCACTTTTAATATTTTTATTTTATTTTTTGTTTCTTTAGATAGTTTTTGGTTCAAGAACATATATATTTCCATCAATAGATTTTTTTCATAACTATCAGTTGTTTTCTTTCTCCCTAGTCCTTCAAGGCACTCTATCACCTGTAAAAATTTAGTTATTGTGTAAATTTTAAGGTTATCTTTGACTGGCACGTTTTGAAATATACTTTTTTCTCACTGACCTTTGAAACTTTATCTCAGCCGACTAGATATTAACACTATTGAATATTTTAAAACATATGGGTTAGAATTTGCTTTCAAATAGGTCTGCTGGTAGCACTGTCATAATTTTATGAAACTTAACATTGTTTCCAACTTTATTATTTCTTAATCAATCTTTTGATTCTGCCGTACGTAAAGTAAAATTCCTACATTTTTTCAACATTAACCCCGCTGTCTTTATTATTATTATTATCATCGTTATGATTATACCGTTTTAGAAAACCATGTGTACATTATATTGCCTCTGCGATTGAGGAAATTGAATAACCTAATAAAGCTTAACGTATATAGGGCATCAAACCGGTCAGGAAGAAACATAATATATGTTTGGCCACAACATAATATATGCATGCTTAATAGAGTTAATAGGAATAAAATTATATAATATGTAAAATAGAGTTAGCATTGAGGAAAACCAGATGTTCAAGCAGAAAGCGTTCAAGCGGGGAATCTAATGATTTCAGAATGTGATCCCTCACCTATGAGGGAGGGATCACTATTTGAGTGTCAGGCTTGTAAGGAAACGTCCCCTGACATTTCACTGATATATCGCTCAGAACTTTACTTAGTCCCATTAGATCAGTATATCTCAGTTTTTACACTAAAACATAATGTACTTTAAGTTGCACATTGCAGAATGTTAAAAATCCTCAAATGCACTAAAACGCAACTTATTTAGCTCTGAAATTAAACTGTGCATCCAATATTGTTAAAAACGTCGCGAGTTGTTACAGACATGTAGGGAACCACGAAATAGAACGATTCTCAATTAGTCATTTTTAGCCGGAAATTTTGAAAACTGCAAAAACCTTTACAACATTAGAGGTGCTGGAGGTAATTATACTACATACATATGCGTAACTTTATGTATACGTATAATTTTGTTACTCACATTAGCGATATTACAGTTGTAGAAGTTGCAGAATTAGGAACAGTGCTTGTTAGATTGTGTCTACATGGGCGCAGTTAATTGTAACATCGGCGCTTAGTTACCGTTCTCTCTCTGCACGAGTAGTATACCACGCAGCAGAACTATTGAGACAAGCAAAAGTTTTATTACAGAGCAAACGCGGCAGTAAATATTGCAATATTTTCACCAGTGGGGCAATAAAATCACTCCACTTAGCAAACGACTATTTTGTAAAAAAAAAAAATAAACGTCCTTGCTTGTTTCGTTTGTGAACCCAACAAAACTATTCCTCTGAAGTAATTAAAATTACGTTAAATAGTGAAAAATGCTATACATACGAGGGAAGTTCAAAAAGTAAAGATACAAGGCTCACAAAACATTCAAAATGCATGTTTACAAAACATGTACTCAAACAATGTATATATACATGAAGGTATGTATCACACTATTTTTCGACATAATCGTCGTCAAGATCGATAAACTTTTGCAGTCTTGAGGAGTTTTTGTATACCTGTGTTGTACACCTCTCACACCACCTTCCGCAACCAAGTTTTCACAGCATCTTTCACCTCATCGTCATTAGAAAAATGCGTCCCACTCAAGCTTGGTGAAGAGGTGATAATCGCTGGGTGCGAGATTAGGGCTATGCGGAGGGTGGGGCAAAACATCCCATCCAAAAGAATCCAGTAACTCCTGGGTTGCTCGGGCTGTATGGGGGCGGGCGTTATCATGCAAAAAACACACACCTTTTGTCGTATCGTGTATCGTACAAAACTGTTCTCGAATTTTCAGGGCACAATTCGTGAAGCTCGTCAATTGTCAACCGTCGATTGTTACGAATGTTCTCCTCGATTTTCGCAAAACTCCGTCACTGACAACAGAAGGGCGCCCACTTCTCTCCTCATCATGAACTTCCGTTCTTCACTCTTTAAACTCATGAACCCACTTCGTCACGTTCTGTCTTGTCATAACACCTTCAACATAAATCGCAACAAGTCGACGATGAATCTCAGCTGGTCTATTACCTTCCGCGGAAAGAAATCGTATCACTGAGCGGAACTCGCACCTGGCGGGATTTTGATAGGCAGGGTTCATTTTAACACGACGCTGAGTCGACAACAACAATCAAATTGAGGAACGGTAATGCTTTCTCGCTTCTCCCCCCCCCCCGCAGCACCATAGTGCTACCAACTTTGATAAGTAGGAGCCTTGTAACTTTACTTTTCGAATTTCCCACGTATATTGTCTCCTTCGCCTACATGCTTGCCAGCCGTTACCCAAGGCAAACACTACCCTAAATCTAAGCTTTTGAAACGGCTTTTGATGAATCTAGTGTACACGAACGAATAGTTTAATAATAGAACAAAACTTTGAAAACGGTTGCTAGTGAAGTGAAGATCATTATACTAAATAAAATTTGTGTTCCATTAATTTCACTAACTTATTTATTTCTATGGTGAATAAGGTAGAGGCCTAATATTCTGGCATTTTACGAAATTTTATTCATATGACTAGTAGACAATGGTTACTATTATGGAGTGATAATTAACACAAACTGCACCCCTAATAAACCACCACAGACCTTAGCGTTTAAGAATTTTGTTGTGTAAAAATAACGTCGTCGTTACGATACCGCATCTGCCGTATTCTCCACACACTTCCTCAATCGATTTTTGTTGTTTCCAAGAATGAAAAGAAACAGAACAGGTTTGAAGTCATTGAGAGAGCGTTGAAGACATACAGGAAAATGCGCTCCAGGCGATAGCAAGAAATATAAAATCATTATTATAATTATTGTATTATTGCCTACAAAAATTCCTTTATAGGATGCAAAACACTTACACGAATAAACATATATTTAAAATGATTATTAAAAAATCTTATATTAAATATAAAATTTTCTAGCACAAGTAAAGTGCTAGGTGGCACAAAGTAAGAAGCACATGAAGCGACCGCTTCACTGGTCTTTAGCAACCTATCATACAGAACAATCATACCGATAAATGTTTCTGAAATTAAAGTGTGTTTTTGTCAAATCGTATGCAGGTCGTCCGAAAATTGTTGTTTAGTATTATAACCTGAAAAACTCCAAGTGCATTAGCAAGGCTTAAAACGATAATATATCAATACAGTTGGAATAACAAATTTAAAATATAATGAATAAGAGCCCTTGTGTCTTACAAGAAAATACATTCCTCATATCGAGTAAACGTAATTTACGGAAACATCTAAAGTTTTCATTTTAAAAATATCTTTTATTCAGGCACTTCCATTCGTTCTCAGGAAAACGTTCACACAAGACACAAGTTTGTAGTATAAGTTATTTTGATTAATGAAGTCAAAGGAAAATAACATATTGCTCCTTGCTTGGTTTTCTTTTAATAATTTATATTTATTGCTGACTTTTTAGTCTATTTATGCAGAAAGAAAGGTCAACGAAATGTGAAAATATAAACAAATATACGACAAAGTTATGTACTAGAGACAGGTCGCAATTGTATAAGTAACAAGTGACTTGGCATTACCTTATTCCCAAATCTTGAAAATGAAACACTCAATTTCTTCTCTTGCTGTTGAGAGAACACTTGTTCGTAAGAGACTAAAATCAATAATTTTTACTTCCATATTCCTTAAGGAATGGAAGTATGGTGATGGCAAAAAAAATCGTGTTCGAGATTATTGCAGATTCTGATTGTACTACACTCAAAACATGAAAAAAAGTCGTTTTCCGAAAAGTGTCTGTGTGTGTGTCTGTGTGTCTGTGTGTCTGTGTGTAGATTATTTTCTATATCAAACTGCCGCAAATTCAAACAGAATCAAATAATTTTTTGCGTACAGCCCTGATTTGTAGAGTACTCACGACCTATTGTTTTTGGTGAAGATCGGTTGAGGGAAAGGGGTAGTTTACCGGCAACGGTTTTTTTTTTATCAAGGGAAATTTTTTTTTTGGCAAACGATAACAGCCGCAAATTCAAACAGAATCAAATAATGTTTCGCATACAGCCCTGAATTGTAGAGTTCTCAAGACCTGTTGTTTTTGGTGGAGATCGGTTGAGGGAAAGGGGTAGTTTACCTGCAACGTTTTATGTTTTAACAAGGGTATTTCTTATGGCAAACGATAGCAGCCGCAAATTCAAACAGAATCAAAAGATTATTTGCATACAGCCCTCAATTGTAGAGTTCTCAAGACGTATTGTTTTCGGTGAAGATCGGTTAAGGGAAAGGGGTAGTTTACCTACAACGTTTTTTTAACAAGGGTATTTTCTATGGGAAACGATAACAGCCGCAAATTCAAACAGAATCAAATAATGTTCTGCATATAGCCCTGATTTGTAGAGTACTCAAGATCTGTTGTTTGTGGTAAAGATCGGTTGAGGGGGAGGGGTAGTTTACCTGCAACGTTTTTTATCAAGCGTATTTTCTATGGCAAACGATAACTGCCGCAACTTCAAACAGAATCAAATAATTTTTTGCATACGTCAGTGAATTGTAGAGGACTCAAGGCCTTTAGATTTTGGTGAAGATCGGTTAAGGGGAAGGGGTAGTTTACCAGCAACCTTTTACGTTTTAACAAGAGTAAAGTACTTGAAAATTCATTTAAACTTTTTGAAACAATGGTAATTGTTAAAAATAAAATAATTTTGTTGCCAGGCAATAAAATTATAATTTTTTAATTTTAATGTAAATTATGTTTGAGTTAATATCTTTATATATACAGTGGAACTTGGTTATTACGGCCTCGGCTGTTACGTCAACTCGGGTGTAGCGTTATTTTGTCATAAGTCCGGTCAAACTGATATCTTTAACATTATAAAAATTCCCGGTTTTAACGTCACTAAATATTGTACTACTCTATTATAGCGTCAAATATTTCTCAGATATTTTACTCTAAATTTCATATAAACGTATATATGTGCGCGCGCGCTAGCCCATGGCTACAGACATACATTGTATGCAAGCGATAAGCACTGTAACAGGACTGCCGGCGCCAGCCATTTTACGTGCTCGAACGGATGGCTAGATCGATTTAAGGCCCGACACTCGATTTCCTTTGCAAAAATTTGTGGTGAGGCAAAATGCGTAGATCTGAACGTTACAGGCTATTGGGTGCGTAACACTTGGCCAGAAATTAGACGATCATATAAAGATGAAGACATCTTTAATGGACATGAAGCCGGAATTTTTTATAAATTAACTCCAGATAAGACTTTCAAATTTAAAAATGAAAAGTGCGTTGGTGGGAAGCTCTCTAAACAAAGAGTTACAGTTTTTGTTTGTGCGAACATGACGGGAACCGAAAAAAGGAAACTTTTAGTTATCGGGAAAAATTTGCATCCTAGATGTTTTAAAAACATCAAAAAACTTCCTGTAAGTTACACTGCCAACATAAAAGCGTGGACGACTTCTAGTATTTTTGAAGATGACTTCTGTACGTGTGTATGTCACTGAACTCCTCCATGTATAAAATAATATATCGTTCGTAGCAGGTAAGCATATCTCAGTTATGTAATGTTTACGTTTCCATTTTATTATTATGCCTACAGCAATAAAAAGGCAGGTAAGACACACACACACACACACACACACACACACACACACACACACACACACACACACACACACACACACACACACACACACACACACACACACACACACACAAAATTCACGTTATTTCTGGCCTCACTCATGTTTATTTTCTTACATTTGCACGCTTTTTAAATGGAAAGTGCCGAAACCCACACCAACATAACGCGTGCAAGCCGAAAAAATGGACATCAAATTGCTTCCTGTGGATCGCTGGGCAATGTAACTGCACGTGTTTACAGAGGAACGATTCATAGACAGACTTTTCGTCTTTAGGGAATGAACCCTCTGCAAGATGCTGAGGGTCCATGAGTGACTTCGGAGCGCTCCTTCTTTTTCGCGTGTTTGTTCTGTGAAACATACACTGTAGATTCGCAGCTTTACTCTAAGCAACGCTCAATAGGAAATGTTGAAAATTTTTGTCCACAGTGTACCCTCATTCACACTAAACCTGCTCTGATGTTTTAACTATGGACATCATAATATTAAAACTTTGGAAACTTGAGCACTACTTAATGGAGGTCAATCATTAACTTATACAAGCCATTAATTTTATGCATATATTTTATATATATGTGTACAACGTTATCGGCAACAAAGAAGTAGTTTTTGTTAAAATTCCTTCCCGGGATATTTGGCCGTAGTCCAATGTTTTCTACAAAACCAGACGTTTCGGCAATGCCATTGACTTCCATCATCAGTGAAAATCGAGTGCGATAACGTGAGGTGGTATATGTTAGTGACCACAAGTACTGTGGTTAAGGTTGAAGCAGTAAGTAGAAAGAAGTAGTTTCTATGGTAATATTTCATTTCGAAAATGATTTTAAATATAAATCTTAGAATATGGAAGTCATGTATAGTTCTCCATACCGATATTTTTATATTTATATAATATCGTTGGCAAAATAAATGATTTGTTTGTTATATTAAATCTCTACATTCACAGTTTCATAAATAATGTCTAATTTAAAATTTTATTAGTAAAGAAAAAAGTAATAGAAAGAAATTATTACATCAGAAAAATATCGGTATGGAGAACCATACATGACTTCCATATTCTAAGATTTATATTTAAAATCATTTTCAGCCAAACAGCCAGGGAAGGAATTTTAACAAAAAAATACTTCTTTCTTGCCAATAACGTAGTACACATGTAAAAAATATTATCCCCTCCCCCTTCAACTATAATTTTGATTTATAGAAAATTGCCCCCAGCCCGTTCAACTAGCCTCTTCATTTATAGATATTTCATCTACGTTTCTACAGTGGATTATTAAGATCTTATCAGGATACTTTATCAAAATTAAGTACTTTACTCATGTTACAACAAAAAATGTTTCTGGTAAACTGCCCTTTCCCCGTAACCGATCTTCACCAAAATCAACAGACATTGAGTACTCTATAGCTCAGGCACATATGTAAAAAATTATTTGATTCTGTTTGAATTTACGGCAGTTATGGTTCGTCATATAAAAAATTACCCATGTTAAAACATAAAACATGAGATTTATAAAACATATCTAAGATTTATATTTAAAATCATTTTTGAAATAAAATATTTTCATAGAACCTACTAACGCTGGGGAAATCTGAGGAGCCAATCAGAGTTGGGCCTACCTGTCACTCTGCTGAATTTGGTGGAAAGCCCTGTCACTGTCGTCAAAGTATCAGCCTTGACAGGGTCCTCTTTTTCTGAAAAATGGGAGAGGAGGCTTGAGATGGAGTGAGTGACATGGCCCCCACCTCAATGAAGAACCCATTGTTTTATAAAAATATATTTAAATTTTGAAAACTGAAAATTCTTTTCTTGTTGTAAATATTTATATTTTATAATCAAAATGACTTTATCAAAAAACAAACATTATTTTTTATAATAAGTACTTACATATGTTTCTTAATATGCTTACTTTTTCTTCAATGTTGATGATCATTTCCAAACATTCTGACAAAATTGTATCTACAGAACAGTTAACATTCCCCAGGTTTCCATTTCTGCTAATTTCTCATTACACCTTCCACTGACGTATTATTAACCATTTCATAAACTATCGTATAATCTTTTCAGATTTTGTGGGACAAAATCTGAAATTTTCAGAATGCCTGGCAACAAAATTATTTTATTTTCAACAATTACCATTGTTTGAAAAAGTTTAAATGAATTTTCAAGTACTTGACTCTTGTTAAAACGTAAAAGGTTGCAGGTAAACTACCCCTTGCCCTTAACCGATCTTTACCAAAATCTAAAGGCCTTGAGTCCTCTACAATTCACTGAGGTATGCAAAAAATTGTTTGATTCTGTTAGAATTTGCGGCTGTTATCGTTTGCCATAGAATATACCCTTGTTAAAAAAACGTTGTAGGTAAACTACCCCTTTCCCTTAACCGATCGTCACCAAAAACAATAGGTCTTGAGAACTCTACAATTCAGGGCTGTATGCGAAACATCATTTGATTCTGTTTGAATTTACGGCTGTTATCGTTTGCCTAAAAAAAAAAAAATTTCCCTCGATAAAAAAAAACCGTTGCAGGTAAACTACCCCTTCACCTCAACCGATCTTCACCAAAAACAGCAGGTCGCGAGTACTCTAAAAACCAGGGCCGTATGCAAAAAATTATTTGATTCTGTTTGAATTTGCGGCAGTTATCGTTTGCCATAAAAAATACGCTTGATAAAAAACGTTGCAGGTAAACTACCCCTTTCCCTCAACCTATCTTTACCAAAAACAATACGTCTTGAGTACTCTACAAATCAGGGCCGTATGCAGACAATTATTTGATTCTGTTTGAATTTGCGGCTGTTATCGTTTGCCATAGAAAATACGCTTGTTAAAAAAACGTTGTTGGTAAACTACCCCTTTCCCTTAACCGATCTTCACCAAAAACAATAAGTCTTGAGAACTCTACAATTCAGGGCTGTATGCAAAACATTATTTGATTCTGTTTGAATTTGCGGCTGTTATCGTTTGCCAAAAAAAAAAATTTTCCTTGATAAAAAAAAACCGTTGCAGGTAAACTACCCCTTTCCCTCAACCGATCTTCACCAAAAACAATAGGTCGCGAATCCTCTACAAATCAGGACTGTATGCAAAAAATTATTTGATTCTGTTTGAATTTGCGGCAGTTATCGTTTGCCAAAAAAAAAAAATCTACAGACAGACACACAGACACATACACAGACACTTTTCGGAAAACGACTTTTTTTCATGTTTTGAGTGTAGTAGAATCAGAATCAGCAATAATCTCGAACACGATTTTTTTTGCCATCACCATACTTCCATTCCTTAAGGAATATGGAAGTAATTAACAATAAATAAACAGGCCAATAATAATGAAGAACAATAAGGGAAATAATATTCGTTTAAGGCTTTCACGGCCGGTGTCAATTGTATTAGAAGTATGTACCTGGCTGTTTGGCCGTGGTCCCGGGTTTACAGGCAAATTAAACGTTTCAACAGCATCACTGGCTGCCATCATCAATGGAATTTGAGGAATTCGAGTCTACCTGATGAACCACTGGACCACGGCCAAACAGCCCGATACATATTTTTAATGCAAATAAGAGAATTAGTTAATTACCCTAGTTTTTGTATGTAAAATTCCAATAAACGTTATGACTAAAGTTAACAACAATTAACAATATACAACACATATTGACTCTATTATTTCTATATTCTATGACATTGAAGAGATCTTCAAAGTTAAGTAAAGTTTGTTTTGAAAGATTTGTTAACACTAGACATGATATAGTATGTAGAAAGCCAGAGAAGAGTGAGCGTGAGACTACACTAAAGGAGAGAGAAACAGGAAGAAAACAAAGAAATAATAGTAAGCGTACAATTAAAAATGTAATATGGAATTAAAGATGACAAGAAAAATACGGGAAGCAAGTGGAATAGAGTGAGACAGAAAGAAAAATATTAATGAGTAGACTCGACTGAAAAATTTTACTGCAAACAAAATGTCTTAGATTTAGATGTAGATTATACAGACATTTTAAAACAAGAAAATAGAAACAGACATTAGTTTGCATTATTTATGGTTGTTGCCATGTAAAATGGGTCAACAAATAACATTTCCATTACCGATAGAGGAGACTCGGTCGAGGTGTCCGTATTGTGCATTTGGTTTGCACGGAGTGTACATACTGAAGCCGAGCATGTAACACTAACTAGTGCGCCGGAAAGTCTCGTTAACACACACCTGCACAACCTACATATGCAGTAAATAACGCTGACCTAGGTACGGGGTAGAATTAGAATCCTAAAACTAGTTTTCTTGTAACTAACCATAGTCAACAGAATTTAGTTATGGGTTAAAATTTAATTTTGACAATTACTGAATTACTTATCACTTTTTACCTCTTTTACTGTCTATAATACTAATCATAATTATCACCTTTAGCAATCATTAAACGAAAAATGATTTGTTTCGGTCCCAAGCAGACTGACTAGAGCTGGTCACGCCAAAGCTTCTTTGGACGCACCACCCCTCTCCGTCATTTCGGCTCATAATTCATTCGGCAGTCATTCATTCGGTTAAGATGTTCCAACCATTTTAGCCGGTATTGATCAATCCTATCAGGTGCACTCAGAATATTCAGTTTCTTCCGTGTATAAATTGTTTCTTTTGCGTTTTAAAGAACATAAGTATCCTGCCACCAGTTTTGGTAAGGAATTCTCATTTGGTCCGCGTGAATACGACTGGCCTGGGCTTTCGTTAAAGTCCAATTCGCAGACCCACAGAGAAGATGCATAATAATGGCATTAACATTTCGACTTGTTCGTCTGCAGCAAATAATGCAATCAAAATAATAAGAATACTTCAAAATATTTAATTAATAAAGTTGTGTTTGTGGTTATAACCACAAACAGAAATAACACTGTTGCACACCACTATTGAAAAAATTCCCCTTTCAATCTTCACTGCTCATCATCAGATCGGAAATATTGTATAGGAAAGATCATATGAAGATGAAGAATGAGCTGTGAAGCTTGAAAGCGCTAATCGGAAATTTTGTCTATAGTGGTGTGCAACAGTGTTATTTCTGTTTGTTAACACTTTAAAAATCAAAAGAACTACAATACTTTTAGAAAGCAGAAAGCTTTTTAGTTAATTTTTACATAAAAAGTGGTCGACGAATACTTATCATTAGGTTTGTGAACACAATAAAAATAAACGACCAATTTTTATCCACCGTGATCACTAGCTTTCATTTCCTATGCTGGTTCACCACATATTATGCTCGACTTCGACTGCCGTCTCCTGAAAAATATTAATTTGTTAGTTGTTCCCTCCTAAAGCTCATACAAATCAGTAAGTCGCGTCCTGCTTAGCTACATCTCTCTACTTAGTTGATTTGTTTCAACTTTAACCTCAAGTTTCACGTAGCTGTTATAACCTGTGTAAATATATCAGCACGTTGAAGAGCATAAATAGGCGTCCCTCAAAAGCACCACTAAAAGGAAAACAAGACATTAGGATGAAACATTGCTATATAGCATAGTAACAAAACGGTGGGCAATAAATTTGTTGATAAAATTAAATTTTTGTCAAAATTATCTCATAAATTTAATAAACTAAATTCACTTGTATTGCGGCTGACAATGTGTGCAAGTTATAACTTAAAATGACGCTGCCAAATAATGGTATACCAAATTCAAAAAGCCAGGAGAATGTCCATGTAAAGGGTGAATTAAATTTAAAAAATTTACTGGCGGCTAAATAGAAATTTTAATTGTGATGTCATAATAAAATCCTCTTTTCATCAACATTATGGCAACATTGTGGAGTCACCGAATACAGTTTGTGCTGTGGTAAAACACTGTTGTCAAAAGCATTCAAATATTGCAGTAAAAAAAAAACTTTATAACAAAACGTATTGTCATGTGGTGTACTATATACGTAATAACACGTTTAAGCAAAAATAGATTACATAGAGATGTGAGAGCGTCCGTAAACGACAAATAGCAGGTAATCGCAGTCGTCGTGAACGAGAGAAAAAAATAGAGTGTGAGAGCGAGGGAGGGAGAGGGAAAGGGGGAGACAGGGAGAGAATTAAATAAATAGAATGGAACCTTAAATTGTACAGTTTAAACAGCAAACCTTAGAGTTGCTATCATTTAAATTGGGTCACAATTTAAATTTTCTAGGAGAGGCACAGGAGGTACAGACGAGGTTTACATACTGTGAATTTGGTTTGCACCAAACGTCCACACTCAAGACGCGCAGGAAACTGGCAGTTATTGTTTACAGTTGCCAGTTGGTGACCGACACTTACACGGCTTCTTTGACACCAAAGACACATATTGGGTTTTCGTTAACGCTTTTCCTATTTACGAAGAAGTGCGTAAACAACGTTCTCCGGCATTTACCGAGTCATCCTACAGGCCGTCCTCCAGCCACTTTCGCTTAATTCTGCATTCAGGTATTCGTTGGCCTGCCTGGTTTTCTTTTATCTTTGGGCTGCCATTTTTTTTATGTTTTGGGGACTCAAAAAATAGGTCCTTTAGCTCAACGACGTCTACCAGGAGCGTTGCTCGACGGGGTGTTTCACTGTCACCTACATTTTAGTTGACTCAACAAGAGTGGAAACTCGTACACGCTAAGACGCAAAACGACATTTCCAAACTCTGTGTAGTAATCTTGCTGCTTGTAGGTAGAACAGAGTTCTGTCTTTTGCTATCTGTTCGTTTCCAAGATTTTCTTTCAGGTTACTTCTGACTCTGTCTCTGCCTGCATTCTACAAGAGTACTACAGTCTTCGATTATGTGTTTCGACTGTGTTCGATTAGTGCTCCTCCACAAGTGCAGACATGTAAGTTTTAGTCCTTGTAAGAAGTAAGAAGACATCAAGTTCGTGTGCCCAATTTTAAATCTGGGGATCCAGTCTCGTTCACGACGACTGCGATTACCTGCTATTTGCCGTTTACGGACGCTCTGCTTTGCTCTGCCGTGTGTTCCACACCTGCTGTCGCTTATTAAAAGTTTGCTATACTGCATACAGTTCAGTGATGTATACACTTGCCGCTTTGGGAAGTGTCTACGAGTCTTCGACGACAAACGCACTCCCACCCCGCTTTCCGTCTTCAACTCATCAGTGTAGACAATGGTATGTTCCTCGACGTATTCGTCTAGGACTGATCTAAACAGGAGTTAAAGTTCAGTTGGATGCCACTATTTCATCTTTCTACTGGTGCTATCCAAATAGTATTTTTGTTTTGTTTATTGAAGCAGCCAGGGGGCACTTTTCACGGAACGTACGCTTGGGACATCGGTGTCTGGACGTAGTAGCGTCGGGGTATTACGAGGGCGCCTGAATGAAATATTGTCTGGTGAATGTAAAAGGTCTGTCGTATATTCTTGCAGGTCTGTTGTTTGTCACTAACACGAAGTTTATGTGGCTCGAAAAAGCTATAATTTTGTTCACATGTCTCGCCAACACCAACCGATTTCGCAGGACACCATTTCTGTTTCACAATATAAGCTTTGCGCAGGCCTAGTGCGTAGCACACCGTTTCGCAGCGCACAGGATCCAGCTTTTCAAGCGCAAACTTTGGATTAAGAGCGGGCTGCGCACAAATAATCGATTTTGGCTAGAACCGCGCAATAAAACGTCTCTATCTATTGTCCAGGTCACATCGCAGATGTACCTGATTGTGTTTAAATAGGATTTCCATTTCGCAGCCAGGTAGTCTAAATGTATATTCCATCTTAATTGTCGGAAGGTAGGCCCAGAAGTTTGATTACGGTCTTATTGACTAGCCGGACACCGTTTATGGTTAACGACGGGTGCCTTCCTCGTTAACGACGGAAGTGGACACAGCTCGTCTTTATTGCCGCGAAAAGCCTATGTTGTTAGCACTTTCTACCAACGTGTTGGTCGAATAGAGTCTTGCACTTATTGACACGCTTAATCATCGCCGTTGCGTTTTGGCTGAGTAAAACAACACATCGTCAACATACAAGCACTTTCAAGGACATTTCTATACCCTTAAAGATTTCGTTGATGGCGAGAGTAAAAAGTGTGCCGTTTGACGGAGATCACTACGGAGGTTCTCCATTTTCCAGGTTGTGTGGGGCCGACATTGATTGTTCGACCCGAACTTGACAAGTGGTGTGTCTGAGAAAGCTGAAGATAAATTTGCGCAGGTTACCTCTCATCATGTAGTTGGTACATGATGTTATATCTCTACCTTTTGTCGAACGGTTTCTCGAAATCGAAGAATACTACAACCACGTGTTTGCCTTCGATGTTACTGTTTTGATCTGCGTTTTCCAGTTTAACCAAATCAGCAGTAGTAGAAAGTTGTACCCTCTACCCACACTGGTGTACGGTCAAAACGAAGTGTTTTTCCAGACAGCAGGTGATCCTCCTCTATACCAGCCTCTCCAGTAACGTTTCTAGACTCTGTGTTCCAGTTAACGATATTGAACTATAGTTTTCTGCTTTCAAGGTATCCTTTCCGGCCTTCAGAATTGGAATGACAATCGCCTCCTTTCATGGTTTTTGGTACTTACCATAAACCAGCATTACCATGGTTTGACATACCGTATAATGCTGTAAGGAATAGTCCCGCCGCAAATTTCGCCGGCAGCGCGAAGAAGGTACAGTAATTCTCTTATCGTAAAAGGTACATTATAGATCCTGTAGCCTTCACATTCAAAGTCAAGGTCGTGTTAGACTTCATCTTTCCTTACAAGGAAATTGTGAGGATTACTTTTGCAACGGCCCACTTAGTAGACCGTCACGTAAAATTTAAAACTATACCGCTTGGCCTAGATGGAGCGAAAATGTGCAGGAGCCCAGAGTGACAGGACTCGCAATACAACACTCGTGTAACCAGTAACAACTTTTATTAGTGTTATTTTAGTTACAGCCTTCAAAAGATTGAATTCTAGTTATACCTTACAAATTTAAATTACTTATGTAAAAAGTTTAAGTACAGCCTTCAAAAGATTGAATCCTAGTTATACATTACAAATTTAAATTATGTGAAAAGTTTAAGTACAATGTCATTGAAAAGAAAACTGGGCTTCTGGAACCCTTAAGAGCATGTCTTTACATTGATATAGAATGTCAGTTAGACTTGATCTAAAACTGGTGGAGTTGTTGTGCACTGGCTTAGTAACTAGAATGCTCCCACCTGTACTTTGAAGAACTGACATGGTACTCAGTAGAGCAGTCTGCGATTACTGTCGGATTTTTTATTATGGATACTCGAGTTTAAGCGTTAATTACAAGTGAACCTGTAGGTCTACTTAAAAACTAGTTACATCAAATTTTTGCGCGTTTAATTTTGCGTTGACCTGTGTAAGAAACATATTTTTTGAAGGTTGATTTAAATTTTTTTCGCGGTTAGAGTAAAAAAAGTCCAAGTTTTTTTGTGTTTTTCAAGAAACCGCTCTCTTTGAAATTATATAAATTAAAAACCCTTGGTCCGATCATAACTAAAGTTTTATACAGTATGGGCACAAGTATTTTCAATGCACTACTTAAATTAAATTTACTTACTTACTTACTACTTAAATGTGATCCAAAAAAAAAGTTGTTATCAGTTTTCTGAAACAACTTTTTCTCGGTACAGGATAGTCGTACAAAGGCAGACTTGGTCTTGTTTTGAAGCTCTTGATCGTGGTTATCAAAATTCATAACTGCTGCAAATATACATTGAGATGCCGATTTTATACAGAGTGATATTCATGCAAAGGTGTGTGTGCGCTGGACCGTGTGTAAGCGGGCCTTCCGGCGGCGAAAGCGGGTGCCTTGTTGCCAACTTCAATCACGTACGAGTAGGCAGCTTATTGCAGGGGTTTTGTTTGTTGTTTTTCCATGATGACCAGTTTATTATCAAAAAATTAAATAATTTTATGTGCTAGCAAATATTTATTTAGCACGACTATGTTCTAGTCAGTGTGTTTGGAATAACTTGACTGTGCGGTTTAAGCTTGAGTCCAATCACAAAGAAAAACATAAGTTTTTATCCGAGCACTATATTTTAGAAAGGCGTTGGGAAAAAAGCGAGTCTTATTACTACCAGTAAATACTTTCTTTCTTAACTGCTCGGATCCATCATTAAGATGTCTCATTCGTGAGATGTGGAGTACATAACACATGTTGTACATGCAGAGATATTGAGACGAATCTTTGGATTTACCGTTACGAGTATTTATCGAATCTGCAGACAAACATACGTGAAGAGGGGAGAACGTCAGCAGGACTTTAGAGGATCATAGACACTAATTAGAAATTATGGCATATGAGACTATTAAAGCAGTTGGTTTGATTAGGCCTACTTCACTACCAGAACTATCTCTTTGGCGGCTTGGCGTTCAAATCACGCCGGGAAAATTCAAACCCCGGCACACTTTCTGCACTACTTACCTCGGCATATCTCGCAGCTAAAGTGTCAGCAGTTTCGTCGAGGTTGCAAATAAATTCACCATTGTACTAATTTTGTCTCAATTTAATACTTTGGGGCCACAGGTGTACTTCCCAAGTCTTTACTGCATCTACAGTCGTGTAGTGCCTCCTGCTCTTTACCCTCCATGTAGGGATTGTTTCTGGACGAGTGTTGTAAAGTGGTCCCTCAACCTCAGAATTAATTTGAGATACTAAAAGTGTGTTCCCAAAAGTACCGGGGAAGTAACGCACTACACATCGAAGCCCTCAAATACCACGGCTACGACTAAATACAACAGGATGCGTCTTGGTATTTTTTGGTATATTCCGACTCACCAAGGGAACCATTCACGAGTTGACACGATCAGTCCTACCGTGGGTAACGGTGTGTTTTCAAGCGGTGTACACAATCTTGTCAAACTCACCAGGGCCGTGTCAGTCAGGTAAAGAGTAATAGCTGTTGCCTGTCCCCCACGAGGCCAAGACGTAGGCGGGTTCTAGGGTTGGATTTCTGGGGGGCGCTGCCATTTTGCGATCTCTTAAGAAAATTCCTATGCATGTCTGAAACATATTAATTGTTTACTCCCGTCGATATTTTATTACTATTCGGAACATCCATAATATCCTTTATCATCTGTATTCTACTTGATCTAATTCTCTGTATGCATCTGTCTCTCTGCTTGCAAAAATTGGCGTAATCAAACATTCGTGTATTTTTACATTAACAGTAAACTCAGCATATCAGTGCCTTATCTAAAATATTGTTTGAATCCCAATACGATAGTATGCTGGTGCTGTGGATATCAAATAACAGAATTTACTGTATCAACAAAGCGTAGAATAATAGAAACTAGAGTTTAAAATCACTGGATATAGACAAAATAATGTAGGTTACATCAATCTGGTTTTAGGTAAATTGTAAAGTACGAGTACTTAAGACAGGTGATTAGTATCTGAGGTTTATATTTTGTCTTATAATGGTTACAATGGCTCCTATAAAGTAGTGCGGCATAGCTATGCCATTAGACTTAACCACCCGATTTGGGACATTGCTGTAGAGACTCTTCACTATTTACGATCTTTATGCTAATTGAGTTGTCGTTGCAAAAAAGATTCATAGATTATACTGTACGAAACCAAAGACTACACTTACAATGTATACTGTAGCTTTAATCCCACCTCGTATCGCTGAGCAGATTATGTGACCTGGATATTAAAGTTGTACCGCAATTTTCAGAAGTGTATAATAAATTGTATAGTTAACTAACGTTTAAAAATTTGTGAAGAATACTAATTATTTAGTAAACAGCGTAAAAACAATGTATTTATTGAATGCATTGCTGTGTGACGTTAGTATGTTGAAAAGCAATTGTTGATAATATGAACAAACATTGGTTTCCATTGGCACGAAGTAGGGAAGGCGTTACAGCTACAACAATGATACCCCAGTTTCCTGTACAACATTTGTTACCTCAGCAGCGCACACCCAGATAAATAATGACACCATTGTGTAGTGTCCTGTTCTAGCAACAAAACCGTGGACTGTGGCGTAGGAGTACAGTCGTTACCTCAGCTGAAGTAAAATAACTGTGGCATCGGGACACAATCAGCTTCTTATAACACCAAGACGCATCCCGTAGAGAAACTCTAAAATAGTGATCTGTGTTTCTTTGTAATAAAAACACATTGTAAACAGTGTAGATTTTGAGTAGTTAAAAAAATGGTAAAATTGCAAACTTGAAAGTTGTATGTGGTTTTATATTTTTGTTTACTGATAATACTTTAATAACCCGTGTGGGAAAACCTCCTTCGGTTATGCCGTCTCAGAGTAGCCGCTCATTGGTTACAGCCGCTCTGAGTTGGGTTACTGAACCCTATCAAGCGCCTCTCCAGACGGTGTATACCTTCCCCACAGATATAATTCTGGCTCCTTATGGGCAAGAGTACTACCAGATGAGGACCGGGTGAACCAACTCCAGCAGCTTTTTCCTATTTCATAATTTTTGAAGAAATTAGGCCCTGAAACTTAGGAGAAGCAGCCTACTTAGAGAACTTAACCATAATCACAGATGCTATTCCTCCAAGATGTTGTAACAATAAGCCAGCATCCTTTAAAAGCCTGCTTGCTAAAATCCCTGCACAAATGCCTCGAAATTCAAATAAGAAATGTAGTAAACGATCTTGTCTGTACAAAGGGCAATAACAACTGGTAGAGAATCTTCACATGAACTAAAAACATATTTGAATAAATAGGAAGAATATATATACTTGATTAAATAAACGTATATTTTGCTGATATTTCTAATTTAAGGAGAGTTGAAGAGTCCTATACTGCCCATGTTAAATTGGCAGGTTTTAGATACAATTTTCTCATAAACGTTTTAAGCTTAAAGATTGAAATTTTGTATGCTTATTTACGCACATTATTTGTATATGCGGTAGTAAATTCATACTGATATCTAAGATAATAAAAACTTTAAAAATTATTACTTTTAAAATCTTTTTTTATTATAAAATTTCTGACATTTTTTTAACAAACATTTTTTCACCTAATAAAATTATTTTACTACTGTTGTTTGACAAGATCGTAGTGGCTGTCTCTGCCTTCCTCAGGTTAAAGTTTTTATGTTGAAATGGTTTACTCTTTGGTTCAGATTTCCTAAATTTACACCAGGTTTCCGGCGGTGGTGGGCATAATTGATGAGGAGGCTTTCGGTGTGAAAAAACATTAGATGTGAAAAAATATAGCCTAAACAGCTGTTTTCATTTTCTCTAAGTCAGTTATATTTGCTCTGATAGCATTTTCATAATAAGATTGAAGTTTATCAATAACTTTATCAGTTAGTCGGCCAGCCCCTTTTATTGATTTTTGGTCTGACAGTAATGTACCACCTAACTTGAGTTTTAGTTTTCGTAAGCGACAGCCCATCCGTTTCTGGATGTGGCCTATGCATTCCAGTTCTCCAACTTTTGTAACTTGTGAATACTATAATAGATGTAACAATGTTTTTGTATGAAATTAGTTAGGTATAATAATAAATGCAAGTTTTCGCCTAATTTCAAATATGCTAAAAATCTGCTACAAAAACTGCGTGCAGCATAATTTTCTAAATTAAATTAAAAATATGTTTAACCATAAAAACCCCAACCATTCAAAAACAATACTGACCCTTTAACTCCCCTTAAACAACAAAAAAAGAACGGGTCAATACATAACGTTGTTTGCAAGCGTTATGGGAGCTATATAAAAGAGACACTTAAAAGATACGACATAAGTATAATAGGCGCCGATAAACCAAATGAAATTTTTATTGAAATAACGAAGGAAGAATTTTATGACGATTTTTCGGAAACAGTAGATAGAATAAACAAAATAAATTATTTGACTGGGCGAACTCAATGCCAGAACAGAACCAGATCAAATATGATAATAATCGACAAGTTTCAAGAGGAAGTGATGAACGGAAGTGGAGTTTAATAGAGTTTGATAGACACAAGAAATTAATAGAATTATTGACCCAACATGAATTTACGATTTTTGGAGGGTATCATCAATATTTGACGGTATCTCAAGTCGGTATGCACAAGTTTTGACGTAACTCAAATACAGTAACGGACATATTACAGTAAAGCAGCGTAGTCATATTGAATGGCTTGACGCGATAATATCAAGGTTAGTAGATGTGCAGAAAGTGTATGGCCATCCTTTCATATTATATGTCTCAAATACGCGTACTGATGATATTTCTGAAGGTCAACCGTGACACTCATAGAAAGTTTAATTTGAGTAGGTTGTCTATCAATTCCACAGTATTCTTGTATCCCTTTAGACTGGCTGAAAAGCTAAAATTCTGTTGATGAAAGCGCTTAAGTGAAATGTATCTTTCATTAAGAGAAAGATCCAAGTGGAGATATGATGATCTGTCGCACAGTAATACAGGTGTCCAGACTTGCAAACTTTGTAATTTGTAAAACAATGTTTTAAGCGATAGCACTGTAATGACATTGGTAGGGTGTCAATAGGAATGGAAACAGAAGACAAATTTGTGTGAACAACTAACTGTGATGATTTATGTTACTTTATAGTGAATGGAAAACAGACAAGATAATTTCATACCTAAATGCTTAGATGGTACAGAATGGTAAGCAAAGAACAATAAACCAATTACCTGAAGTACACGAGAATGAAATAGGAAGAGGGAAACGGCACGGAAAGTATAGGAGACTGTTATCACTACGGGGGTGGCACTGCTACTGTATAAGAGAACAGTGTCAGAAACTGAAACAGAAAAAGAATAGAAATTCTCGCCCTGATTGCTGCCACACGCCAATTAAAATAATATATATTTTTCCCTCTCCTTGATATGTGTGTACGTATATTCAGAAAACAGCATTAGCGGAAAATAGAGACTTAAAAATTAGCCACTTTTTTGGTAACGAAAACAATTTGAAGTAATTAGGATTAGTACCGTTTGATACAGTAATGAGCCAACCGTGCACAATAAATTTGAAGAATGTAAATGAACCCATATTATAATAAATTTTACAAAGACACACGTCCAGGGCAACTTGTTTACAATTTACACTTACTTGTTGACTCAACTGTGAGGTCCCAACGATGTTATTTTATAAACACTTATTTCGAGTCAGTAAAAAAGCGCGTACTCTTACAAAAAAACGATGTTGGATTCTTCCAGATTCCTGTTATTTCTCCTTTAAGAGAATAGAATTCACTCCTAAGTTACGTATGTTGAATCTACGCCAGGTACTTGTTCACAGCGTTTTCCTCCACAATTGGGAGGTCACATAAAAGTTCTTGTTCTTCAATGCTTTCATTCAATAAATAAAATTAAACAAAAATATAAGAATTTTCCAATTTTCTTCAAGAAAATTAGGTCTACCCTGCTGGAACGTTTAACATATTTAATATAATAGTTAACGCCCGTTTTAAATTAAAATTAAATATTTTAATTTACAATTGCGAGAAAGTTAATGGTTACATTCAAGCAACTGTGTTCCGAGTAATCCTGACAAAATCTCACTAAACAGTTTTCTATACCCGTTGGTTGTCCACCATCCTCTTATTGTCTTCTTATAACGTAAATTATTGTCTTCAAACAATATACAATTTCATTGTAAAGAGAGTCCAACAGAGCGAAACGGTGAATACAGTAGTAGCCTACTAATTGGGGTTGTTTCATCGTGTAAGATCATGTAGCATGATCAAAGCCCAGGTCAATCCAGAGAATTACCTGAAGACGGTGGAATATCACCCACTTATCAGCCACTTACGAGGCTGAGATTACAAAACGGAGAAGAGAGATAACGTCTCATCATGGATGAATATACAATGTACACATTTTCAACTGTACATCACCGTGTTTACACTTTGCAAAGCTGTTAGATAACTTTTTATTGTGTTTTTGCAGTTTATGGTGCGAATTTATAAGAATGTATAATAAATTATAATTACGACTAAGAAAAGCACGCTCTTATTAGGAGTGAGCGGATTGTGAGTTCCTTAACAGGACTAATATTGTGTATAGCGTATTGTAACTAAAAATTAAGAGGACGAGGTTCATAAGAGAACTGGAATCTGACTTTACAACTCATTTCGCATCGAATTAGTACGTCATAAGGTTTGAAAGTCTTAATGCTATAGTGCTATAGTTTAGTGCTATATTAAACTATTAAAACTCTACTAATTCGTTTTCTTCAATTTTTTTTAATTCGTCTTCATCACTACAATAGCAAATTGTTAAAGCTGCTTAATGATCAACACGTATAGTTATTGAAACGACTGAGCATTGTGCCCTCAAAGTCCACGTTTTGAATTACATTATCATTCAGTACGACCGATATTTTAATATGATTTTTGACGCGTGTTTTACTGACACGTCCAACATATCAGATTTAAGACAATGTCATGTATTGCTCAAAATTTAATTCAATTAAAGGGAAGTTACAGAAGTATGCATATATGTAAGTCCTGACATCTGAGGAAGTTTTAACGTAATCAGCAGTACAACTTTGCACATCAAACTGTAACGTGTTAAGGGTTATTTCCAGTTGTAAATTGCAGTTACTGGAGTCGTCACAAAGACAATTAGAGAAGCTAAGTAGGAAACGACTGGAGGCGCGGTCGCGGTCGCGTTGTAAAACTTTTACTTGACTTCAAAGTGTGTTATGTTAGTGATCTCGTAGGAACTGAAATGGAATATGTCTGTTACTTTTACGCATACAAATGTGGTTGAAATTGATTGACTGAAGTGGATAGTATTTTTAATAATATATGTACATATAAAGGAACATTAACGAATTTTACCCTGATCGAACGGTTACTCACCACTTAGTGATATTATTCACCACTTAGTGATCAACACTTTAATAATACTTGAATTTAATGAACAATCACTTGGTATAGTTCTACAAATACTTTTCACTTTCCTAACAAGTTCCTTCACTAGTTACGCAAGTTTAGAGGTTAGATTTAACTCAGTTAGACTTCAAATCTCTGAAGCTCCGTTAACTGGTGAAACAATTATAATCAGAGAAAATAACTCGTAAAATGTATCTGTAGAACCGTACAAAGTTTCTGTTTATTAAATTCAAATAATAATGAATTTCAGTGTGGTTTAGGAAAAAATATAGACGTTATAGAGGTTGATCGAAATATTTTTGTTGCTTTATTATAATATTCCCGTGCATTTGAATGTGTTCGTGCGCGCGCGCGTACCGCATAGTTGACTATACATGAGATGTTCTTAGCCGTCCAGAAGAGTCTGGCAAAAGACACGTTGCCCAAATAATTTGGATCCATCTGAAAATTTCTCGTTAACAACAAACAACCACAAGCGTCTTTCCCTGGCTGTAAGGTCAAAGCTGTTTACTGCCAACTGAGCTTTTATTCAGCTGTAAGAGACGGTGTTACTAGAGTGTGGTATTATTGTTGAAATATTATAGTGTTTAATTGCTATTTGTCCTACGGCATATTGTAATTATACGAGTTGGTTGTCTTTAACAATAGCGTTTACAGGATATTGGAAATTTTTATAACTTTGTTAACTAATGTAATAGAAGTGACCAACAACCAATATACTCCCGCGTCACATTTTGGATAAAGAATTGATCGGTAAGAATCGTCGCTATGAAAACGATCTTTTTGTCAGAACTACACACGCGCCAAAGCTGAAGACTAATAAGGGGATGCTCCCATTACTCGAATTTACATGTGGTGTTGAATTGCAGTGAAATAACTAAATTCTTTTGCTAGTTTTCTAGGTCGTTGTCTGGCAATGAATTTAATAGGGTTGCATCTCCTTGCCTAGAGAAAAGTAGTCTGTCTACGGAATTTACATTTCGTCGCTACTTGCAAATACCGTTACAATTTTTTCAGCTAATGATTGACAAACAGTTCCTATCACGCTGAATGCATTACTACCACTGGAAAACGGACCTGTACCCAAAGTTTCAATAAATTACATCAAATATGTTTGATAAATATGTGAGCAAATGTAATTATAGTTTTGACTGCCGCTCGTAAATATTTTAATTATATAACATATTATCACAATTTATAATATTACTTTATATAACCTTTTACAGTATATAAATCGTATCAAAATAATTGAAAATTTTGAAGTTAATAAGAATGTTAGGTTAGAGAGAGGCACGAAGGCTTTCAGCTCTATTGCAGTGGGTTAAATCTCAAAATATAATAGAGTTACAAAGTATGATAAACGATATAAAAAACTAAAATGTTATATTACTAATGTATGTCAAAATGTGGAAATAATTAACCTAATAGTATGTATGGAATTGCGAGAATAAGAAAAACTTAATCATAGTGTGTACAATGTAGAAGAAGTTTGTAAGAAACAAAAATTACAGTAAAATTATACATAGTTACGATCAAGGAATCTGAAGCACTACGTGAAGCTAGGTACTATAATGAAACTTATAAATTATAAAGTAATGTACAATGTCAACAATGGAAAATAATGTATAATATCAATCAATAAAAAAAAATGTGTAAACTCTGTTCTCAACAGAAACAGCTATGTTAGAGACAAAAATAAGTATTTAGAAACATTATAGTATAAAACTAAACAGAAGCTCAAAGAGGAAGTGGTTCCTAACAATAATGTGTTCTAGAAAAGGATGTCAAGGCACTCTTGTTTAAGCGACGGATTAGTTAACACCAAAGCCAAAGGAGTGCGGTGCAGTAATTAATTTTTACTCAAAGTCGATCCGGTAGTTCAAAATAAATAAGAAGTCACAGTGAATATTTGGCCTAATAGTGTTCAAAAGGCGAAAAGAAAACAGATAACAAAAAAATGTATTAACATTGAAAGAAGAAAATAATTTTTAAAAGAAACTATAACTACCAACGTACAACGGGAAGCATAATGGGAAATAAATAACTCAGTGATATTACGAAGTAAAGAAATTATGTACCAAGTAAAGAGTAATTTTATATTCAAAACAGATTATTCGAGGTAACGAGATAACCTTAATAACGAGTACATTAAAAACGTAACGCTTATATCAGCTTGTAATCAGTTTGTACAGACAAGATGATGACACGAATCAAATTTTAAACATCTTATTATGAAATTACTCCATATCATTATTGTTCATTCTAATTGTGTATTATGTACAATAAGTAGCACGTATAACAATATATGTATTGGCATAGTAACAATAATGTAATAAACTAAAGTAGCCTTATGAATATGTATTTACGTTAATGTTACGTCGTTTGCTAAATGTTGTAAAAATACGTTAATTAACGTTGTAAATTGCTTGTAAATCCATAATTGCTTCTTCAGTATTTACTTTTACTTTCTAAACTTTAAAGTGGCATATGTTGTTAGGACAATATGGTTTTCAATTTTTGTAAAATCAAACAAACCGACAAAAAGATACAGGCCCTACCTCACCACCTATTGTATACAACTTAATAAGAGAGTTTGTGTATAATGGATAACTATGCCCAAACTGTGAAAAGTTCATAGTAAAAGGATTTAAAATGAGTGTCACGATTTTTCAGTATTCATAAAATTTTATTATTTTAGAAGAATACTTGTATTCATAACCATGGAGATGGATTGACGTTTACATCTGCTTTCATGAATCTGATTGTTTTATTGCCCAACCATAGAACGGTATTTGCTTTTGTCAAAGTACGCTAGCTCTGTAATAAATCTTTCGCTCTTGTCAATAGTTCTCCTGCTGGGAAACACTGATGTCGTAAAACGAGAACGATAACTTAGCGATGCTGATATAATAAAATGCGCCCATGTGAACGCCTTCTAACATACGGAAGTCCAATGTACTCTCTCTCTCTCTCTCTCTCTCTCTCTCTCTCTCTCTCTCTCTCTCTCGCTCACACACACACACACACACACACATGTCGTTACAGTGTGTCATAAGTAATTACACATACATCGTATCCTGCTACATTGTATGTGGTACCAATACGATTAGGTGGTAAATTTGTGACCCTATAGCGTGATACCTTTATAAAGTTCATCACATATATGTTGGTGCATCACAACCGTCAAGAGATGTGGCAAAGTGGAAGAAACTGTGTTATTTAACAGTGATAATGTATTACGGTTCCCAGTGATAATATATAAGAACAGATCTTGCTTACAAGTTTTTAGACTGAACTTTCACCCATAAACTTTTATTTTGTACACAACATAACCATGCAGTATCGAAAGAAAATTTCTCAGTATTTCATAATTTTCTTTTGTTTTATGAGTTGTCAAAATTTAGATATTAAAACCAAAGGTAAAACATAAAAATATCAAAACTAATAACAATCGTAAAATATCTACATATCTTTAAACGGAAGGGTAACAACATTAGCATAAATGTTTTTATTGGTACAAGATGTCCAAACATTTGTAGTGTAGATTGATTTTACAACATTTGCGGAAATGAAGAGATATAAAAATAAACAAATATTAGCTTTTCAATTAGAGAAGGGTGGTAAAATGTAGAACATTCTGTCACATCTCACGAAAAAAAAGTTATCATTTCATTGTTTCTCTTTCTTGCTCAAACCTTAAGGACACATAAAAAATTAACAATTCATTGAAACGAACTAATAGAGTAAAATGTTCAGTAATAGCACTTTCAAGAAACTTTTTTACACGATCAATTTAAAATAAAAACTGTGACACACGACCAATTTATTGTAATCAATATACAATTTTTATATCTGACATAAGCTATGAATTTATTGATAGAACAAGCAGTCATTGTGTTTCTCTAATATATTCTTCAAGTTTTTTTAACTAATTACCATTTGTTTTATATTTAGCTTTCCTGACTGTTTGCACTATGATATTTCTTATATTCACTTTTAAAATTATATACTACAACATGTGTTATAAAAATTACGTTTTATTTACCACTAGTTTTTTAAATACATAACACAATGAAATGTTTTAATTATTTAAAACAAATTAAATTTTCATTGAAATGTTTAAATGTTCTTCAAACTCAGTCTAGCTCTACGTACTATGTATAGTTACATTAATCCTATCCTGTTTTAGTACGTGAAGCTTCTAAAAATTGTGAAAGACACAGCTAAGCAATGGATGAAAAAATAAAAAAGAGATAATTTTCACGGAATACATTAATGATAGGAACATACGAATAGACTTAACTTGTGTGAAGTGCATATTCTGATTTATTTACCGATATCAGTGAGGGCCATCAAATGTTTTACAATTTCTTTCAGCGTTGTCAAAGAATACTTTACTCTAAAAATTAGAGTAATGTCTCAAAAATAAATTTCTGAAGAAAGATAATTTACATTCTTAATATTTATAACAACGGTTTACATAAATTGATCCTGATATCTACAGTAAGCAAACGATTATATACCCTCGCATAATTATTTAATTTCTATTCCTTTCCTTTTCAATATTTTGCTTTAGCATACTGGTCTGAGAATATAAAAATACCTTAGAATTGGAATTCAGTTATGCAATGCAATTCTGAAGATGGCCATAGGGTTTGAAACCCGCTTATAGAAGTTGCGTCATATAAGCTTCTAATCCGTTACGACTCTGGTAAAGTGCTTGATAAAAGAACTATTTCTCTTAAAATATATATCCCTGGATGTTGCTGGAACTGTCCAAAAGAATCTGTTAATCTTGTGATCAAAAATTATTTTTAATAATATAAAATATTTATACTACTAACGATACACATGGGACACACAGTAGCCCACTGGACAAACACCTCATTGGTAGGCTACACTTTTACTCTCACATACCAACATCATTGTATTTTGTGTCATTGTGAAGCGACAGTATGTGAGAGAGGGATACTGTGTGAATTATAAAGCTAAGTGCTACCGCGTTGCCACCTTCCTCTTCTCTCTATGTACCATATGTTATCCTTATCATAGTACGGGACTTAGCATAATAAGTTTCGAGGTTACGCAATAGGAACAGCTCTTCCCCGCCCCTCGCCCAACAGCGTTGTCGCACGTTACACTTGGTTATGCGTAGGTAAAGGCGGGGAAGGCAGGGAGTGAAGCAACATGGCAATACCGCAGTTGCCTCGAAGCTTATTTTGATACGTCTCACATAATAGTGGAAATAATTCTTTGTTTGGCTGGGCGCAGTCCACGATTTAAGAAAGGCTGTCAGGTTTTTGTGGAGATCAACTAAAATATCTTTCAAGAATGCCATGTTTACTGCAAAATATTTGTTACTTCACCTTTACAATCTAACAATGTTATGTTTTTCAATCGCTTGAAAAAGTTATATAAATATATATTTTAGTAAAAGGGTTAAATTGTAGTAAAAATATAGTAGTGGTTAAATAAATTATTTGCGACTCATAAAATTTGTTTGTTGTCTGCAATGGTTAGAAGATTTCAGTTTTGCTAACACATTATTAGTTAGTAAAAAACTAGAAAATTGCAAAATAAAAAGCACAAATACAACGACACGTCACTGGCTTTTACTTTATAAAATTATAATGATTTTATGTACAGTAATTATCTTGAAGTTAATCTCTGTATAAGACCGACACAGTTCAGCGGCCAAATGTTTAGTGTAGTATTGTAAGGAACAAGGAACGGCAGCGAACGAAATATGTACATTCTGAATGCTTCAAACGTCTTACAATAATTCTGCGCTAAGTAGATTGAGGAAAGTAGTTTTAAGCGTTGAAAGATGTTATATTATACATAGGTTTATTTATAATAGTGGAAACTACAAATAATATTACTTTACATTTAACCTTTCACATTTAGCTGAATTTAAAGTAAACAACTTTTCATATGTTAGTGTTATAAATCAAATGTTTCTTTTCTGTTATACTATTACAAAAAGGACGTGTGTTTAAATAACTCTTTCCTTAAATAACAACGTATTAACAAACAAAGAGATTAATAATTAAATTAACTAAGCTCACTAGGCATGTGCCATTATGTTTTTCTACTTGCCAGTTGAGACATTAAGTCAATTTTAACTACTAAAATTTGGTAGTGGTCATACATTAAGCATGAAATCATGTTTGCATTTAGCGTATATTCTGAAAATTTGAAGACTAAAAATATGAAAATACACTCTTGAATTTAAGCTTGTGATAAAACTACGATTGCCAAGATAGAGTTGCGTCCAACTAATCGTCTTCTTCTTTTCTTCACTGTAAGGGTTGTATGAACCTGTTCCGGAGCCCATCTCATCCTTGATGACACAACTCTCTTCTTTATATTTCAGGTCCGCTTTTAGCACTCGATCCTCCATCATACTTTGAAAATCATTACATCATTTTCTTCTATAAGGTAAAATAAATGGATTTATATCTTTTACTTTTAGTCCAGCTTCTCTTCTATCTTGCAATTTATGGTTTCAAGCAGTGGTTGATTTCTAAAAACCACGACCACTGGACGATGTTAGGGCATCGTTTGTACCGGAACGCATCAATTCAAAACTTGTACAGACACAAATATACTTATATTTTATATTAGCGTATAAGTTTATATATTTATTTTTTTTTACATTTACTAATTGACAGTCGCGTGTGTTTAAGATTGTGTAACCTTTGCAGTATGACACGTACAATATTGTTGTTGAGGCCCGTTTTGTAAACGATAGAGAGCTCCGCGCGTGTACGCATAACGGCTGAAAGTATAGCGCACGGGCAAACCATAACCGCTCACATGTGTTGCGCAGCAAAAAGGTTAAAAGTTAGTAGTAAATGTTTGTGATAATTAGGTTTATCTTTTCATATATTTTTTTTCGTTAATTTATTTTTAGATCCAAGAGGTTCCGGAACGCCGTTCCGGCGCGTTTCCCCTGGGATCAAGCTCTGATTTCAAGTATTTATAAGGAGGTGCATAACACTTTTCCCACCCTAAATCTTGCCTTCAGGCCATTAACCTATTCATGTAAAACTATTAGATACAGCATCGGACTAGCCCATCGGACAACTAGCACCCAAACCAGCATTGGACTATAGGGAATCGAAACCGACAAAAGTTTATAGCATTGTATTTCAATAATGTAGATACAATGCTATAAAGAGTCTTCAAAAAAGAAATGTATTCTAAAAATTAAAGTAAATATTTACTATAGCTATGTATATTTACCATAGACCTTTTTACTATATATTGTAACGTGACCTACGATAGCACAAGATTTACATGTATAATTAATGGAAGAAAAGCTGCATACTAAAGGAAAATAAAAATTATTAAATGAGAAATGATAGAACAACACCATTAACTGATTTTGACTTAGAAAAAGACAATGACGATGACGAGAGCCAATAGATTGGATAAAGTGAGACAGAGAAAATAGTACAAGCCACATTATAACAACACCCAAGTGTTAAACAGAATTATATATAAATAAAAGTACAAAATTAGATAGGAAAATAAATGATATGAAAGATAAAAAGAAAACGAAATGTAAAAACAAATATACTGATAAAATATAGAAAGAATGTTAATAAGTAAACTATCAAAAGACACTAATATAAAATAAACTTGAGTAACAATAATTCATTAGGAAAGCGGTGATAAGTAATAAACATTGATAGGATGATAGGACCCAGTGATAATAAATACATGCAATCTAGAATAAAATGTTAGGAGGTGAACACAAAAGTGATAAATGAATAAGAAAGATAATAATCAATAATGAACCATATATGACCCAGTGTTAATAAATGAACTACATAAACACACTAGTTAAGAAATTGCAGTGTAGTCAGAAATAAAGAAATAAACTTGTAATAATAGATTATAAGTCACCTATTAACCCACATATAATAATTAAACAGTATAAATTATAAGGGACAGTTATAAGTAATCATGGGCCTAGTGTAATGAAAAAAGGAAAAGTTGTATTAAAATATAAGAATATTTGTTGGAAACAAACCACTGAAAATTGTTATCCATTATGTTAAAGAAGTTTTTTAGTATAGTATAGTATAAGGATGATAAGGGATATATTGTTTTATTGTTAATGAATAAAATTTACAAAGTTATATTAACCACATTGAAAATAAGGATAAAAGACTAATATGTTAGGTTGAATACAGTAAGGGGAGTTAAACACTATATTCTCTAAAGTGAGTTTATAAGGGAATATTAGTCCACATCTAATGTTCAACTGTATTATATTTTTCTTTGATTGTAATTAACCAAAATATATTATGTTGAAAAGTATATTAAACAAAACCGTTTAAACACATGTAAAACTTTAGATACAGGCATGAGTCTAAGAGAGTTATTAAGTAGTTATATTATGTTATATGGTGATTACAAATAATCAAATGTTATGATTTAATTTAAGTTGTTACAGTAATTATGTTTAGTAACATATAAAATTAACAAAAATGACTATAAACAATTGTAATGAATTGTTAACAATGGTAGGTGAATTATGAACTCTAGGCATTAGGCCTATAACTGGTAACCAGAAATTTTTGAAATTCAAGACAAAACAATAACCATTGATAAAATAAAGTATATAATCTGTTTAGGTTTCATAATAATAGTGTAGGATACAAAACTGGATAGAAAATAATTAGTTTAAATGTAAGTAACAAAAGAAAAACAAAATGAAAATGTAGAAATCTGTTATAACTTGAAAAAAGGTAAACTTGTGGGGTATTAAAATAATTTGTAAACAAAAAGCAAACTAATGGTATTATTTTATTTAAGATTACAGGTAGTATAAGGGAGTTATAATAATTTAAAGATTTTTAATAATTTTATATAGAAAAACGTTAGTTTTATATAACAATGTTGTAAATTATCAACCAATGGGAATTAGTGTTTGGAAGGAGAGTTGGCATAACAACGAAACCTTGTTAGAAAAAAATTGTTAATAAATTGTATCATTCCATTATTAGAGCTTGATTAGGGCAGATGTATTAAAACCACAAAGAATACAAAAGAATTAATTCAACAAAATTTATCAAAAGTAATGATCAAACTAATAAATTAAATCACAAATGTAACACGAATTAATAAACTAAACGAATTAATAAATTTACCAGAAGAAATTAAAATTAACCAGGAGGAATTGCTGAAGAATCCCAAGTGATTGAATGGAACCTGCAATAACCAGGATGACTGATGGAAAATAAACATCTTAACCAGAGAACTACGAAAATTTAAAACTGGAATTAACCGAAACACCCAAGAAAGGACAAGCAGCAGTATTCGTGAGAATTATTACCCAGGATAGCAGAGACGGAGGATTTTTAAGTATATTTTAAAATACGACTTCACACTAAAAACACAAGAAAATCAACAATAAGTGAACTACACTTTCTACATCATTTATCACTTTTTAATAAACACTTGAACTTTCTTTTATTTAATGAACACCTCAAATTGAATAACTATCTCAATCCAACATTGATTCTTTAAGGAATATGTTTTAAAACGTAAAAGTTACTAAACGTAAATAACCTCCAAACGCTAAATCTCGTAGCTATAGTTTACCACTATAATTATAAGTATATCACCTGTTCTATAATATTTATATGGTATTTGTAAAATTTTGTACTTTTATTAGTCCATTTAACAACATTTTGTGTAGTCACAAGAACTTCGACCTGAGATTATAAATAAACGAAGAAAAACAAATTCCATAGCAGTGAGTCTACATACACAACGGCGGACAGAACAACCAACCGCGATTAATTAAACATCCCGGCGCAAAAATAAGATTTATAATTTGGAAGAAATTGTAGAATTCAAACCCAATTGGTAATTGTTAATAAACATAATAGAAACATTAAACTGTATGTTTGATTTTATTCAACTAATATTTAAAATTTGAGCACACAATATAGAAAACTAAACTTTCCAATTTTGGTTTACTAAAAAGAGTTAGCCAACCCGACGTTGAGGCAGAAAATACGAATTTGAATGGCCGAACTGGTGAGTTGACACTCTACCATTATAAACATTATAAACACGAGAACGAAGACTCGTTACAATATGTAAGTCTCTATTTGTTATATTTTAAGTAAATAATAAATTTTTAACCTCTTTCGGCAGCAAGACTACCTTGAAATATGAGTAAACGAATTGGTGTTACCTATCCAAGCTTTTACTTAAAATAGTGATTCATTTGCCGCAATTATAAAATCCGTTAATTCAGAGATAATATTCACAAAACGGGCAGATTTATGATAATGGTCGAAAAGAATAATGAAGCCAGAGACAAATTAATCAACTACTTGTCGCTACTGTTGTTTTGCATTGTTTTGCTGTTATCAGGCATTTTGTTTTGCACACGTACTTACGTTATGGTTTATAGACGTATTTATATATTCCTGATTATTAATAAATAATAGTGTTTTCTGCCGATGAGTAATGAAGAAATTTATAACCTAATACTATATTTTTCATCAGTTGTTGGCATCTTACTCTTTCAACTTGAAAACATGGTATTAAATTTAACAATATATAAAACAGTGATACTTTAAAATTACATTTTGTTAAAGGATTGAATGATATTGTCGTCAGTATAAATATTACAGTATTTATTCTAACTATAAATATTTCATGACTTGTCCCCTACAAACATTTCTACAGGAAAAGGAAAAGTGTAAGAAAGAGGTGGATAACCAAGTAAATAAACACTAATAAAATTTAACAAATAAACAATTTTTAGGACAAATAAAGAGTACGATTACATTAATTTAATTCCGGGATAGGTTTGAATTTTAGCGCAAGGTGTAGAAAAAGTTATGGAATTCACACAATTGAACTATTTTTTCAATATGAATTAAGACTGAAAAACATGCAGAGAGAGAGAGAGAGAGAGAGAGAGAGAGAGAGAGAGAGAGAGAGAGAGAGAGAGAGAGAGAGAGAGAGAGAGAGAGTGTGTGTGTGTGTAAGGAGAAATAGGGGAAGAGAGAGAGACGAGTAGAGAGGAAAGTAAATATGAGAAAGGAAGTAAAAAAGAGATTAATAGGAATCGTGAAACCAAAATTATTACTGTATATCTAATTAGGGAGGGCAAGAGAACGGTGCGAGAGGGGTACGCGCATAAAGACTTTCACAGGTAAATTATACTGTAAACAGAATGCCTTATTTGTGCGAACAGTGGATTAGGGATAGAGTTTAAAGTAAGTAAATAGAAACAAATCTTAAATTGTGATACATTTGCTGGCATGTAAAATGGGTCAAATATAAAATTCCCAGCAGAGATACAGGAGGTGCAGTCGAGGTTTACATATTGCGGATTTGGATTACATCGAATGTACGCAGTGAGACCGCGCAGGTAAATCTAACTACTCTGTCGGAAGCCTGGAAGGCATCGTTAATACATTGCACAACCTTTATGTGGAATAAATAATGCAGTACTAGTAACAACGTAACCATTAGATAGTAAAACTAGTTTTCTGGTAGCTAACAGTATTCAATCGCATATTTATTTACATTAAACTGTATAACATATTATTAGTTGTATCAATTTGATGTGATGAATAGTGTATATTTACAGTATTACATTTTAATTATTTTAAAGTTTTGTTATTAATATTCACGTAATTAATAGTCTTGATTGATCGTTTGCAGAAATTAAAGCAAAAAAATTATAATATTTATGATCTCATTTAACATATTTTCTTTCACATAAATGCTGGTCTATAAATGCCGCCATTAAGTCTGTAACAATAATGAAAAAATCGGGCGGGGCTGTGTCGGGGCGCACGGCCGTTGGTTTAACGTGAAACGTCTATGTCAGCGAGTCGCTTTTAGCGTATTGGATTGCAATGAAAACGAGACATTGACTGCGTACCAAATTTTATTTTAAAATAAAACAGACACTGAATGGTACATGATATTTATTTCGACTAATATTCGACGACGATTTTGTTTAACATTGGCCTGTGATATGAGAAGTAAGAGACATAAGGCATAATGTCAACATCAATGTGTCTGGTGAACGTACAATCGATAGTGGTATTGTCCAGTGCTGTTGGTTCTGTGGGCACGTAGTTGAGGCCGAATTCATTCTTCATGAGGTCAACGAGGTAGCTGTTGTGTCGTGGATCGTTATTGAAGTCGCCACAGAGAACGATCGGAGTCTCCGAGTCTGGTCGAGAGCTCGGTAATACTTTTGTCAAGTTCGCTGAATATGGCCGGAGCGATTGACAAAGACATAGCTTAACATCTTCGGCCGACGCTTTGTGATGTACATATACGGCACCGAGGAAAAACAGCGTACGATCAACGAATTTCACGTCCACCAGGCATATGTCGCCGACGTTATGTTTTCTCAAGACGGAATTGCCGCAGAGAATGATGGCATCGACGATGATTTCTCTGCAGCTCGTGAAGTTTTGTAGGTTTCTGTAGATTGCAGAACCTCCGACTGCAGAAACTCGCGCCAGCGGCGGTTCGGACAAGGTAGACGGACGATCTCTACGATATTCAAGCGCTGTGTTATTGTTTGCTTTTAGTTCGAAGCCGTTGAGCTGCACGGAGTGACTCGCACGTTGAGGTCGAACTGGCGGGGCACACCGTAGTATATTTGAGGAAGGATAGTTCCAAACCGTTAACATCGTAGATTATGTTAGTCGGAGACGAGTTCTGCCCCGGGGCAATGTCCAAACATTGCTCCTCATTCCATAGCATCGTATGTTGTCTGGCGAGCAGGATCTCCGATTCGGTGGCAGAGTCGGGATCGATGGACTCAATCTGATACATGGGCCCGATATTGTCATCCTCGTCGTTGTCGAACGGACTCCAGTCAATCTCTATGTTGTAGTGCTTGTACAGCGGCTGGTTTACCAAGTAGCGCAGCCAAGCCTTGATCACCGACTTGCGTACGAAACCGCTCAGATAATTGGATTTGTCGATGAGGTTCTTTTTTATGTTGACGTTGAAGGCAAAGTCGTCGTCTATCCGCCTCGGTAGTTGCTGACATCGACGGGTAGTTGCGTACGGGTACGGGTACGGGTACCATGTTGTTCACATCGACGGGTACGTTGATCACCTGGCTGACTATACCATAATTACCTTCGTAGCGTAGACGACGAATTTGTGTAAAGGGTAAGCGCGGCGAAATCAACCGAACACTGATCGGGTTAAGCGGCGGCAGGCCGTCCGGCTTCGGGGGATATCGAAATCCGTTCGAGCGCGACAGCGTCTATCGACTTGCTACAGGTACTGCATAAACGAAATTCCGCTACATTTTCGCCGGGGAATTTAGTCTGAAGAAGAGGAATGTTACGAGCTTTCGCCTTCTTTAAATCTTTGTCGAACCAAAGTCGATCACAAACGCTGCAAGATAGACCAAACGGATTGGATTCGAATACCGTTTTGAAGCGTTCGTCCGCTGCACGCCAATGGACCTGCATCGCATCAATTCGAGTGATGTTGATATCCATCAGCTCGGAGACGTCATCGACAGATGTATAGGTGTTATCTTCACTCGTTATGCCCATTAGTTCGGGGACAGCAGCGGTAGAGGTGCTCGCGCCGTCGGCGTCGTTCACTGAGCGCGCCGTGCCACCTTTGCGACGCTCCCGAAACAGTCTCGCTCGCTCGGCACCGGACTTTGGGATACCTGTGCGTGGCCCATAGCCTCCTCTTTCCAACGATATGCGTAATTTATATTTTCGGCTCGCTTTTGCGCGGGCTGAGGCTGACATATTGAATTTCTACAGTTTTTTCATGCTTACTTTAAGTTTTTACATAGAAATATTGTCCAAAATACACTTATTATTACTTATTATTACGTCTGAGTCCTGAGTTACACCGAATGGAAAGGAGCCAGAGCGCCGGTTTTGGCCAATCAGCGCTGTGCCCCCTCCCCGCCAACCCGCTCACCCACGACGCGAACTCAAGGTCGTATCAGCGAGCTGACCATATATGTTAAAAAATGACAACGCACTTACGTCTCTGAGACTAATATTTAGGGAGTTATTAAGGCAAGACGATATAGACCTTTTCGTTACGGTACAAATTTCTGTTCTGGTACCCGTATGTTTCGGTGTGATTTTAAAAACGTTTCACGTCAAAATTACAACCTAAATTTGACCCAACGTGTTCAGTCTTTCCTATTGTGTCTCACACCCACCGCGCGGGCTTCGACTCACACACGATTGAATTCTATTAGGCTGCGTGAAAACCTATCTTTTAGATGGCACCTCAAAAAGCAAAAACAAGGTAGCGTCCGAGCCTGTTTATGCCTTTCTACTTAGCTAAGCAGGATCCACCTTAAACCTTAAGAACCTCGTAGCTGTGAGAGAATCCGCAGCCACATCAAGTACGGTTATTGTAACGATAAGAAAAGGTGAAGAGACTTAATTAAAGAGATGTGAATTATATCAGAGGTTTAGAAAAACTAAAATTAATTTTACTACAAAAGTATAAGTTATTATTTGGTGATCATATAATTTTAAAATATGACGGTCACAGAAAATGTTTCCATTTTACTTGTTAGTAAAGTGTAAACCTATTTACAGCTTCATTCTATTTTGGATTTTATATTTTTTCAAATCATACAAATTTAAAAATCCATGGCAGTTCCTACTCATACTTATGGCTCAGAAACGTGGACAATGTCTGCTAGACAAATATCAAGAATTCAGGCTACGGAAATGAAATTTTTGCGTTCCATAGCTGGATAACAAAATTAGATATGAAATGAAACTATCAGATATGAAAGGAACTGAAAGTTGAAGAAGTAAACGGAATCAGAACTAGGTATAGAGAAAGCTGGAAACAGAATGGGCAGTGACAGATTCCCCAAGGTAGCCTTACTTTATCATCCGAAAGGGAAGAGAAGCCAGGAAAGACCCAAGAAGGGTTGTTCCGATCAGTTTGGAGCCGGAACAGACTAAACTGTCTAAGCCGTAAAGAAGAAGAAGAAGAAGATATTTTTTCAACGAAATCACTTTGACAATATTGTTATTTGCTCAATGTGGAGAAACGCATGTGAATTCTACATCAGTTGCAAGTAATAAAGTGATAAAGTAGGAATGATTAAGATGTAGTTTTCTTATTGTCCTGCACAGACATTATGAGAACTACCTGTTCCGTTCTGAAAGGTTTCAAGTTTTAGTCTGCTCTAGACCTCCATGTACTTCTACAGAGACAGAAATACTGCTTGCTTTCTAACTTTTCTATGTGAACTAACCATATTTTTTGTTACTTTTGGTTCCTTCACTTGTGTTGTTTATATTTAATGTCTTTGTTTGATGTCTTTACTTCTTATTCCATTAATTATTGTTCAATGTGTTACTATTTTTATAATACCACATTTCAGGTCTTAGTTTTGTTGGTACATTAAAGCGTAAAACACAGTAACTATATTCTGGTCTTAGCTCAGCTTTCAAATTTTATGTTTCAAACCTTGTGGAGTGTACTAGTACTGGTTTACATTACTGACGCCTGGAAACAAGAAGACAAAACAGTAGACAAAAGAAATAGGATTTACAGCACTGTGGAATGCATTTGGGTTATTGTGATGCGTCCAGGTAACCATGTGTGTTTTGGTTTCAATTGTTTTTTTGCCGTTTGCAATTTTTTCATAACATGTTCTAAGCCATGTAAGAATGTAACATGGCATCAGCTAATGCCATTCCATTATGATTGCTCTGAATTGAGTAATTTTCAAGATAACTTGTAGGCTCTTGTATTTACTGCAATATATTTTGTACGGTATATTACCGTAATTTTCAATGTAGTTATTGTTACCCATTTATTAATATTTAGTGTATTTTATATATAACATATTTTAATATATTCTTAACATTGAAACAGGATAATTTTTTCATAGTTATTGAAATATAATATTGTCTTTAGACTCTTAATGAAAACATTTCGGTATTAGGAAAAAACTACGTCGTTTATGTACTGCTTAAAAATTCTTGCTATCGTGGTTAATGTAATAAGTAGTTATTATGACATTTTACGTGTGGATTGTAACAACTAAAAGAAACAATGGACGTCCGTATATGCAAATTACTGACAATGTCCTGTTCTGGAATACAATAATTTGTTTTATTACCAAAAAAGTACTTTGAAGGAACTAAAGAATCAACCGTACCGTAAACCGACAGGAAACCAAATAGCAGAGTAATGAAAACTAAATAGACACAGACGCCCGCTTACGCATTCCATAAATCGTTGTTATTACATTAGTTTTAGAGCTCTGTTTGATAAAAATAACAAGCTGTGGACTGCTGAATTGTTCTATTGTGAATAAACACTGTGTAGCTAAACTAAGAGACTTTCCGCGCATCAATTAAAGTGACAACCATTTAAATTCTTCGCATTTTTAGAAGTGTTTGTTGATAATAATTTGATTTTAACCGTTGCAATCCGTTTGTACCTGTTTGCCACTTTAGCGACAGAATACTTAACTAAGCTACTATTTTGACAAACTGCTTTGTCTTCAGAATTGTGTGAAAGGTTGTCCGAAAGTTATTGCTGGATCGTTTCCTCAGCTCTTCTTTTCTAATCATATTAAATGTGATAATAAGTTTTATTATTTCTTCGTCCATCAATCCTTCGTTCTACCATATCTGGCCACATCATATAAATCAGGTATCACTGGTTTGTGAAATTAAAGTCCTTCTACGTTATATTATGATGAAACGTAGTGATTTCGTGTTTAGTATCACTAAAATCGGTTAATTTTTGAAGCCATGTAACCTACAATCGACATAACGTTTAGTATGAGCATTCAGTGAGATCAGCAGGAATGTTTATAAGTAACGAGAGAGCAGTGTGTTTGGTTCCATGTCAAACTGTTTTGTCTCGTACTATTAACACGTATCTGACTGAAAGAAGACAACAATTTATGAATTTCTGGATAACGACAAGCAGAAGGGAAAGATTAAAAAGAAGAAAGATAAATAACGCGTTAATTTTTATATTTTTTGTTCTGATTATACTTAGTTTTTACAGACACTTGACATTCCCACTAGCTCCCCCACCTCCCTCCTTCAAACACACCCCACACATGTCCGGATACACGCCTAAACACATGTTCACCACCCTTACATTCTTTGCTTAGTTTAGTTTTAAAGTCATTGTACTGGTATCCGCGTCGCAATTATTATAATTAAAATTTTTTACCTTAATCCGTCACTGTGACCGCTTGGTTTCTGTCTTCTAACGCGTTTCGGATTAGATTTAATCCATCATCAGAGTAAAAATTCGTCAGTTGACTTCGTTCAAACATTAAAAAGACACTAAAATACATCTATGTACATGTCGTACAAACACAGCGACGTACGCGGATGTGAGTGCGCACTCACATCCGCGTACGTCGCTGTGTTTGTACGACATATACATAGATGTATTTTGGTGTCTTTTTAATGTTTTAATGTTTTAACGAAGTCAACTGACGAATTTTTACTCTGATGATGGATTAAATCTAATCCAAAACGCGTTAGAAGACAGAAACCAAGCGGTCACAGTGACGGATTAAGGTCAAAAATTATAATTTTAATTAGTTTAGTTGTTTACTGATCACTTTGACATTAGGTTAATAAACTGAAACAGCCGTCAGAGTTAAATAAAAACTGTGAAACGTACCAAGTGTTTATATATATTTTAAAAAAACCTTTATATTTCGCCATGTGCTAATATTCTTTGAACATGCTTAAACATATATTAATTGTGTTAAAATTAAAAGTTTTAAAAATTAAACACATAAAATTTTTTAATGTCTTATTATTACCATTTCATTACGATTTTTTTTAAATCTTATACATATACTTTCTACTATATCCATTCTTCTTAAAACGATAGCTTTCCTCCAGATTAAGTATTTATGTTATCCAAGCTATACTTTTCCCATGATAATGTCAGCGATAAAGACGAATTGAATAGAATGAATGCCTTTTAAAGCTTTAGATTTGTCAACAAAATTTGTTTACCTTCTACGCAATAAATATTTGTATACAGAGACATTAGTAACGTATGACTTAACAGTATTTTGTGACAATACACCAGGAGCTAAAGTAAAGCAATTAAACTTACTTGAAACAAGAGAAACTTCTGTTGCTAACTAATATAATTTGAATAATGTTGATTAAATTGTTTACCACTCTGAACAATTAATAACTTACATTAGTGTAAGTTAATTTTGAAAAAGATTTGTTGAATGAAACAATAGTTGTGTTTATTAAGGTGTTTTTAAATAATCTTGAGATTAGTACACCTTCGACTTCAATAATGTATCTCTTTCTCAGGCCGGAAATGTAATATTTAAAGAAAAAATGAATAGGACCCGTATGGATCCATATTCATTACTTTTAATATGTTCCTTGTTTTCACGATTACGTATTAACTGTTTGAATATCTATCTACAGATGTAGTCATGGTAAAGACAGAAAACCTTTAACGAAAGGTAATTTATTAAGCTTTTCCAACTAGATGTGCGTGTGAGTGTTTCAAGAAAGTGTTACTGTAATGTATATTTTGGACCTAGTTTTTCTAGGTTTAGTAATCATTTTTTAATTTTAGTTAGTGCACTTAATTACATCTTTCTGTGATTACTGTACATGATTTAAACACTAAATTTGTGTCCACTCTCCTCCCAAACAATATATAAGTTTACACGAGCAGAAAAAGAGCAGAGATTTTATTACATTTCCTACGAAGCTATTTTATTTCTGACTCGTTTTCCAGGTCTCCAATTAGTATAGTTTCCACCGTTAAGAATTTTGTTACCTGTTTTACCTCTACCAGTTTGGAACTTGATGATGTTGGGAAGTACACACAGACACACACACACATATATTCACACACGCACATGTATATATATATAATATTATATTTAATATTTATAATAACTTTACATCAAGATGTTTTTTCCTTGTTTGGAACACGTTTCGGAAAACGAAATGTTCCCATCTTCAGCCTTCTTAATTTTGAATCTTCTGAAGTATTTGTGTGTTGGTTGGTTGTTATTATGGTTTCCTGTTGGTTTTTGGTATTTTAAATTGGTATTATTGTATGTGATTGTGGTGTATATATTAGTATTTTGTGTATTTTATACGTTGAGTGCTTTGAAAATTGTGTAATGTTTGGTATTGATTTGTATTTTTTCAGGTATTAATTTGTTTTGTGTTTTGTGTTTTATGTTTGTATATTTGTAAATTTTCCCAAATGTTTATTATGGTCAGAAGCTATGTCAACAAAAATATCTGCAGTAGAAAACTCAATGACAAACATAAGAAAACAAATTAAAAGTGAAATTGAGCACTTCATAATGATACAACCAAAAAAAATTTCTGAACAGACTGTACCAATGATAAAGACAGAAAAGGACACAGAAAATAAGTCAATAGAGAAAGTATCTTTGGCTGCAGTAAGGACAGTTCATGTCAAAGCTCCAACCTTTGACGGAAGCAGTCACTGGGCAACGTACCTCCGCCAATTAGAAACTGTTGCAAGCGCAAATAATTGGACGGAGAAAGACAAGGCAGTTTCACTCGTTCTCTCATTAAAAGGATCCGCGGCAGAACTACTACAGAAAGTGCTACCTGACAGCCAAAACACCTATGCCGAATTGATAAAAGCTCTGGAATTACGGTATGGTGATAAACATTTGCGATATGTGTACTGCACCCAGTTGAGAGCAAGGGGAGAGCCTTCAAGAATTTGAAGCAACTATCGACAGACTAATTAGACTGGCCTATCCTGAAGCGCAAGAATATTTTCGAACGAGTTTAGCGATGCAGACATTTATTGCCTGTGTCCGAGATAACGAACTACAGCAAGTGTTACGAATGGCAAGACACCAGAACAGTGCGGACGCCCTGGTACATGCTTTGCAATTTGAAACCGCCAAATCAGCGTCTGGTTGGACAAGTCATAAAGTGCGCTCTAAAAGATTGGCACAGACAATGAGGAAGAAGAACAAGGAACAGAGACTCGACGGTCGGCGCAACAGAATAATGTAAGAAAGGATGGAAGACCGAAGTGTTACCGATGTGGGAAACCTGGACATCTACAACGGGATTCTCGGGTTAGAGTTCAGCAGCAGGGAAACGAACAGTAGTCGGCGTGCGCTAACTGGAGGAACGAAGCCCCTAGACAATATGCAATTTCTACACTTCAGAAAAACAGCGGGAACTTAGTGGTTACAGGATTCGTTCAAGAAAGGCCAACCTCGATTACAGTTGACACAGGTGCAACAGTTTCCATTGTGTGGCCCGACGTGGTGAAAGATCTTAAGCCAATCTAGTGCTCTTGCTGCTTGCTAAGAGCTACTGGACGGCCTGTAAAAGTGTTTGGAAAAGTGGAGATACACCTACGCCTCGGTCGACTTGAGTTTAATCATCAAGTACTGGTTGCAGACGTTGTGGATGAAGCAATTCTTGGTGTGGAGGATATAAACCCATACGGATTTATAGTCGACTTCAAAAACAACGTCTTGAGAATCGGAAGAGAAGAGGTAATGCTGACGACACCAGAAAAATCGATGGACATCATAAACCAAGTGGCCGTAACTGTTCCGCCAATCTCCGAAAAGATCATCATGGCTAGAACCGAGGTAGATACTAGAGGCAACCAGTGCTCTATATTCAAACCCCAGGTAGTCAGCACACCGGGCATACTAATTGCCAGAAGTTTAGTAAAACCTGACGAAACCGGAAATGTACCTATTAGATGGCGAATATTCTGGATCAAGCTATCACTTTAAAAAACAATACGCTCCTAGGCAAATTGAAACCTGTGGCCTGGGTAGCCGGAATGACGCAACGAAGATCCAGTGCTTCGGATAATTACAAAATACCAGAGGAACTGCAAGAATTATTGAACACATCTTCTAACGACCTCTCAAGTGGTGAGGTAAAAGACCTCAGACAGTTTTTACATGAATTCAAAGATTGTTTTGCAGGTCGGGGACAGTCACTGGGAAGAATCTCTCTTGTACAACATCGCATAAGTACCGGGAACACAACACCGATACGCCAACCTCCTCGAAGGCCTCCATTATCTAAGCAAGAGGAAATGTCTCGGTTAGTACAGGACACGTTGACAGGGAATAATCGAGCCTTCGTCAAGTGATTGGTCTTCTTCGGTAGTGCTAGTAGCGAAGAAGGATGGTAGATTGCGTTTCTTCGTAGACTACCGGAGGCTGAATGACGTTACAAAGGAAGACTGCTATCCCTTACCTCACGTTGAAGATACACTCGACTCGCTGTCCGGAGCACAGTGGTTTTCCACATTGGACCTAAAGAGTGGATATTGGCAAGCAGGTCTTCATCAAGAAGATAAGGAAAGACCGCTTTACCGACCCCAAGTGGCTTATTCCAATTTAACATCATGCCATTTGGACACTGTAATGCACAGGCAACATTTGAAAGATTGATGTAACTGGTACTCCGAGGCCTGACATGGAAAACTTGCCTTGTTCATTTAGTCGATGTTATAGTCATCGGGAAGACTTTCAAAGACAATTTGGAAAACCTTAAGGAGGTTCTAACTAGAATTCAATGCGCCCAACTGAAGCTGAGTCTGAAGAAGTGTTCTCTATTTCAGAAGGAAGTACAGTATCTGCGCCATCTGGTTTCGGCAGCGGGTGTTAGCATGGATCCTAATAAAGTAGACACCGTAAAAGACTGGCCAGTGCCGAAGAGTAAACACGAAGTTCAGAGTTTCCTGGGGTTATGCTCATATTACAGACGTTTTGTGAAAAGCTTCGCTACTATTGCTGAACCACTACATGAGCTAACGGAAAATAAACGAAACTTCCAGTGGTGGAGAGAGTGTGATCAAGCATTTAGAAGTTTGAAGATTGCGTTATGTTCGCAGCCAATTCTCCATCTTCCAGCTTCCGAAGGGAAGTACATTGTGGACACAGACGCAAGTATTCTGGTCTAGGAGCACTTTTGTCTCAAGTGCAAAACGGTGAAGAACGAGTAATAGCGTATTACAGCAAGACACTTTCTAAACCGGAGAGAAATTATTGCGTTACAAGGAGAGAGTTGTTGGCAATCGTCCGAGCGTTGGAGCACTTCCATAAATACCTCTATGGAAGAGAGTTTTCATTACGCACCGACCATGCCGCGCTTGCATGGCTCTTGAGATTTAGAAATCCGGAGGGACAGTTGCCAAGGTGGCTCGAACGATTGCAAGAGTAAAACATCGACGGGGGCGCCTGCATGGTAATGCAGATGGCTTATCACGAAGACCGTGTCCGGAAGACTGCCGACATTGCCACAGAAAGGAAGAACAAAAGTCAAACGAACATGTTCAAGCCATCACTGTAGGTTTCCTGGCAGACGGCTGGACAACACAAGACTGTCGACAAGAACAGATGACTGATGAGGACATTGGACCGACCTTCACAGCAAAACAGGAAGGTCGCCGCCCGGATTGGCAATTTATCTGCCATGGTTCCGAAGTGCTGAAGGGCTATTGGGCACAATGGGAATCTCTTACCTTAGAAAACGGAATGCTGAAAAGGGCTTGGGAAAGTGTAGATGGACGGGACGTGGTCTTGCAGTTGATATTTCCCCGAAGTAAAATGCAGTCTGTTTTGAAGGAGATGCATGATAGACCATCTGGAGGCCATCTTGGCGTTAACAAAACCCTTGACAAAATACGGAAACGATTATATTGGCTTCATGTTCGCCTCGACGTAGAGGAATGGATTCGGACGTGTGAAATATGTGCTGCAAGCAAGGGCCCACAAACCAGAAACAGGGGAAAAATGAGACAGTATAACGTTGGATTGCCTTTCGAGAGAATTGCTATAGACATTGCTGGACCATTCCCAGTTACTGACGATGGAAACCGGTACACCATGGTTGTAGGTGACTACTATACTAAGTGGGTGGAAGCCTACGCAATTTTGAATCAGGAGGTTACCACTGTGGCAAAGGAGTTAGTTCACAACTTCTGTTGCCGTTATGGAGCCCCTATAAAAATCCATACCGATCAAGAGAGAAAACTCGAATTAAAGTTTAGTGTTTAGGAATTCGAAAGACCAGGACAACGCCTCTGCATCCTCAGTCGGACGGGATGGTTGAGACATTTTATAGGACACTTGAGCAGCATCTTCCGAAGGTTGTTGACGAGAACCAAACAGACTGGGACCAACGTATACCACTATTCCTCATAGCGTATAGATCATCAGTACACGACACAACCGGCATGACTCCAGCAAAATTGGTGTTTGGGCGGGAGATTCGTCTTCCCGGAGACTTAATGTTCGGTCCCAAGAGCCCCAGAACTATTCCTTGCAATTGGAAAACCAACTGCGATAAATGAATCGCTTGATAAGAGGACAGCTGAAGTTTGTCAGTGATAAAATGAAAACTCGGTATGACATTCGCAGCAATAGTTTGGGTTTCCAAGAAGGAGATCCGGTCTGGTTGTTCAACCCAAAGCGCCGTCGTGGTAGCTCACCTAAGCTTCAGTTTAACTGGGAAGGACCCTACACTGTAAAAAAAGAACGATGTTGTTTATCGGATTCAACAGGAAGGACAGCGGTAGTTCAAGGTCGTCCACCTAGATCGCCTGGCTTATTATTTCAGAGACGGGTTGGCAGTTCGGGACGAACAGGCTTAAGGAGGGGGAGGTGTTACATCACAGAACAATCTACGTGTTTGTCGAACGTTCCAGAGGGATTCGGGACGTAATGCGGTGGCCTACGTGACACTTGACATGTGAGTCAGTATTACGTAATTCGGCACGACTCGTGCGTTCTGGAACCATCTCAGTTAGCCCAGCGGTGCGTGTTTCTGCGACGGTCGCGTTGAAGTGTCCTCTACAATTTTCGATGGCTTGTTAAGGATGCATGTTATGGAACACAGTAGACTATAAATAGCCCATACCTGCTGCTTGGTTTTCAGTTATTGTCGCGCGATTACGAGCGATATTACTGTGTGCGTTCAAGTGGTTATTAGTGAAGTGGTTTGTTTTATAATCAGGCGGTATAATTGTAATACAATTGTGCTTAATTTTAGTGGACATTTTATTACGTGTGAACAATTTTTATTTGATTTGTTGTAAGAGACTCTGTTGTTAATTACGAACTGTTTAACTGTGAAAATTAAAGCTGGTGATTAGTGACTTAATTGGTGTCTGTATGTTGTTTCCAATGTACCTACGACGATCAAGTGCATTAAAAAACTTTAGCGATTGGAGTTTGAAAATAAATTAGCTGATTCATTAATTAGAGGAAGATTGCTTAATAAGGAGAACTTAGTATGGACGAAAGGAATTGTAACAATTTCGTAGTACTGTTGACTAGTAACGTAAGAGCAAATCTATACATTCTACGGAAAGCAGCTACGGTAAAAAGGACAAACCTAAATAAACACAAATTCAGATAACAAAATATATACTTGAAAAATACCGCAAAGTTGCATGAAATTGACTGTAATTATAAAGTATAACTACTTATAAGTTTCATGCATAGATTCTTTGTTTCAAATTTTAAAAGCTCACCACATTCTATAAAATTATATGAAAAGTTAAAAAACCATTTGTTAAAAAATAACAAACCGTAAAATCTCATTGGTATGTTCTCGTAGAAAGTAGAAAGTATAAACAAACTTTTCAACAATTGTAGGCACTACATTAATCAGTGTCACAAACACATCTGATAGGAACAAAAGAACAGGCTCTGTGCACAAAAAGAGATAAATATTGCAAACAATTGAACTTAAATCAGTGTCCTCTTATAAAGTCATACATCGTTATCCAAAAAACCTGTCCTGCAATCTGAAGATGATTTTTTAGTATTTTGTACTTAATTAGTTTTTGAATAATTTATACAAATTTAAATACATATTTAAATTTATTTTAAATTTAAATACATTCCACAGTTAATAACATAATAACAAATAACATTAATTTAACAGTTAATAAATCATACCTTTTAAGAAGAACAATGTAAGCAAATATATTACACAAAATATTTGCAACTCAGAATATATAAAATCATTTTAATTCCGGACGTAGTGATATACAGTTTTTGCACATAAGATGATATCACAAAATATGAAGAAGTGATACTCCTGGAGAAGAACTTTGATAAAAATTTCAAACTAACAAGTTTGTACACGCAGACAATATATTTCGAATATTTAATAACTGAATATAGGTTATTATAGGACTCAGTTGTTATGAGGTTTTGCCAAAAGTTAGACAGTAGTAAGAATCTGGCCAATAGGAAGAGGTGTGTACAAATAATGAGATCACAAAAACACAATACAGGATGTCCGAAATGTCCCGCACCATAGGGATTTCATTAATTGGGTTGTGTTTTTGATTGTTGCAGTACTGAAGAATGTTGACTACTGAAGAGCAGGTAGAGCTTATCCTCCTCTGTGGAAGAGAAGGATTCTCCAATAGAGACGTTGCAGCAGAATTGAATCTGAGGCACCCGGAACGAGAGCCAGTGTCGCACACCACGGTTGGCAGACTGTTAAGGAAATTCCAGGCTACAGGTAGTGTGGCAGATGCTCCCCGATCTGGACGTCCAAGGACACCAGAAGATGTGGTGGAAGGAGTTTTGGCAAAGGTAGCAGCAAGTCCAAAGAAATCAATTCGCCGAACAAGCTTGGAAGTGGGCGTTCCTCGATCAACAGTCGCGGACATTTTTAAAAATATAAGTTTCACCCGTACAAGTTACAAGTGTTACACCACATGTCAGATGATGATCCGGATCGGCGTGTGGAAATGTGCGATTGGTTTTTGGCACAGTTGGAAGAGGACCCACAGTTTTTATCAAAAGTTATGTTCTCTGATGAAGCTAACTTTTACGTAAACGGAGAGGTGAACCGACAGAATTTACGTTACTGGTCCGAGAGTAATCCGCACTGGTTTCCCAGCAGTAAGGAACAAGGAGCAGCTCGCGTCATGGTGTGGTGTGGTTTGTGGAAAGACCGGATCATTGGCCCTTACTTCTTTGACGGAACAGTTAACAGTGAAAATTATTTGGAAATATTAGGAGACTCATTATTCCCTGATTAGGATCTGCTGGGTCCAAGACCAGAACGGTTTATGTAGGACGGTGCACCCCCCCCCCCATTATGGTACACAAGTTCGTGATTGGCTTGACGAAAACTTCCCACAGTGGATTGGCCGTAGGGGAAGAGTGGAATGGGGTCCACGATCTCCGGATTTAAACCCAATGGATTTTGCTGTGTGGGGTTATGTAAAATCCAAAGTTTATGCTGTCAAGATGATGGACATAAACCATCTGCGTGAGCGAATCACAACTGAGTGCCGTTCTGTAACACCTGGCTTGGTGACCAACATTCTGCGGAACTTGGGAGATCGTTTACAGTTATGTTTCGCCACTTCCGGTAAAAATATTGAACACATATTGTAAACCCCTATGGTGCGGGACTTTTCGGACACCCTGTAGATAGACGACATTTCGGAAATTATTTTTACAGTCGACCTGAACATCTAAAACAGAAAGGCATTCAACGTTGATGAAGAGCATTAAATATTTTAATGAAAAACAACAAATTTCATTCTGTTGTTATTTAATCCGGTTACATTTGTATAAGGAAGCAAATAAAGAGTGTAAATCACAAAGACGCCAAAATAAAATTAAACAGAATTAGTTGTGATGTCTCTGTTTACAGAGAGTTAACTTTCAAGCAACGTGAACTAAAACCCAAAACGGAACAACGAACGAAGGATGTTTGGGACTCCATGCGTACAGAAATGGCATACGTTTTGTCGACGAATGTAAATTTTATTTTTTCTAATTCTAACACTAGTAGTTATTATGACATAAGAACGGAACACTGTATTATAGTCGGACGACGTCTCGTTATAGCCTCGCCTACCATCCCTCTCTATTGTGGGTCAAAGCTTCTACATGTAAATCTTTCAGGGACCCACAGAACGACAGACCAGGGATAGAGCTAAGCTGGTGCAAATTGAAAAGATAACCAAACCGCAAGCACCGTCTTGCACGTCAATTGTGCAAAGGAACACACACCAAAACATCCTTGTGCTGCTAATTCGCGATCACTTTTGTCGGAATGAGACTAACGTTGATAGAGCTGTTTTCTGAACAATGCACGTACTCCAAGTCTCTAAAGCACTCGCGCATTTCTATGTGTACATCGACTGTATAACGTTATTTGAGTATGCAGTAGACTGCTTACTGTTTGCCGAATATATGTATTCTTTTTCAAAACTCGTATTGTCTTTGTGTACTGTCCATGGTATGATATACCACTAGCGATAAGAGACGTGTACTGCGGGAAACTTCACCTCAAACTAATCCGCCACGTAGACAACTGTATGTAGTCCTTCGTGCTATATACATATAAACATTGTAGAACATTCTGCTACGAAACTGCGCTGTTTCTTCCATATTTAGGTAGAGAAAAATGAAGCCGCCGAGGGAGTTGTATTTTTAATTGCGTCTTGCGAAGATAAGCTGCAAGAGTTGAAGTTCCATTACTTCAATTACACATTGTTCAAATGAATTTTTTTGTTTCAAATATATATTTCCCTGTTTAAATGCGACGCTACGTGTGATTTTATGACAGCATTATTATTAGGTGCGCGGCAAATCAGAAGGTTCGTTACTGCAGATTGTCAAGTTCTCTTGTCAGTGTAAGACTACATGAGGTTGCGCTGTTGTTGGAGACCATTTTTAGGTAATATATAAAAGGTTCCTCAAGTGAGGTAGAATAATGAGAACTAATGACGTAACACTAATGAAAACTCTGTTTACTGATAATAACACTTATCTATAACAATGTGTAATTCAATTAATTAAGTTGTTATATTTATTGGTTATTACTTTAGCGCTTGTTCACACGCAGACTACGATAATTGTAGTGTACGAGAGTCTTTGTTTATGCAAACAGTTATTAAAGTGTGTGGGTAACGAATTCTCTAGTGTTCAAGTATATAATACATAATTAAAAACAGAATGCAAATCAGAAGTAGTCTTGTCACTGTTAGACTACATGAGGGAATGTAAAGACTATTCACTTAAAGAAAGTAACATACTTATTAACTGTTAACTGTTCAATAAATTTAATTAAGAAAGTTGTGTTAGTGGATATTATCACAAACAGAATTATCAGAAAACCGCTAAAGAAAAATTATTCCGATTAGCGCTTTTAAGCTTCTCAGCTCATCGTCAGATCGGAAAAAATAAAAAAAATAAAAAATAAACAGATTTTTTTCCGATCTGGCGATGAGCTGAGAAGCGTGAAAACACTAATCGGAATAATTTTTCTATAGTGGTGTGCAACAGTGATAATTCTGTTTGTTCAATAAATATTACTTTAAAGAAAAATTTAGTTAGCCTACATACCTGTGGTACATGGTACCTGGTAATTAAATACCTGGTACCTGATAACTTCACGCAATACCTACTACGACTTGTAAACAAGTATCTTCATAACATGTAGACAAATCATGTAGGTAGTGATATTATCGAATTTGTAACCCGTTTTTTAACATTGTAATCAGTAATTACATAAATTACAATGGAAGGCTACATATTGGTGATAACAAGGAAGGATTGGTAAACAAACGTCAAGAACAGAGACGAGTGATGTTGCCGAAGTGGTTATATTGAACACCACAGGTCATAGTGATAGCATGTTATCATGGAAGACGGTTGAATACTATTCGAAAGACTATTCCGCCTGAGTATTCGAGAGGCCGAAGAAATCTCAAAGTTGAAACACGAGTAACCTATATGCCCATTTAAAACTGACCAAAAATAACTCTCAAAATTTATGTGTGGGTGAGTTTAGAAAGTTTCATTAGTTACGGAGTAAGAGAGGTTTTATTGCCGTCCACGGCTGTACCGGAGCGCGGGCTTAATTTTGCTGCATTGCAACTAGCTGTTCAGAAAGAGGATGGATTTTATTATGATTACATTGTCTACAATGGCATTTACCGACGTTAATCTACCGACTCTAATCCCCTGCGTTTAGAGTTTTGGTTCTGGTTTTATTGCCGATGTGGGACGACGATGCTCACTGTTTTAGTTCACTCCACGTTATTTACACTATCAACGAGAAATTTCAACGGAAACGTGACATGCAACTTCGTCATTTTATTACTTTTATGATAAGTTGTTAATTTTTATACGCATTGCTATCATGACTGTTACGTGTATATACAGTGGCTATATGTATCGATTGCTTTTTACATATCAAATCATTTTGTTGTGAAAATAAAAATAGGCATGATCACTGGGCGCCAAAATACAAGATGGCAACTTAAATTAAATTAAAGTGGCCATTATTAAACTTCAGCCGTTTACTTGCATCTATTCATATCATGCTATCGTTACAACAATATATTACTGCTTATCTATAAAATACGTTGCTTAAATTTTAGACTCTGTGTACAACTTAAATACATTTCTCCTTAGAAATGTAAATTGGTTACGTGTGAAAGTTACATATGGATTTCTTGTTTGTAACATAGCGCTTACAATCACACAGTAAAAATAGCCAAATAACATATATTTTCTATATGAAGAAACCGATCATAATTAAACTTTCTGTAAACGTAAACACGCACACTATAAAATAAAATAAGACTTTAGTTTGTTGAAAGCGATCGTCATGTATAGAATGTAACTGACAAAAGAAGGCAGGCAGCCAGGAAGTTTATAATACCATTCTATCCTAAAGATAGTTTTAGCCATTACATTAATACATTAATGCATTATTTTTGTAGGTTGCACTACATTGTACTGAAGCAATTAGGATTACTTATCTTTACCTATAATACGGTCGTTCTCACCTTTTTACACATTCCAAATACTTTCTAACTGTAAAATATTCCTCTTTGTAAACAACTCTTTTCCACATTCTCACCAATACCGTTCCTCCAAAATCTTCTCGATAGGTATCCACTACAAAGCCTTTTTCTCATATTCTTTTCAGAATCCCAAACTATGTTATTTTCTCATCATCCTTTCATTTAAGTTTGTAACTATGACAAACGTCTCCTTTACGTTTTCATACTTATCGCAATGCAACCTCGACGAAATATCCAGCGCAGTCGCTACAATTTTATTTCGTCTTTCTTTAGTCGTGGTTTTAAGTCTATATGTAAACATGTTAAGCATTACATCCTAGTATAACTTTTTTAGGCGAATTGGTGTGATTGCACTGTTACATATATTCAAAAAACATCCTCTTCCATTTCTACTTTCTTTCCACACACAAAAAAAAAGTTTATTTCGGCACCAGTGGCGGCTGATGTTATGGTTGCAGCGTTTCACAACCACCAGTATAGAATAACTATTCTAAAATAATACACAAAAATATTAAGCAGTTAAAAGTGTCATCACTTTGAACGGAAAACTTATTAGTTTCTGGCCAGCAAAGTTCAGTAAAATTCAAATGTGGCGAGCAGGCTAGTGGTTGTACGCCGATTGCAATTTTAAGACAAAACGGCAGAAGTTACTACACAAGCATATGGAAGGATCTCCGTTGTTCTTCATAATGCCCCAATGTTGCATATGTGAGCTCGGTGGTTATAAATCTTCCGCAACACACCAGTAATAGCGTTGCAACGTGTATTTAGTTGTGTCATGAAATCAGCTATGCCCGGTTTTGTGTTTATGTTAGTTAAAGGTAAACGCTGCCCGTTGTTTGAGTTTATAAAATAGGAATATTTTTTATTAATGTGATTGATATAGTGAAGTGTCAATCAACTGTATATTAATTAATGTGTATTTAAGTAAAATTTGCATTACTTTTTTGAGCTGCTGTGTGCTTTTTACTTCCATGTTCCTTAAGCAAATGGAAGTATGGTGATGGCAAAAAAAAATCGTGTTCGAGATTGTTGCAGATTCTGATTGTACTACACTCAAAACATGAAAAAAGTCATTTTTCGAAAAGTGTCTGTGTGTGTGTCTGTCTGTAGATTTTTGTATGGCAAACGATAACAGCCGCAAATTCAAACAGAATCAAATAATTTGTTGCATACAGTCCTCATTTGTAGAGTACTCAAGAACTATTGTTTTTTGTGGAAATCGGTTAAGGTAAAGGGGTAGTTTACCGGCAACCGTTTTTTTTTAATCAAGGGTAATTATTTTCTATGGCAAACGATAACAGCGGCAAATTCAAACAGAATCAACTACACTTTTGCATACAGCCCTGAATTGTAGGGTTCTCAAGACCTATTGTTTTGGTGAAGATCGGTTAAGGGAAAGGGGTAGTTTACCTGTAACGTATTATGTTTTAACAAGGGTATTTCCTATGGCAAACGATAACAGCCGTAAATTCAAACAGAATCAAATAATGTTTTGCATACAGCCCTGGTTTGTAGAGTACTCATGATCTTTTGTTTTTGGTGAAGATCGGTTAAGGGAAAGGGGTAGTTTACCGGCAACGTTTTTTTATCAAGGCTAATTTTTTTTTTGCAAACGATAACAGCCGTAAATTCAAACAGAATCAAATAATGTTTTGCATACATCCCTGGTTTCTAGAGTACTCATGATCTTTTGTTTTTGGTGAACATCGGTTAAGGGAAAGGGGTAGTTTACCGGCAACGTTTTTTTATCAAGGCTAATTTTTTTTGGCAAACGATAACAGCCGAAAATTCTAATAGAATCAAATAATGTTTTGCATACAGCCCTGAATTGTGGAGTTCTCAAGACCTGTTGCTTTTGGTGAAGATCGGTTAAGGGAATAGGGTAGTTTACCAGCAAAATTTTATGCTTTAACAAGGGTAATTTTTTTATGACGAACGATAACTGCCGTAAATTCAAACAGAATCAACTACTCTCCCGCATACCTTTTTGGATTATACAGAACTCAAGGTCTGTTGATTTTTTTGAAGATCGGTTAAGGGAAAGGGGTAGTTTACCTGCAACGTTTTATATTTTAACAAGGGTATTTTTTATGGCAAACGATAAGAGCCGCAAATTCAAACAAAATCAAATAATTTCTTGCATACAGCCCTAGATTGTAGAGTACTCAAGACCTATTGTTTTTGGTGAAGATCGGTTAAGGGAAAGGGGTAGTTTACCTGTAACGTTTTTTATCAGGGGTAATTTTTTCTATGGCAAACGATAACAGCCGCAAATTCAAATAGAATCAACTATGTTTTTGCATACCTTTTTGAATTAATGAGAGCTCAAGCTCTGTTGATTTTGTTGAAGATCGGTTAAGGGAAAGGGGTAGTTTACCAGCAACATTTTATGTTTTAACAAGGGTAATTTTTTTTTACGAAAGATAACTGCCGTAAATTCAAAGAGAATCAAATAATTTTGTGCATACGTTCCTGGGTTGCAGAGAACTCATGGCCTATTGATTTCGGTGAAGATCGGTTAAGGGAATGGGGTAGTTTGCCTGCAACATTTTATGTTGTAAAAAGAGAAATGTTTTCATGAAGAACAATAACTGCCGCACATTCAAACAGAATCAAATATTTTTTTGCATGCATCCCTGCATTGTAGAGGACTGAAGTTCTAGATCGGTTTACAGAAAGGGGTAGTTTACCTGCAACGTTTTATGTTTTAACAAGAGTAAAGTACTTAATTTTGATAAATAAAGTATCCTAATAAGAATCTCATAATAATCCACTGTAGAAACGTAGATGAAATATCTATAAATGTAGAGGTTAGGTGATCGAGGTGGGGTAATTTTCTATTAATTAAAATTATAGTTGAAGGTTGAAGATATTGAAGATAATTAAAATTATAGTTTAATTATAATTAAAATACACAATTTTTTATATGTGTACTACGTTATCGGCAACAAAGAAGTAGTTCTATGTTAAAATTCCTTCCTGAGCTCTATAGCCGTAGTCCAATGTTTTCTGCAAAACCAGACTTTTTGGCAGTGCCATCGACTGCCATCATCAGTGAAAATCGAGTACGAAAACGTGAGGTGGTATACGTTAGTGACCACAGTACTGTTAAGGCTGAAGCAATAAGTAGAAAGAAGTAGTTTCTATGTAAATATTTCATTTCTAAATGATTTTAAATATAAATCTTAGAACATGGAAGTCATGTATGGTTCTCCATACCGACATTTGTAGTTGGTGATTCTGTGTGATTTCAAACCACGTTTAGTTTGTAAAGAACACGATACTGTTAACTTTCACCTTTCGCTGCATATTTAGTATCTGGTTACTGCAAAGTTATTTAGTGATGCCTTCAGCAACCATCCATTAGTATATGGGATCATGAATTCTGTAGAATCTGGCATAGGTATACCTATAGAAGTGATGTCATTTTATTGTCAATGCGAGCTTTCTTTTGGGGGGAAACAGTGACTTTCTGTTTTCTCCACGTGACAGCACTATGTATAATGGAGATATGTAGGTCTGATGTATTAAAAGTATGTACTGGGCTTTTTGGTCGTGGTCCAGGGTTTACAAACAGACCAAACGTTTCAGCAGCACCACTGGCTGCCATCATCAATGGAATTCGAGTCTACCTGAACGCGGGTTGTTAAACGTCAGGCCCACAGTACTTGTTTGTAAACCCTGGACCACGGCCAAACAGCCCGGTACAAACTTTTAATACAACTGACACCGGCCGTGAAAGCCATAGAACAATATTATGTAGGTCTGCTTTCTGTTTAAGTGCGTTCTTTGAACCCCTCCTTCCCAACCAAACTAACTACTGCAACCACCAAAATTTGGAACCACCCACCGCCACTGTTCGGCACTATTATTACCTTGATTATTAAGTTTTACTATTGAATACTTATGTGCTCTCATGCCTTAATACATTTATTGTTCATCGAGAGTGTTTACTGTTGCGCGTTCCTGACAATTACACACTGTCTTGACCATATTAATTGTGAAACCTTTAGCTTGTAATTTTCTGATTCTATAAAACACTTGTGAACGCAGTCACGAACATAGCTACGAATCAAAACCGTAGCTGAAACAAATTATAAATACTTGAAATAATTTTAACATACAGTCATATGGCTACACAGCTGCTTCAATTGCCTAGTAAATAACAGTCGTGCGCTAAGAGGTTTACTCACATGAGCTTTAGCTAACATTGCCTGTCCTGGAAGAAAAATTTTGAAATTTGTATGCCTCTTATATAAGTGTTCCAGTCTCAGGAATTGTGTCAAAATTTGTGAGATGGAAGGCAACAAGCACTTTTTTTATGTTAATTCTTATGGCCAACATCCATTTTTTATGTTGGCAATCACAGAGGTACTCCAGATTTAACGTTTAAACACAAGATCAGCAATGCACTGAAGCGCGTTACTTATAGCTAATGTATTAATTCATAAGTCATCAAGTTCGCAATATACAATGCTCTTAGCCTTACTAGTTTTTCGAATTATCCATCGCTGTGTCAATATTTTGAAAGCAGTAAAGAAATCAGTCACACATTTATTCAAACGGGTACAAATTACGCTGGGAAAGTTCGTTATTTGTAGCATTATAATTAATGCTTATAATCATTTTAAGTTTACAAAATGATTATAGTGAAAACGTCAGTCACTGTTAGACCACATTCTTAAGAGAACATTCATGGATGTGCTGACATTCACGGCACTTGTAATCTAACCACGACTCTGCACACCGAGCTAAAACGTGTTGTGTCACAGAGCCAATTACGACAGATTAGTACGAAAAACCTAGAGATTTGGCGCGTATGACGTTGTAAATTTTCCTTCACATATAAATGTCATTCACAAATGTGTACTAATTACAAATTTTATTTCTTGACTCATAGGTGCAGCTGAAGCTGATTCGGTGTATAAGAGATTAACTTGTTTTGAAATAAATACATGCAAAGAAACAATAGTAGTGTGTGCCTAACAAATAGATAGAGGACAACCTGCGGCCAAATGAAGGATGCAGGTAATTTGTGCATCTGTATCTAGTGGAGTGCGACATAGAACATTAAAACTGCCACGTCTATGCTCTCACTAGACCATTAATTATTCTGTGAAGGTATGTGCCAAAATATTGGACACGCTCTGCTAGCAACGTCAATCAATAAGTAGTTATTGCACGTTACAGTAGGCCTATTCGTTAACAGGGGCCTCATTGACTTTTGTAGTTCTGACTTTTTTTCGTCTTCTTTCTACTTTCACATTTATGCCTTACGGTGTTGGACCTGCATCCATTTTCTGTACCTGTTCCTCTTTTGTTACCATTTGGCTGCCTCTTATGTTGTATTTTACTTTACCTACTCTCTGATATTCTCTTTCCATCGGGTTTACGATCGACCCCTTGATCTCTTCCAACCATTTCCATTTCACATCTGTTTTTATATATCCACCTGGTATCGATCGCAGCAGATATTCATATAATTTTAGCTGACCCTTTTATATTAAATATTTTTCTGTCGTTTCTGTTCGTCTGTTACAATTTGGTTCCGTTTATGTGCCTTCTGGTTTTACTAATTATTCTTCTACGATGTTTTACTTTAAAAGCTTTTATTCTTAAGCTGAATCTAAATCTGAGTCGTCCAAGAACCTGCTCCATAGAATAGAGTTGGTAGAATGTAGTTTTATGAAGGTGAATTTTACAATAAGTTTGCTTGATAAAGTGTGATTGATTTATCGTTTCTCTTTTATTTACGTTCTTTTACTTGCGAAGGTACTGTCAAAACGAGTCTGTACAATCAGGCAATATGTATAGGCGTATAGGAATTGTATGCACTAGTGTGACGATTTAATAGGGTTAAATAGCACAAAATAAAAAAAAAGGTAAAACTAATATAATCCTAAATGAAACTACATAATTTCCATAATTTCTCTCCCTATGAAATAAATAGAAAACTAAATAATGTTAAACAAATAAATATGTAAACCACCTCCTGTTTCTTCAGTGAGTATTAAATTATAGAGAGACGTAATAAACCAGCAATTTAAAATAAGTAAAAAATAATAATTAATAAATTAAGAACTATTTCTCGCGCCGGTAAACAATAACACGCGCGGACACGCACTTCGCTAAGCCAGCGGTGCGCCCCAAAGTTAGTGGTAAATCAGACTCCGCAGCGAGAACAACACAGTTGAAAATGTAGTCAGTAACTACAAAATTATAGAGAATGAAAGCATATGTCATTCACTCTCTTAGTTTCCTTAAGCTAATGCTTAGTAAAGCTGATAGCAAATATTATCAGTAATTTCAATATGTTTAACATCTTTGATACGTTTTAAGTGTGTGTTTATGACATCTCTGCAGTTGATTTAATATCACGTCAACGTTATAGAGATCACAGTATATGTAACAGTTTAACTATAAGTAAAAAGTGCGGTAAACCGAAGTAAGTGAGTTCAAGTGAAAGTTTCCCACCACCGGCAGCACCAGAATCTCATAAACCTTGGAAAAAGAGAAAACTACACCTTCCATTATTACACCTTCTTCAGTCTCCAGGATAGACCAGAAGCCTCTGAGCCACCGTTTACTACAGACAACCCCGATTCGCCGAGGAAGCTACATACAGGTGATACAGAAGTCAAACTTCTGTAGTTCAGAAATTACTTAATAAAAATATGAAAGACAATTGACACCAAAATAAAATTAATATAATTATACAAAAGACTGGCCGAATTAAATTACCATTGTAACTTTGTAATAAACAATATGATGTATTTAGCTTTAATGACTATAACATGCTAATATTAATAAGTCCATTCTTCAAATGGCAGCAAAAGTAAATTGTTTAACTGTAATATAAAGAAAGGATATATCTCGGATCCGAGGGTATGAATTACCAAAGTTTTATAAATAATTAACCAAGTTGATTAATGAATACATTATGCAGTTATTATTTTTTTAATATAGTTAACTAATCAGTTGAACGAAATAGAGTAAACGAAAAGTAGTTTAAGTATATATATGTATGTTTTAACTATACAAATTACAAGCCTAATTAAATTTTAATAACAAGACAGTAACTCATTTTCTTTTATGCTAATTACCAGGTATGTAAATAAAGAAATGTCATGGACGTAAACATGCGTGGATTAATTTGGCAATAATCCCGAGGTTATAATGGCGATAGTATACAGAAGTTATAAAAGATAGTATACAGCCGTTATGCTAGCCAGTTAACAGACAAACGTCAGCAGAGCCACAGATCATGTGGCGACGCATTCTACCAACTCGTCCATTGTCACTAAGATAACTAAATGGAAATAAACAAACAAAACGAACAGAAAACAAGTGCTCGATATTCATGTAAAAAACTGTTAGATCTTCATCTAAAACTAATAAATGCGTGTAAATGGTTTTAGTGACTCCTGTGATATGTCGAAGAAGCAGGAGACTATTTTTCTGTTCTCCTTTGGAGTGTTTTATGTTTACTTCGCTTACGAACATTCAAATTCTTCATTCGTTGTTTCAGCTTCCTTCATTAGACACTTCAAAAAACTCATATTTTGTGGTGAGTTTAGTTGCTCGCTTACCGTTACTTCCGCGTTTGTTTTTCTCCCGTTTTTATTGACATAAACTATTTTTCTATTTTTTTTCCTGTACAAAACATTTCTGGCATATAGTATTGTTATCCCACAGCTGTCCTATGTTTGTTTCACCCCAGTATCGTCCTGTATGTAAAACCGGTTGTGGAGCTGTAATAACCGAGTTGTTCTCCTCATGCTGTTTTGTTAAACTATTTATATTATATATATATATATATACGCATATGGACAAAATGTTAAACTTATGCTGTATCTCTTGTCTCCATTAGGAAGTCCCTTGATCCTTGAGTCCGATAGTAGAGGCGACAACGCCAAGCTGAGTATTAAACGGCAGACGTCGACCAATTACTTACTCGGCAAACCGTAAGTAAGATAACAATACGGGGTTATGTATCGTCTCTTTTGTACCTTAAACAAGGCCAATAAGGAACGTAACAATTCACAGTACACTTAGTGCCGTAGAGGCGTGGTGTCGTCAAAACAACTCCATTACGTTAGCTGAGCCATTGAAAAAGTATCTTAGTGTTATAGATTTTGCTAGCAAAATAAGCTCTGAATTAATTACGTTGGCTGTTACTTAGTACTGAATTAAAAATAACAATAGTGTGGACTGGACAAAAACACAAGTGCATTAGTGAGTTTTCGAAGGCGAACGTACGTCACATCTGCACGACCGTTAGATTTACCACTGCCGTGATTGGATACAATAAACGTTGAATGGAACAAAAGGTGGTATTGCAATATTCCCTACGTGTGTTTCTTTCTTCTTCAATGCATCATGGAAATGCTATTAAAAATTGAGTGTACAAAGATTAGAATTACACATCTTACATTAAGGTAGGATATTAAATAATTGTTCGTAACCATCAGCTTAACAAGCTTAGCTCATCTTCTTTTGTAAATGAGATTAGCAGTTAAAAAATATTTAAACACGTAACAAAATTGTGCAATAACACACAAATACATACACATACGTACGTACGCTGCCCAAAGCATTTCCGTAAACGTTTCTCCTTCTATTCGCCAATGTCTCCTTCACGGTCATTAATCATCTTCCTTCCTATTTAGTTTTCCGTGTAGCCCTCTAGTTCTTACACATCTTCTCAGGTAATTCATTTTGTTTGTCTGCAAAGTCATTTTTTTCTAGGTCTGTGTTTATTACTCATACTTCTTATCGATGGCATAAAACAGATATCACCAATGCTCTATTTACTCACTCTTGTTTAGTTTGAATTAGTTTCAGCCTGAGAACTAAATGAATTATTATTCATTTATATACTTTGATGAATTGGGTGTTTTTATCAGTTTCTTCAACTCAATCTTGACGATGTATGAACTTCAGTATTTATTTGTCTTATCTTGCCTTTAACCAAAACTTTAAGCTTGTGTGCACTACTTCATTACAAAGAACCCAGTTTTTTGTTTTCATCTGGTTAACAACAAAAATTTTAAACTCTTATCTGCATATCCTAGTTTTCAAAATTAGTGTATAATCCTTTTATCGTGAATTCCCAATTCACAAAATGATTCTGATCTCACAAAAACTGTAAAGAGAAAAGACTGCAAACATTAAGGAGAAATGAGGATTATTAATTAAGGAGAGAACTACATCGCGTTTTGAAGTTCCGATGAACATCTTCAACATATAAATTAAACAGCAGGAAAAATACTTGCTGCATTCCTGTCTCACCAATTTTGACATCTTTGACTATTTTGGAGCTTTTATAGTTTGCTTTGTAAGGTTTGCGTTTCCTTTCGTTATCATTAGTTACATCTAGTGGACAAAATTTAAACAATCAACAAATATTTGCTGTTTAAATATACACAGCTGATCTGGTTTTAAGTAAAGGTGGAAACACAAAAAATATAAATTAATTACAAAATTTGGGCCGATTGCTACCAGACAAATTCAAAATAATATATTAAATTCGTGCCTTCCTCTTGGCATATGTGTACGTAGGCTATATTAAGAAAACAGCATAGGAGTAGAATATAGACTGAAAAATTATCTTTACGTCGTTTCCAGTAACTGAAACCGTTTCCAATAATTAGTATTCAAAATTATATATTCAGAAATTTCATAGCCTTCCCAAATATACTTTGTAACTATGATCATGTTTTATGGTAAAGCAACTGATTTTTTGTGCTGCTAATTTTGATAGAAACCAGGAACGAATTCATGATATAACAAAACACGAAAAGACACAGGGATAAAATTTTATAAAACGATGGCTGTACTTGTACTTATGTATGGGAGTGAAAGTTGGATAAATACCAAAAAAGGAGACAGCAAAATACGGGCAGCAGAAATGAGATTTTTGAGATGGGTCAAACACTGCACAAGAAGAGATTTAGAAAGAAATGGAGACTTGTGAAATGAACTAAATGTATATGCAATAAATGAAAAACTAAGTGAATATAAAGAAAGATGGAAACATCACGTAAATAGAATGGGAAATGGGAGAATACCCCAAAAAATACCTACAACCCAAGAGGGAGAAGAGATATAGGAAGACCACAAAAACGGTGGTCGTAAGTTTGTGAGGACGGAACAGGCAAATGCCTAATACTTGTAGTGCAGAAGAAGAAGAAGACCAGGAACAAATTTACTCTCTAATTCTTCAGATTTGTTTTCCTTGTTTTTTTTCTGAGTTATATATAACCCGCACTGGACACATAAGGTTTAAAACAAATTCCTTTTTTCCTTCTGTACAACAAAATTTGTAACGGTATGACAATTTGAACTCAAGTATTCTATTATTTTTAATTGCTAAAGAGGTTAATGAATGCAATGAAACATATTTTCACAACTGATTACGCGTCGCATCATTTTTCGCCATAAGTCATCATGCCATATTGCCCTATAGAAATCATTACCCGAGATACTAGTTTTTTTTTAAATTTATCTTCTATATTCCAATGTTAAATCTCTAAAGCTGTTTAATGATCAATTCATACAAATATTGAAACGCATAAAAATTGTGCTCTCAGAGTTCACGATTTTTATTCTGTTATCATTCAGTGTTTTCGATACCTTAATAGACTCTTTTTGTCAGACAGGGACAATATGTCAAATTCAAAACAGTGTCATCTGTTATCCAAAATGTTATTTAAATAGACTACACTTACATATGCATGCATTTGTGTAAGCGCTGGCAGTCAGGCCAGGTGTAACCTAATCAGCAGTACAACTTTCTACATCAATCGGAAACGCGTTAATGATTGTTTCCAGTTGCAAAAAGCAGTTATTCCAGTCGTCTCAAAGGCAGTTAGAGAAGCTAAGTAGGAAACGACTAGAGTCATCAAGGTGTATTATGTTTGTGATAGTGTAGGAATAGGAGTAAAATTATGTGTGTTATTTTTACGCATACACATGAAACAGAAATTGACTGAATAAAGTCGACAACATTTTTGTCAATATATGTACATTTAATGAAATATTAATGAATTTTAGTGGGAGGTTAGAAAAAATATACAGGTTACTCCGTGTAATTTGTTTCTTTATACACATTCCCGTGCATGGGAATGTGTGTGTGTGATGCGTAGCGCTTAGTTGACAATGCATGAGACATTCCTCAGCCATCTAAAGATCTGGTAAAGACAAGCTCTACAAATTTCTATACGTTGCCTAATTAATTTGTATCCGTCTAAAATTTTGTCATCAACATTAAAAAATTGGTATGGAAAACCATACATGACTTCCATGTCCCAAAATTTATATTTGAAATCATTTAAATATTAATTAATTAAGTGGATGCTTGAGTTCTGAAGAAATTACGTATCAGCTAAAATGGTACCACCATGTCAGGTGGATTAAGACTATCCTCAACCTTCGTGAGGAAGGACTGTACTTTTGGATAAAATGTCTGTAGGTCGAACGAAGAGCTAGCTAAAGGTAGGTGCGATCTGATTCCTGTAATAAAATTTGACTCTCGCTGCGAGGGGCCGAGGGATGTCTATAGTGTTATCAAAGTCTTTCCTGTCAAAACTATACTTTTTTTTTAAATCGAGTCTTGATTTCTTTCTTTCCATTTGTCTTCTGATTTCCTGAACGACTATTCTGTTCACCCGTATAATTATAAGTTTCTCAGCAAAACATTTCTTTCTTAATACGTTTGTGTCTCCTGTTTAACACCCACCATTCTGATCCATGTCATAACGCTATATTCCACACAGGCTAGTAAATAACTAGCCATCAGGGAGGTCAAAATTATTTTATTCTGTTTGAATTTGCGGCTGTTATCGTTTGTCATAGAAAAACTTCTACACACAGGCACTTTTAGAAAAATTACTTTTTTCATGTTTTGATGGTAGTACAATCAGAATCTGCCGTTATCTCGAACACGATTTTTTTCGCCATGACCATACTTCCATTTCCTTATGGAACACGGAAGTAAAACCATAAGTGTCATTGCCTGGCTATATAAGGTCAAAGGCGTTTTCTGTCAACTGGGCGTTAAGAGGGTCATGAGATGGTGTTATTAGAGTATGGTTTTATAGAAATATTCTAGTGTGTAATTGCTATTTGTTTCAGGGACTATTGTAATTACACAAGTTGCTGTCTTTTGCAATAGCGTGTACAGAGTAAGGAAAACTTTATAACTATGTTAACTACTCTAGTCCAAGTAGCCAATTTCAGGTAATTACTCTTGCGTCTCATCGGCAGGGTTTCATTGCCGCTTTGCAAAAGCCCCTTTGATAGGACCGAACACGTAAAAATCACACTGTCCAAGGTCATGACTGTTACGGCGTATTCTCATTCCTCGAATTTATATTTTTCCAGGATATCCTGCATAACCAGGACGTGCTCAACAAATGACGTGTTGAATGGTCATGCAGGAACACAATTCCTTTTGCTAGTTTTCCAGGCCATCGTGTATCCAGGCATATAGGGTTGCATCTACTTGCCCAAAGAAAGGAGAGTACTGTCTGCGAAATTGAAATTAATCACTAATTGCAAAATGATGCAACATGTGTTTAGCTAATGATTGACTAACCGCACCTACCAAGCCGGCAAGCTGGAAACGTTACTACAGTTGTGAGGCAGAGCTGTACCCAATGTTTCCAACAAATTTCTTCATAATACCTCTCTAACGAGAACGTGGACACAAGTGCAATTATATTTTTACTGGCGGTAATAAATATTTTAATTATATAACATAGTTCTACACTTTCTAGAATTACTATATAAACCTTTATTTTTACGGGTAACACGGTGTCTAAAAATATCTTCCGCAAAAGATACGTTTCTAGTATCTTTCTGCGCCGGGACCGTAAGCGTAGTCCAGTGTTTCTTCGATTATAGGACCCATGATAACTGGTACATATCTTGTAATCAGTTTGTATAGACGGAATCATTTTCATCAAATTTGAAACAATATCCTATTATTTAAATTATTGATTTACCCTATGAGTTTGAGATTAATGCGAGAAAGAAAGAGAGCGTTTAATTTAAAATCTTTTATGTATGGACATTTAAAGCACGTATAACAATACATGTATTTGAAGAGAAACGATAAGATAAGAAAATAAAGTAGGCCTATAAGTATGTGCTTACGATAATATTACGTCTTTTGTTAAATGTTTTGCAAAAACGTTAAGTGACGTTTCAACTTCACAGTTACTTCTACGTTAATATCTTTTACTTTCTAAATTTTGATTTTCCACATGTTGTTAGAACAGTGTATTTCTCAATTTCAGTAAAATTAAATGGGCTCAATGAAAAAATACATACCCTACATTTACCGAACATTGCATAAAGCTTAGAAATAGAGTTTGTGTGTAATGTAAAACAATGCCAACATGTGGAAAGTAAATAATCAATGTGTTAAAAATAAGCGTCAGTATTTTTCAGTATTCATTCAAATTTTAATTATTGTAGAGGAATAACTACCCACAAAACAAATCTGCTTTCATGATATTGATTATTCAGGAAAGGTAGATATTTTATTGGCCCACCGGTGGACAATATTTATTGTCAAAGTACGCTAACTCTGTAATAAATCTTTCGTTCGTGTCAATAGTTGTGCTGCTGGGGAACATTAATGTCGTAAAACGAGAACGATAACTTAGCAATGCTGATGTAATTAAATGCGCTCATGTCAACGCCTTTTAACAAACGGATGTACAATGTACTGACATAGATATGTCGTAATAGGATGTCGTGCATAAATGCATAATTACATATATGTTGTGCCCTGCTACTTGATATGTGACAACAACACAAGTAAGTGGTAAATTTGTGATCTCTTACAGCGTGATATCTTCAGAAAGAACCTTATAGACGTTGTTGGGCGCATTCCCACTACCAATACACGTGGCAAAGTGGACGGAACTGCCTTACTCAACATTGATCATTTATGACTGTTCCTAGTAATAATTATATAAGAACGGAAAGAACGGAACTTGATTATAAGACTGTCATCTCACAGATTAACTTATAGTTTGTAGGCAATATACGTAACTTATAGCTCTTGTAACTCAGTCTAATTCTCCTATGTAAAGTTACAATAACCCCCATTCTGCCTTAATAAGTATATTGTTTATAAATCGTGAGACAGCTAGGTAATATAATAAAAATAGATAGGACTACTTCAAAAGAGAAATATTTACCATGGGATACATTATCCACAGGAAAATACGAACAGACTCAACTTGTGTGTGGTACATGTTGTGATTTAGTTACTGATATCAGTAACACTTATATAAGTGTCTGCCATGAAATGTTTTCCGGTTTCCTCAGAGCAGTTTAATTTGAAAATTACTTTAAGACAAAATAATATTAATGTTGCAGAATCAGTTTGTAAAGAAAGATTATTTACAGTTGTAATATTTATAACAATGATGTACATAAACTGATCATGATGTCTCCAGTGAGCAAACAATTCTCTTTCATGGGATATTCATACAGTTTTCTGTATTCAACCTGGGAATCTAAAAACACATTTGGAATTGATAACTTATTTATTCAATACAATTATGAAAATAGCCTGAAGTCTTGAAGGCCGATTGTAGAAGTTTAAGTCATAGTATCCTCTAAGCAGTGACAAGTTTTTGAATAATAGAAAGTATATAACAAAATTAAGGCAAAAATTAAGGAGGCCAAGAGAAATAATGTTAAGAGAATAGTAAACAGATAAATTGACAGATTTTTACAGAAAAATTATACTGTAAAGAGAACACCTTATTTGTGCAAACAGTGGATTAGTGATACAGTTTAAAGTCGTGAAATATAAAAATGATTAATTGTAATATTTGCAGTTGTTGCGTTAAAATAGTTAAATACAAAAATTTCCCAAGAGTCAAGTCAAGGTTCATGTATTGTGAATTTGGATTGCGCTGAGTCTACACAGTCAGAACGTTTACCTACTGCGCAGAAATCCTGGAAGCCATACAAGATACAGGATACAGGATGTAGGTTAACACAACCGCAGAACCTACATAACGACTCAATAACACTGACATATTAACAAGTTAGACTTTTAATCTTATAACTAACAGTATGAACTTATATTAATTTTTATTAAGCTGTACGTATAATAGATTATACATTATATCAGTTTGTGTTTTGATGAAAATTATATTTTTACAGCATAACAATTTAATATTTTAAAGTTTTGTTATCAACATTCATGTAATGGTATAGTATATAGAGGAATTATTTCTCTTGAAATATATTTTGTCAATATTGATAGATTGCTGCAAAGAATCTGTTATTTTTATTATATAAAACTGTTTTTTATAATTTAAAATATTTTAACCCCGACGATAGATTTTGAACAGTGGCTTAGAGATGCGCAGTGGTCACACACTTAGTTGTGATGGTAGCAAAATGTTTACTTGCGCATGCAAGCAACAGTTTAGTACAGTGTTAAATTGGCTACAAAAACGCTGTACAGAAAATTTTAAGCATGTGGAAGACACTATGTGGAAGAAATATACGAGAGTTTATGTGTTAGACAGCTAACTGTTATCGCGTTGACACTCTCTTCGTCTTTCTAATACCATGTGTTATGCTCATAAGTGGGGGTAATTCATTGGCTGGCTAATCGCAGTTCACCGTTCAACAAAGACTTGTAAGGTTTCTACCTTTTCGGGTTTGGAATTCAAATAAAATATCCCTAAGGAATGCCATATTTACAGAAAATTTTTGTAACTTAATTTTACGATTTAACAAACTAGTATTACAGTTTAATTTCTTGTAAACTGGCAAATAAATCCTTTTTATGTAAAAGGCTTATCTTAAAATATAGCCGTGGTTAAATATATTATATATGATTAACAGAATAATAGAGTGATTGGAAGATTCTAAGTTAGTTAACATAGTAAAGAACTAAAATATTTAAAGTGAAGAGGACAATATACAACTACATGTCACGGGTTTTAGCGACTTTCAAAATTACAACGATTTTGTGAAATTATCTTGAAGATAATCTTTGTATTAACTAACACAGCCTAACACAGTTCATCGGACATTTTATGTGTAGTAATGTAAAGAACAATGGACTGCAGTGAACAATGAAATGTCTATTCGGGAGGCTTCAGAAGTCTTACAAAAATTCTCCGCTAAGCACATTGGAAAAGTAGTTTTCTATTGTTACCATCCTAAAAGGTTTTCCGAAAGGTTATACTCTAAATATACTTAATACTAACAGTGGAAACTTATATAAGTTACTTTAGATTTAGGTTTCTTGGATTTAAAGTAACTAACTTTTCTTATACATATACGATAAATCACATATTTCTTTTCCTTTACATTAACACGAAATGTCATACAATGCCTTTCTTAAAGAAGAACGTATTATAAAAAAATGAGATTAACAACTAAATTAATTCTGTTTCACTAGGCATGTATTGTAGTTTTTTTCTACTTGTGAGTTAAGACTCTACGACAAGTTTAACCATCGCGCAGCTGCAGAAACTACATATGGAGTAAATAACGCTGAACTATGACAGCGTAGACTTTGAGTCGTAAAACTAGTTTTCTTGTAATTAACATTATACAAACGTATATTAACTTACATTAAGCTGTATAGTATTAAAGATAATACCAATTTGAGTTTCATGAAAATAATATTTTTACAGCATTACATTTTTATTTTGCAACGTTTTGTTACTATTCATGTAATTAATAATTCTGATTATGCAATGCCACAAACTAAATCACTCAAAATGTCAACACTTCTTGGTTGATTTAATATAGTTACTTTACATTAAAAATAGTTTATGAACAACAGCCATTACGTTCGTCACCATAATGTGAATATACAACCTAAATTTTACCCAAAGCCCAACCTAAATTTTAGTAGTTTCTATTATCTTTTACACACTTCACGAAGGAAAGGCTGCGTCTCCACTTTGACTAAGGCTGCGTGAAGAACACTAATCTTCTTTTTAGACACCTTCCTTCCTCAAAAGCGAGAAACGAAGTGGCATGCGTGCCTGTTTATTCCTACCTACTTAGCTAATCAGGGCCTTAAAGCCTGTGTAACTGTAACTTAATCCGCATTCACGTCATTAAAATTAGTGGAACGTTGAGGAGCACAAAGAGATTTGTGTAAAGAGAAGTAAATTATATCAGAAATCAAAACAATTAAAATTAGTTTGATTTTACAAATTGGTGCTACAATTTGGTAGAGATATGATTTTAAAATAAGTTCACAATATTTTTTTATTGTACAGTTATTTTTATCTGTAAACCTTGTAAAGAGAAAAGCATATTTACTACCAGTAAAATCAATATGAAACTGTAAAGATTTAAATTGAAATCTGATTTGCGTCATCCGACATTTCACTTTTCATTATTTTATATTTATAAGGAAGTTTACTAACTAATAATAGTGAGTTTCATATTAATATTTTAATAACGGTTTGTCTCTTTAACTCATGATTCACGACTTGGGTACTCGTAGAAGGAGAATAAGAGAAAGAAGTTTGTGGCGACAAAAAAATTCTTAAGTTTTATGTTTATAAGAATTGAAGGGTGATACTTCTTTTCCTTTTTTCTTCCCGGTCATACAGTCTAATGAAAATATTTAGGTTTTGTATCATTTCATAGAATGTCCGGTTTACAAAAAAGTAAGTTTTTTACAAAAAAGATGAGACAATATTACGGTCTCATCATTAATACTGAATCCTCTTAACCCCCTGTCATGTAAACTGCCCATTTTCACTTCTTCTCATGAAATGTGAAGTAGTTTCAAGATTTCGATCATTTGCGGCAAGGCTTTCAACTCCATAAGTGGAAATTAGAACAATTACGGACCCTTCAGAAATATTATTTTTTGCCAATTCGTTATCTGTCACCTTTCTACATTTTCGTTGCTTTGAGTAAAAGCCTTTTATAATTAATATCATCTAACTAACTTGAAAATTATAATTCCCAGTATTTGAAATTCAGGTCAATGGGAAGATAATCTTTGCTTTAATCAGCGAGCTATCCATTTCCATGACAAGACTTCTCTCTTCTCTGTATCTCGTCGTTGTCAAACACCTTAATTTTAATTAAGATTAGTTAATTTCTGTTCAATATTTCAGTCTTCTCGTAGATTATTGCTAAATTTTTTGTAAGTATTTTGTGAATTTTGATTGTTTGTTTTGTTTTATAATTGTTTTGTAAACAGCGGTTTCTATGTCAGCATTTATATTAACTGAATTCTTTGCAAACATTCTGTATATCTATAGCTAATGTTCGTGTAATTACCTAAACGTTCGTCAGTATGTACAAACAATTCTGAAATATAATAATATTCCTTATTACACGCTAAAGTGTTCATAGTTACAATAAACCGATACGTAAAGACGTTGGTCCTTAGGGATGTGCAACAGCTAAGGCGGTCACAGCAATAAGCCAACGACAATCCAGTTTCCTGTATAACATTTACTAACCATTTGTTACCACAGCAGCCCAGTTCTATGTAAGTAATGAGACCATTGTGTAATGTCTTACTGTAACAATAGCGTGGACACTCAGATGTTGTACAGACACTATGGAGTAAAACATCTGACACCGAGACAAAGCAACGTTTGTGTAGATCATTTATCATCCGGTCCAATCAAAAGGAATATATTCTGATACAGTTCACTATTATCTTGAAATCACCACATATGTAACGAATTGTATTAGGGAGAGTTTAAAGAATTGTAAAGTTAGTAGAAACTTAAAGTCTGAAATGTTGTTCTTGTTATGTTAGTATTATTCATCTATAACTTGATGTGTTAGTATGCTTATAATACGTTTACAAATGATCAATTGCGTCAAAATTAAAACTTTTTAACACTAAAACATAACACTTCAAAATCTCTTTTAATTTCTATTTGGCACTTATTTTTTAAATCTTATGGACATAACTTTAGACAATATCCAGTATTCTTACAACGATAACTTCACTCCAAATTGTGCATTTCTATCGTCTAATCTATAATTTGCACATGATAATATCAGCGACAAAGACGAGTAACATAGAACGAATGCCTTTTAGGGCTCTTGATATGTCAGTAAAATCTTTACCATCTACGCAACAATTGTTTATGTATGGAGCCAGTAGTAACGGATGATTTAACAATGTTTTGTTACGATGGAGAAGAAATCAAAGTATAGCAATTAAACTTACTTCAGACAAGAGAACCTTCTGTTGCCAACTAATTATTACTTGAAAAGTGTAGAAAAAAATTTGTTATCACATTAAAGAGTGATAAATAAAGATGTATAAGTTACTTTAATAAAAGAGTTTTTGAATTAAACAATAATTGTGGTCGTTAATGATTTAAAAAAATATCGGTATGGAGAACCATACATGACTTCCATATTCTAAGATTTAAATTTAAAATCATTTTCGAAATGAAATATTACCATAGAAACTACTTCTTTCTACTTACTGCTTCAGGCTTAACCACAGTACTGTGGTCACTAACATATACCACCTCACGTTATCGCACTCGATTTTCACTGATGATGGAAGTCGATGGCATTGCCGAAACGTCTGGTTTTGTAGAAAACATTGGACTACGGCCAAATATCCCGGGAAGGAATTTTAACAAAAACTACTTCTTTGTTGACGATAACGTTGTACACATATATATAAAATATATGCATAAAATTAATGGCTTGTATAAGTTAATGATTGATCTCCATTAAGTAGTGCTCAAGTTTCCAAAGTTTTAATATTATGATGTCCGTAATTGAAACATCAGAGCAGGTTTAGTGTGAATGAGGGTACACTGTGGACAAAAATTTTCAACATTTCCTATTGAGCGTTGCTTAGAGTAAAGCTGCGAATCTACAGTGTATGTTTCACAGAACAAACACGCGAAAAAGAAGGAGCGCTCCGAAGTCACTCATGGACCCTCAGCATCTTGCAGAGGGTTCATTCCCTAAAGACGAAAAGTCTGTCTATGAATCGTTCCTCTGTAAACACGTGCAATTACATTACCCAGCGATCCACAGGAAGCAAATTGATGTCCATTTTTTCGGCTTGCACGCGTTATGTTCGTATGTGTTTCGGCACTTTCCATTTAAAAAGCGTGCAAATGTAAGAAAATAAACATAAGTGAGGCCAGAAATAACGTGAATTGTGTGTGTGTCTGTGTGTGTGTGTGTGTGTGTGTGTGTGTGTGTTACCTGCCTTTTTATTGCTGTAGGCATAATAATAAAATGGAAACGTAAACATTACATAACTGAGATATGCTTACCTGCCACGAACGATATATTATTTTATACATGGAGGAGTTCAGTGACATACACACGTACAGAAGTCATCTTCAAAAATACTAGAAGTCGTCCACGCTTTTATGTTGGCAGTGTAACTTACAGGAAGTTTTTTGATGTTTTTAAAACATCTAGGATGCAAACTTTTCCCGATAACTAAAAGTTTCCTTTTTTCGGTTCCCGTCATGTTCGCACAAACAAAAACTGTAACTCTTTGTTTAGAGAGCTTCCCACCAACGCACTTTTCATTTTTAAATTTGAAAGTCTTATCTGGAGTTAATTTATAAAAAATTCCGGCTTCATGTCCATTAAAGATGTCTTCATCTTTATATCATCGTCTAATTTCTGGCCAAGTGTTACGCACCCAATCGCCTGTAACGTTCAGATCTACGCATTTTGCCTCACCACAAATTTTTACAAAGGAAATCGAGTGTCGGGCCTTAAATCGATCTAGCCATCCGTTGGAGCACGTAAAATGGCTGGCGCCGGCAGTCCTGTTACAGTGCTTATCGCTTGCATACAATGTATGCAATGTCTGTAGCCATGGGCTAGCGCGCGCGCGCACATATATACGTTTATATGAAATTTAGAGTAAATATCTCAGAAATATTTGACGCTATAACAGAGTAGTACAATATTTAGTGACGTTAAATCCGGGAATATTTATAATGTTAAAGATATCAGTTTGACCGGACTTATGACAAAATAACGCTACACCCGAGTTGACGTAACAGCAGAGGCCGTAATAACCAAGTTCCACTGTATATATAAAGATATTAACTCAAACATAATTTACATTAAAATGAAAAAATTATAATTTTATTGCCTGGCAACAAAATTATTTTATTTTTACTTCCATATTCCTCAAGGAATGGATGTATGGTGATGGCAAAAAAAATCGTGTTCGAGATTATTGCAGATTCTGATTCTACTACACTCAAAACATGAAAAAAAGTCTTTTTCCGAAAAGTGTCTGTGTGTGTGTCTGTGTGTCTGTGTCTGTCTGTAGATTTTTTTTCTATGGCAAACGATAACAGCCGCAAATTCAAACAGAATCAAATAATTTTTTGCATACCTCCCTGAATTGTAGAGGTCTCAATGACTTTTGATATTGGTGAAGATCGGTTAAGGGGAAGGGGTAGTTTACCTGCAACCTTTTACGTTTTAACAAGAGTAAAGTACTTGAAAATTTATTTAAACTTTTTGAAACAATGGTAATTGTTAAAAATAAAATAATTTTGTTGCCAGGCAATAAAATTATAATTTTTTCATTTTAATGTAATATAACATTTTTCATTTAAAACAGCAATAAAAAGGCAGGTAAGACACAGCCTGGCTGTTTGGCTGAAAATGATTTTAAATATAAATCTTAGAATATGGAAGTCATGTATGGTTCTCCATACCGATATTTAACAATTACCATTGTTTCAAAACGTTTAAATAAATTTTCAAGTACTTTACTCTTGTTAAAACGTAAAAGGTTGCAGGTAAACTACCCCTTCCCCTTAACCGATCTTCACAAAAATCGAAATTCCTTGAGACCTCTACAATTCAGGGATGTATGCAAAAAATTATTTGAATCTGCCTGAATTTGCGGCTGATATCGTTTGCCATAGAAAATACGCTTGATAAAAAAACGTTGCAGGTAAACTACCCCTTCGCCTTAACCGATCTTCACCAAAAACAATAGGTCTTTAGTACTCTACAAATTAGGACTGTATGCAAATAATCTTTTGATTCTGTTTGAATTTGCGGCTGTTATAGTTTGCCATAGAAAATACCCTTGTTAAAAAAATGTTGCAGGTAAACTACCACTTTCCCTCAACCGATCTTCACCAAAAACAATAGGTCTTGAGAACTCTACAATTTAGGGCTGTATGCAAATAATCGTTTGATTCTGTTTGAATTTGCGGCTGTTATCGTTTGCCATAGGAAATACCCTTGTTAAGACATAAAACGTTACAGGTAAACTAGCCCTTTCCCTTAACCGATCTTCACCAAAAACAATAAGTCTCGAGAACTCTACAATTGAGGGCTACGAAACATTATTTAATTCTGTTTGAATTTGCGGCTGTTATCGTTTGCCAAAAAAAAATTTCCCGTGATAAAAAAAAACCGTTGCAGGTAAACTACCCCTTTCCCTCAACCGATCTTCACCAAAAAAATAGGTCGTCAGTACTCTACAAATCAGGGCTGTATGCAAAAAATTATTTGATTCTGTTTGAATTTGCGGCAGTTATCGTTTGCCATAGACCAAAAATCTTCAGACACACACACAGACACACAGACAGACACACAGACAGACACACACACAGACACTTTTCGGAAAACGACTTTTTTTCATGTTTTGAGCGTAGTAGAATCAGAATCTGCAATAATCTCGAACACGATTTTTTGCCATCACCATACTTCCATTCCTTAAGGAATATGGAAGTAATAATCATGAGATTAGTTAATCTTCGATTTCATTACTACTGATTTTCACGAGCAGGTACAAAATGTTTGAATCTCTGTATTCAAATAGTGTGATGGTAAAGAAAGCAGTGAAAACGTTCAAGTAAAAATAAAAAAAAATATTCCATTAAACGTTTTCAACTTGGTATAGCATATCTGGGTTGTGCGACAAAGACCATATCTTTGTAGATACTAATATTATAGAACTAATGTTAAAAATATATTATAATCAACTGAGTTTGCTACTGTTTAAACATTACTTTTAATTTTTAGTTTTCCCTATCATACTTGAATTCCTTGCATTATAACTTAATCCATTTAAGTTATGTTTAATAATTTATTAAAGTACCATTGCTAAATTTATCAAAAAGTTTAGACTTGTATCATAAACTCTATTGACTTGTATATTTGTGAATATATATTTATTATGATTATAGCTTTATAACTGTTAACGAAAAATCTTTTAATAGCAGAGATATTTATTCAATTTCATTTTGTGTGAACGACGGTCTGCTGCTACGGTTTGTAACTAATATTCTGTGATATTCAGTAATATTCTAAAATGTTTTGTTATTGTTGTTTTGTTTTGATTATTGTACCTCTATGTTTCTGTTTCAAAGCAAATTGGCAGTGGTCTTATGTTTTGTTATTTTGATAGTTTCCCCTGCATAACCGGTTGAAGAACTAATCGATTACTACAAAAATACGCGATTGACGGGACATGTTAACCAATGTATGATTAAAATTATACAATAACCCTTTACATACTTTATTTCATTATAACATATTAGGCTACAGTTTCTAACAACACGTTTTGAATAGTTTCTTCAAATCAAAATTTGAAATACAAGGTAATATTTTGTTTTGTATTTTTAACCCTACAGTATTGTTACACCATTCTCAAATATCGGTATGGAGAACCATACATGACTTCCATGTTCTAAGATTTATATTTAAAATCATTTTCGAAATGAAATATTTTCATAGAAACTACTTGTTTCTACTTACCGCTTCAGCCTTAACCACAGTAGGCTACTGTGATCACTAACGTATTCCACCTCACGTTATCGCACTCGATTTTCACTGATGTTAGAAGTCGATGGCACTGCCGAAACGTCTGGTTTTGCAGAAAACATTGGACTACGGCCAAACAACCAGGGAAGGAATTTTAACAACAAAATACTTCTTTGTTGCCGATAACGTAGTACACATAAAAAATTATCCCCTCCCCTTCAACTATAATTTTCATTTATAGAAAATTACCCCCACCCCGTTCAACTAGCTTCTTCATTTATAAATATTTCATCTACGTTTCTACAGTGAATTACTATGATCTTCTTATCAGGATACTTTATTTATCAAAATTAATTACTTTACTCTAGTTAAAACATAAAACGTTGCAAGTAAACTACCCTTTCCCCGTAACCGATCTTCACCAAAATCAACAAGCCTTGAGTCCATTTCAATTCAGGAACGTATGCAAAAAATATTTGATTCTGTTTGAATTTACTGCAGTTATCATTCGTCATAGAAAAAATTACCCTTGTTAAGACATAACACGTTGCTGGTAAACTATCCCTTTCTCTTAACCGATCTTCACCAAAATCAAAAGGCCTTGAGTACTCTACAATTCAGGACTGTATGCAAAAAAGTATTTGATTCTGTTTGAATTTGCGGCTGTTATCGTTTGCCATAAAAAAAATTCTACACATAGACAAATAGACAGACAGACACACACACACACACACACACACACACACACACACTTTCCGAAAAATGACTTTCTTCATGTTTTGAGGGTAGTACAATCAGAATCAGCCGTTATCTCGAACACGATTTTTTTCGCCATGACCATACTTCCATTTCCTTATGGAACATAGAAGTAAAAAATCGTCTTTGGTAACTACGGTTGTCTTGCGAATTACACCGTAGGGACGCGCAGGAGAAAGACTACAGCACACTTCTGACAATGCTGAGATGAACTTGAACTTGAAATATGCTAAATTAAAAATGGAAATGCTTCCTACCTTTAACAGAAAAGTTATCGTGTAGATAAAGAAAAACAAGTTATAACTAGTTACAAGTTTAGATATTAAAACAAAAATAATAATATTAATAACTAACTGTACTATATATTCATTGGTAAATAGTGATCATATAATTTATTCTAATGGTTTTTATTTAATCTTCTACAGGCTCCTATGTGTCCTTCCTAATTTTTTCTAGCTTACCTGTTCCCCCCATCTTGCAAATCCGACACCTTCCACACTTCCTATTACTACGAGGTATCTTCCCTGTATATCTATCTATCTATCTTCCCTCCATCTTGTAGTTCCAGCTTTGATTATCTCTGGTTGTTTAACTCAGGTTTTGCGAATTCCTGCCGCTAAACGATTTTAAAACTCTTCCTGTTTAACTTTTTCCCAACTTATTTTTTATTCTCGTATTTCCCTGTTCGATGATTTTTGTCCTTTGATATCATTTATTCAACTTCTTCCGTTTTATTTAGCTCTTTAACACTGCTTATAACAACCATTTCAATAAGTCCCAATTTTTCATCATTCCTTGTTAAGCTCAGCGTTTCCAACGCATACATCGTCAACTGTCCTATTGCTGCTGTGTGTACTTTTATTTTTATATTTTAGTTATTCCGTTGTTATTCATGAATATTTTATATAAAAAATTTCCTTCACCGTCAAGCTGCATTGTGTGATATATCTTCTAACTCCTTTCATTCTTATCACCTATTACTGTTTGCTTATATTTAAAATGAATTCTCCTCCCAACTTCACAACTTGTAATCTTACTTTAGTTTCTTCTATCTTTCTCTAATTTCCTATTTCTAATCTTACTCAATTTTCTTCTATGTTTCCCTATTTACTTTGTTTCCATCTAGAATATTTCCAGTCCTTGCTATTTTGCTTCAATTTTCAGAAATGTTTCTCCTAGGATTCACTCCCTTATTTTAATCCTTAAATCATCGACGCTCGCTATACCTTGTACTGATTTTTCTGTCAAAGTTAACATTTTTTAACTTTTAATTTCTATATTTCATAATTTGCCAATAATAACCATAATAGCACCGGTTTGCCAGCAATAACTACGGAGCTATCGGGTCGCCGCAGACAGTTTGAGATTGCGAATCAGAGCCATAGGAAGAATGTACTTAGTTGTGAGATACGATTTAGTGTCCAATATTGAACAGTAAACTCTATATAACCTAACTATGAATTGTTGTATCCGAACGTCCGGATGATTTGTGTCATTTGTTGCGACAGTGTTACATGGGTGATATTTATGGTTTCTTACTCTAGTGTGTGTTAAACAAGCGTAAACTTGGAGAACTCTTGTATACGGGTGTCGTTCGTTATTAAAACAGGTATTAAAGTTATAAGTGACAACTTTCATAATCTTCAATGCGTTTTGTTTTCAACTTAAACATACAATACTAGCGTTGACAACTACAGAAACGAATAGCCAAACAGAGTCAGCAGCTGACAAAGATGAATAGAAAAAAGAGATTATATTAAAGAGCATGTAAACATTTAAATAAAAGGAACATATGGAAAAGTATTTTGTAAATAATTTGGTCTCATTGTTTCTCTGAACAAAATAGTAGTAAGTTGATGCTGATTGACGGCAGGTTCGTAAATTTGAAGTATGCAAAAGTAACTGGTATAAATATTATCGTAACAATATTTATATAACGCGAAGAACTTCAGGGCTACTCTATTAAAAAAAAGTAATTTAACTGAGATTTCGTTTCTAACATTTAGTAGGCAGCCAGATAATTAACTATCGAAATAAAGTTAAACGTATTCATTAATGGATTTCCGAGTTTGTCACTTGCGTGCGTTTGTATTAATACTAAAGGCAGACGTTAATTTAAGAGATTTATTACCGTCTCTTTGATGATATTCACTGCGGTCAATTTTCTCAGGTCTGCAATAAAACATTCCTGTATTAACAACACTACGTCAACATATTCACTGGCACTTTGAGGTTACAAATGTAAAGCCCTATCAGTTAATGATAATTAAATGTATTTCTTGTCAACATTATATAACAAATTTTGATTTATATAATTTGCTTATTTTTTCTTCTATCAATTGTGATTTCTTTTATAGGAGAAATGTTTACCCAACAGGTTTCCATAATCATTATATTTAATAATTCAATTTATAGGTTAACAATTTTTCTTAATTTTATAATTTTGTTACAGACATAAAAAGTCTAATAAATTATTATTCTTGTAAGGAAACAGCAACATTCCAATACAATTTTTAAAGAATATCCTACAACCCCAAATTAGCTGCCACGAAAGTTGTGGAAATACACACACTATGAGTTTGTTGTCTGCAGTCTCAAAATAAAAATGTCTTATCCTTGTCAATTCGGTTTTCCTATTGTGATGTTTCAAAGAAAGTATAATAATAATTATATTCTATGTCTGATTTACTGTGTTTTGTGCTATGGCCCATTGTCGTAAAAGACAACATGAATTTAAGATGCTTAAACACATTTTGCAACATATTTCAATATACTAATTCAAAGCATTTCGGTAAATTGGCATTTATTTGCCATTATTATTTTCCAATGATATGTTGCTAAGTAAAAGAATGTACTATCAATTTAAAAATATAGTCTAAATGTTACGTTTAGCATAAAATTCATAAAATAGCATCAAATGCTTGATAGTGTGGTAACTAATTTTGTTAGTGTCAGTATATATAATAACAATTTTAGCCTCATTTCAAATATATTTTGAACTCTCTCTTTTCGTCTTTGGACAGTTTTAAATTTAGCGTATTCTTCGTATGACCTCTTTATAACTCGTATTTTTTAGAACGCGCTTTTGAATTAGTCTTTAGAAAGACTAATATCCGACAATTGGGAAGATGTTAATTACACGTATTAACCAAAAAAGATAAACATATATTATATACTTGGACATAGCAATTTATTTTTTTTAGAACAATCTCTTGATATTGCTTCAGGTAAAGAATCCCTGTACTTCTGTCTATACATTTTTTTCAAACAGACAAAAATATCTATTTATCATTATTATTTTATTTTATTCGATTAAAAGTAATTGATTTTTATCATAATTTTTTCCCCAAATAGCACAAATTTATAATTGCCCATAAATAAAATACAATAAACATTCAAATGGGTGAAGTTTCCATTAAAGGTGAGAAGGTAGTGGTTTATCTGTTTCGGATCAATGCTTTCCACATGTGACGTGTTAGATGCATCTATTTACGGGATGAAACGTCACCTGCTGGATTCCATGTGAGTACTGTACATACCTAAATTTTTATGAGAGGCAATATTTTTGTGCGATGTATATACGCATACATGTATGTATGGTTTTAAATTTGTTTAATGTATATAAGCAACCAATGTATATATCCTCTCTATTTTTAAGTTTTAATATTGTGTTACTCTAAGTTATATTTTGGTGCTAATTCTTTTAACTTTAGTGATGTGTATTTTATAATGCCTTTAATTTCATTTAATGCATTGATTTTTCATGATCATCTTGCTATGATCAATACTCTTGATTTAAGATTTAAAACTTATAGCTGTCTTCCAAATGTTTCATCAAAAAGAGGACAGGCTGCATGCAATTACGTCCGTGCAATATATGAGTTTGCACGAGGGTGTTCTTAATTTTGCGAACTGTTGAGAAAGAGCAGAGGTTTCATTACATTTTCTGTGAAGCTATTTTACTGCTAACTCTTTCCCGGGTCTGCAATAAGTGAGTTCCCACAATTAAGAATTCACTACCAGTTTGTTTTATTGCTACCGGTTTGGAACGTGCTAATGTTGCAAAGATTATATATATTTTCCTTGCCATTTACTACTTACAAGTAATTTTAACATAACTCGTTCTGTTTTTATGTTACTCATATGTTTCTTTCTTTCCGTTTTATATGTAGTTATCTTATAGAATATATATAGGCCTAAGTGTTCCCAGTATAATATTTGTTAAACAATTGTTTTTGTGATATTCTAACCTTACATAAATACAATAAATAATTTAATTGAGTTTACGAAGAGGCATAATTTTTACCCCCATATTTCTTCTTTCTAGATCTGTTTGAAAACATTGTGAATCAGAAACAAGTACTCCTGTTAACTTCATTTATGGCTGTTGTAGATATTTTAATGTGGAACAGTTGTCACGTAGTGGTTTAGACAGCACTATTACAGGCACACGTTATCATGTATGCAATACTTACGAGAACGAGCCTCGGCAAGGAAGTCGTGTCGCAAATTGTTTGTTTAACGGGACCTATGAAAATTATTAAAGGAAGTAAACTAAGTAGAAGAGTGCAAATAATGCATAAAGGCCACCGCCTGATTTGCTAATAATGCTACCACGGAACCCAGATATAAAAAAAGACTAAATGATGCAACGAAAAGTTTGGTAAATCTAGCGAATAAGGTACGGAGTGTAGTAGAATCGTCATGAATGCAGTAGCCTATGTAGAGACTACGAGATACTCAAGGAGTGGCCACAAAGAAACAAGTAAACATTCATCCAGAGAGTTCATGAAAGTTGTAGAGTTTGGGTAGGCCTATGCAAAGCCAAAGTTCCAAAGTATTTAGAAAAAAGAAAGAAAAAGACAGTAAACCGATATGTGCAGAAGTAATGAATCTCATTATTATAAGCTGTCGAGAAGAATTCAAAAAATATATTTTAGGCAATAACACTACATGTATTTTCTTCGGCACACAAATTACCAATAATAATGAATAGATGTCACTAAGAAATTAGTAAAGGAATATAGAAAACTGTAGGTGTGAATAAAGATATAGAACACGATATGATGATATATGTGATTTGTATAACTTCAAATTTATTAACTATACCATGGGTTCTCAACCTGGGGGGGCGTAGGAGAATTTCAGGGGAGGCGTGGTGAGCAATGAAAATATACATAAATTAGCCAAACACTAAAAAGTTGTAATAAACACAAACCACTCATGCACGACCTTAGAAAAGGAACTTCTGCAAATAGTTCTCTCCGTCACCGCTAGATCTAACTGCATTCAGGCACACGTCTTATTTACACTGCCCTAAACCCAAATAGTTCGCCCCGATACCGCTAGATCCTTCTGCAACTCTGTTGGAAGCAGACAAACAGTGTTTCTAGGGAAAACACTACCGTGACTAGGGTAATTTTATTACCGGTTGGTGTCTACACTGCACAAAACAGAAGATTGATGATTGTTATTGTGTTCCAGTCGTTTGTGCGAGTGATTGTCGTGCGTAGTAGTGCTAAACATGGCTAAATCATTACCAAAGAAAAGACTGTACAGTGATGACTATATAAGGTTCGGCTTTACGTACATTGAGAAGAACGATTTTCATTTACCTCAGTGTGTTATTTGTCACAATGTTCTGAGTAATGACGCAATGTGACCAGGGCGTTTAAAACGCCATTTGACTACCATTCATCCCGACTTGAAAGTCAAACCAAGGGAGTTTTTTGATGGAAAGAGAAACTCGCTTAAACGAATGAAACTCGATTCAACTGGAAGTTTTCAAGTAGATAACGTAAAGGCTGTTGAAGTTTCTTACAAGCTCACTTTGCTTATAGCAAAAGACAAGAAACCACATATCATTGGTGAGCCACTTATAAAACCATGTATACTAACTGCATGCAGTACTTTACTTGAAGAGGAAAGTTGCAATAAAATTGCAAAAATACCGCTCTCAAATGACAAAGTAAGTAAAACGTAGAATTGATGAAATGGCACAAGATTTAAAAAAACAAGTAATAGAAAAGTTAAAGAAATCTCCGTTCTTTTCTCTGCAATGTGATGAGACAACTGACATTTCAAAGCACTCTCAGTTGTTGTTTTACTGTAGATATGTTGACGGAAAACGCTTCGTAGAGAAAATATTATTTTCCCAAACTCTTCAGACAACCAAAAATCTGAGGATGTTTTTTCTGCTGTATGTAACTTTTTGACAGCTAATAATCTTCCTTTGGAGAATGTTGTTGGAATATGCACTGATGGGGCACAAGCCATGACAGGATGCAGTTCTGGATTTGTTGTGCTTGCAAAAAGCAGAACCGTAACATCATTGCTTCTCATTGTATCATACACAGACAAGCTTTGGCTTGTAAGACTCTGCCTGAAACACTTAATACTGTTTTGAAATTGGTAATCAAAGTACCGTAGTAAACTTTGTCAAATCTAGTGCTCTGAATACTAGACTTTTGGAGGTTTTATGTTACTAATTGAATAGTGACCAACAAACTCTTCTTTACCACACTGAAGTTCATTGGCTCTCAAAATGTAATGTGCTCGCTAGGCTATTCAATCTGGAATCGGAAGTTGAAATCTTTTTGATGAGTTCAAATGAACAAGATCTGTACATGCAATTTACAGCTGAGAAATGTATCCACCACTTGGTGTATTTATCAGACTTCTTTGAATCTTTTTTATATTCATGTTTACCGGTGTCCAAGCCACTTATTTATATATTGACTGAATAAAGTATTTACCTTATTTTGTTTCTCCGTCTGGTGGCTTTATTTCTATCTTCGTTATTACTACGCGTTTCGGGACATATGTCCCATCCTCAGGTATTGTCACTCAGCAGAGGTCGTCATTTAATTAAAATATCAAAACATAAAAACTTATAACATAATTTACACATATTCAACACTAAAATGTTTAAACTTTGGAGCACGCACAAAGCCGAGATGCGCATCCCGGACTACAACGGTCGACTGCTGACCCTATGTTATTGCTCACCGCGCACTGTGGACTTTGTCTGTATTCGTATACCCGTATCGTATAGCGAATTTGACTGAAACTGTAACTGTTCATTTAGGAGGATTTCTTTTGTGTTTGTGTCCTTAAATGCCTTATATATTTCAACTCCTCGACAGCACTCATGTATCTCCCATTCTTGCATATGTGTAGGGGTTGAAAATTACTTGCAAAGTCCGTATAACTATGATTATTGTCAACTAGATGACGTGCATAATTTGATGTTATTCTGCTAGGATCTTTTTTGGGCAGGTGTCCTTTAAAGCGTTTTTTAAACGCTCTACCCGTTTGTTCAATGTAGAAACAACAACAGTCGCTCCACATGACCTTATAAACACCTGTCCCGTCTTCAACTGCTTTTGGGGGGTTTTGTCGAAGTATCTTACCAACGTTGTTACTGGTCCGGAACCCCATCCTAAGGTTTACGTCTGTAAACGCGCTGTATAAAATTTTTGGTAGGGTGTTACCATAGTACGATGTTATGTACCTAGTCTCATCTTCACTGCCTTCACGTATTTCTTCGTTACTTTCCTTCTTTCGATGTTTTCTAATTAGATTGTGTACAATTGAGCCTTAGAATGTCCTTTGTAATGTAGTCCTGGTACTTTTAATTAATTAAAATGTTCTCTCAACAAAACAAGTATTAGTATTTTTTTATATCTGTAATAATAAAAGCATTATAAAACATTCTTTGAGTTAGATTTATTAACCCTAATAACACAGTAGAACTTTTTTACTTCAATTCATTAGGTCTAGGGGGGCGTGGCCTAATTCGAGGACGCAAAGGGAGGCACAGTCCCAAAAAGGTTGAGAACCACTGAACTATATGATATTAACTATGTAATATAAGATAATCAAACTATCTGTTACTATGCTACACTTAAAAATCGGTGCGTTGTCTACGTAATACAGAAATAATTCCTGAAGAATCAGAAGTGAAAAAGTAATCGATATTCTATAAGAAGGAGAACACCGAAAAGTAGAGTTATCCTGTCATGACAATAAAATGGAAAAATGTCCTAAGTTACAAATCTCTTGCGTAAGTGTGTGTTGTTACACATACTGTTTGAAGAAACTACACTGGACTGTAGAAAACAATGCGAATTATAAACCTTCCGAACGCACACATTGAATCTACTTCAGATACTTGTAGTAAATGTTTGTTTCAATAACAACAGCGTTATTTATAAATACAGTATAAAAAAAGTTGACAAACACACTAGGTTTGTTGCAATGTTTGTGTATTATACACTGGTTTTCACAGAATATTAAGCTAACTTCTTAATCTCCTAGATATAGCTAGCGTAATAGTTATCGTCTTTTTAAACAAGATACCATATAAGTAAAACATTTCAAAAATACTTGTTTCCGATATGTAATTTCTGGTAATTTGTTATAGGTTTGGAGGAATATGACGGCTAAAGAAATAAAATAGAATAGCCAGGAATGGGGTTCTTGGACTATAAGACAGTTTGAATTGTTTGAATTACAGTGTTAACAGAATTATCTGAGCACAGTCGAACATAATCATCCGAGTCTCCAATTCTCATTATGATCAACCGTACACAGCTTACACAGTAATTGACTGTGTGCGACAAGCACCTTTAATTCTAGATTTACATTGTACATTATTTAATAAACACAGTCGCTTGGTTATAAATAATTAAGAAACACACGTTTCGATATACACTATTAATTACACAGGGGACCGTTCAAAGCCCCTTGTTCGAGATAAAAAAGCTGAAGTTATTGTCAAACGCTTAATGTTATCTTAACAACCCAACAAACAATCACATTTGCGCGAGCGCATCGACAGACTAGACAGACATACAAGGACATACACACACACAGATACCACAAACTTTGGAAGTATATGAAGTAAAACTACCCACGAATCAATAAAATAGTTAGCTAAAAATATCAAAGCATTGAATTGTATAAAACCTTGTGTGTGGCCGAATAAATAAATTTGCAAAAAGAAATTCAGAGTTGCAGACGTTATTAGATATGTTGATTGCCACTTACAATACAGCCTGTGAGTAAAATGTTTTTTAATGTAACATATAATTACAATAACATAAATACAGAATCCTACGTCTTGTTATTTCCGCTACATGACGGTTTATCATATATTGATGTGAAACGTATATTGTAAATATAAACCTACAGGATTTTTCAGAAATTCGTAGAATATAAATCAGAAGAAACCAGACACTTTCATGTAATTGACATGTTATTGTAGATAGTTCCTACACTCTAATGGTTATACTTTGAAGATTGAGGTTTGGAAATAAATAAGCCTTCTAATGAAAATTAATAACATGGGCTGATTCAGAAAGCAGAAAAAGACTTTATTAATAACCAAGAACTGTACGATTACAAGAAATATAACAGTTTAGTACTAACGGTGACAATTAACGTAAGACCAAATATATAGCTACGGAAAGTAGCTACAGTGAAAAGGATAGATTGAAAATCAAAATAAACACCTACAAAATACCGAAAAAGATACAAAGAATAAACTAGAAAATATAACAAATTATAAATTCCAAACCATACACAATTTTTTGTTGAAATATTAATATTAAATACCATCTAGCAATTTAGAGACAAGGTTAAACAACCATTTGTTTAAAAAACAAAACGCAAACCACAAAAACACGTTGGCATATCCCCGTAAAAAAGGAAATTGTAAATAAAATTTTTAACAATAGGGACCACATTTTCAGTATCAAAATCGAATCTGATACAAACAAAAAAACAGCATCAGAATTGATAAACATTGCAAAGAACTCTTAATCTAAATAATTTTTCTCTTCTAAATTCATTAATCGTTTGCCAAAAACCGATGCAGCAACAATCAGATATATTTCATACTTAATTAGTTATGAAATTTTTACCTATTCATTAAAAATTTAATTACTTCCAAAATGTAATAACATAAAAACAAACAAGATAAATTTAGCATTTAATAGATAACATCCTTTGTTAGGAACAATGTATAATAAGGAACTGTAAGCAAATACATTACAGTAAACATTGCAACACAGAACACTAAAAAGTCATTTTAATTCTAGTGATATACGGTTTTTCGTATATACTGACATCACGAGAATGTAAAAAAACTAAGTTTCTTGGAGTGGGCCACTAAAAAAATTTGTAAACAAATAAAATTATACACCCGTAAAGTAGACCTCAAATCTACTAATTACATATAAATTTTTAGACGATTCAAATATTATGAGATTCTGCCAAACAATAGACAATAGTAAGAATTTGGTCACATATAAGAGGTGTGTAGGAATAAATTAGTCACTGTAGAAAAAAGTAATGGAAAAAAGATGTTTCGAATCAAATTTTAACCAATGAGGCGAGCAGCTAGGAAGAACGGCTTCTAACAGTGGTGAAGAACATAAAATATTTTGCTGAAAAACAACAAATTTCATATTCGAGTTATTCTGTCATATGTGTATAATAAATAAAATACAGAGTGTTAATCATGAAGAGACTGAAATAAAAGCAAACGGAAGTAGTTTTGGGACCATTGTTACTTTCAATAACACAAAGTGAAAGTACTAGAAAAGGGGGTTTGGGACTACATGTGTACATAAGTGGCATAGGTTTTTTGCTCTAATGTACAATTAATCTTTTAATTCAGATTCCCTGAATAATTACATGAGAACATAATATTATAATCGGGTAGTCTTATTGTAATCGTCCATAGCAATGTGGGTCTAATCGTCTGCGCGTGCAAAATTTGAGAGCCACAGAGCGGCACACCTGGCGTGGAGCTAAACCGGTAAGAAATGAAAAGGAAGGAAAATCCCTGATCGTCACTTTCACGCCAATTATGAATGGGACGGACGGTTCAAAACTTCCTTGTGCTGTTAACTCGTAATCACGTTGTTCCGAATGAAACTAACCCTCATCGGGCAGTGTTCCGAAAAACATTCAGACTCCATGACTCTAAAGGCCGTATTACATTTATCAGAAAGCAGCGCTGCAATCTGTTCGCAGAAAGCAGCGCTGCAAAATGATCGTGTTCGACCCTATTACACCTAACATCTTTCTGCGCTGCTTTCTGATCATCCAAGCAAAAGAGGGGAGAAGTTTTATTATACCGTACTGAAATTTAATCCAGTCTTTTGTAGCCTACTGAGATGTCCGAACGTGAAGCGAAAGATTTGCTGTTATTGTACGGTGTGTATAAATAATTAAAACGCGGTAAGAAGAAAACAAAACGGTTCTGGATGCGAAATTTAGTATCAAAACGTGAAAAAATCTCACACACTGTTACTATCTTACCAGAATTAGATCCTAATGATTTTAGAAATTACCTTCGTATGGATGAAGAAACATATATTTATATTTTGTCGCTTGTATCCAGCCGATTAACAAAATGTGACACTCGTTTAAGGAAGGCCATCACTCCCCATGAGCAACTAAGAGCAACTTTAAGGTTTCTGGCAACAGGACGCACATTAACTGATTTGACGTATTCATGTACAATCTCACAACCATCACTCAGCTACATTATACCACATACGTGCCAAATAATATATGACGTGCTGGTGAAGGATGTTATGAAGGTAAGTTCAATTTATTAATCAATTTAAAGATTAACGGGAAAAATATTCGCGTTATCGTTAAATGTCATAATTTCATAAAAATGTAAGCAATATAAAATACAAGTAAATAAAAATGTTTTAAATACCAAAGAACCGAACAATGGATCTATTAGAGTAGCCTAATTTTTGCTACTCGAAGATTATTTGTTGAAAAGTATTTTCTTGTATTTCCTTTATCTTAATTTGTCTTTATTTACGGATTAGGGTAAGTAGTTATGGAAGATACCCGCCATTTCAGTGAGGGTTATTTTTCCATTAATCTTTAAAAAATGTTCTTCATTGTACTCTGCAGTATTTGATCAAAATGTAAAATTTACTCCTAATTCAAATACAATACTTATTTTATTTCTTTATTAAATAAAATTGCATGATATTATGAAGTTACCAACAGAAAAATATAATGGATACGAAATAAATTATAGCAGCCTAACTACAAATTTCACCACACAAATTAATTAAAAACAATACATTTTAATACAATAATTACTTTACGAGAAATTTACTTTAAATTTACGAAGCTTATTTATTTAATAGTTTCCAGTGAATGTATGCCTGTTGGGCTCAACGCTCGTTGGTGGCGTCTGATTGGAAAATGGTGTTGGTGGGATCTGTGTGAAGGGATCAGCAGAATATGGTGGTACAGAAGGAGTCGGAAACTGAGAAGCGGCAAGAAAGTGGTGTCGTTCTATGTAACTGGAGGTGGTTAGACGACCCAGTTCAGCCTCAAACAAAACATCGTTAATTAGTTTTTCGGCCACAATTCGCTGCTCACCATTTTTTAGTGTTTTCAGTTTTTCAGCACAGTTTCGAGCAAGATAATCGTACCTAGTTAGTTTTTCTTCTGGCTGACCAAATCTTCGATTAATTATTTCCACCATTTCATCTCTTTCATTTCGTTTGCCCTTGCGGTAACGCGCTATATTTCGCCCCCTGTCACAGGAGTTCGACGATCCAGTAGAAGACGGAGTGGCAGCAGACAATGGAATAGGTCAGCTTGTCAGGTCATCATCGTGACTAAGTGTATTTATTTCACTGGATCCACCACAAACGACTTCACCATCGTCTTGCACGTCTTCTGTCTGAAATAAGAATTAAAATTTTCAATAAATATTTTGCGCTATTTAATAACTTATTTAGAGTAACATAAACGAGTTTATATAAATGCTCCTCCTTTTTTGTTCTAGTTTCCGGAATCTGGAAAGGAGTGGGCAGCAATTGCAGAGATGTATGAAGAAAAGTGGAACTTTCCAAACTGTCTAGGTGCAGTAGACGGGAAACATGTGCGAATAACACCTCCAAAAAGAAGTGGGGCCTTTTTCCGCAATTACAAAGGATATGATAGCATGGTTTAGTTAGCTATTGTAGACTCGAAATATAACTTTCTAATGGCTGACTTTGGAACAAATGGACGTATTTCTGACGGTGGTGTCATTGAAAACACTAAATTCTATGACAAACTAATTTCAGGAGAACTAAACATACCAAGACATATGGTGATAGGAAACAAGAAACAAAATTATGTACTTGTGGGAGATGAAGCGTTTTCTTTGAGAACTGACTGCATGAAGCCATTTAATTTCAGAGAACTGTCAAGTGAAAAAAGGATTTTCAATTATCGTTTGTCCCGTACTCGAAGGGTAGTTGAAAATGCATTTGGCATATTGGCTTCCCGTTTCCGAATTTTTCACACTGCTATTAATTTGAAGTTAAAAAGTATCGAGAAAGTTGTAATGGCATCTGTTATCTTACATAACTTTCTAAATTTACGTTCAAGCTCACAATATCTGTCTGGGGATGCACTTTACTCAGAGAACATTGAATGTGGAACAATAAGTACAGGACTGATTACTGATGACTCTAATCTTAGTGATTTACAGTGTGGGTTGAATATAAATTCTTCAAACGAAGCAAAGAAAGTGAGAAATGAATTTGTTGAATATTTTAATAACGAAGGTTCTTTACCGTTTCAGGAGAAATTTGTGTAGAAAGAGTTCTCAAGATTAAACACTCTTAATTTTTAAAAAGAACCGTTTATAAATAATAAACAATGCATACTATAAGAATTATGATTATATCTTATAAAAAATTATAATAAAATGATAGCCCTGTTCAAATTATAGTATAAATTACAGTACACTAATACTAATACTAATAATTAATTATTCATTGCTTATTAAAAATTCTTTTAATTAAAAATAAAAGTAGGCTAATTTTTGAAAGTTGTGGTTTTATTTGTTTTAATACCTGATGTTTTGCGTTTATCAGAAAATACATTATTCATATTGTATTATCTACAGAAGGTATTACTTTACCAAAAAAAAAATCTACATCTTACCTCTTCCATAGTTGAGGTGGTCCCTTGGAAGTTCTTGGTCTTCAATGAATCGAAGTTGATCAAAGTACCATAACTTCGGCTGGTACACCTCATCTTCACCGGCTCCCGACTTAATAGATGATCGTACCTTCTTTGCCTCTTTACGCCAAGAGGTTTAAAGGGAGTTCATCTTTGTTATTACCACGTCACGGGTTACACTCTTGCCAACTTCATTAAATTTTTCTATTAATTCTCTCCACGCCTTCTCTTTAGCTACACGGTCCAAATATTCGGTACTTTTAACTTTCCACAGACACGAAGGTTTTTTATAAATTTTAATTATTTCGCTTATTAGCTCTTTTGAATATACTCGAAAATCTGCCATATCGTACGCAAAACGAAATAAAATTTTTCAGTACTAATCTTCAGCGTGTGAATATTTAATTGTAACAGTTGAGTTGGTTATGTGAAAGCGCGGGAAGGCAGTAGGCAGAGGCGCATGCGCAGTACGTAATCTGTTCGCTGCTTTCTGACGGACCTATTACACTTGTCATCTTTCTGTTCAGCCTATCCGATAATATCAAACAAGTTGGATATGCGAGCTGCAATCTGACGTGCCTTCTGACGAGGTCTTTCTGATGGGTTTGCTGTATTACATTTGTCAGAATGCAGCGCTGCTTTCTGCGATCAGATTGCAGCGCTGCTTTCTGATAAATGTAATACGGCCTTAAGGCACACCGAACAATTCTCTTAGTATGCCGACTGTAACACATTACAGTTCTATACAATAAATCTTACTGCTTCTCAAATAAAGTCATTCTTTGGAAAGAAACATTTTTTAACAGAGTCGTTAACAATACTGGATAACAAAACTCGTTAACAAGTTATTACACCCGTACATAAATGATCATAAACAATGATATGATTCACATTGTTTTATAAGTGGGAGAGTTTAAATTTGGAAATTTATGAAACAAAACAATTTCATGGAACCGTGAATTAATTAAATATTAATTACATTATTATGTCTGTAACATTAATATCATTAATTATTATAATAAATTGTATTAAGTAATACTAAATTTCTATTAGTAAATTCACTTGCTTAATTTGTTTCTCATCACTCATTGCTTCAGAATGAAGATATTAGTAAATACGAGTAGATATGCACTTTATCATATCCCATATATCTGAGGTCAGCAAAAAATGCAGGGGACCGTATAGCTTCGAGCGGTGACAACAAGATTTCGTGGTTGCGTGGACATGTTGTCATCGGTACAAGAAAGCAGAGCCGTAAATATTATGATAAAGGGAAATTTAGTTAGATATCTGGTACCTGACATATGACGCAATACGTACTATGACATACAGAAAAAGTATAATAACAGGTTAAGACAATTCATAAAAGTTGTAGTATTATTTAATTTTAAACCTGTTTTGAATATTGTAGATCAATGTTTACAGAAATTGCAGTAATTTGGGGATAACAATGAAGGATTGCAAGGGGAACGTAACGATCAGAGATCAATGATTTTGCCGATGTAGTGGTCATATAGAACATCCCCGAAGTAGCCAAAAGTAGCCGAAGTAGTGGTCATGGTGATAACATGTGAACATGGAAAACCGTCCAACACTATTGGAGTGGATTTTCGTATAATATATAAGTGTCCATTAAGTAAGGTACACTAACAAATACTAATCGCCTGAGTATTCCAGAGGCTCAAGAAAACTCAAAGAGGAAACACGAGTCGAGTAACCTGTAGGTCAATCTAAAAGTAAACAGAAATCGTTTAAACTTGATGTGTGGATTAATTTAGAAAGTTTCACCAGAAAGTAATTACGCAGTAACAAACGCTTTGTTGCCGTCCATGGCTGTAGGCGGAGTGCGGGTTTAATTTTGCTGCATTGCAACTAGTTGTTCAGCAAGAGGATGGATTTTATTATGATTAAATTGTCTACGATGGTATTTACCGACGTCAGTTTCCCAGGTCTGGAATGAAAGAATCCCCTGCGTTTAGAGTTCTGCTTCTGGTTTTATTGCCGATGTGGGACAACGTTGTGCACTGTTTTAATCATTCCATGTTATTTACACTATAACAATGAGAAATGTCAACGGAAACGTGACATACAACTTCGCCATTTTATTACTTTTATGATAAGTCATTGAATTTTTATACGTCTTCGTATCATTATTGTAACACATATAACGATTGTATAGGTACTGTAATCTATATGTATCGATTGTGTAAAATATTTATATCTGATCATTTTTTCCTAAATTAAAAATACATATATACCACTAGGTGCCAAAATACAAAGTACATGACTGTAACAATTTTTGCGCTTTCGATTTGGCTAAATAAATATGTTTACTTACAGTTCTACATAGGTCATCCGTTAGGTATGCGAAGAAAGCAGATTGGCCATTATTAAACTTCAGTCGTCTACTTCTCTATAATGGTCGAGGAAAGGGCGAAAATATGAGCCCTGCTGATAATACGAGCAGCCACCACATTTCAAAAATTTACAAGCATAAACTGACAGTTACAGCAGGAACTACTCGTACAAATTCTTTGTTTCCCTGCGAGTTTGCATTAATTATCACCCATATCATCGTTATGATATTTGGTGATATAGTGAAATTGTTTTTCGGTCGGAAGAAAACTTTTTAATAAGAGTTCATTGCAATATTACTAAACATATTTGCAAATATTTTTTGTTAAAGGTTATTATTGCTTTTTAATAGAAAAGTTTCAAGGGTTGAACTGCTTTAATTATACTGCAGTTTACGCGTAACTTTAGTAGGTTATGAATTTTTATTTCTCAATATGACGAGGATGGTAAAACGAGCCCCATAGCGTGATGGTATTGTGGCCTTCCCTATGAAGGTCCCCACATTACACCCATTATAGGGCGTGGTCTTCTTACTGTTAGAGATGCCTCGCAAAGTAGTAAATTCATGTAAAAAAGAATAAATAACAATCTTGGGACAATGAAAATATGATTATAGGAATAAAACCTGTATTAGAAAGCATAATTGGTTTTAAAAAAGTTAAAAACCCTTTTCTGTGACAAGTGCTACATAGACTTTCTCGCTGCACATATCTTCTTAAGAAGCTGTTTGCATAAGATATAAACCAGTTGTAAACCTGTTATGTTAGAGGAAACCGTAAAGGAATTATTAAGCTATTTACTTTAATGGAGAGTAAGTTCTATAGCTTAACAAGAGAGCGACGATTAGCGTATCAGCTATGTGGAAAACTAGGGTGCATAATTCAATTCATTCACTTCCACTCGACTCGCAGGAAGAGCCTGGTTAGGTCAATTCACGAACTGCCAAAAACACTCCCTTACCGCTCTTAAACCCTCAGCTATCTCATTTTTACGGGCTAATTGTTTTAATGCAGATCCAGTAAACAATTTTTTTGACATTCTCGAAAGTGAGTTTGAAAAAAGATTTTATCCACCAGATCAAATATTTAATGTGGATGAGACGAGCACTTCAGCTGTACAAAGTAAGACGCCGAGAGTAGTTGGTCTAAAATACAAGCGACAAGTTAAAGCCTTAAGTGCTGCGGAGAAGGTATCTAATGCACCACTTGTTTACGAGTGTTGGAGAGATGTTTGTCAAGTTTTCAACAGCGTAGGCATGTCTAATTATAGACTGTTATTTATGGCGTCATCATCTACAAGGATTAAACCAAGGATGTCCCACACCTCTCCGTCCCTTCGGCTTATAGTTCCATAGTTGTCTGGGGATGCGGCAATTATCCAGTCGGTAAAGATGTTCCGACCAATTCAGCCGATACTGGGCAATCCTGTCAATATACTCATAATGTTCAGTTCCTGCCGTATATCCGTGTTTCTTTAATGATCATGGAGAGTATACCCTGCCTCGTCCCTGAGAAATATTATGTCAACCGATTGGATACGACTGACCTGGCCTTTCGTTAAAAGTTTAATTCTCAGACTATAAAGAAGTTTGGGAAGGCCTATCACCTTGTAGAATTTTAGACGTGTTTCTTTACCTGCTGAGTTCAGAGTTCTGATAGTCCTGCACATAAGGTTGAACTTATGCAACTTATTGACAATATCGTTGCTTGTATTATAAGACACTCTGTACCCTAGGTATTCAAAATTGCTGACGGGATCAGTTCCACGAAAAGCCATCACCTTGGTATGAAGTGTGGATATTTGTAATCCAGAGTGTTTGCAGATTTAATTTAACTAATGTATACACGTTTACAACCTGTTTTCCGAGTCTGACAGAGTAGCCTAATCGTCCACAAAAAACAAAGTGTCAATTACAGAGTGACCAATCATACAATGCTCCGGAAGACACATCTGCTAGTTTTGTATGTCATTGTCAACATATAAATTAAAAAGAGAAGGTGATAATGATACCCTTGTCGTACTCCGCAATTGATCAGGGCCAACTGTAGGAGCTGTTCTCGGTTTCCCTGGTTCAATTAATGTTTTATTCTCTACATAAAGACTCTATATAGCTCTAATTATATGTTGTGGAATCTCTTTCTTTAATATTATTTATGCTCCCAACCCAACATCTTGAAAGGAGTAACTAGTACATACTACGCGGCCAAAGTTTCTTATATGTTTTATATTATTATTCAGAGTGAAAAATCTCAGTTTAATGATTCAAGTTGTATAATCGTGTCAAGTTTACCACATAATTATAGTAAAAACGTAATTAAATTTAATACCACGTGATTAAGCAAACTTTTGTGTACATGCTGTCAGTTACGGCACTTATAATCAAATCAGCTGCACAACTCTGCACACCAAGCTAAAGCCAATTACGACGTAATTGTTAAGTAGCGAAAAACTGGAATTGTGGGCATTTCTGCCGTTGTAAACTTTTGATTTATTTTAAAAATAAAGCGTCATTGTAGGCCTACTAATTAGGTAATAACGAAGACTAAAAAATACAAATATTATTTCTTGACTTATAAGTGTAGCTGAAACTGATTCGGTGATACAGAGAATCACTTGTTCTGAAATATACAAAAACGAGTAGTCAACATACAATTGACTACGGAAGAGTAGTCAATTGTAGTGTGTGCCTAACAAATAAATAGGGACCTGCAGTCAAATGAAGAATGTAGTTCGTGAGTACGTCTATATCTAGTCGGCCGCGACAGAGAACATTGAAACTGCTACATCTATGCTTTAAGTTGACCATTAACTATTTTAAGAAAGTATGTGCCACAGTAATAGACACGGTCTGCTAGCCAAGTAAATTGATAAGTAGTCGCCAATTTTGTTAACAGGAACGTGATGAACTTTTTAGCTCTAACAAGATTTTGGTCATCTTCTGAAGTTGTACCTCTTTTGTTACCATTTGCTGTGTCCCATATTCCATTGTATCTACGTACTCTTTGGCATTCTCTCCCCCTCGGTTTTACGGTCAACTCCATCCGTTTCCATCGCCAGACCTCTTCCATCCATTTCCATTTCAGATATATTTTTATATATCCACCTGGTACCATAGCAGCAGACATCCATAAAATTATAGTTGTTCCTTTCGTAGGGTATATCATATGCATTTACCGTCCTTGCTGTTCTTCTCTTATACTTTGATTCCGTTCTCCACCTTCTGGTTTTATTCTTCTCACATATTTTACTTTTGATGCCATTTTCTTTATGTGAATCCGTCTGTCGGCGTCCAAGAATCTGCCTCATAAATTATAGTTGATTAGTACTAAACAGTTTTATATAGGAGGATTTTGTTTTTGAAATAGTTATCCTTAAATAGTCTATAACAATATTCCATTATTTACATTTTTACTTATGAGGATGGTATTCCAATGGACGTGTACACTCCACCAAAAAGTAGATAGGAATCTGTATCCAGCCAGTTAACAAATATCAGCAGGGCCAAGCTTCATGTGGTATCACACTCTACTAATTTGTCAAGCCTCACTAAGGCAACTAAATGGGAACAAACAACCAACTAATCCAACTATACAAAACAAACAGTAAACATATGGTCGACACTCGTGTGAAAAACTGACAAATTTTCTATAAGTCTAGTAAATGAGTTAGATATTTTTACGGCAAATTGGTTTTAGTGGGTGGCGTGGTGAGTTGAAGAAGCAGGAGATTTATTTTTCGTCACGCTGTCCGACTGTTATTTGTTCACGCCGCCTATGTAGCATTCAATTCATCAAACACTTTTTCAACTTAAAATAATTCATATTCTATGCTCAGTTTAGTTGCTTGTTTGTTGTTATTTGTGAACTTGTTGTTCTGCTATCCTTACTGACATAAATTAATTTACTATTTTGGTTCCTATACATAATAATTTTTCCGTATATTATTCTTGTTCTGTAGTTTTCTTGTGTTTGCTGCTGTCAGCAAAAAGGTTATCCTGTATGTAAACCGGTTGTATTAGAGTTGTTCTTCTCATCCTGTTTTACACTGTTTGTATTATACATATAGGCTACACATATAGAAACAGTCGGAAGAAAACATTGTAATAACAGTTCGTTGCAGTATTACTGAACATATTATTTGTTAAACATTATTATTGCTTTTGAATGGAAACGTTTCAAGGGTTGAACTGATGTAATTATACTGTAGTTAACGCGTGAACTCATGCTGTATCCATATTTATCTTTTCTATAGATTACGAATTCCTCGACAGATGTTTCTGATAGTAGAACCCTGAATGCCAGGCCGAATATTAAACAACAGACGACGACCTAATTAATCGGAAGACCATAACGTAGGCAACAACACGGGTTATTTATCATCGCGTTTGTAACTTACTGGCACCGTTGAAGGCCGGTATGGATGTAACAATGCACACTGTTTGCGGTGTAGAAACATGCTGTCGCTAAAACAACTGCATTAACTTGCTGAGTCGTTGGAAAAGTACCTTAATGTTTTCATTTCTGCTAGCGAAATCAGCTCAAAAGTAATTACACTGGCTGACATTTCGTACTGACTTAAAAATAACAATAGCTTGGACTGGACAAAAGCAAAGTGCATTAGTGAAGTTTCAAAGGAGAACGTACATTAAATCTACACGATTGTAAGCTTTACCATTGCTGTGACTGTATTCAATAACAATTGAACCGAATAGAAGTTGGTATTGCAGATTTCCTTTGTGTTTATTTCTATATCAAGATATCATGTAAATGCTATTAACAATTTACTCTGCGCGGATTAGCCTTAGTCAAATTAAAAGTAGACTATTAAAAGAATGTATATATTAATAAAATAGCCTAGCCTATTTTATAATAATAAAATAAGACTTTTCGGGCAAGCGTGTTAAAAATGGAAGGAGTCCAGGGTAGGAGAGAGAAAAACGCAGGTTCAAAGTGGACTGAAGACAGAAAGAAGAGACACAGTGAAAAGATGAAAGAATATTGGAGTAAAATAAAAGAAAAAAGAATAAAGAACTGAAATTGGCATGTGGTCCTTAGTTGGCCGATACAAATAGTAGCCTATCAACTACTAGTAACTTAACAACTAACAATTTAGCTAGCAACTTAGCTTATGTTGTTTTGTAAATTAGGTGTGCAGTTTAACATGGTCACTTACCAAAGAAATGTCACGTACACAAACACACACACACACACATACACATACATACTCACACATACATTCATATACGGCCCAAAGCATTATAATGTACGTTTCTAATTCTATCGTACTTTCATTCTAAGAATTCTATCCCGTATTTATTCAATTCCATCCAGTTCTTGGATATTTACTCAGGTAATCCATTTCTCTGGCTGTGTGTTTATTTTGTTAGGTCTAGGTTCAAAGCCCATACTTCTGATCAATAGCACTGAACACTGATCAACACCACTATCATATTTACTATTGTTTTTTGTTTGAATTAGTTTTCAGAGTGAATTAAATGACTTATTACTGATTTTCAACTTATATGAAATCGACATTTTGTATCAGTTTCTGCCACTCCAATTTGGCGATGTATGCATTTAAGTGTTTAAATTATCCAAAATTATGCTCCTAGTCGTTGATAAAAACTTTAATCGTCTTTGCAATGCTGCACTATTAACATCCAATTATTCTGTTTACATCTCCATAACAACCATAACGTTTAAGTTTTATCTACGTATATAGCCCTGTTCTCAAATTTGAAGTATAAATTTTTCATAAAGGATTTCATAATATACGAAAGTCTCATCCCAGAAAAACATTAAAGAAAAAATCTGCAAATTTAAAAAAGAAAGTAATTAATTAGTTTAGGTATTCCCTGTCTCTACAACGTGCTTTCTCCAACTGAAATGCAATCGTTTATCATATAAATTAAACATTCATCTGGGATATTAATGCGCTGTCAAGTTTAGACCTATTTCTACCTTGTTTAGTATTGACTTTTTCGCTATCATTAGGTACAGTTTGGGTAAATACTTAAACAATCAATTAATAAATTCTGTCTAAATATAATTTTGTTTGATTATATAAGACCAAGTAATTATTACACTCAAAAGAACCTAGATGATTCCATACGTAAAAAATTGTTATAGATGGCGCCGTTCTAGAGGATGTCAGAAATATTTAATATCTTGGCTGTAACGTATGTTACAGTACAAATACCAATGTGGTGCATAAGGCATAAACTGCATGAGTTCAACGATACAACCACATGTGCGGCACCATCACGAAAACTCGAAGATCAGAGAGTACAGAAACACACATAGTTTTAAGAGGTAATGGGACTCCTCACATTACCTGTGGATATCAAAATTGAATTTTAACCCAGTCGTATTTAAGGCAGACATTTGTCAGGCACGTGGCGTTGCGTAATCCTGCCACTCACACAGCTCGTGCGTACCTACCTCATCATCGTGAGATTAAAAATATAGATAAGTCAACCTAATCTTTCGAAACCTGTATGAACTTTTTCATTAAACAATTTGTGATAGTTTATGTTGTGTGACGTACATTTAGCAAATGCTCTTGTTTTCCGTCAAGAATGAGTCAACTACTAAAAATAATGTACATTTCCTGTAGGCCTATGTGTTTGATTCTGTTATATAGAGCTTCAATTATCTTTAGTTACATAAAAAAGGTTTTCACAATAGTTAAATGTACATTACTTGTTTGTGTTCTCTATGCGTGTATGTAACTTTTTGTATACTATTAAGAATTATTACATTATTAAGTTCATAACTTTCAAAAGAAACTTTTCGTTACGAAAATATAATTCTGTTTAGAGGAGATTACTGATATATTTGGCGACAGTGACGCCACTTGTAATATAATCTAGTACTTTGTTGGTCGGGCGAGAAAACAGTAACGATCTTCAAGGGTAAGTTAGCAAGTTCCAGTTATTTGACTAACGGGGAAGGCAATTACGTAAGTGAAGTAGTACAGAACTGCTAACATGAAATATGGCCATGTCCGTGTATGTTAAACATTGACTTTACATACCATATATTATGGTAATTACATTAGACTGTCGTGGCAATTGGAAAGATAAAGAATTTTATGAGTTATTCTTGCCTTCAAATAAACCGGAAATGTTTATTATAGTTAGTTATAGTGAGATAAAGTACCCTTCGTAGGAAACAAACAAGAATAATATGTCTCAATTATTTCTCAGACAACAGTAACCAGTTTACTATGAAATTTACACCTCACTGAATTAATGTCTTGTTCCAATAGCACATACAGTATATGTAATACTAATTATCTATCTGTGTATACAGTTTTTTTCTTTTAACGCCTCATGTTGTAAGCGTCAATTATGTAATGTCAAATATGTAAATCCAGCACAGACAGTATTGTTTATTCGAGCCTTTTATTAAGAAATAAAGCAGAGTAATGACACCACAACTACCATATTTGCCTGAACTCTTTATTCAGATCTGTCATCTACTTTAGAACAAATAAAAATGTCAGCGCAGCACTACTGTAGAATCATGAAACAAAAATCTCTGAACGAACTGAAGACTAGGTTACAGAAGACTATTCTAAATTTTGTTAAGACGGAAAACGGATGTTGCATACAATTGAGTTTACTTCAAAGAGGAAATACACGTATAGGAATATTAAAACATGTTAACTCTTTATCTTGATATAATAATTTTAATTTGTAATAACAGATAAAATTCTTTAGTAAAGTATGAGACGTTACAATATACATATCACAAGACGTATCTGTATATCAGTGGTTGTCTCCACCAACTTCGAAAAAATACATTTAAAATGAGAAATAATTGGGATGTTAACCTTTCTGTTGGACAACCCACTCACAACCAGTTTGAACGACAATGTTTGTGAGGTTGTAAAAACCGACAGACATTATTGAACAAAACAAAGTACATTAGCAAAATACGAAAAAACTCTGATTAAATCAACCCTAATCACTTCGTTGAAAGCAGTTTTAAGAGAGTAAGGAGGATTTTAAGAAATGTACTGTTAAAAAATCTTCTTCTTCTTCTTCTTCTTCTTCTTCTTCTTCTTCTTCTTCTTCTTCTTCTTCTTCGCCAATTAGGAACTAGTCGAATCACCTGTTCCGTTTTCAAAGAAATATATCTACTTCACCAACGGTTCCTATGTCTTCCTATACTTCGTTTTCCAACAGGCTTGTATTGCCAAACTTACTTAGAAACCTGCCATCTGGCATCGTATTCAGATAAGCAATCCATCTCTCTTTGTTCTCTGCAACACACATCTCGGATATTAAAAGCTTCAATTCTTCACGAATGTCTTCATTATAAAGTCTGTCTCTTCTTGTGCAGCCTTTAACACATCGCAAGAATCTCATCTCCGATCTGTATCCTATTCAGATGTCTCCAGAAACACAAACAGATAAATGACAAATGTGTGTATGTAGTTATACTAGTAACCCCTGGGAATAATAAGATTTGAAGTTTCTGTATTTAATTATAATAATCAGAATGATACACGTAATAGCCTAAAACTTTATTTTAAGTCTAAATGGAAAGAAACGTAAACAAGCCAACAACCGCACTCCACCGCCTCGCAAAATTACTCCAGTGAATTTAGAGTGCAACAGCTGAGATTTTTTCATTTTAAAGCCCCTATGCCAAATACGACGAAGCCTGCGTGAATTTCACTGTAGAGCGAGCGATATAACTATGTTACCAGTGTGTCCCAGAATATGTATTTTTGTTGCTCGCCTTCGGATATCATCAACCTCACTGTACAGGGTGCCGATTGTGGGCAGAGTCTTATAGGTTAATAAAAATCTTATTATATTGGATACACGTTATCATGTACAGGTTCAACGGTTAACGGGAGCTCCTTCAAAATTTGCCGCCAAATCTCTATATCATATTGTAGATTGGCAGATTGTTCTGTACTGCAACAGACTCTCGAGTCAGTCAGTTTTTTAAAGCTGTTTTTATTTTTTTTTCGCTTTTCCCAATATAGTGCTTCGTAAGCTAGTCGCTTGTCCACGTCAAGAGAGAGTGCGGTATTTGAACTGATTGCGGCATGAGTATGTTGTAAAGTTTAACTAAACATTATAAGTAACCGCAGGTTTTGCAATATCACATACCCAGAGCTGGAAGCGTGGCATTTAATTACTTCTCTATCTATTCTCATAAAGTTTAATTTTAAGATGCCCAAATTAAAATTAAAAATGATATTTATTAAAACAATATTGTTGTCAGTACAAAGAATCGTCAATACACAGAAACATAGAGTAGTAAAATAATATTGTCAACAATAAGTGCATGAGCTAATAATGTTGAAGACTGATAAAGAAACGGATTACATTAATTCAATTCCTTTGTCTAGGATTTTAGTGAATTTTTTGTCCAATATAGAAACAGTGATGGGATAGTTTGTAGACACTGAGTGAATTATTTTCATGCGATTAGCGATAGAGCAGATATTTACAGTTAAGAAAAATCTGGCAGTTTAGGTCCTCAAGAAATAAATGAATTACTATATATTCTTGGTGTCATTTTAAAACAGAACTATTTTTCATTCGATAATCGATTTTTTATTCAAGAAGAGGGACTCGCTATGGGTTCACCTTTATCTGGACTCTTGTCTGATATATACCTTAATCATTTTGAAAATACATATTTGCTTTCGGTAACCAATAAATTCAATAACCAGATTATTTTTTACAGACGATATGTTACCCTTGTTATTTTCATTGGGACAATGAGACAAAGAGATAATCTAAAGCCTTTTATGAATAGTATCAATAGAAAACTACAATTAACAGCAAAAGTAGAAACAAATAATGAAATAAATTTCTTAGATTTAACTTTAATAAAACATAACAATAGATTTCGTTACAAGATATACAGAAAACCTACAGCAACTGATTCCGTTATACACGCCAAATCTTATCACCCGCATACTAAAAAAATGGCCGCTTTCAATAGCCTCTTACACCGGTTGACAAGTATACCTCTTGAGCACGATGTTTATATAGATGAATTAAATACAATTAAATATATAGCGGAAGTGAATGGGTACCGAAGCTCAATGGTCGAACGGTTATTACGTAAACATAAAAAGAAGAACGTCATCAGTACACGTAACAAAAATAATAAAGTTAAGTTTATTTCAACTGAGTACACCAATAATATATCTATGGTTGTAAAAAACGAATTTCGGAAACATAACATCCTAGTATCGTTCCGTACCACAAATAATGTTCAAAAATTATTACGGCCTAAAACACAACAGTTCAAAGAAAAAAGGACAGGTGTTTACAAAATGGTTTGTAATGATTGCGATATGGTGTATATCGGTCAGACAGGCAGGGCATTTAAACAGAGGTTTAAAGAACATCTACCTAAAAATAACTTAAAAGCCTGTAAATCAAAATATGCCGAACACTTAATGGTGCATAACCATAATTATACTGACTTTGACAACAACTGCAAGCCATTATATCTCTGCAATAAGGGACGATACATGAACGCAGCCGAAGAATTTGAAATATACCGGGCGTTTAAGTGCAATCCCAGTAACATGCTAAATGACCAGCTGAATTTTAAATCACATCAGCTATACGATATGGTTGTGGACAAATTCATATTAAGCAGGAATAGACAGCAATCGATGGTGGGGCGTTGTGACGAGTCCGTAAAGGAGTTGCAGGCAGTGCGTCGCGAGCCGGCAAAGGGTGCGCACCCAGACATCGGTTAACTTGTGTAGTGTGTTTTATTTTAATGTGTAGTAGTTTAGTTTTAATGTGTCAACGACGTCCACACGGGACTGAAATCTGAAGATGAGGCCTTGAGCCTCGAAACGCGTTATTTAATTAAATATAATAAGAAGTCACACGACGGATGAAAAAAAGGTAAATTAATTTTAATCTGTAAGTAAAATTTGTTTTCAACGGTTAGTTACTAAATGGAAGTTACCGGATGTGTATAATTTATAGGCAGAAAGCGAAAGGTAATGAAACAAACAGGGCGTAAGGAACAGAGAGCGAAAAAGGAAAAGAGAAGGAAGGGTAACAGAAATCAATTCAAAGAGATAATAAAAGCGAACAATCAAGAATAAAGTACAGAAATCATAACATGAAAATTAGTAAACGTAAAAGAGAGGCAGACAGATAAACGTTCATTTTTAGTCAGTTTATAATGTAAGCAAAACGCATATCTGTACAAACAGTAAATTACAAATTTTAGATTAAAGTAAGTAAATAGAAACATAACTTAATTCGTTATATTTACAAATGCTCTCATGTTAAGTAGGTTAACATATAAAAATCCTGTTGGATAAATGGGAGATGTAATCGAGGCTTACGTATTGTGTATTGGGTTTGCAAAGACTGCACATGGTAGGTGACGCTAACTAGCACGCCGGAAGCCTGGAAAGCATTGTTAACACACACTACATATAGACTAAACAACGCTGAACTAGAAACAGACTAGAGTTTGAATCGTAAAACTAGTTTTCTGATAAGAAACTAGTTTTCAACCTTAACCTATTTTTAGCATTGCTTTAGAACTACATTCCGTGAAAAGTTGCTACTATAAACTTATTACTTTCTCACCTTTGTTATTACGCATATTAACGTTCTGAGTAACGATTGAAAAGAGAGTTGTTTTATTTGGGTTACGTGTCACCTGTCATACTTGTAGTACAATACAAAAGTTCTACTGGAAAACAAAACATTCAAGTTCAAATACTTTATTTCAAAATGTCTGTACAATAATTTCTGTGAGTATGAGGGAGACATACTTGAGGAAAACGTAGATACCTTTACAGGACCGCGGGGAACAACACACGGGTCACATTAAAAAGAGGAAAAATGTGATATCGGAGATAGAGGACAACGAATAAAAAACAGGCATTTGAACGAATGTAAATTTGGTATTTGACGAATGTAAAAATGCCGAGTAATAAACGTAATTTGTTGGCTCGGGAATGAAATGAAACCTATGTTATACTTCCAAATGAGAAGCGCAACCTTCCACGTATGTCGTTGTTAACAATTAACTGACAAACACCTCTCATGTTAGTAAAAACATTGTGTATGGCTTGCCATAGGCGGGACCTGTACTTCCCCTCGGACAGATAAAAACAGGAGGTTAACTGGCGGTTCCATAGTTTAGTGCTCAGTTTTTCCTTAATCTCGATCCTGAATTGTCTTTAAAGCACTATGTTTGGTAAGCCTGATAGTTTATACTGATACTTCTCCGTGAGTGTTTTAACATAGAAGATATCGATAGTATAATTAGGTCAGTAAATGAGTAAAAATTGCTTTCCTTTAATACAAAGTCAGCAATGGAGAGATTCCTAAACTGATAACACGAGCAACTATAATAGGCCTAATTCAAATAACGTTTCTCCCACGCACTAATAAACAACCTTTTTCAATTTTACAGTTCATGCCGAAGAATAATTCCAAGCGAATATAGTGTTGTAGGCCTGTTCTTTTATCTATTATGTACTCACAAAGAATTACGTATCGGTGCATTTCCTGATAAACACTGGAACATTTCAACGTCTGGGATCAGATGGAAGTTTACGTCCACTATATTAGAAATCAGTTAGATAGCACATTTATGAGTCTTGAATTTTGCTCTTTTAATTCTTACTTTAAATTCGTAGGAAGAACTAACTGTAATCTTATTCTTAACTAGACGCTCTTTAGTACGTGCACATATTAACAATCGATATTGTAGTTATGTATAGTATAAATACTTAGTACTGGTGTCGTTGATTTTCTCTTAAACTTTCGTACAACAGAGGTATTGATTATAACACGTATTTTGCATAATCAAGTTAATAATGTAGGAATGGTGAAGGGGAAAGAGGCACAAAGACGAAGGGAATAAAAAAAATACAGGTAAGAGATCTGAAACTTGTCCGATTTTTTCGGCTTATCCAAAGAGGTAGGTAAGTACTACATTCAGGTTGACATACTTACGTTTACTAAGTGCTTGCTTTGCACTCAGTTTTGATTAAGCAAATTGTACAGACGATGCAGCAGGTTTATTACCGATGAAGTGAAGATATTTATTATCGTCAAGGTGCGCCAAGTCTGCAATAAAATTATACGATCCTTAAACAGAATTGCTACCTGGTTTATTACCGCTTGGCAATAAGACGGGTGTGTAGGTCTACAAAGTGGGATACAGTTTTTCACCGTTAGTGGTTCATAAAAAAACACGAATGATAAAAAAAGAGTAACAGAAATTAATTGATTATTAATTTTTCCATAATTTATTAACTTTGTATAATGATAAACCTGACGTATAAAAACATATTTATGACCATCAGAAACATTAACGTAAATAGAATATATTATCAGAATGTAAAATATAAAACTGCAGAAGTAGTGATAAAAATTGATTTTAAATTGTCTCCCTTTTCATTTGCCATCATGTACTTATTACATTGTGAGTATTAACATTTTTAAATCATAACAATAAAAACTATTAACTTGACAATAAACTTAGCAACTGTTGTAATAATAACAACATAATAATAATATCTTTGAAATTAAATTCTTAAAAATGTTTCTTGCCTTTCAACTCGTGACTCGTAACTTAGATTCCCCTAAAGAGTTTGTCATATTCTCTTAGAGTCTTGTCCCACATTTATGGATTTTAGATTTGAAATATTTTTAAGAATAGTGCTTAGTCGTGAAACTGCAAGATGACAACATTTATTTACAATTTTATAATGTGTAGTAGGTTATAGATGTCAATATTGTCTTACTGTAACCCCTCTTTCCTTTCATGTCTTTTATGAGTATAAAACAACTTATTTCATTTTAATATTTTTTTTTTGAAAGAGAAGCCACAAGTCAATTAGGACTAGGCTGGAGCCTAGAGAAGCAAAAATTGTGCCGGGTCCAGTATGACGGGACTTGCAATGAAACTCAGCTGTAATGTAACAATAACAAGTTTATTGTATGCCTAGAATTCATACATGCAGGCCAACTCTATGACATAATTATCCCCCCCATGAATCATAAATATCACGAATAATTTAATCCCACCTTTAACAGTATTAAAGAAAAACAACATGTGTATAGCATAACAAGTGTGTATAAATTCAGTAAATATATGTATATATAAATATAAAGTTCTCCCCCATCTTGTGGCTCGCTAGACACGGACAAACATAACACACAGAAACATAAGGCACACAAACTCACAATTACATCAATTCTAACACGAATGCCCCTGGAATGCACCCGCCTAGCAGGCAGTGTGGCTACAATACTCATAACCCAGCAGTGGTAAAATATTCGCCCATCAACAACCCGTTTTTGTAGACTTACATAAAGCCAGAACCCCAGAAAGGATGATAAAAACTCATAACGCATAAATAAACCCGGACCGCCCATTTGTATAGCGTTCCACTGATCAATGACCCATCATGAGCGTATGAACCTTAATTTCCTTTCACAGCATTAAATAAAAATTTACAGAACTACATCACCTGATTTCAAACAGTTGTTATACAATTCTAAACGGTTACTTTACTTCACAAATTGCGAAGGACTTAAAATCAATATGTCCTTTCACAATCAGAATTATTCACTCGAGGCTTTACAATTTCAGAAAAATTTAGACAATGTATGTTTTACAAAAAAATGAGTATATGTTTTATAGTTAAAGAAAATTAAACAGCTGATACTACAAGTGAAAGTTAATCAATATGTGTTTTGCCAATTAAGAAAGACAATCAGTATAGCCCTTTTGTAAGGAGCAAAATCAACTAATATATGTCCAGAAGAAAAAAAAATTATTTTCTATTAACCCCGAATGGCTATATAAATATAATTAAAATAAAAAAAATACAATAAGGCGGTTGTGCCCTCGTAGCTGTGGCAGCGCGCCAGCATGCGGTTGACAAAGTTTGACAGGCCTCCAACCTGCCTGAGGTTGCACCAACATGTGTCAGAGAAAAACTTAGTCCCCTTTTAAACCCCAGAAAACGGCCCAAAAAAAAACACAGGAAACCCCCAGCCCTTATATGTTAAACCCATAGTGAAGTTAATATTTATTCATTCCTGTTCCAGCCGGAACAGATTCCATAACATATTCTATACTTTTTGTAAAGAGTCAAGTAATAATGCAATACAAACGGTAAAATGTGCAAGTGTAAAAATATCTCTGGCACGCTCCCCCAGTGCAGCACACAATTACAAGCAAAGCACTTAGTGTTAGGTAATTCCGTTATAAAAAAGTGTACCTGAATTTAACTTATAATGTTCAGAGTCATGATCAGCTGCTCTCCTTTCTAGCAGACAGTCTGGACACGTGGTCACATGGCTTCAAAGATATTTAATGTAAAAAGGCGCACTGCCGGCCCGTCCCCAAAAAGGAAAATAAAAGTGTGAATATCACCTTAGTACTGCTGCATAAGTGCTACATCTTGAACCGGTCACCAGCCTCCCTCTTCGGACAGGATCTTGTTTAATGGTCCATGACTGACGCAGGTGTACGGCGATCAGCAAGGCCAAATCTCCGGCTTAATTCAAGAACCCTGTTAATTCATATAAATTAGAGAAATGTTCCCCAAAAATATACACCCGAGTTCAGGTAATTAACTTCAGAACGGGCCTCCAACTAACTCTCAATAAAAGCACAATTTTCATTAATAAAGTTTTTCCAACCAGCTTAAAGGGTAGAAAATCAGCCATGGAATAAGTAAATTTGAATAATGAACAGACTTTATTAAACGTGGCGTAATATAAAAGTCATCAGCTCACTGGCCACATGCCTCGACAGAACTTTGCAGGTTAAACAGCCACGTGGTGAGTGATAATCATTATTTGACCAAAAATTCAACTGCAAGGCACTCACAGCATTAAGAATGTTTTAACATTAATAAAATTTCATCTAAGGAAGTTCAAACAAAGAAACTCTCTACTGTACAGTTAATTAAATAGCTCCCCGACAGTCTGCTGCATGAATGGACATAGTTGACTAACTGACTACGCACTAACATTTAGCCCTTAATTTTTAATGTTGTACACCTCTATCATGACAATGACAATTGCAATCCCTCTCACACTATTCTAGTAATAATAAACGAAACATGAGCTATATGCTGAACATTAAGTAATTTACTGAACAATGAGTTTTCTCTTAATATAAAACTTGTCGGGTCGCACACACCTAATTACGTATTTTATACGGTTGCATACACCTTGTTATTAATTATCCATATATATAATTACTTATAAAGACATAAGATAATGCACTTCTTACCGGGAGTCGTTTATGCTTCAGCAAGCCATGAAGATGCAGATAACTACGCCGTAATTGTTCGAAGAGGAAGACTGACCGTTGTATCTCGCAGCGGGGCAGTGAATCGTCTGCCGTTAGCAGCAGAGCAAAATGCTCCCCTTTCTATAAGTTGCGCGCGCAACCGTAACCGAGCCGAACAAAGGTCGCTTCAGTCGACCCCTGCATTCACTTTATTTGACAATTAAAAAAAACTTTTCTAAAACCTTCGACAGCCGGATTTACACCGGCACACCCCCACCCCGAAAGGGCAACCCGGTTGCCCCACTCTGAAACTCTGGAGAGTACCCTGCAGTGTACCCCCTTCTTAAATATTCCGGTGGACATCGTGGGTAAGGTGGCTCGGCGGCACTTGCTCTCGGGAAAACCACCATCCCCATGCGACCCTCTCCGCCACGCCAGTCCCACGGGACCGCCCCAACACGTCACCCTCTCCGGTGACCATCACCTACTACCACCGGTCCCACTCACATACTTGTCCTAAGACCCAACAAGGTATCTTACACTTTGATATGTGAGCGACCGTACTACTCCTCGTCCTTCACTTGGACCGACCAGCGACATGCACCCACAAGGCATCTCTAACCTTGCCATATGGCTGGCCCACTTCCCTACACAAGGGCGGACGGCCCCGCTTAGCCAGACAGAGAGGACCGCACCAAGGGCACACGAACATCAATCCCATCACTTACTCATTCAAATACACCATAACTAGAGGGGGTTTACTTTTCTACAGCACCTACTACACAACTTTCTCAACAAAAGAACACCAGGAAAACAACCGGAGAATGCGGCATGGCTCGGACCCTATAATGAACAACATCAACATCAACAACTATTAACAACCAACAACAGCACACCATCACTCCATCTAACTTTTAAAACAGGGGAAACTGACGATCTCAAAGACCACGACCATCTCGAGGACCACAATCTACTTACTTCCGGCAAGTCTCTCTACTTCCTTATCGATAGTTTTTTCTTTTTTTTTTCTAGTGGGAGGGGTAGGACTATCGGGAAGATGAAACGGGGCAAGGATCATTAAAAGGTCAATAGCCAGGACTAAGGGTAAGGACCTGGTTCCCTCGGAAAATAAGGATGAATGGAGGAAACCAAGGCTCGCGTGGGCAGGGGCGCAACCCTGAAATAGTTGAACACCACTGGGAGTGTGGGGAACATCTACCCGCTACCCGTTAACCTCTTCTTCTTACCTTTCTATGACGGGCTTTGGGTACCCGTTCCTTTCGAACACCACTCTCTAAGAAATTATTTCGTGTTGAGCTGCACTGACTGGTTTCCTCTGAATCAGAATCAAGGCAACTTACCTCACTACTTTCACTCCGCTTTGGATTATGCTCGTTGTCTAACACCTCTGCTACAATTTCTTCCTTTTCTACAATTTCCCCTTCTTCGTCCACATAATCCAGACCAACCTCCTGACACTGCACCTCCTCATCATCTTCCCGTTGCTCCTCTGATCCATCTTCAACCGCATCTTCCCGCAGCTCCTCACCAATTTCTTCATGACACTCATCGCCAGCCGCTTCACAAACTTCTTCACTAACCTCTTCCCTGATCTCGTTTTCCCCAACACATTTATCATCAACATCATCGCCATCACTTCCACTACCACCATCTGAACACTGCACATCCTCGTCCTCCTCTAGTTGCTCACCTGGTCCACCTGAAACTTCCTCCCGTTCCTCGGAATCCTCAACACTACTTACAGAAGGCGTCTGCACATCTTCACACACTACATCATTCTCACTCACACACTCTACAACGTTGCCACCAAATTTCTCTCCAACTTCCACCGCATCTACTTCTACCACACTTGCGGCATGAACATCCCCTTGTCCATCCACAACCTCAGAAACACTCGCAGGCCGGACATCCCTGTGTCCATCTACAACTTCAGACTCTACAGTCTCCCTAACACCTACAACTATATTCACCTGCGCAGCATCTGCAGACCGCTCTTCTGACTCTTGCTTCGATTCCACTCCTTGACCACTCTCAGCAACTACAACGTCCTCAACATCTTCCGCCCTGGAATCCAGCTGTCCAGGTTCATGTGCAATGACTAAATTAATTTCTACTGGCGATGGTAAAGCTACACCATCCAATGACTTCTCATATCCCTGTGTAGGCAATGACGATATTACCGGATCTGGATCCGTCACGAACCGAGAGGTAAATACCGGAACAAATTCTGCGGCCTCTGGATTCAACCATGACGTCCTCTTTGAGTCCTGCAACTCCGTCTTAACTGACGTGTCCTTGTCGTCTTGGATTGATCCCACGAAGCAGTTCCGCTCTTCTACTTCTGCTTCCCCTTCTTCATTCACCACTCTATTAGGCACTTGTACTTCCTCTGGAACTTTTAAACTCTCACTTTTCTGCAAATAAGAATAACGCCTAACTACAGGCTCCCTACTTGCCGATGGTTGTTCCCTAACATAATTTCTTTTTCCCCTGTTAATTTCATGTTTCTTTGTTTTCTGTGCTGTAGCTGTTATTACCGTCTTCACACTTGCCACCCCCTTGTAGCCTCCACCACTTCCGGAATATTCTGGCTTTCTAAGCGTCTCTTGGGTTCTCCTCCAACCACCAAGTTTGTCCCTTTTGGCTCTTCCTGATGAACCCCTGGAGTATTGGACATCGGTAGCCTCTTTTCCCCGGGACTCGTCAAACCCCTTTACCGTTCCTGAAAGCACACACAGTCGCTCAAGGTCCGCAAAACAACGTGGACGGTCCGCGAATGCCAAACGAGATCTCTCCTGGGGAGTCAGTCCTTCTAGAATCGCTTGTATAATTTCCGTCTCTGGCAACCCTAATCTTAACACCCGGCCAGCTTTCCGTATATCGCGCACGAAGTCTCCTAACGCCTCTCCGTTGGCCTGTGGGCGATAGAATTTTTCCAACTCAAGGTGGGCACGTCGTCGAATGGGTAGGAAGAAGTTCAACACCTGCCCATGGAAAGCATCAACACTGTCACCCCGACGCAGGGCCTTGGTGACCAGATCAGCCAACGTACTCCGGCAATACAGATATATAAGAGACAAGACCTCCCCATCGGACACCCCCGGGAAATCTGCCACCTGCAGGACCAGGTCCAAGAAAACCAGCAGCTGGTCGTCATCAAATCCATTCACCACCGGAAATTTCTGGAGAACGCCTGTAAGAGGGTGGGGCAATTTCTCGTAGCATATCCCCGCCAGAATTGCACAATTCAAAACAAACAATCATAAAACAAATCCCCACTAAACACCTAACACAAACATAACCTACAAAACATATTCACAAACATTTAGGAAAAACCCAAGTACTGTACTTCCTTTGAGTGGACCCCCGAGTTCTCTAGCGCTGCGGAGACCTGGCCTACTCTGAACCATACACATCCACGACAGAAGGAGACAAGTGACAAGCAACCATGCTAAACACACATAACATCAAACAACAATTCGACACACACGCCGTACCAACACATAACTCACAACAACCAACTAACAATTGAAAGTCATAATCCGGGAATTAATACCTCAACCTCAACCGGACACAAGTCAGTGCCGGTACCGATTTCCGATCGGGCCATACCGCATCCCGCCAATATAACACGCTAAACTCCGACCCCGAATCAACCTTGCATTATCCAGGCCACACATGAGACTCCCCGGCCGTACAACCATTACATTTTTCAAACACAAATAACCGCCTCAGTGGTGCGACCCGACTCACAAGTTATAGTACCTACAACTAGCCTACACTTGTATATACCAAAAATTATGTCACAACAATGGCATTAATATTTCCGAGTTTGCAAGCCCCGTCACACACCAGGACCCAAAGGTTCAAGCCTAGAATGAACCACGCTCACTGCTACCATTTTTGGTAGCAGACTTTATGAACCACGCTCTGCTACCATTTGTAACCCCTCTTTCCTTTCATGTCTTTTATGAGTATAAAACAACTTATTTCATTTTAATATTTTTTTTTGAAAGAGAAGCCACAAGTCAATTAGGACTAGGCTGGAGCCTAGAGAAGCAAAAATTGTGCCGGGTCCAGTATGACGGGACTTGCAATGAAACTCAGCTGTAATGTAACAATAACAAGTTTATTGTATGCCTAGAATTCATACATGCAGGCCAACTCTATGACATAATTATCCCCCCCATGAATCATAAATATCACGAATAATTTAATCCCACCTTTAACAGTTTTAAAGAAAAACAACATGTGTATAGCATAACAAGTGTGTATAAATTCAGTAAATATATGTATATATAAATATAAAGTTCTCCCCCATCTTGTGGCTCGCTAGACACGGACAAACATAACACACACAGAAACATAAGGCACACAAACTCACAATTACATCAATTCTAACACGAATGCCCCTGGAATGCACCCGCCTAGCAGGCAGTGTGGCTACAATACTCATAACCCAGCAGTGGTAAAATATTCGCCCATCAACAACCCGTTTTTGTAGACTTACATAAAGCCAGAACCCCAGAAAGGATGATAAAAACTCATAACGCATAAATAAACCCGGACCGCCCATTTGTATAGCGTTCCACTGATCAATGACCCATCATGAGCGTATGAACCTTAAGTTCCTTTCACAGCATTAAATAAAAATTTACAGAACTACATCACCTGATTTCAAACAGTTGTTATACAATTCTAAACGGTTACTTTACTTCACAAATTCCGAAGGACTTAAAATCAATATGTCCTTTCACAATCAGAATTATTCACTCGAGGCTTTACAATTTCAGAAAAATTTAGACAATGTATGTTTTACAAAAAAATGAGTATATGTTTTATAGTTAAAGAAAATTAAACAGCTGATACTACAAGTGAAAGTTAATCAATATGTGTTTTGCCAATTAAGAAAGACAATCAGTATAGCCCTTTTGTAAGGAGCAAAATCAACTAATATATGTCCAGAAGAAAAAAAAATTATTTTCTATTAACCCCGAATGGCTATATAAATATAATTAAAATAAAAAAAATACAATAAGGCGGTTGTGCCCTCGTAGCTGTGGCAGCGCCCCAGCATGCGGTTGACAAAGTTTGACAGGCCTCCAACCTGCCTGAGGTTGCACCAACATGTGTCAGAGAAAAACTTAGTCCCCTTTTAAACCCCAGAAAACGGCCCAAAAAAAAACACAGGAAACCCCCAGCCCTTATATGTTAAACCCATAGTGAAGTTAATATTTATTCATTCCTGTTCCAGCCGGAACAGATTCCATAACATATTCTATACTTTTTGTAAAGAGTCAAGTAATAATGCAATACAAACGGTAAAATGTGCAAGTGTAAAAATATCTCTGGCACGCTCCCCCAGTGCAGCACACAATTACAAGCAAAGCACTTAGTGTTAGGTAATTCCGTTATAAAAAAGTGTACCTGAATTTAACTTATAATGTTCAGAGTCATGATCAGCTGCTCTCCTTTCTAGCAGACAGTCTGGACACGTGGTCACATGGCTTCAAAGATATTTAATGTAAAAAGGCGCACTGCCGGCCCGGCCGCAAAAAGGAAAATAAAAGTGTGAATATCACCTTAGTACTGCTGCATAAGTGCTACATCTTGAACCGGTCACCAGCCTCCCTCTTCGGACAGGATCTTGTTTAATGGTCCATGACTGATGCAGGTGTACGGCGATCAGCAAGGCCAAATCTCCGGCTTAATTCAAGAACCCTGTTAATTCATATAAATTAGAGAAATGTTCCCCAAAAATATACACCCGAGTTCAGGTAAATTAACCTCAGAACGGGCCTCCAACTAACTCTCAATAAAAGCACAATTTTCATTAATAAAGTTTTTCCAACCAGCTTAAAGGGTAGAAAATCAGCCATGGAATAAGTAAATTTGAATAATGAACAGACTTTATTAAACGTGGCGTAATATAAAAGTCATCAGCTCACTGGCCACATGCCTCGACAGAACTTTGCAGGTTAAACAGCCACGTGGTGAGTGATAATCATTATTTGACCAAAAATTCAACTGCAAGGCACTCACAGCATTAAGAATGTTTTAACATTAATAAAATTTCATCTAAGGAAGTTCAAACAAAGAAACTCTCTACTGTACAGTTAATTAAATAGCTCCCCGACAGTCTGCTGCATGAATGGACATAGTTGACTAACTGACTACGCACTAACATTTAGCCCTTAATTTTTAATGTTGTACACCTCTATCATGACAATGACAATTGCAATCCCTCTCACACTATTCTAGTGATAATAAACGAAACATGAGCTATATGCTGAACATTAAGTAATTTACTGAACAATGAGTTTTCTCTTAATATAAAACTTGTCGGGTCGCACACACCTAATTACGTATTTTATACGGTTGCATACACCTTGTTATTAATTATCCATATATATAATTACTTATAAAGACATAAGATAATGCACTTCTTACCGGGAGTCGTTTATGCTTCAGCAAGCCATGAAGATGCAGATAACTACGCCGTAATTGTTCGAAGAGGAAGACGGACCGTTGTATCTCGCAGCGGGGCAGTGAATCGTCTGCCGTTAGCAGCAGAGCAAAATGCTCCCCTTTCTATAAGTTGCGCGCGCAACCGTAACCGAGCCGAACAAAGGTCGCTTCAGTCGACCCCTGCATTCACTTTATTTGACAATTAAAAAAAACTTTTCTAAAACCTTCGACAGCCGGATTTACACCGGCACACCCCCACCCCGAAAGGGCAACCCGGTTGCCCCACTCTGAAACTCTGGAGAGTACCCTGCAGTGTACCCCCTTCTTAAATACTCCGGTGGACATCGTGGGTAAGGTGGATCGGCGGCACTTGCTCTCGGGAAAACCACCATCCCCATGCGACCCTCTCCGCCACGCCAGTCCCACGGGACCGCCCCAACACGTCACCCTCTCCGGTGACCATCACCTACTACCACCGGTCCCACTCACATACTTGTCCTAAGACCCAACAAGGTATCTTACACTTTGATATGTGAGCGACCGTACTACTCCTCGTCCTTCACTTGGACCGACCAGCGACATGCACCCACAAGGCATCTCTAACCTTGCCATATGGCTGGCCCACTTCCCTACACAAGGGCGGACGGCCCCGCTTAGCCAGACAGAGAGGACCGCACCAAGGGCACACGAACATCAATCCCATCACTTACTCATTCAAATACACCATAACTAGAGGGGGTTTACTTTTCTACAGCACCTACTACACAACTTTCTCAACAAAAGAACACCAGGAAAACAACCGGAGAATGCGGCATGGCTCGGACCCTATAATGAACAACATCAACATCAACAACTATTAACAACCAACAACAGCACACCATCACTCCATCTAACTTTTAAAACAGGGGAAACTGACGATCTCAAAGACCACGACCATCTCGAGGACCACAATCTACTTACTTCCGGCAAGTCTCTCTACTTCCTTATCGATAGTTTTTTCCTTTTTTTTTCTAGTGGGAGGGGTAGGACTATCGGGAAGATGAAACGGGGCAAGGATCATTAAAGGGTCAATAGCCAGGACTAAGGGTAAGGACCTGGTTCCCTCCGAAAATAAGGATGAATGGAGGAAACCAAGGCTCGCGTGGGCAGGGGCGCAACCCTGAAATAGATGAACACCACTGGGAGTGTGGGGAACATCTACCCGCTACCCGTTAACCTCTTCTTCTTACCTTTCTATGACGGGCTTTGGGTACCCGTTCCTTTCGAACACCACTCTCTAAGAAATTATTTCGTGTTGAGCTGCACTGACTGGTTTCCTCTGAATCAGAATCAAGGCAACTTACCTCACTACTTTCACTCCGCTTTGGATTATGCTCGTTGTCTAACACCTCTGCTACAATTTCTTCCTTTTCTACAATTTCCCCTTCTTCGTCCACATAATCCAGACCAACCTCCTGACACTGCACCTCCTCATCATCTTCCCGTTGCTCCTCTGATCCATCTTCAACCGCATCTTCCCGCAGCTCCTCACCAATTTCTTCATGACACTCATCGCCAGCCGCTTCACAAACTTCTTCACTAACCTCTTCCCTGATCTCGTTTTCCCCAACACATTTATCATCAACATCATCGCCATCACTTCCACTACCACCATCTGAACACTGCACATCCTCGTCCTCCTCTAGTTGCTCACCTGGTCCACCTGAAACTTCCTCCCGTTCCTCGGAATCCTCAACACTACTTACAGAAGGCGTCTGCACATCTTCACACACTACATCATTCTCACTCACACACTCTACAACGTTGCCACCAAATTTCTCTTCAACTTCCACCGCATCTACTTCTACCACACTTGCGGCATGAACATCCCCTTGTCCATCCACAACCTCAGAAACACTCGCAGGCCGGACATCCCTGTGTCCATCTGCAACTTCAGACTCTACAGTCTCCCTAACACCTACAACTATATTCACCTTCGCAGCATCTGCAGACCGCTCTTCTGACTCTTGCTTCGATTCCACTCCTTGACCACTCTCAGCAACTACAACGTCCTCAACATCTTCCGCCCTGGAATCCAGCTGTCCAGGTTCATGTGCAATGACTAAATTAATTTCTACTGGCGATGGTAAAGCTACACCATCCAATGACTTCTCATATCCCTGTGTAGGCAATGACGATATTACCGGATCTGGATCCGTCACGAACCGAGAGGTAAATACCGGAACAAATTCTGCGGCCTCTGGATTCAACCATGACGTCCTCTTTGAGTCCTGCAACTCCGTCTTAACTGACGTGTCCTTTTCGTCTTGGATTGATCCCACGAAGCAGTTCCGCTCTTCTACTTCTGCTTCCCCTTCTTCATTCACCACTCTATTAGGCACTTGTACTTCCTCTGGAACTTTTAAACTCTCACTTTTCTGCAAATAAGAATAACGCCTAACTACAGGCTCCCTACTTGCCGATGGTTGTTCCCTAACATAATTTCTTTTTCCCCTGTTAATTTCATGTTTCTTTGTTTTCTGTGCTGTAGCTGTTATTACCGTCTTCACACTTGCCACCCCCTTGTAGCCTCCACCACTTCCGGAATATTCTGGCTTTCTAAGCGTCTCTTGGGTTCTCCTCCAACCACCAAGTTTGTCCCTTTTGGCTCTTCCTGATGAACCGCTGGAGTATTGGACATCGGTAGCCTCTTTTCCCCGGGACTCGTCAAACCCCTTTACCGTTCCTGAAAGCACACACAGTCGCTCAAGGTCCGCAAAACAACGTGGACGGTCCGCGAATGCCAAACGAGATCTCTCCTGGGGAGTCAGTCCTTCTAGAATCGCTTGTATAATTTCCGTCTCTGGCAACCCTAATCTTAACACCCGGCCAGCTTTCCGTATATCGCGCACGAAGTCTCCTAACGCCTCTCCGTTGGCCTGTGGGCGATAGAATTTTTCCAACTCAAGGTGGGCACGTCGTCGAATGGGTAGGAAGAAGTTCAACACCTGCCCATGGAAAGCATCAACACTGTCACCCCGACGCAGGGCCTTGGTGACCAGATCAGCCAACGTACTCCGGCAATACGGATATATAAGAGACAAGACCTCCCCATCGGACACCCCCGGGAAATCTGCCACCTGCAGGACCAGGTCCAAGAAAACCAGCAGCTGGTCGTCATCAAATCCATTCACCACCGGAAATTTCTGGAGAACGCCTGTAAGAGGGTGGGGCAATTTCTCGTAGCATATCCCCGCCAGAATTGCACAATTCAAAACAAACAATCATAAAACAAATCCCCACTAAACACCTAACACAAACATAACCTACAAAACATATTCACAAACATTTAGGAAAAACCCAAGTACTGTACTTCCTTTGAGTGGACCCCCGAGTTCTCTAGCGCTGCGGAGACCTGGCCTACTCTGAACCATACACATCCACGACAGAAGGAGGCAAGTGACAAGCAACCATGCTAAACACACATAACATCAAACAACAATTCGACACACACGCCGTACCAACACATAACTCACAACAACCAACTAACAATTGAAAGTCATAATCCGGGAATTAATACCTCAACCTCAACCGGACACAAGTCAGTGCCGGTACCGATTTCCGATCGGGCCATACCGCATCCCGCCAATATAACACGCTAAACTCCGACCCCGAATCAACCTTGCATTATCCAGGCCACACATGAGACTCCCCGGCCGTACAACCATTACATTTTTCAAACACAAATAACCGCCTCAGTGGTGCGACCCGACTCACAAGTTATAGTACCTACAACTAGCCTACACTTGTATATACCAAAAATTATGTCACAACAATGGCATTAATATTTCCGAGTTTGCAAGCCCCGTCACACACCAGGACCCAAAGGTTCAAGCCTAGAATGAACCACGCTCACTGCTACCATTTTTGGTAGCAGACTTTATGAACCACGCTCTGCTACCATTTGTAACCCCTCTTTCCTTTCATGTCTTTTATGAGTATAAAACAACTTATTTCATTTTAATATTTTTTTTTGAAAGAGAAGCCACAAGTCAATTAGGACTAGGCTGGAGCCTAGAGAAGCAAAAATTGTGCCGGGTCCAGTATGACGGGACTTGCAATGAAACTCAGCTGTAATGTAACAATAACAAGTTTATTGTATGCCTAGAATTCATACATGCAGGCCAACTCTATGACATAATTATCCCCCCCATGAATCATAAATATCACGAATAATTTAATCCCACCTTTAACAGTTTTAAAGAAAAACAACATGTGTATAGCATAACAAGTGTGTATAAATTCAGTAAATATATGTATATATAAATATAAAGTTCTCCCCCATCTTGTGGCTCGCTAGACACGGATAAACATAACACACACAGAAACATAAGGCACACAAACTCACAATTACATCAATTCTAACACGAATGCCCCTGGAATGCACCCGCCTAGCAGGCAGTGTGGCTACAATACTCATAACCCAGCAGTGGTAAAATATTCGCCCATCAACAACCCGTTTTTGTAGACTTACATAAAGCCAGAACCCCAGAAAGGATGATAAAAACTCATAACTCATAAATAAACCCGGACCGCCCATTTGTATAGCGTTCCACTGATCAATGACCCATCATGAGCGTATGAACCTTAAGTTCCTTTCACAGCATTAAATAAAAATTTACAGAACTACATCACCTGATTTCAAACAGTTGTTATACAATTCTAAACGGTTACTTTACTTCACAAATTCCGAAGGACTTAAAATCAATATGTCCTTTCACAATCAGAATTATTCACTCGAGGCTTTACAATTTCAGAAAAATTTAGACAATGTATGTTTTACAAAAAAATGAGTATATGTTTTATAGTTAAAGAAAATTAAACAGCTGATACTACAAGTGAAAGTTAATCAATATGTGTTTTGCCAATTAAGAAAGACAATCAGTATAGCCCTTTTGTAAGGAGCAAAATCAACTAATATATGTCCAGAAGAAAAAAAAATTATTTTCTATTAACCCCGAATGGCTATATAAATATAATTAAAATAAAAAAAATACAATAAGGCGGTTGTGCCCTCGTAGCTGTGGCAGCGCGCCAGCATGCGGTTGACAAAGTTTGACAGGCCTCCAACCTGCCTGAGGTTGCACCAACATGTGTCAGAGAAAAACTTAGTCCCCTTTTAAACCCCAGAAAACGGCCCAAAAAAAAACACAGGAAACCCCCAGCCCTTATATGTTAAACCCATAGTGAAGTTAATATTTATTCATTCCTGTTCCAGCCGGAACAGATTCCATAACATATTCTATACTTTTTGTAAAGAGTCAAGTAATAATGCAATACAAACGGTAAAATGTGCAAGTGTAAAAATATCTCTGGCACGCTCCCCCAGTGCAGCACACAATTACAAGCAAAGCACTTAGTGTTAGGTAATTCCGTTATAAAAAAGTGTACCTGAATTTAACTTATAATGTTCAGAGTCATGATCAGCTGCTCTCCTTTCTAGCAGACAGTCTGGACACGTGGTCACATGGCTTCAAAGATATTTAATGTAAAAAGGCGCACTGCCGGCCCGGCCGCAAAAAGGAAAATAAAAGTGTGAATATCACCTTAGTACTGCTGCATAAGTGCTACATCTTGAACCGGTCACCAGCCTCCCTCTTCGGACAGGATCTTGTTTAATGGTCCATGACTGATGCAGGTGTACGGCGATCAGCAAGGCCAAATCTCCGGCTTAATTCAAGAACCCTGTTAATTCATATAAATTAGAGAAATGTTCCCCAAAAATATACACCCGAGTTCAGGTAAATTAACCTCAGAACGGGCCTCCAACTAACTCTCAATAAAAGCACAATTTTCATTAATAAAGTTTTTCCAACCAGCTTAAAGGGTAGAAAATCAGCCATGGAATAAGTAAATTTGAATAATGAACAGACTTTATTAAACGTGGCGTAATATAAAAGTCATCAGCTCACTGGCCACATGCCTCGACAGAACTTTGCAGGTTAAACAGCCACGTGGTGAGTGATAATCATTATTTGACCAAAAATTCAACTGCAAGGCACTCACAGCATTAAGAATGTTTTAACATTAATAAAATTTCATCTAAGGAAGTTCAAACAAAGAAACTCTCTACTGTACAGTTAATTAAATAGCTCCCCGACAGTCTGCTGCATGAATGGACATAGTTGACTAACTGACTACGCACTAACATTTAGCCCTTAATTTTTAATGTTGTACACCTCTATCATGACAATGACAATTGCAATCCCTCTCACACTATTCTAGTAATAATAAACGAAACATGAGCTATATGCTGAACATTAAGTAATTTACTGAACAATGAGTTTTCTCTTAATATAAAACTTGTCGGGTCGCACACACCTAATTACGTATTTTATACGGTTGCATACACCTTGTTATTAATTATCCATATATATAATTACTTATAAAGACATAAGATAATGCACTTCTTACCGGGAGTCGTTTATGCTTCAGCAAGCCATGAAGATGCAGATAACTACGCCGTAATTGTTCGAAGAGGAAGACGGACCGTTGTATCTCGCAGCGGGGCAGTGAATCGTCTGCCGTTAGCAGCAGAGCAAAATGCTCCCCTTTCTATAAGTTGCGCGCGCAACCGTAACCGAGCCGAACAAAGGTCGCTTCAGTCGACCCCTGCATTCACTTTATTTGACAATTAAAAAAAACTTTTCTAAAACCTTCGACAGCCGGATTTACACCGGCACACCCCCACCCCGAAAGGGCAACCCGGTTGCCCCACTCTGAAACTCTGGAGAGTACCCTGCAGTGTACCCCCTTCTTAAATATTCCGGTGGACATCGTGGGTAAGGTGGCTCGGCGGCACTTGCTCTCGGGAAAACCACCATCCCCATGCGACCCTCTCCGCCACGCCAGTCCCACGGGACCGCCCCAACACGTCACCCTCTCCGGTGACCATCACCTACTACCACCGGTCCCACTCACATACTTGTCCTAAGACCCAACAAGGTATCTTACACTTTGATATGTGAGCGACCGTACTACTCCTCGTCCTTCACTTGGACCGACCAGCGACATGCACCCACAAGGCATCTCTAACCTTGCCATATGGCTGGCCCACTTCCCTACACAAGGGCGGACGGCCCCGCTTAGCCAGACAGAGAGGACCGCACCAAGGGCACACGAACATCAATCCCATCACTTACTCATTCAAATACACCATAACTAGAGGGGGTTTACTTTTCTACAGCACCTACTACACAACTTTCTCAACAAAAGAACACCAGGAAAACAACCGGAGAATGCGGCATGGCTCGGACCCTATAATGAACAACATCAACATCAACAACTATTAACAACCAACAACAGCACACCATCACTCCATCTAACTTTTAAAACAGGGGAAACTGACGATCTCAAAGACCACGACCATCTCGAGGACCACAATCTACTTACTTCCGGCAAGTCTCTCTACTTCCTTATCGATAGTTTTTTCCTTTTTTTTTCTAGTGGGAGGGGTAGGACTATCGGGAAGATGAAACGGGGCAAGGATCATTAAAGGGTCAATAGCCAGGACTAAGGGTAAGGACCTGGTTCCCTCCGAAAATAAGGATGAATGGAGGAAACCAAGGCTCGCGTGGGCAGGGGCGCAACCCTGAAATAGATGAACACCACTGGGAGTGTGGGGAACATCTACCCGTTACCCGTTAACCTCTTCTTCTTACCTTTCTATGACGGGCTTTGGGTACCCGTTCCTTTCGAACACCACTCTCTAAGAAATTATTTCGTGTTGAGCTGCACTGACTGGTTTCCTCTGAATCAGAATCAAGGCAACTTACCTCACTACTTTCACTCCGCTTTGGATTATGCTCGTTGTCTAACACCTCTGCTACAATTTCCCCTTCTTCGTCCACATAATCCAGACCAACCTCCTGACACTGCACCTCCTCATCATCTTCCCGTTGCTCCTCTGATCCATCTTCAACCGCATCTTCCCGCAGCTCCTCACCAATTTCTTCATGACACTCATCGCCAGCCGCTTCACAAACTTCTTCACTAACCTCTTCCCTGATCTCGTTTTCCCCAACACATTTATCATCAACATCATCGCCATCACTTCCACTACCACCATCTGAACACTGCACATCCTCGTCCTCCTCTAGTTGCTCACCTGGTCCACCTGAAACTTCCTCCCGTTCCTCGGAATCCTCAACACTACTTACAGAAGGCGTCTGCACATCTTCACACACTACATCATTCTCACTCACACACTCTACAACGTTGCCACCAAATTTCTCTTCAACTTCCACCGCATCTACTTCTACCACACTTGCGGCATGAACATCCCCTTGTCCATCCACAACCTCAGAAACACTCGCAGGCCGGACATCCCTGTGTCCATCTGCAACTTCAGACTCTACAGTCTCCCTAACACCTACAACTATATTCACCTTCGCAGCATCTGCAGACCGCTCTTCTGACTCTTGTTTCGATTCCACTCCTTGACCACTCTCAGCAACTACAACGTCCTCAACATCTTCCGCCCTGGAATCCAGCTGTCCAGGTTCATGTGCAATGACTAAATTAATTTCTACTGGCGATGGTAAAGCTACACCATCCAATGACTTCTCATATCCCTGTGTAGGCAATGACGATATTACCGGATCTGGATCCGTCACGAACCGAGAGGTAAATACCGGAACAAATTCTGCGGCCTCTGGATTCAACCATGACGTCCTCTTTGAGTCCTGCAACTCCGTCTTAACTGACGTGTCCTTTTCGTCTTGGATTGATCCCACGAAGCAGTTCCGCTCTTCTACTTCTGCTTCCCCTTCTTCATTAACCACTCTATTAGGCACTTGTACTTCCTCTGGAACTTTTAAACTCTCACTTTTCTGCAAATAAGAATAACGCCTAACTACAGGCTCCCTACTTGCCGATGGTTGTTCCCTAACATAATTTCTTTTTCCCCTGTTAATTTCATGTTTCTTTGTTTTCTGTGCTGTAGCTGTTATTACCGTCTTCACACTTGCCACCCCCTTGTAGCCTCCACCACTTCCGGAATATTCTGGCTTTCTAAGCGTCTCTTGGGTTCTCCTCCAACCACCAAGTTTGTCCCTTTTGGCTCTTCCTGATGAACCGCTGGAGTATTGGACATCGGTAGCCTCTTTTCCCCGGGACTCGTCAAACCCCTTTACCGTTCCTGAAAGCACACACAGTCGCTCAAGGTCCGCAAAACAACGTGGACGGTCCGCGAATGCCAAACGAGATCTCTCCTGGGGAGTCAGTCCTTCTAGAATCGCTTGTATAATTTCCGTCTCTGGCAACCCTATTCTTAACACCCGGCCAGCTTTCCGTATATCGCGCACGAAGTCTCCTAACGCCTCTCCGTTGGCCTGTGGGCGATAGAATTTTTCCAACTCAAGGTGGGCACGTCGTCGAATGGGTAGGAAGAAGTTCAACACCTGCCCATGGAAAGCATCAACACTGTCACCCCGACGCAGGGCCTTGGTGACCAGATCAGCCAACGTACTCCGGCAATACGGATATATAAGAGACAAGACCTCCCCATCGGACACCCCGGGAAATCTGCCACCTGCAGGACCAGGTCCAAGAAAACCAGCAGCTGGTCGTCATCAAATCCATTCACCACCGGAAATTTCTGGAGAACGCCTGTAAGAGGGTGGGGCAATTTCTCGTAGCATATCCCCGCCAGAATTGCACAATTCAAAACAAACAATCATAAAACAAATCCCCACTAAACACCTAACACAAACATAACCTACAAAACATATTCACAAACATTTAGGAAAAACCCAAGTACTGTACTTCCTTTGAGTGGACCCCCGAGTTCTCTAGCGCTGCGGAGACCTGGCCTACTCTGAACCATACACATCCACGACAGAAGGAGACAAGTGACAAGCAACCATGCTAAACACACATAACATCAAACAACAATTCGACACACACGCCGTACCAACACATAACTCACAACAACCAACTAACAATTGAAAGTCATAATCCGGGAATTAATACCTCAACCTCAACCGGACACAAGTCAGTGCCGGTACCGATTTCCGATCGGGCCATACCGCATCCCGCCAATATAACACGCTAAACTCCGACCCCGAATCAACCTTGCATTATCCAGGCCACACATGAGACTCCCCGGCCGTACAACCATTACATTTTTCAAACACAAATAACCGCCTCAGTGGTGCGACCCGACTCACAAGTTATAGTACCTACAACTAGCCTACACTGGCATATACCAAAAATTATGTCACAACAATGGCATTAATATTTCCGAGTTTTCAAGCCCCGTCACACACCAGGACCCAAAGGTTCAAGCCTAGAATGAACCACGCTCACTGCTACCATTTTTGGTAGCAGACTTTATGAACCACGCTCTGCTACCATTTGTAACCCCTCTTTCCTTTCATGTCTTTTATGAGTATAAAACAACTTATTTCATTTTAATATTTTTTTTTGAAAGAGAAGCCACAAGTCAATTAGGACTAGGCTGGAGCCTAGAGAAGCAAAAATTGTGCCGGGTCCAGTATGACGGGACTTGCAATGAAACTCAGCTGTAATGTAACAATAACAAGTTTATTGTATGCCTAGAATTCATACATGCAGGCCAACTCTATGACATAATTATCCCCCCCATGAATCATAAATATCACGAATAATTTAATCCCACCTTTAACAGTTTTAAAGAAAAACAACATGTGTATAGCATAACAAGTGTGTATAAATTCAGTAAATATATGTATATATAAATATAAAGTTCTCCCCCATCTTGTGGCTCGCTAGACACGGACAAACATAACACACACAGAAACATAAGGCACACAAACTCACAATTACATCAATTCTAACACGAATGCCCCTGGAATGCACCCGCCTAGCAGGCAGTGTGGCTACAATACTCATAACCCAGCAGTGGTAAAATATTCGCCCATCAACAACCCGTTTTTGTAGACTTACATAAAGCCAGAACCCCAGAAAGGATGATAAAAACTCATAACGCATAAATAAACCCGGACCGCCCATTTGTATAGCGTTCCACTGATCAATGACCCATCATGAGCGTATGAACCTTAAGTTCCTTTCACAGCATTAAATAAAAATTTACAGAACTACATCACCTGATTTCAAACAGTTGTTATACAATTCTAAACGGTTACTTTACTTCACAAATTGCGAAGGATTTAAAATCAATATGTCCTTTCACAATCAGAATTTTTCACTCGAGGCTTTACAATTTCAGAAAAATTTAGACAATGTATGTTTTACAAAAAAATGAGTATATGTTTTATAGTTAAAGAAAATTAAACAGCTGATACTACAAGTGAAAGTTAATCAATATGTGTTTTGCCAATTAAGAAAGACAATCAGTATAGCCCTTTTGTAAGGAGCAAAATCAACTAATATATGTCCAGAAGAAAAAAAAATTATTTTCTATTAACCCCGAATGGCTATATAAATATAATTAAAATAAAAAAATACAATAAGGCGGTTGTGCCCTCGTAGCTGTGGCAGCGCGCCAGCATGCGGTTGACAAAGTTTGACAGGCCTCCAACCTGCCTGAGGTTGCACCAACATGTGTCAGAGAAAAAACTTAGTCCCCTTTTAAACCCCAGAAAACGGCCCAAAAAAAAACACAGGAAACCCCCAGCCCTTATATGTTAAACCCATAGTGAAGTTAATATTTATTCATTCCTGTTCCAGCCGGAACAGATTCCATAACATATTCTATACTTTTTGTAAAGAGTCAAGTAATAATGCAATACAAACGGTAAAATGTGCAAGTGTAAAAATATCTCTGGCACGCTCCCCCAGTGCAGCACACAATTACAAGCAAAGCACTTAGTGTTAGGTAATTCCGTTATAAAAAAGTGTACCTGAATTTAACTTATAATGTTCAGAGTCATGATCAGCTGCTCTCCTTTCTAGCAGACAGTCTGGACACGTGGTCACATGGCTTCAAAGATATTTAATGTAAAAAGGCGCACTGCCGGCCCGGCCGCAAAAAGGAAAATAAAAGTGTGAATATCACCTTAGTACTGCTGCATAAGTGCTACATCTTGAACCGGTCACCAGCCTCCCACTTCGGACAGGATCTTGTTTAATGGTCCATGACTGATGCAGGTGTACGGCGATCAGCAAGGCCAAATCTCCGGCTTAATTCAAGAACCCTGTTAATTCATATAAATTAGAGAAATGTTCCCCAAAAATATACACCCGAGTTCAGGTAATTAACCTCAGAACGGGCCTCCAACTAACTCTCAATAAAAGCACAATTTTCATTAATAAAGTTTTTCCAACCAGCTTAAAGGGTAGAAAATCAGCCATGGAATAAGTAAATTTGAATAATGAACAGACTTTATTAAACGTGGCGTAATATAAAAGTCATCAGCTCACTGGCCACATGCCTCGACAGAACTTTGCAGGTTAAACAGCCACGTGGTGAGTGATAATCATTTTTGACCAAAAATTCAACTGCAAGGCACTCACAGCATTAAGAATATTTTAACATTAATAAAATTTCATCTAAGGAAGTTGAAACAAAGAAACTCTCTACTGTACAGTTAATTAAATAGCTCCCCGACAGTCTGCTGCATGAATGGACATAGTTGACTAACTGACTACGCACTAACATTTAGCCCTTAATTTTTAATGTTGTACACCTCTATCATGACAATGACAATTGCAATCCCTCTCACACTATTCTAGTAATAATAAACGAAACATGAGCTATATGCTGAACATTAAGTAATTTACTGAACAATGAGTTTTCTCTTAATATAAAACTTGTCGGGTCGCACACACCTAATTACGTATTTTATACGGTTGCATACACCTTGTTATTAATTATCCATATATATAATTACTTATAAAGACATAAGATAATGCACTTCTTACCGGGAGTCGTTTATGCTTCAGCAAGCCATGAAGATGCAGATAACTACGCCGTAATTGTTCGAAGAGGAAGACGGACCGTTGTATCTCGCAGCGGGGCAGTGAATCGTCTGCCGTTAGCAGCAGAGCAAAATGCTCCCCTTTCTATAAGTTGCGCGCGCAACCGTAACCGAGGCGAACAAAGGTCGCTTCAGTCGACCCCTGCATTCACTTTATTTGACAATTAAAAAAAACTTTTCTAAAACCTTCGACAGCCGGATTTACACCGGCACACCCCCACCCCGAAAGGGCAACCCGGTTGCCCCACTCTGAAACTCTGGAGAGTACCCTGCAGTGTACCCCCTTCTTAAATACTCCGGTGGACATCGTGGGTAAGGTGGCTCGACGGCACTTGCTCTCGGGAAAACCACCATCCCCATGCGACCCTCTCCGCCACGCCAGTCCCACGGGACCGCCCCAACACGTCACCCTCTCCGGTGACCATCACCTACTACCACCGGTCCCACTCACATACTTGTCCTAAGACCCAACAAGGTATCTTACACTTTGATATGTGAGCGACCGTACTACTCCTCGTCCTTCACTTGGACCGACCAGCGACATGCACCCACAAGGCATCTCTAACCTTGCCATATGGCTGGCCCACTTCCCTACACAAGGGCGGACGGCCCCGCTTAGCCAGACAGAGAGGACCGCACCAAGGGCACACGAACATCAATCCCATCACTTACTCATTCAAATACACCATAACTAGAGGGGGTTTACTTTTCTACAGCACCTACTACACAACTTTCTCAACAAAAGAACACCAGGAAAACAACCGGAGAATGCGGCATGGCTCGGACCCTATAATGAACAACATCAACATCAACAACTATTAACAACCAACAACAGCACACCATCACTCCATCTAACTTTTAAAACAGGGGAAACTGACGATCTCAAAGACCACGATCATCTCGAGGACCACAATCTACTTACTTCCGGCAAGTCTCTCTACTTCCTTATCGATAGTTTTTTCCTTTTTTTTTCTAGTGGGAGGGGTAGGACTATCGGGAAGATGAAACGGGGCAAGGATCATTAAAAGGTCAATAGCCAGGACTAAGGGTAAGGACCTGGTTCCCTCGGAAAATAAGGATGAATGGAGGAAACCAAGGCTCGCGTGGGCAGGGGCGCAACCCTGAAATAGTTGAACACCACTGTGAGTGTGGGGAACATCTACCCGCTACCCGTTAACCTCTTCTTCTTACCTTTCTATGACGGGCTTTGGGTACCCGTTCCTTTCGAACACCACTCTCTAAGAAATTATTTCGTGTTGAGCTGCACTGACTGGTTTCCTCTGAATCAGAATCAAGGCAACTTACCTCACTACTTTCACTCCGCTTTGGATTATGCTCGTTGTCTAACACCTCTGCTACAATTTCTTCCTTTTCTACAATTTCCCCTTCTTCGTCCACATAATCCAGACCAACCTCCTGACACTGCACCTCCTCATCATCTTCCCGTTGCTCCTCTGATCCATCTTCAACCGCATCTTCCCGCAGCTCCTCACCAATTTCTTCATGACACTCATCGCCAGCCGCTTCACAAACTTCTTCACTAACCTCTTCCCTGATCTCGTTTTCCCCAACACATTTATCATCAACATCATCGCCATCACTTCCACTACCACCATCTGAACACTGCACATCCTCGTCCTCCTCTAGTTGCTCACCTGGTCCACCTGAAACTTCCTCCCGTTCCTCGGAATCCTCAACACTACTTACAGAAGGCGTCTGCACATCTTCACACACTACATCATTCTCACTCACACACTCTACAACGTTGCCACCAAATTTCTCTTCAACTTCCACCGCATCTACTTCTACCACACTTGCGGCATGAACATCCCCTTGTCCATCCACAACCTCAGAAACACTCGCAGGCCGGACATCCCTGTGTCCATCTACAACATCAGACTCTACAGTCTCCCTAACACCTACAACTATATTCACCTGCGCAGCATCTGCAGACCGCTCTTCTGACTCTTGCTTCGATTCCACTCCTTGACCACTCTCAGCAACTACAACGTCCTCAACATCTTCCGCCCTGGAATCCAGCTGTCCAGGTTCATGTGCAATGACTAAATTAATTTCTACTGGCGATGGTAAAGCTACACCATCCAATGACTTCTCATATCCCTGTGTAGGCAATGACGATATTACCGGATCTGGATCCGTCACGAACCGAGAGGTAAATACCGGAACAAATTCTGCGGCCTCTGGATTCAACCATGACGTCCTCTTTGAGTCCTGCAACTCCGTCTTAACTGACGTGTCCTTTTCGTCTTGGATTGATCCCACGAAGCAGTTCCGCTCTTCTACTTCTGCTTCCCCTTCTTCATTCACCACTCTATTAGGCACTTGTACTTCCTCTGGAACTTTTAAACTCTCACTTTTCTGCAAATAAGAATAACGCCTAACTACAGGCTCCCTACTTGCCGATGGTTGTTCCCTAACATAATTTCTTTTTCCCCTGTTAATTTCATGTTTCTTTGTTTTCTGTGCTGTAGCTGTTATTATCGTCTTCACACTTGCCACCCCCTTGTAGCCTCCACCACTTCCGGAATATTCTGGCTTTCTAAGCGTCTCTTGGGTTCTCCTCCAACCACCAAGTTTGTCCCTTTTGGCTCTTCCTGATGAACCCCTGGAGTATTGGACATCGGTAGCCTCTTTTCCCCGGGACTCGTCAAACCCCTTTACCGTTCCTGAAAGCACACACAGTCGCTCAAGGTCCGCAAAACAACGTGGACGGTCCGCGAATGCCAAACGAGATATCTCCTGGGGAGTCAGTCCTTCTAGAATCGCTTGTATAATTTCCGTCTCTGGCAACCCTAATCTTAACACCCGGCCAGCTTTCCGTATATCGCGCACGAAGTCTCCTAACGCCTCTCCGTTGGCCTGTGGGCGATAGAATTTTTCCAACTCAAGGTGGGCACGTCGTCGAATGGGTAGGAAGAAGTTCAACACCTGCCCATGGAAAGCATCAACACTGTCACCCCGACGCAGGGCCTTGGTGACCAGATCAGCCAACGTACTCCGGCAATACAGATATATAAGAGACAAGACCTCCCCATCGGACACCCCCGGGAAATCTGCCACCTGCAGGACCAGGTCCAAGAAAACCAGCAGCTGGTCGTCATCAAATCCATTCACCACCGGAAATTTCTGGAGAACGCCTGTAAGAGGGTGGGGCAATTTCTCGTAGCATATCCCCGCCAGAATTGCACAATTCAAAACAAACAATCATAAAACAAATCCCCACTAAACACCTAACACAAACATAACCTACAAAACATATTCACAAACATTTAGGAAAAACCCAAGTACTGTACTTCCTTTGAGTGGACCCCCGAGTTCTCTAGCGCTGCGGAGACCTGGCCTACTCTGAACCATACACATCCACGACAGAAGGAGACAAGTGACAAGCAACCATGCTAAACACACATAACATCAAACAACAATTCGACACACACGCCGTACCAACACATAACTCACAACAACCAACTAACAATTGAAAGTCATAATCCGGGAATTAATACCTCAACCTCAACCGGACACAAGTCAGTGCCGGTACCGATTTCCGATCGGGCCATACCGCATCCCGCCAATATAACACGCTAAACTCCGACCCCGAATCAACCTTGCATTATCCAGGCCACACATGAGACTCCCCGGCCGTACAACCATTACATTTTTCAAACACAAATAACCGCCTCAGTGGTGCGACCCGACTCACAAGTTATAGTACCTACAACTAGCCTACACTTGTATATACCAAAAATTATGTCACAACAATGGCATTAATATTTCCGAGTTTGCAGGCCCCGTCACACACCAGGACCCAAAGGTTCAAGCCTAGAATGAACCACGCTCACTGCTACCATTTTTGGTAGCAGACTTTATGAACCACGCTCTGCTACCATTTGTAACCCCTCTTTCCTTTCATGTCTTTTATGAGTATAAAACAACTTATTTCATTTTAATATTTTTTTTTGAAAGAGAAGCCACAAGTCAATTAGGACTAGGCTGGAGCCTAGAGAAGCAAAAATTGTGCCGGGTCCAGTATGACGGGACTTGCAATGAAACTCAGCTGTAATGTAACAATAACAAGTTTATTGTATGCCTAGAATTCATACATGCAGGCCAACTCTATGACATAATTATCCCCCCCATGAATCATAAATATCACGAATAATTTAATCCCACCTTTAACAGTTTTAAAGAAAAACAACATGTGTATAGCATAACAAGTGTGTATAAATTCAGTAAATATATGTATATATAAATATAAAGTTCTCCCCCATCTTGTGGCTCGCTAGACACGGACAAACATAACACACACAGAAACATAAGGCACACAAACTCACAATTACATCAATTCTAACACGAATGCCCCTGGAATGCACCCGCCTAGCAGGCAGTGTGGCTACAATACTCATAACCCAGCAGTGGTAAAATATTCGCCCATCAACAACCCGTTTTTGTAGACTTACATAAAGCCAGAACCCCAGAAAGGATGATAAAAACTCATAACGCATAAATAAACCCGGACCGCCCATTTGTATAGCGTTCCACTGATCAATGACCCATCATGAGCGTATGAACCTTAAGTTCCTTTCACAGCATTAAATAAAAATTTACAGAACTACATCACCTGATTTCAAACAGTTGTTATACAATTCTAAACGGTTACTTTACTTCACAAATTCCGAAGGACTTAAAATCAATATGTCCTTTCACAATCAGAATTATTCACTCGAGGCTTTACAATTTCAGAAAAATTTAGACAATGTATGTTTTACAAAAAAATGAGTATATGTTTTATAGTTAAAGAAAATTAAACAGCTGATACTACAAGTGAAAGTTAATCAATATGTGTTTTGCCAATTAAGAAAGACAATCAGTATAGCCCTTTTGTAAGGAGCAAAATCAACTAATATATGTCCAGAAGAAAAAAAAATTATTTTCTATTAACCCCGAATGGCTATATAAATATAATTAAAATAAAAAAAATACAATAAGGCGGTTGTGCCCTCGTAGCTGTGGCAGCGCCCCAGCATGCGGTTGACAAAGTTTGACAGGCCTCCAACCTGCCTGAGGTTGCACCAACATGTGTCAGAGAAAAACTTAGTCCCCTTTTAAACCCCAGAAAACGGCCCAAAAAAAAACACAGGAAACCCCCAGCCCTTATATGTTAAACCCATAGTGAAGTTAATATTTATTCATTCCTGTTCCAGCCGGAACAGATTCCATAACATATTCTATACTTTTTGTAAAGAGTCAAGTAATAATGCAATACAAACGGTAAAATGTGCAAGTGTAAAAATATCTCTGGCACGCTCCCCCAGTGCAGCACACAATTACAAGCAAAGCACTTAGTGTTAGGTAATTCCGTTATAAAAAAGTGTACCTGAATTTAACTTATAATGTTCAGAGTCATGATCAGCTGCTCTCCTTTCTAGCAGACAGTCTGGACACGTGGTCACATGGCTTCAAAGATATTTAATGTAAAAAGGCGCACTGCCGGCCCGGCCCCAAAAAGGAAAATAAAAGTGTGAATATCACCTTAGTACTGCTGCATAAGTGCTACATCTTGAACCGGTCACCAGCCTCCCTCTTCGGACAGGATCTTGTTTAATGGTCCATGACTGATGCAGGTGTACGGCGATCAGCAAGGCCAAATCTCCGGCTTAATTCAAGAACCCTGTTAATTCATATAAATTAGAGAAATGTTCCCCAAAAATATACACCCGAGTTCAGGTAAATTAACCTCAGAACGGGCCTCCAACTAACTCTCAATAAAAGCACAATTTTCATTAATAAAGTTTTTCCAACCAGCTTAAAGGGTAGAAAATCAGCCATGGAATAAGTAAATTTGAATAATGAACAGACTTTATTAAACGTGGCGTAATATAAAAGTCATCAGCTCACTGGCCACATGCCTCGACAGAACTTTGCAGGTTAAACAGCCACGTGGTGAGTGATAATCATTATTTGACCAAAAATTCAACTGCAAGGCACTCACAGCATTAAGAATGTTTTAACATTAATAAAATTTCATCTAAGGAAGTTCAAACAAAGAAACTCTCTACTGTACAGTTAATTAAATAGCTCCCCGACAGTCTGCTGCATGAATGGACATAGTTGACTAACTGACTACGCACTAACATTTAGCCCTTAATTTTTAATGTTGTACACCTCTATCATGACAATGACAATTGCAATCCCTCTCACACTATTCTAGTAATAATAAACGAAACATGAGCTATATGCTGAACATTAAGTAATTTACTGAACAATGAGTTTTCTCTTAATATAAAACTTGTCGGGTCGCACACACCTAATTACGTATTTTATACGGTTGCATACACCTTGTTATTAATTATCCATATATATAATTACTTATAAAGACATAAGATAATGCACTTCTTACCGGGAGTCGTTTATGCTTCAGCAAGCCATGAAGATGCAGATAACTACGCCGTAATTGTTCGAAGAGGAAGACGGACCGTTGTATCTCGCAGCGGGGCAGTGAATCGTCTGCCGTTAGCAGCAGAGCAAAATGCTCCCCTTTCTATAAGTTGCGCGCGCAACCGTAACCGAGCCGAACAAAGGTCGCTTCAGTCGACCCCTGCATTCACTTTATTTGACAATTAAAAAAAACTTTTCTAAAACCTTCGACAGCCGGATTTACACCGGCACACCCCCACCCCGAAAGGGCAACCCGGTTGCCCCACTCTGAAACTCTGGAGAGTACCCTGCAGTGTACCCCCTTCTTAAATACTCCGGTGGACATCGTGGGTAAGGTGGCTCGGCGGCACTTGCTCTCGGGAAAACCACCATCCCCATGCGACCCTCTCCGCCACGCCAGTCCCACGGGACCGCCCCAACACGTCACCCTCTCCGGTGACCATCACCTACTACCACCGGTCCCACTCACATACTTGTCCTAAGACCCAACAAGGTATCTTACACTTTGATATGTGAGCGACCGTACTACTCCTCGTCCTTCACTTGGACCGACCAGCGACATGCACCCACAAGGCATCTCTAACCTTGCCATATGGCTGGCCCACTTCCCTACACAAGGGCGGACGGCCCCGCTTAGCCAGACAGAGAGGACCGCACCAAGGGCACACGAACATCAATCCCATCACTTACTCATTCAAATACACCATAACTAGAGGGGGTTTACTTTTCTACAGCACCTACTACACAACTTTCTCAACAAAAGAACACCAGGAAAACAACCGGAGAATGCGGCATGGCTCGGACCCTATAATGAACAACATCAACATCAACAACTATTAACAACCAACAACAGCACACCATCACTCCATCTAACTTTTAAAACAGGGGAAACTGACGATCTCAAAGACCACGACCATCTCGAGGACCACAATCTACTTACTTCCGGCAAGTCTCTCTACTTCCTTATCGATAGTTTTTTCCTTTTTTTTTCTAGTGGGAGGGGTAGGACTATCGGGAAGATGAAACGGGGCAAGGATCATTAAAGGGTCAATAGCCAGGACTAAGGGTAAGGACCTGGTTCCCTCCGAAAATAAGGATGAATGGAGGAAACCAAGGCTCGCGTGGGCAGGGGCGCAACCCTGAAATAGATGAACACCACTGGGAGTGTGGGGAACATCTACCCGCTACCCGTTAACCTCTTCTTCTTACCTTTCTATGACGGGCTTTGGGTACCCGTTCCTTTCGAACACCACTCTCTAAGAAATTATTTCGTGTTGAGCTGCACTGACTGGTTTCCTCTGAATCAGAATCAAGGCAACTTACCTCACTACTTTCACTCCGCTTTGGATTATGCTCGTTGTCTAACACCTCTGCTACAATTTCTTCCTTTTCTACAATTTCCCCTTCTTCGTCCACATAATCCAGACCAACCTCCTGACACTGCACCTCCTCATCATCTTCCCGTTGCTCCTCTGATCCATCTTCAACCGCATCTTCCCGCAGCTCCTCACCAATTTCTTCATGACACTCATCGCCAGCCGCTTCACAAACTTCTTCACTAACCTCTTCCCTGATCTCGTTTTCCCCAACACATTTATCATCAACATCATCGCCATCACTTCCACTACCACCATCTGAACACTGCACATCCTCGTCCTCCTCTAGTTGCTCACCTGGTCCACCTGAAACTTCCTCCCGTTCCTCGGAATCCTCAACACTACTTACAGAAGGCGTCTGCACATCTTCACACACTACATCATTCTCACTCACACACTCTACAACGTTGCCACCAAATTTCTCTTCAACTTCCACCGCATCTACTTCTACCACACTTGCGGCATGAACATCCCCTTGTCCATCCACAACCTCAGAAACACTCGCAGGCCGGACATCCCTGTGTCCATCTGCAACTTCAGACTCTACAGTCTCCCTAACACCTACAACTATATTCACCTGCGCAGCATCTGCAGACCGCTCTTCTGACTCTTGCTTCGATTCCACTCCTTGACCACTCTCAGCAACTACAACGTCCTCAACATCTTCCGCCCTGGAATCCAGCTGTCCAGGTTCATGTGCAATGACTAAATTAATTTCTACTGGCGATGGTAAAGCTACACCATCCAATGACTTCTCATATCCCTGTGTAGGCAATGACGATATTACCGGATCTGGATCCGTCACGAACCGAGAGGTAAATACCGGAACAAATTCTGCGGCCTCTGGATTCAACCATGACGTCCTCTTTGAGTCCTGCAACTCCGTCTTAACTGACGTGTCCTTTTCGTCTTGGATTGATCCCACGAAGCAGTTCCGCTCTTCTACTTCTGCTTCCCCTTCTTCATTCACCACTCTATTAGGCACTTGTACTTCCTCTGGAACTTTTAAACTCTCACTTTTCTGCAAATAAGAATAACGCCTAACTACAGGCTCCCTACTTGCCGATGGTTGTTCCCTAACATAATTTCTTTTTCCCCTGTTAATTTCATGTTTCTTTGTTTTCTGTGCTGTAGCTGTTATTACCGTCTTCACACTTGCCACCCCCTTGTAGCCTCCACCACTTCCGGAATATTCTGGCTTTCTAAGCGTCTCTTGGGTTCTCCTCCAACCACCAAGTTTGTCCCTTTTGGCTCTTCCTGATGAACCGCTGGAGTATTGGACATCGGTAGCCTCTTTTCCCCGGGACTCATCAAACCCCTTTACCGTTCCTGAAAGCACACACAGTCGCTCAAGGTCCGCAAAACAACGTGGACGGTCCGCGAATGCCAAACGAGATCTCTCCTGGGGAGTCAGTCCTTCTAGAATCGCTTGTATAATTTCCGTCTCTGGCAACCCTAATCTTAACACCCGGCCAGCTTTCCGTATATCGCGCACGAAGTCTCCTAACGCCTCTCCGTTGGCCTGTGGGCGATAGAATTTTTCCAACTCAAGGTGGGCACGTCGTCGAATGGGTAGGAAGAAGTTCAACACCTGCCCATGGAAAGCATCAACACTGTCACCCCGACGCAGGGCCTTGGTGACCAGATCAGCCAACGTACTCCGGCAATACGGATATATAAGAGACAAGACCTCCCCATCGGACACCCCCGGGAAATCTGCCACCTGCAGGACCAGGTCCAAGAAAACCAGCAGCTGGTCGTCATCAAATCCATTCACCACCGGAAATTTCTGGAGAACGCCTGTAAGAGGGTGGGGCAATTTCTCGTAGCATATCCCCGCCAGAATTGCACAATTCAAAACAAACAATCATAAAACAAATCCCCACTAAACACCTAACACAAACATAACCTACAAAACATATTCACAAACATTTAGGAAAAACCCAAGTACTGTACTTCCTTTGAGTGGACCCCCGAGTTCTCTAGCGCTGCGGAGACCTGGCCTACTCTGAACCATACACATCCACGACAGAAGGAGACAAGTGACAAGCAACCATGCTAAACACACATAACATCAAACAACAATTCGACACACACGCCGTACCAACACATAACTCACAACAACCAACTAACAATTGAAAGTCATAATCCGGGAATTAATACCTCAACCTCAACCGGACACAAGTCAGTGCCGGTACCGATTTCCGATCGGGCCATACCGCATCCCGCCAATATAACACGCTAAACTCCGACCCCGAATCAACCTTGCATTATCCAGGCCACACATGAGACTCCCCGGCCGTACAACCATTACATTTTTCAAACACAAATAACCGCCTCAGTGGTGCGACCCGACTCACAAGTTATAGTACCTACAACTAGCCTACACTGGCATATACCAAAAATTATGTCACAACAATGGCATTAATATTTCCGAGTTTTCAAGCCCCGTCACACACCAGGACCCAAAGGTTCAAGCCTAGAATGAACCACGCTCACTGCTACCATTTTTGGTAGCAGACTTTATGAACCACGCTCTGCTACCATTTGTAACCCCTCTTTCCTTTCATGTCTTTTATGAGTATAAAACAACTTATTTCATTTTAATATTTTTTTTTGAAAGAGAAGCCACAAGTCAATTAGGACTAGGCTGGAGCCTAGAGAAGCAAAAATTGTGCCGGGTCCAGTATGACGGGACTTGCAATGAAACTCAGCTGTAATGTAACAATAACAAGTTTATTGTATGCCTAGAATTCATACATGCAGGCCAACTCTATGACATAATTATCCCCCCCATGAATCATAAATATCACGAATAATTTAATCCCACCTTTAACAGTTTTAAAGAAAAACAACATGTGTATAGCATAACAAGTGTGTATAAATTCAGTAAATATATGTATATATAAATATAAAGTTCTCCCCCATCTTGTGGCTCGCTAGACACGGACAAACATAACACACACAGAATCATAAGGCACACAAACTCACAATTACATCAATTCTAACACGAATGCCCCTGGAATGCACCCGCCTAGCAGGCAGTGTGGCTACAATACTCATAACCCAGCAGTGGTAAAATATTCGCCCATCAACAACCCGTTTTTGTAGACTTACATAAAGCCAGAACCCCAGAAAGGATGATAAAAACTCATAACGCATAAATAAACCCGGACCGCCCATTTGTATAGCGTTCCACTGATCAATGACCCATCATGAGCGTATGAACCTTAAGTTCCTTTCACAGCATTAAATAAAAATTTACAGAACTACATCACCTGATTTCAAACAGTTGTTATACAATTCTAAACGGTTACTTTACTTCACAAATTCCGAAGGACTTAAAATCAATATGTCCTTTCACAATCAGAATTATTCACTCGAGGCTTTACAATTTCAGAAAAATTTAGACAATGTATGTTTTACAAAAAAATGAGTATATGTTTTATAGTTAAAGAAAATTAAACAGCTGATACTACAAGTGAAAGTTAATCAATATGTGTTTTGCCAATTAAGAAAGACAATCAGTATAGCCCTTTTGTAAGGAGCAAAATCAACTAATATATGTCCAGAAGAAAAAAAAATTATTTTCTATTAACCCCGAATGGCTATATAAATATAATTAAAATAAAAAAAATACAATAAGGCGGTTGTGCCCTCGTAGCTGTGGCAGCGCGCCAGCATGCGGTTGACAAAGTTTGACAGGCCTCCAACCTGCCTGAGGTTGCACCAACATGTGTCAGAGAAAAAACTTAGTCCCCTTTTAAACCCCAGAAAACGGCCCAAAAAAAAACACAGGAAACCCCCAGCCCTTATATGTTAAACCCATAGTGAAGTTAATATTTATTCATTCCTGTTCCAGCCGGAACAGATTCCATAACATATTCTATACTTTTTGTAAAGAGTCAAGTAATAATGCAATACAAACGGTAAAATGTGCAAGTGTAAAAATATCTCTGGCACGCTCCCCCAGTGCAGCACACAATTACAAGCAAAGCACTTAGTGTTAGGTAATTCCGTTATAAAAAAGTGTACCTGAATTTAACTTATAATGTTCAGAGTCATGATCAGCTGCTCTCCTTTCTAGCAGACAGTCTGGACACGTGGTCACATGGCTTCAAAGATATTTAATGTAAAAAGGCGCACTGCCGGCCCGGCCCCAAAAAGGAAAATAAAAGTGTGAATATCACCTTAGTACTGCTGCATAAGTGCTACATCTTGAACCGGTCACCAGCCTCCCTCTTCGGACAGGATCTTGTTTAATGGTCCATGACTGATGCAGGTGTACGGCGATCAGCAAGGCCAAATCTCCGGCTTAATTCAAGAACCCTGTTAATTCATATAAATTAGAGAAATGTTCCCCAAAAATATACACCCGAGTTCAGGTAAATTAACCTCAGAACGGGCCTCCAACTAACTCTCAATAAAAGCACAATTTTCATTAATAAAGTTTTTCCAACCAGCTTAAAGGGTAGAAAATCAGCCATGGAATAAGTAAATTTGAATAATGAACAGACTTTATTAAACGTGGCGTAATATAAAAGTCATCAGCTCACTGGCCACATGCCTCGACAGAACTTTGCAGGTTAAACAGCCACGTGGTGAGTGATAATCATTTTTGACCAAAAATTCAACTGCAAGGCACTCACAGCATTAAGAATGTTTTAACATTAATAAAATTTCATCTAAGGAAGTTGAAACAAAGAAACTCTCTACTGTACAGTTAATTAAATAGCTCCCCGACAGTCTGCTGCATGAATGGACATAGTTGACTAACTGACTACGCACTAACATTTAGCCCTTAATTTTTAATGTTGTACACCTCTATCATGACAATGACAATTGCAATCCCTCTCACACTATTCTAGTAATAATAAACGAAACATGAGCTATATGCTGAACATTAAGTAATTTACTGAACAATGAGTTTTCTCTTAATATAAAACTTGTCGGGTCACACACACCTAATTACGTATTTTATACGGTTGCATACACCTTGTTATTAATTATCCATATATATAATTACTTATAAAGACATAAGATAATGCACTTCTTACCGGGAGTCGTTTATGCTTCAGCAAGCCATGAAGATGCAGATAACTACGCCGTAATTGTTCGAAGAGGAAGACGGACCGTTGTATCTCGCAGCGAGGCAGTGAATCGTCTGCCGTTAGCAGCAGAGCAAAATGCTCCCCTTTCTATAAGTTGCGCGCGCAACCGTAACCGAGCCGAACAAAGGTCGCTTCAGTCGACCCCTGCATTCACTTTATTTGACAATTAAAAAAAACTTTTCTAAAACCTTCGACAGCCGGATTTACACCGGCACACCCCCACCCCGAAAGGGCAACCCGGTTGCCCCACTCTGAAACTCTGGAGAGTACCCTGCAGTTTACCCCCTTCTTAAATACTCCGGTGGACATCGTGGGTAAGGTGGTTCGGCGGCACTTGCTCTCGGGAGAACCACCACCCCATGCGACCCTCTCCGCCACGCCAACCACACGGGACCGCCCCAACACGTCACCCTCTCCGGTGACCATCACCTACTACCACCGGTCCCACTCACATACTTGTCCTAAGGCTCAACAAGGTATCTCACACCTTGATATGTGAGCGACCGTACTACTCCTCGTCCTTCACTTGGACCGAACAGCCACATGCACCCACAAGGCATCTCCAACCATGCTATATGGCTGGCCCACTTCCCTACACAAGGGCGGACGGCCCCGCTTAGCCAGACAGAGAGGACCGCACCAAGGGCACACGAACATCAATCCCATCATTTACTCATTCAAATACACCACAACTAGAGGGGGTTTACTTTTCTACAGCACCTACTACACAACTTTCTCAACAAAAGAACACCAGGAAAACAACCGGAGAATGCGGCATGGCTCGGACTCTACAATGAACAACTTCAACATCAACAACTATTAACAACCAACAACAGCACACCATCACTCCATCTAACTTTTAAAACAGGGGAAACTGACGATCTCAAAGACCACGACCATCTCGAGGACCACAATCTACTGAATTCCGGCAAGTCTCTCTACTTCCTTATCGATAGTTTTTTCTTTTTTTTTTCTAGTTGGAGGGGTAGGACTATCGGGAAGATGAAACGGGGCAAGGATCATTAAAGGGTCAATAGCCAGGACTAAGGGTAAGGACCTGGTTCCCTCCGAAAATAAGGATGAATGGAGGAAACCAAGGCTCGCGTGGGCGGGGGCGCAACCCTGAAATAGATGAACACCACTGGGAGTGTGGGGAACATCTACCCGCTACCCGTTAACCTCTTCTTCTTACCTTTCTATGACGGGATTTGGGTACCCGTTCCTTTCGAACACCACTCTCTAAGAAATTATTTCGTGTTGAGCTGCACTGACTGGTTTCCTCTGAATCAGAATCAAGGCAACTTACCTCACTACTTTCACTCCGCTTTGGATTATGCTCGTCGTCTAACACCTCTGCTACAATTTCTTCCTTTTCTACAATTTCCCCTTCTTCGTCCACATAATCCAGACCAACTTCCTGACACTGCACCTCCTCATCATCTTCCCGTTGCTCCTCTGATCCATCTTCAACCGCATCTTCCCGCAGCTCCTCACTAATTTCTTCATGACACTCATCGCCAGCCGCTTCACAAACTTCTTCACTAACCTCTTCCCTGATCTCGTTTTCCCCACCACATTTATCATCAACATCATCGCCATCACTTCCACTACCACCATCTGAACACTGCACATCCTCGTCCTCCTCTAGTTGCTCACCTGGTCCACCTGAAACTTCCTCCCGTTCCTCGCAATCCTCAACACTACTTACAGAAGGCGTCTGCACATCTTCACACACTACATCATTCTCACTCACACACTCTACAACGTTGCCACCAAATTTCTCCTCAACTTCCACCGCATCTACTTCTACCACACTTGCGGCATGAACATCCCCTTGTCCATCCACAACCTCAGAAACACTCGCAGCCCGGACATCCCTGTGTCCATCTGCAACTTCAGACTCTACAGTCTCCCTAACACCTACAACTATATTCACCTGCGCAGCATCTGCAGACCGCTCTTCTGACTCTTGCTTCGATTCCACTCCTTGACCACTCTCAGCAACTACAACGTCCTCAACATCTTCCACCCTGGAATCCAGCTGTCCAGGTACATGTGCAATGACTAAATTAATTTCTACTGGCGATGGTAAAGCTACACCATCCAATGACTTCTCATATCCCTGTGTAGGCAATGACGATATTACCGGATCTGGATCCGTCACGAACCGAGAGGTAAATACCGGAACAAATTCTGCGGCCTCTGGATTCAACCATGACGTCCTCTTTGAGTCCTGCAACTCCGTCTTAACTGACGTGTCCTTGTCGTCTTGGATTGATCCCACGAAGCAGTTCTGCTCTTCAACTTCTGCTTCCCCTTCTTCATTCACCATTCTATTAGGCACTTGTACTTCCTCTGGAACTTTTAAACTCTCATTTTTCTGCAAATAAGAATAACGCCTAACTACAGGCTCCCTACTTGCCGATGGTTGTTCCCTAACATAATTTCTTTTTCCCCTGTTAATTTCATGTTTCTTTGTTTTCTGTGCTGTAGCTGTTGTTACCGTCTTCACACTTGCCACCCCCTTGTAGCCTCCACCACTTCCGGAATATTCTGGCTTTCTAAGCGTCTCGTGGGTTCTCCTCCAACCACCATGTTTGTCCCTTTTGGCTCTTCCTGATGAACCGCTGGAGTATTGGACATCGGTAGCCTCTTTTCCCCGGGACACGACAAACCACTTTACCGTTCCTGAAAGCACACACAGTCGCTCAAGGTCCGCAAAACAACGTGGACGGTCCGCGAATGCCAAACGAGATCTCTCCTGGGGAGTCAGTCCTTCTAGAATAGCTTGTATAATTTCCGTCTCTGGCAACCCTAATCTTAACACCCGGGCAGCTTTCCGTATATCGCGCACGAAGTCTCCTAACGCCTCTCCGTTGGCCTGTGGGCGATAGAATTTTTCCAACTCAAGGTGGGCACGTCGTCGAATGGGTAGAAAGAAGTTCAACACCTGCCCATGGAAAGCATCAACACTGTCACCCCGACGCAGGGCCTTGGTGACCAGATCAGCCAACGTACTCCGGCAATACGGATATATAAGAGACAAGACCTCCCCATCGGATACCCCCGGGAAATCTGCCACCTGCAGGACCAGGTCCATGAAAACCAGCAGCTGGTCGTCATCAAATCCATTCACCACCGGAAATTTCTGGAGAACGCCTGTAAGAGGGTGGGGCAATTTCTCGTAGCAAATCCCCGCCAGAATTGCACAATTAAAAACAAACAATCATAAAACAAATCCCCTCTAAACACCTAACACAAACATAACCTACAAAACATATTCACAAACATTTAGGAAAAACCCAATTACTGTACTTCCTTTGAGTGGACCCCCGAGTTCTCTAGCGCTGCGGAGACCTGGCCTACTCTGAACCATACACATCCACGACAGAAGGAGACAAGTGACAAGCAACCATGCTAAACACACATAACATCAAACAACATTTCGACACACACGCCGTACCAACACATAACTCACAACAACCAACTAACAATTGAAAGTCATAATCCGGGAATTAATACCTCAACCTCAACCGGACACAAGTCAGTGCCGGTACCGATTTCCGATCGGGCCATACCGCATCCCGCCAATATAACACGCTAAACTCCGACCCCGAATCAACCTTGCATCATCCAGGCCACACTTGAGACTCCCCGGCCGTAAAACCATTACATTTTTCAAACACAAATAACCGCCTCAGTGGTGCGACCCGACTCACAAGTTATAGTACCTACAACTAGCCTACACTGGCATATACCAAAAATTATGTCACAACAATGGCATTAATATTTCCGAGTTTGCAAGCCCCGTCACACACCAGGACCCAACGGTTTAAGCCTAGAATGAACCACGCTCACTGCTACCATTTTTGGTAGCAGACTTTATGAACCACGCTCTGCTACCATTTGTAACCCCTCTTTCCTTTCATGTCTTTTATGAGTATAAAACAACTTATTTCATTTTAATATTTTTTTTGAAAGAGAAGCCACAAGTCAATTAGGACTAGGCTGGAGCCTAGAGAACAAAAATTGTGCCGGGTCCAGTATGACGGGACTTGCAATGAAACTCAGCTGTAATGTAACAATAACAAGTTTATTGTATGCCTAGAATTCATACATGCAGGCCAACTCTATGACATAATTATCCCCCCCATGAATCATAAATATCACGAATAATTTAATCCCACCTTTAACAGTATTAAAGAAAAACAACATATGTATAGCATAACAAGTGTGTATAAATTCAGTAAATATATGTATATATGAATATAAAGTTCTCCCCCATCTTGTGGCTAGCTAGACACGGACAAACATAACACACACAGCAACATAAGGCACACAAACTCACAATTACATCAATTCTAACACGAATGCCCCTGGAATGCACCCGCCTAGCAGGCAGTGTGGCTACAATACTCATAACCCAGCAGTGGTAAAATATTCGCCCATCAACAACCCGTTTTTGTAGACTTACATATAGCCAGAACCCCAGAAAGGATGATAAAAACTCATAACGCATAAATAAACTCGGACCGCCCATTTGTATAGCGTTCCACTGATCAATGACCCATCATGAGCGTATGAACCTTAAGTTCCTTTCACAGCATTAAATAAAAATTTACAGAACTACATCACCTGATTTCAAACAGTTGCTATACAATTCTAAACGGTTACTTTACTTCACAAATTCCGAGGGACTTAAAATCAATATGTCCTTTCACAATCAGAATTATTCACTCGAGGCTTTACAATTTCAGAAAAATTTAGACAATGTATGTTTTACCAAAAAATGAGTATATGTTTTATAGTTAAAGAAAAATAAACAGCTGATACTACAAGTGAAAGTTAATCAATATGTGTTTTGCCAATTAAGAAAGACAATCAGTATAGCCCTTTTGTAAGGAGCAATATCAACTAATATATGTTCAGAAGAAAAAACAATTATTTTCTATTAACCCCGAATGGCTATATAAATATAATTAAAATAAAAAAAATACAATAAGGCGGTTGTGCCCTCGCAGCTGTGGCAGCGCGCCAGCATGCGGTTGACAAAGTTTGACAGGCCTCCAACCTGCCTGAGGTTGCACCAACATGTGTCAGAGAAAAACTAAGTCCCCTTTTAAACCCCAGAAAACGGCCCAAAAAAAAAACACAGGAAACCCCCAGCCCTTAAATGTTAAACCCATAGTGAAGTTGATATTTATTCATTCCTGTTCCAGCCGGAACAGATTCCATAAAGGCGCACTGCCGGCCCGGCCCCAAAAAGGAAAATAAAAGTGTGAATATCACCTTAGTACTGCTGCATAAGTGCTACATCTTGAACCGGTCACCAGCCTCCCTCTTCGGACAGGATCTTGTTTAATGGTCCATGACTGATGCAGGAGTACGGCGATCAGCAAGGCCAAATCTCCGGCTTAATTCAAGAACCCTGTTAATTCATATAAATTAGAGAAATGTTCACCAAAAATATACACCCGAGTTCAGGTAATTAACCTCAGAACGGGCCGCCAACTAACTCTCAATAAAAGCACAATTTTCATTAACAAAGTTTTTGCAACCAGCTTAAAGGGTAGAAAATCAGCCATGGAATAAGTAAATTTGAATAATGAACAGACTTTATTAAACGTGGCGTAATATAAAAGTCATCAGCTCACTGGCCACATGCCTCGACAGAACTTTGCAGGTTAAACAGCCACGTGGTGAGTGATAATCATTATTTGACCAAAAATTCAACTGCAAGGCACTCACAGCATTAAGAATGTTTTAACATTAATACAATTTCATCTAAGGAAGTTCACACAAAGAAACTCTCTACTGTACAGTTAATTAAATAGCTCCCCGACAGTCTGCTGCATGAATGGACATAGTTGACTAACTGACTACGCACTAACATTTAGCCCTTAATTTTTAATGTTGTACACCTCTATCATGACAATGACAATTGCAATCCCTCTCACACTATTCTAGTAATAATAAACGAAACATGAGCTATATGCTGAACATTAAGTAATTTACTGAACAATGAGTTTTCTCTTAATATAAACTTGTCGGGTCGCACACACCTAATTACGTATTTTATACGGTTGCATACACCTTGTTATTAATTATCCATATATATAATTACTTATAAAGACATAAGATAATGCACTTCTTACCGGGAGTCGTTTATGCTTCAGCAAGCCATGAAGATGCAGATAACTACGCCGTAATTGTTCGAAGAGGAAGACGGACCGTTGTATCTCGCAGAGGGGCAGTGAATCGTCTGCCGTTAGCAGCAGAGCAAAATGCTCCCCTTTCTATAAGTTGCGCGCGCAACCGTAACCGAGGCGAACAAAGGTCGCTTCAGCCGACCCCTGCATTCACTTTATTTGACAATTAAAAAAAACTTTTCTAAAACCTTCGACAGCCGGATTTACACCGGCACATTACAGAATATCAGTTTCCAAATTTTTCCTGTGATGACTAGTTCGGTAGTAGTCTGCTTGTATCGTTGACTTCTTTTAATGTATGGTATGAGCTATCCATGGCAACTGCTTTGTCCTAAAATTTCATGTTAAATTTCAAGATTCCATGTTTTGTGGTAGGTGGTATATTATGCAGAATTTTAATTCCATAATTGGAAATTAGGATAGTTACGAATTATACTAAAAAATCTATTGTACATTTGGTTATGTGTAATATTTCTAAAGTTTTGTCATTTGTTGTTAAATTTCTCTAATGCCACCTTCTTTTTACCATACTATTTGCAATTTAAAATGTTTGAAATTATGAAACGCTAGAAAGAAAATAGTCCTTGCTTTAACCTGAATGTGTATGAGTAAGTTCCCAGTAACGGTTGGAGAGCACGTAAAGATATTATAAATAAATTAAATTTATATTTATTAGTATGTACTATTGGGAATGACTTTTTGGTATAATTCTAGGTTGAAACTGCTGGTGAATGTGTTTCTGGACGGAACCGTGATTTAGCTTCTCAAACGGCTTTTAAATTTACCTATTTTGTGTGTGAAAACGTCTACTATTCTGATCGTATCAAATAAAGCTGTGACATTGATTAATTTTGTGATATGATATGTTTGTTTGTAGCATATACTTATGTTGTGAGTAAAACTAGTATTTTATTTTTTTCTGTTATTTTGTGATAATTATGTCCCTTCTTTAATATGTTGACACAATAACTGATTACTATAAAAAATAATTATTACAATTTTTAGTACACATTTCAATCAATATCTGAATAAAGCTACAAAAATTGTTTTTTTTTGTAACTGTAACAAGATAATCAAGTAATAGAAAATGTTTTATCTAAAGATTTTTTAACACTTTTATCAAATCAAAATCTTCAGCTAGAGAAAACTGTAATTAGATGTTTTCTTCCTCAAACAGTCCTGAATTTTTGGACTGTTGTCATAAAGGCATCTTAAATTTAGGTTATAGAAATATGCAGCTGCCTTAGGAATTCTACTGAATGAGACAACCAATATATCAAAGGAAGAGCACTCCATACATCTAGTGATAAGAGAAGCAAGTTGATACAGTCGTGAATGAACATAAGCTGAAAGGTATGCTAAGTTAAAAATCGAATTATGGAGTAAGGAGATAGTTTAAGCCTATCTTTTACATGAAAACATTAGCAGTTACAAGGATAATAGTAACAATAGCGGTAACAGAAATAAAAATAATATTAACAGTAATAATTACAATAATAGTAGTAATAATAATATTAGTTGTAATATTTAAAATATTAATAATAGCAATAATAATAATTAGAAGAAGAAGAAGAAGAAGAAGAAGAAGAAGAAGAAGAAGAAGAAGAAGAAGAAGAAGAAGAAGAAGAAGAAGAAGAAGAAGGAAGTAAATGGAAAAGAAAAACCACAGGTTTAATATCCTATAGTTTTATATGCGGCTTTGTTTCTTTAACTAGGTTTTCCCAACATTCTTTGTTGTTCAAGTATTTCTTTTATTTTACAATTTCAGAGTTTCCACATCCTTTATTATCCCTTGTGAATTAGTCGTATAATTAATTATTTGGCCTTCCACCTCGTCTCACCCGCTTGGCTTCCTGCTAGTGATCTTTCTTAGAACGTTTCCTATTTGCCTTCCGTGCACGTATCCATAACAACGCATGTTTTATTAGTTTTGTTTACTTTACTATGTCTTCTACTTCTAGCTTTCCTTCAATCGCATAATTTGTGTGCATTCGGTGCTCATCTTTTCTCACTTTTTTGGGCCTAGAATTCTACGTATAACCTTTATTCTTCAAAGAAATTTGCAGTGCTTGTTCACCTTTCCTTTTGAGCACATCATCCCGACAGGTTATTTTAGATTTATATACTCAAGTTTAGTGTTCTTACTAATGCCTTTTTTCCATTAACGTTTTCAACTAATTTATTTCTGGCCTGTATTATTCGCTATCTTTGATCTCCCTTTGTTTAAATCTTCTACTAATGTTCACAGATATTCAAAAATAAATACATTTTCAAATGAAGTTTCTTAATTAGTACATCGGCGCTAAATACAATTTCCTCTTTATCTATCATCATATATTTTCTTTGCACTGGTTTAGTTCCTACTCACAGATCCTTGCTACAAGTTTTAAATTCTCTAGACTTTCTTCAAGGCTTCATCCTGTTATTGTTAGTGTTCTTAAACCGCCAGTTTATGCTATAATGCTTTACTCTTATTTCATTATTACACACTTTTATCAACCCTTCAGAATTTATTGCGTTATCGGCAAACATTAAACAGGTTATGCTGTCGTGTTTAGAGAACAATTAACTGTCCCCTTTGTGAGCAATAACAACTAGGGCAATAATGTCCAAAGTGAATAATATGTGTAATGTCTAGTTGAAGTGGAACACAAACTGAGCTACACTCTCCGGTACAAACTTAATGTTACTCAGAAATTGTTATTATTATTTGCATCGGATTACTATGTAGCCAATGGGGTAAGCTTACTTACCATATTTTAATATTTACATGACCTATAATTCTTATTGCAGTTAATTATTAATCAAGGAACAGGAATATTTAATTTAAAACACAACTAATAAAGATAACGTTTAGAAAGCCAAAGTGTAAACTTTTAATTACAACTTTCACTACTGTAAATACTATGTATTTTCTATAGGCCACAATGTATGATTATATTATACAGAACCGCAATTAATTTTGGTTATGTAAAATATTGTTACGCAATTACGGGACGTTCTCGAACAATGGAGAGTGTCGTTCTACGTGTTTCCCGGCCACGCACAGCAGGTTCGTGTTTCTTCAAGGCCGCACTACAGTACGCTCTAGAGTTTGTGAGTGCATTTTGACGCATATTATGGAACACTTGTGCTACCTATTTAAAGAAGAGCAGCTGGCGATTATGTTGGACGATTTATCAAGTGATATCAAGTGGTTGTTGTGTTACAATTAGTGCGGAATTCTTTATAGTTGATATTATTTTTGCGTGTCGACAAATTTAACTTGATTACTGTACAAGTTGTTTAAAAATTGTTATTAATTAAAGCTGATAATTAGTGACTTCATTTGTGTCTGTATTTGTTTCCACTGTACCATACGACCATCAGTGAGACAGTCGCAACATACAGTATATAATTAATTGTACTACACTTATACCTAATGTCTGTATTATGTATTTGTATTCTTTACGTTCGTGTGGATTGGTATTTTATTTTTATGATTTTTTTCAACAATTACTTTAATCATATAACATATCCAAAATATAATTCTTTGATAACAGAAGATGTTTACAAAATTGGCGACAGTTCCGACACTTGCAAGTAACAGTGTTCAAGACTATGTAATAAGTTTCAGTTATTTGACTAACAGTAAAAGCAACTACTTAAGTGGGATAGTGCACAACTGCAAACATAAAATATGGCCGCGTCCGTGTTTTTAAAATATTTATTTCATATATCATACATAATGGTAATTATATTAGTCTGTCGTAGAAACAACTAAGTTAAGTTAAACTGTGAGTTATTTCTTTCATACAAATAAATCTGAAATTATTTCATATGAGTTACACAAACCACGACATGTAAGAAACAAAACAGCGATAATACATTTTACTTATTTCCCACACAAAATACAGTAGACAGGTTACTAAGGAATTAACATCGAACTAATTGTTTTTGTTTTAGTCAATCGTATATAACATGCGGTTTCGTTATGGTGTTAGAAATACATACAGGTAAACAATCACTTGTATATTATTTGTTAAAGTTGCGAAATGTTTAGCCGCACGCGTGATTATGAAAGATTTATTTCCACATTATTAGTTAAATATATTTGCCAAAAGTTATCAATGTGTTTTAAGAGTTGGTTAGTAGCCAGAAAGTATAACTCTTCACCTGAAGATCACGTTTAGTTTAAATATAACATTGCTGTACATTTAACATTTACCACCTTGAAAATTTGTTCCATTCTTTGAAATTTTTCCTCCCATCCACGATTTTGAAGATACTACTGTATGCTGAAGAAAGGAAATTCGTTACGAAAGGTCCTCTAAACGTTCTGAACTTTTCACGGACACCGTTTTTAGTTCAAAAAAGTTTATGCACTTTTGTCAGTTCTGGTTATAGATTGAATATGAATAGAACGAACATACTAAATATGTTGGTAACTATTCCTATAGGAATTTGAGTTTAATGGTTAAGCAAAACCATTTTTAGCACCCGTCCTGATCCATGTGACGTCAAAGCAATTACGTTTCTGATAACGGAAAACACTTGCAGCTGAAATTAAGTAATTAAGTGGAGACATTTGCAAGTGTTGTCGAGCGAAGCATATGAAATGAATGTGGTGAATTTCTTCACAGATGGCCTTCATTTTAATACTTTTACTCTTGACATTTCGACTCCCAGTATCTGGGGTCGTCTTGAAACGTTGTGTGCGGTGTTTGAAAGACTTACTTAAAAGACCTGACAGCCGGACCCTGTTGTTAGGTCTTTACACAGGGTCTTCCAGCAAGCGCTCTCAGATTCTAAAGGCAAACCTTGGCTCCGAGTTTTGAAAAATTAAGCGTAAAAATAGTGACATGAACGAAGTTTTACAAGAGGCTTTATTAGTTAAAAATTACCATTTTTAGAAGGTTTGAAGTAAGAACTAGTGACGTCAAAAAAGGTTTAAAAGTTTTTCAGCCATGTAAAGAGAATAATATATAGGCTAATGAAAACGCCATTTACACATGATGGTTTGTATGCGCACTCCATGGTAAGTAAATTTTTGTCAACGTCACGGGAAAGGAAACGTTAGGATGATCGTTACTAAGACGGCATGAGAAACGAGATCGGAACAGAAGTATGTTCCCAATATTTTGAGGAATTATAATGATGATTTTCCAAACTTCTCAATGGTTATTATTTTGATATACTTACATCATTTTTCGATGATATACTCTTTTTCAGGTACATATTATGTTTTCTTCTAAAGACTAGTTTCTAGTTTCTCAAAACATCTCAAACTATATTTCTGCGATTCTTTTCCTTCTTTATTGTTTACGCTATTATTCACATACTTTGAGACATAAAATCAACTTGCAACATGTTGTTAACGTAGCTGATCGGACACAGATATCCATTCCATTATAAGCAATTTTCACTTTTTATTAATTATAGCTAATTGTTTACTGTATTCTTTATTGCTAGTTGCTACGAACTCAAAGAACACGTTTCCTTTACCACGTGAAAGCCTAATATTATATCTTTGTACATGATATTCTAGTGGCTACTTTTGTTCTCAAGCTGAAAATAGTCCTATCTGTTTAGCTAATTGTTCAATGATAACTACAGGTCTTTTTTCAACTCGCTCATATTTAAAGTAATGACACAGTCAATCAAAGGTTTAGACTGTCTAAAAACTGTATGTATTTATGTACTTCTTATAATTTGAAAAACACTTCATGTAATGTTGTAGAATATTAGATACACAATTCTAATACTACCTTTCCATTACCATTTACTACATTGTTACCATAACTTTTTAACGTGCCACTCCCCCACACACATACCCCCAGCACATACGTTATCACCATATAATTATTTTCTACGCCTTACGCATTCGTCAAAACATTTTTATCTTCCTTCATTATGAAATTGTTTTCCAAATTATTTTCCAACAGTTATTTCTCACTCATTTCGACCCCTCCTACAAATTGTTTAAGCACGCTTGTTTTCCTTCTTCCCTGTGAAGAGTGTGTTTACTAACAACCCTTCGAGTTAGGGAGAGAGGATGGAATTACTGGAGGTGATGTTAAGCCGAGGCCGTAAGAAATCCGAATTTGTTGGAAAAGAAAAAATATTAGGAACATTGATAAATCCATTATATAGGCCTACATGAAATAAAAACACTAAGAAATATATTACTTCACCAAGAGTTCAAGCCACTTAGCCAGAAACATAAGTCCAAACAGCAGATTTAGTCTTGCTCGTTTTCACAAACACGAATATCATTGTAGAAAATTTTACTTCACGTTTCGCATTCCTTTTTTACTGCTTTTAACACATTAAAATAAGCTTACTTCAAACTTAATTTATTTATATTAATAATGAAAATATTAATAAGTAAAACATTAATCGGTAGAGTGGTTTTGGCGCATTTAGGAGTTTTTCTTTGATTTACCTTCCAGTCAAAGAAGAGACGATCGTACAGGCGTTTGTTTTTCGGTAACTAATAAGCTATTGCTTCGACACAGAAGTCTTTGTTTAATTTTGACTATCAATTACGCACGAGAACTTAATCAGAACGTAATAATATATTGAGCGGCAGTAAAATCACACGCACAAAGCGACTGAGAAACAAACGTTGGTAATTCATTAATCAGTGTCACAGCGGTATTCAATACAAATCGGGACAGCAGATCACTGAACACAACAAACTCCTCCGAGCTTTACAAATTGCTTTTCGGCTCTGCACTTATAAATGTCAATTTATGCAAAATAAATGTAAATGAAGAATTACCTTTGTGATAATTAATTATGTAATTGTGTTTGCTATTAAATATATAAATTTATCGATCTCTCACATGTATGTGTGTAATTAAATTTTATTTATTATTCTAATTATCTATACCAACGTGTTGGAACACAGTTTATATAGTGAATTCTATATAATTCAGGTGCAATAGATAATATGTATTCACTTGCTTTAATTGATTAATTTCATGCCGTGTGTGAAACAGCCATTTAAAATTTATGTATAACTATTCTGATTCTCATCAGCACATACGTGATATCACTTAATAGATTAACATTATCAATTCATTTACTTTATTTGAACACATGAAACTCTTAAAATCTATTTGTATTCCTTCAAACTTTAGGTTAATATTTGGGTTGCATTTGGTAATAATGAACGCATATTTATGATCAACTTAAAGTACTAGTTTAATTATCATTCATAATACATTATAATTGTACATATGATACGTCGCTGTACCTGAAATACATACATATTTTATAATAACAAATACGTGTTTCAATATATGCTGAAAACAAAGAAAACATACATACATATATAAATCAAACAATATAACAATTCATATTACTTATTTTATGCGTTCATTAAATCCCAAATAAGCTTTTGTTAATACATTCATTAATTACTTTATTCAGATTTATTCATTACTTTTCTTAATAATTTTCTCAGGTGTGAATTCTTTGAAAGAAACCAGGTCAGTAGAAGTTACTAATTAGAAATAATTATAATAATGGTTACTTGGTTATCGAATATGCATTAGTTGTTGTTGAAGTCGAGTTCCAGAGATGAAGATGGCTCGTAGACCCATTCCGTCGTATGCTGCTTTCTCACAATCACTTAACACTTACTCTTCCGGTCACTCGCGTAGGCGTTCGTATATGTGAATAATTCAAGTTCAGTGTTCAATAGAATGTTTCATCTTACTGTGTGTGCTGTGATTTCGTTTTAATGTTAATATACATGTCTAGTTCCACTTTTCGCTGCTTCATTAAACATTCGTATTGTTCATTAATTTGTTTAATGTTTCGTGTTCATTATGTTGTTAATAATGTGTAGTACACTATATTAAGTTCAACTGTTTTGTATATCGTTAAGTGATGATGTCTGTTGGTGTAACGGTCTGATTGTTCACTTTGTATAATTTTAACTCCGGACTCGAGTTAATATTCCGCACGATTAATGTACTCTTCTGAAATTTAAATAATACTAACTCCGAATGATTAGAATAAACTGTTGAAAGTTTATGATATACCGTCTCTCGCACTTGAAGTTAAAACTATTTGAAAATTTGAGTGTAAAAACTGTCTGAAAACTTTAGTAACACTTGTTTCAAAATTTGAGTGTAAACTATCTAAAAATTGAGTATCACTGACTGTCCCTGTCTTGGGCAGATAGTTTTTATTAATTCGTCCCTACTCAAAATTTTGTCTCTGGCGCGCTTCACGCCTACTTCATTTTGAGATTGGTCAGTTTTTAGCTTTCTTGGAAAATACTGTCCCACCATGTCAAGATTCTACGTCATAGTTCTTCCGATAGGTCCTTCGTTTCAGTTGCTATGGAAACACTCCTTTCCACCAAATTTCTCGCTGGCTGAGGGCATCTGATAGGCTCTTACGTCTCCCCGATTTTTGCTCTGACGAACGTTGACCCGTTTCGACGAAACTATGGCTATTAAACACTTGTCGATCAACCTATTGTCTGAGTAAACTCTGTGTTTCTATAGATTCCCATTATCTGTACTTTCGGTCTTCCTGGCGCATTGTTCCAAGTTGTAACCCCTTTTTTTGGCTATTAACAATTTTGAACATCTGCCGGCTGGTGAAGTCACCCCAACTTTCCCTTCGTAAATTCTTGTCTGTCAATTAGACGATAACTCCAGCTGCGTAACATGACTTTAGTCTTTGTCAGGCCTATCTTACTGTATTGTTTCTTAAGGTGCAGTGCAGTCGTTCCATTGAAATATGTAGTTTCACTCGTTTTTGTCGTTTATCGTATACTGACGTAACATGGTCAACATCTGCTACAATTCTCGGTACGGGTGTGAATGTCCTCGCTTACTTTGTTACAGCTGCAGAGAGCAATAATTCTGGACGAAACTTTCCCTGTCATCTTACGCCACCAATTTCTATAGTTGGATCAAACTTAATGTGTTTCTATTGTCAAGTCAGCGACGCCTCACTGACATCTTCTCATTACTCCTTATTTATTGCGCCAACTATAAGTCGTTGACACTGCCTCGTGTGAACGTACTCTGCCGAGGTGAAAATTTAAAATTTTTAAAATTTTCTGCTCGTTACAGTGTCCTCAATTTCGATTTGACGATGTGGCCTCAGGGAACAACTCAAATCTAAATTCTGCGCCCTGTACGTCGCCTCGCCGTGTTCATCTTCTTCAAAAGGGAAGGGCAATACATGATAACCTATTCTTAAAAGCTTACATTACAAGTGGTACACCCCCTTTTGGTTTTACTCGGTTCTCTGAATTTATTGCTAGCTATTTGGGATAGCTGAACGCATTTCACATTTTCGTATTTACATATAAATACCTAATCCTTATATTTAGAAGACAAACCATAAATTTAATGAGCAATTAAATAATTTAATCAATTGAATAAAATTTTACTTTCTAAAATATCATATTCACAAGATATTATCAAATAATCAATTGGTTCAGTGTAACACTTTACATGACATCAAAAAAAAAATCTCCTATACATATACATTTTTGTGCATTACTAATGATCTTACCAATAAAATCTTTTAAAAGGTTATTTAAAATTAGATTGTTAATAAACATATTCGCTACGTTATTCGTAATTATTTGGATAATTTACATACACGTAATACATTTTGTTTTAATGATTTACCTACCTCATTCTAGCATCATTTACAATCTTAGCCTATTAATTATATACGCTCACATTAATAAAGTTCATTCACGATCGAGTTCTTTAAATAATATCACTTATTTGATTTTAAGTGTCCCTTTTTTCACTTTGTCCTAGTAACTTATTACTATGTGATTCAAGTGATGGCAATTAAATGTCCTTTGCATTCACTGCAATATTTTACAAATGTCACAAAATGTTAATTTATCTTATTATCTAACATTTAATTAGTGCTTAATTAACTAAATACACTTTTATGTTATGTTTTGACAATTAAAGTACATAATTTTCTTGGTTAAGCCAGCTTGAATGATATCAACGCGTCAATTACCCTAACGCAGATGATTCATCAGCATCAGCTAGCTTCTTATGACACCTTCTTCAATTTCTTCCTCTTCCTTCATCTTCAATTTTCTGGTTCATGGTATTTTTTCATTTGTCTGGCATTAAATTTTCCGCGGAGCTTCTTGTCATCATCGCAATCGACGAGTAGATAAGTAGCTTCTCTGAGAATTTGATGCACTTTATATGGTCCGCAGTACAGTTCGCAAAATTTTTCAATTCTTTTCTGGACCGCGTCCGATTGATGATATGTTCTGATTAACACATTTTCACCAATTTTGAATTTTGTAATGGTCTTGATTTCATTACATAATTTCGCTTGTTTTTCCCTTTTCTCCTTCATTTTGATGAATATTTGGTTATGGTCCACTCCTTTAACTAGAAGTATGTCCTTGTTTATGTATTTCTCCCACGCTCTGGTAGGTTCCTTCCCGTGCTGTGCCTCGTACGGTGTTACTTCTATCGTCTCGTGGTACGTTTCGTTAATACAACTCTCAACGATTGATACGTAACGCGACCACTTTGTATGTTGATCACCAACGAAGATCCTAAATAAGTTCCCAAGCTGTCTGTTGATTCTTTCAGCCAGATTCGCACAAGGGTTCCTTATTGCGGTAAATCTTGGTTGAATATTTAGTTCAGTTAACTCATTTAACCATTTTTTAGATGTAAATTGCGTTCCGTTGTCTGTGATAATTACTCTAGGAGACCCCAGTTCTTTACAATACTGGAGTATTCTTCTCAGTGTCGCTGCGGTCGTTGCCCTCCGAAGTGTGAAAAGTCGTACGTATTTCGTAAAGTTGTCAACCATAACAAACAAATGTCTTACACCGGCGGACGAAGCAGGTAGCGGGCCAAAGTAATCGGCGCTTACTATGTCACCCTTGCGTAACGGTATAATGGCTCTCGTTCCCCCGAACAAGTTTTTGTTACCGGAATCCTTTTTCCGTTGACAAGTGTCACAAGCCCGTACGTAAATTTTCATCCTTTTCAACATACCATCTATGGTAAAATACTCTTGCAATAATTTAATACATCTCTTAGCACCGGGATGACCATACATACGGTGTATTTCAGCAATTATTTCGCCGGACACACTGTTCGGTATGTACAGTTTCCATTCCCTCCTACGTAATCTGTACAATTTCCCATCGACGAATCTATAAAATTTATTTAATTCCTTATCTATACACTCTTCCCTAATCTTATCAATAACATTCTTAAGCTAATTATCTTGAATTTGGTACTTTCCAATATCCATTAGGATTTTGCTTACCTTCTTATCCATTTTGATTGTCATGTGGTTAATTAAGTATTCGGAAATATTGTCACTAATTTCTTCTAGCGTGGCATCTTCTGGATTTCTGCTTAGCAGATCAGCAATAATATTGTCCTTACCTTTACAATGGACAATGTCGAATTTGTACTCCTGGATACTTAAGATCCAGCGTGTAATTCGCGAGTTGTTTAAGTGACATTTATTCATAAAAGTCAGTGCCTTATTATCAGTAATGATAGTTAACGGTTGTCCTAGTATGTATATACGGAACCTCTCAAGACATCGTACAATACACAAAAGCTCCTTCTCCGTAGTGTAATAATTTATTTCTGCACCCTTTAATGTCTTGCTGGTAAAAGCTATTACTCCAATTTTTCCTTCCTCGTCCAGTTGATATAATTGTCCGCCATATGCAAAGTTGCTGGCGTCACACTGCATATAATATCTTTGATTTATTCGGGGAAATTTTAAGACGACTGTTTCCACGAATAACCTTTTAACCTGCTGAAAACATTCATTTAACTCCTGTGTCCAGGTAAATTTCTGTCCCTTCCGTAACAATTCAAGTAGTGGTTTAGTGGTTTCAGCGTATTTGTCTGTAAAACGATTGTAGAAATTTGTCAAACCCAGGAAACCTTTTAATTGTTTTTGGTTCCGAGGTTTAGGGAACTTCATAATGGCATCGATCTTCTCGTCCGTTGCTCGTATTCCTTGTGTCGTTAGTCGATACCCAAGGTACGCGATTTCTTGTCTGAAGAATTGCGACTTCTCCAAATTGACGGTTAAATTTGCCCTTCTTAAATTGGATAATAATAAATCTAAATGTAACAAATGCGTTTCTAAATCTTCTGAATAACACAGGCAATCGTCGACATAAATAATGGTATTTTCTTTAACTTCATCTTCTAATACTGCGTCCAATCCCCTGGTTAATGCAGCAGAACTGGTACTCAGTCCGAATGGTGTCACTGTAAAACGATAACACTTGCCGTCGTACATAAAAGCGGTGAAGTTCCGGCACTCCAACTTCAGTGGTACTTGCCAGAAACTGCTAGTTAAGTCCACGGTGGATAAATATTTCATCTCGCCACATCTCGCCAAAATGTCGTTTATCGGAGGAGCACCCTCGTAGTCTGGGATAGTCACGCTGTTCACCTTCCTCGCATCCAAACACAACCGTACACTACCGTCCTTCTTAATTACAGTCACAAGTGGGTTGATATATGCGCTGTTGCATCTCTCAATGACCCCATACCGCAACATTTTCCTAATCTCATCATCTACCTTCCCTTTATACGCTAATGGGACAGGCCACCCTCTCTGGAAGTACGGTGTCTGGTCGGTGACTTGGAACTCGTGAACATACCCTTCGATTCTTCCGGCGCATTCTCTGAATAAACTCCTATTCCTTACCAGAATTTCTCTTAATCTTTCCAACGTTCCTTTATCTCCGCATTCAATACTTTCTATCTTCTTGTCAATGTTTCTGATAATCTCCTCTTCTTCTTCTACGTCCACCACTTTTATATGCATCATTGGCACTGTGTACGTCGCTTCGTCATCCTCTCTTCTTAACTCGATGATCCTTCTTCCCATGTCAATGAGACATCCTGTTTCTTGAAGAAAATTGGTTCCTAATATGCAAGGTTTTATCAAATCTGGTATTATGAGAAAAACGCATTCATATTTAATTTCTTCAATATAGATATCACATAATATTTGTTTTCTTATTAGCTTTGACTTATTACCAACCGCGCTAATTATTAATGTGTTAGACATCGGTAATATTTCATAAGGTGTAATGTCATGTTTGTTTTGGTGAAACCACGACTCGGATAATCCGGCGATAACGGATCCAGTATCGAGCAACGCTTGTACACTAACCTTATTGTTGAACTTGATATTTATCTCTGGACACTTAATTATTCGTTGGGAAATCTCTTCATCATCATTACATAGTAAATCGCTTCGTAAGTCCGGTAGGATTATATTCGTCTGGTAGTCATTTGTTTTGTCGGCTATCTCCGTTAATGAGTGGAGGGATTTTTTTTTTCTTCTTCTTGTTGTTGACGGTTCCTTTTGGGTTGAGTGCCCGATGCGCCAGCTGTCGTGTTTGTAAACTCTATTGTGTTGACGGTGCGTCGGTCCGCATTACGATGTTGTTGGGTATTTATGGCCGGTCTGTCACCCCAAGGTTTCTTCTGCACTCCACCTCCTTTGTTCAAACCGTTTTCACTTTCCTTATAGACATTTCTTCCCTCGTTTGTCGCCACATAGTTCGACTCTCTATTATTTCTCGGTTGAATCTGTGTATACTCTATGATCAATGATTCGAAGTTTGGTATCGTCACAATTCCTCTTGTGACCACCGCGAGCTGAATCTCACGCCCAAAGTGACGAGATATCTAACGTATAAGCTGATTATCAGTCAGAGTGGGTGTTAACTGCCGACTCTCCAATAAGATACGTTCAATATACTGAATAGCAGTAATTGGTCCACTCCAATCAAACCTGCCATACTCCAAATGATCCCGGATACTGTCTTGTCGTTCTTGGCCCCAATATTTCAGAGAGAACGCTTCCTTGAATTCTTCAAAGTTTGATATTTGGTTACGTATCACTCGCCACCAAATTCCTGCGTCTAACTCCAGATGTCTACCAATCCACTTGATATTGTCAGCGGGGTAGTATAACTCTTGTATTTCGGACAATTCCTTGAGGAATTCCATAGGGAATCTGTCCGTGCCATTGTATTTAAGGTCATTGTGGTTAGGCCCGTTAATTCGATTTAATATACCACACTCACCTTCCATTAACTGTCGCTGCAGTCTTTCCTGGTTTTCTTTCACTTTAGTTAAATGTCCTTTTAACTCTTCGATCCTCGTTGTCTTCTCTTTCGTAGTCTCGTCCAACTTCTGTTCTGTTGAACGTTGTCTACCGTCAACTTCTTCCAACTTCTGTATAATATTATTATTTGTTCCTTCTTGCTCCTGTTGTTTCTGCAGTATGGTATCGTGTATCTTGGCCTTGAGTTCTTCGTGTTTCTTATTGTAATCCTTGACGTGAACATCGAACTTGTGATTAATCTTTTTAACGGTCGTCTGGGTAGTGTGTATTGCTGCCATCCATTCTTGACGATCATTTTCTTGTTTTTCTTGTACTTCTACGTACTTCTTATTGGCTTCTTCTCTCAAGTCTTTCACGAGATCATCTTGCTTCTTCTGTAGTTCGTTAACCTTACCTTCCCAGGTCTACTGGCACTCACGTATCTCGGATCTTATTTGCATAATTTGTTCCGCTGTCTGACGTTTAATCTCTTCCTTATGCTGGTCGAGCTTTTCATTTGGTTTTTCTAATTTTTCATTAATTAATCTACTGTTTTCTTCTTGTTTCTCTAGTTTTTCACTAATTAATTTAATATTTTCTTCTAGTTTCTTGCTTCGTTCTTCTTGTTTCTTGTCTCGTTCTTCTTGTTTTCTGTTAAGATTCTCTTCTTGTTTTTCGTTCTGTTGACGGATGAACTCCATCAACATTTGTAGAGTTCCATCTTCTAGTTTCGATGTCTGTCCTCGCGCCCTATCTTCTGGACTCTCCACAACGCTACTTGGTTCGCTAGGTGTAGTATTGTCTTCTGTATTTACTGTACCTAATTGGTTATTAATGTCGAATTCTACGCTGTTGGAATTGCTCGCCATTTTTGCCCTCCTACGCGTAATCATTCAAACTGACTTGCTCTAATAACACTTATCTTACTTCTATTTCTATGACACTACTTTCTCTACTACTTCTACTACCTGTTCTTTACCAAAGCTGTACGTGTTAACAATCTTTGTTAATACGTATCATGCCGTGCGAATGGGCGACATTTATAAATGTCAATTTATGCAAAATAAATGTAAATGAAGAATTACCTTTGTGATAATTAATTATGTAATTGTGTTTGCTATTAAATATATAAATTTATCGATCTCTCACATGTATGTGTGTAATTAAATTTTATTTATTATTCTAATTATCTATACCAACGTGTTGGAACACAGTTTATATAGTGAATTCTATATAATTCAGGTGCAATAGATAATATGTATTCACTTGCTTTAATTGATTAATTTCATGCCGTGTGTGAAACAGCCATTTAAAATTTATGTATAACTATTCTGATTCTCATCAGCACATACGTGATATCACTTAATAGATTAACATTATCAATTCATTTGCTTTATTTGAACACATGAAACTCTTAAAATCTATTTGTATTCCTTCAAACTTTAGGTTAATATTTGGGTTGCATTTGGTAATAATGAACGCATATTTATGATCAACTTAAAGTACTAGTTTAATTATCATTCATAATACATTATAATTGTACATATGATACGTCGCTGTACCTGAAATACATACATATTTTATAATAACAAATACGTGTTTCAATATATGCTGAAAACAAAGAAAACATACATACATATATAAATAAAACAATATAACAATTCATATTACTTATTTTATGCGTTCATTAAATCCCAAATAAGCTTTTGTTAATACATTCATTAATTACTTTATTCAGATTTATTCATTACTTTTCTTAATAATTTTCTCAGGTGTGAATTCTTTGAAAGAAACCAGGTCAGTAGAAGTTACTAATTAGAAATAATTATAATAATGGTTACTTGGTTATCGAATATGCATTAATTGTTGTTGAAGTCGAGTTCCAGAGATGAAGATGGCTCGTAGACCCATTCCGTCGTATGCTGCTTTCTCACAATCACTTAACACTTACTCTTCCGGTCACTCGCGTAGGCGTTCGTATATGTGAATAATTCAAGTTCAGTGTTCAATAGAATGTTTCATCTTACTGTGTGTGCTGTGATTTCGTTTTAATGTTAATATACATGTCTAGTTCCACTTTTCGCTGCTTCATTAAACATTCGTATTGTTCATTAATTTGTTTAATGTTTCGTGTTCATTATGTTGTTAATAATGTGTAGTACACTATATTAAGTTCAACTGTTTTGTATATCGTTAAGTGATGATGTCTGTTGGTGTAACGGTCTGATTGTTCACTTTGTATAATTTTAACTCCGGACTCGAGTTAATATTCCGCACGATTAATGTACTCTTCTGAAATTTAAATAATACTAACTCCGAATGATTAGAATAAACTGTTGAAAGTTTATGATATACCGTCTCTCGCACTTGAAGTTAAAACTATTTGAAAATTTGAGTGTAAAAACTGTCTGAAAACTTTAGTATCACTTGTTTCAAAATTTGAGTGTAAACTGTCTAAAAATTGAGTATCACTGACTGTCCCTGTCTTGGGCAGATAGTTTTTATTAATTCGTCCCTACTCAAAATTTTGTCTCTGGCGCGCTCCACGCCTACTTCATTTTGAGATTGGTCAGTTTTTAGCTTTCTTGGAAAATACTGTCCCACCATGTCAAGATTCTACGTCATAGTTCTTCCGATAGTTCCTTCGTTTCAGTTGCTATGGAAACACTCCTTACCACCAAATTTCTCGCTGGCTGAGGGCATCTGATAGGCTCTTACGTCTCCCCGATTTTTGCTCTGACGAACGTTGACCCGTTTCGACGAAACTATGGCTATTAAACACTTGTCGATCAACCTATTGTCCGAGTAAGCTCTGTGTTTCTATAGATTCCCATTATCTGTACTTTCGGTCTTCCTGGCGCATTGTTCCAAGTTCTAACCCCTTTTTTCTGGCTATTAACAATTTTGAACATCTGCCGGCTGGTGAAGTCACCCCAACTTTCCCTTCGTAAATTCTTGTCTGTCAATTAGACGATAACTCCAGCTGCGTAACATGACTTTAGTCTTTGTCAGGCCTATCTTACTGTATTGTTTCTTAAGGTGCAGTGCAGTCGTTCCATTGAAATATGTAGTTTCACTCGTTTTTGTCGTTTATCGTATACTGACGTAACATGGTCAACATCTGCTACAATTCTCGGTACGGGTGTGAATGTCCTCGCTTACTTTGTTACAGCTGCAGAGAGCAATAATTCTGGACGAAACTTTCCCTGTCATCTTACGCCACCAATTTCTATAGTTGGATCAAACTTAATGTGTTTCTATTGTCAAGTCAGCGACGCCTCACTGACATCTTCTCATTACTCCTTATTTATTGCGCCAACTATAAGTCGTTGACACTGCCTCGTGTGAACGTACTCTGCCGAGGTGAAAATTTAAAATTTTTAAAATTTTCTGCTCGTTACACACTAAAACTGTAAATGTAGTGATATATGGGTTGAACGATAAATCCAATAAACTAATACAGAAAAAACTTAACGACATTTGAAGATTGTTATTATGTTTCTAGCGAATCATTTGCTAAGTTGTAAGTGTTGCTATACTCATTGTTTTAGTGGATGGTTAGTGAGGATCGGTCAATAATACAAATTCTAGCTATTTTGCGTCGACGTTTCGACAATATTTATTGTCATCTTCAGGGCCTGTGTATGAAATACAATAGAAATATCGTTTTCTATAATTATCTTTAAGAAAACGATGTAAACATCCTTTACATTATTAAATTAAATTATCTTTAATTTGAAGATGTAAACAAACTATCATAAGTCTTCACATATAAAATGATACATACATACGCACGCACACACTCACATACACCAACACGTTCACCCAAATATTTAATTGTTTCGTTATGTTTGATATTTCTATTGTATTTCATACACAGGTCCTGAAGATGACAATAAATATTGTCGAAACGTCGACGCAAAATAGCTAAAATTTGTATTGTTGACCGATCCTCACTAACCATCCACTAAAACATTCATTGAATAACGGCCACTAAAAATTTAAGGATTTTGCTATACTTACTTATTTCGTATAATTATGTTTGTATAAATCTATTCTTTTGTTTTGCCCAGTTTTGTATTCAAAGTTTTTTAAGGACATTTTCCGATCTATTGATTAATTCAGGTAGTTCTCATCAACACAGTTAACTCATCATCAGCATATTGTATTTTACAAATTTTTACACCTTCTTAGAGGTATCTTCGCATCAATTATTTCCAAGAGTACCCACTTTTTGGAAGGTATTAAATAGTAAGGGTACAGAAATGTACGACGATTATGAAATAAAAATCACAACTAATATTCCTGAGTGTGATGACGATTTTTTAATTCACACTGATGATACGTCATATATTTCAAGAGTTATCACACCGTTGCCAATGCTATTACTTTAAAATCTAGCATCTCATTATTATAATGCCTGCATCTAAACGTAAGAAAGTTTACTCATAGCAAAATACAGTCTGTCCATTTTTTTATACATTTGCCAATAGGCCTATATAAAATTATATTGCACCTAATGCACGAATATTCATTTAATTCATTATTGCCCATTTCCAATAACCCTCTGTTTGTGTATAAACCAAATAAAAACTAAGTGACAAAAAATGTTCACAGGTAGTTGAAACATCTATTTATTGCGCAACACATTAGCGCATTCTGCTGCCACAAATGTTCATTACGTCACAGTGATTAATGTTCGGACGCTACAGGTGAATAGGCTAAATTGTAGTTCACGCTCAATCAGTTGATTTAATACTTACGCTTTACTTATTTGAATCACTTTGCTAACGCAGTAGATTAGATTCAAAAATGTGGATATTCTGTATAGTCTCAAAAGGAACTTTAAGGAAGTTAACTGTTAGTTTAATTAAGAAATGTTTGGACTGTGGAAGTAAAAACTTATCAATTTTCTAGGTTATAATTAAAAATCGTAATCTATTGTTATAGAATATTATTATTCAGAGTTACGAATATATTGAAATAATGATGATTTAAAATCAACTCAATTTTACAACAGTGTAGTATATTACTCACAATTGTAATTTAATTTAAGCCACTTACGAAAGCAAACATTCATGAACGTGCTGACATTTGCGGCATTTATGAACTAATCAGCTGCACAACTCCCCACATTAAGCTGCAACGTGTTAACCATTATCTACAGCGGTAAACTAAAGTTTCTTGAGATTTGAGATAAGAATTTACAGCAGCAAAGTAGGAAACAACTGGAATGATGGTCACACCTGCCGTTGTAAACGTTTGTTTTCTCTTATAGAGACTAACTATTATAGTGGCATCTTCAGTGTAACACAGGATAAATTATATGAATTGTAATACTCCTCTTACAAATATAGTATTACGATGGTCTCACAGAGCGTCGTATTTTACAGTGGAAACAAAATACGTATATCAATTAAGTCACTAATTACCACCATAATTGGTCACAAAAATCAATTTGAAATCAACAAGTTACTCTCAAATGAAAATTATAATTAAATTTGTCCATACGCAGTATTAATGTCACTTTATTACATTTCCTGTGTCATTTTCTATCTTTACCATTGGTACAGTCTTTTCAGCAATTTGTTTTAATTTCATTTTTTAGGTTTGCAATTAAGTCATTAGTTGCTACATTCTCCTCTAATTCAGATATTTTATTTGACATGGATTTTTCTACTACAGGTATTTTTGTAGACATCGATTCTTCTACGTCACATATTCTAACAATTTGGTTATTAAGCTCACCTCGTAACAGAACCAACTCTTGCATCTTGGGTATGTTCTTGCACCTTCTTTTGCTCCTACATCAACGCTTTGATGTCAGCTGCTTCCTGCTTACTTTTCTCGCATTGCCGTTCTTCTGCCTCTTCTCTTTCCTGTCTTCTTTTAGTCGTCTTTCTGCTTCTTCCCCCTCTTGTCTGTGTTTCTCATTCTGTCTTTTTTCTGCTCCTTCTGCCTCCTGTCGTCGTCGTTTCTCTGTCTGAGACAGCAGCACCAGAAAATTTTCCATCACCCGACTGGTATCCTTTTTTGCAGAATAATTACAACGCACACTTCTCTTCTACAAAGTGTCCTCTGTTTCCACTGTTAAAGGTTCTGTCCACTTCTGACACCACTGTTACGACGGTCTCACGGATCGTCGTATTGTACAGAGGAAATAAAAGCATGCACCAATTAAGTCACTGATAACCAGCTTTAAATAGTCACAAAAAACAATTTGAAAACCACAATGTAATCTCATAAAATAATTCAATTTAAGTTTGACCATACTCAATATTAATGTCACCTTATTACAGTTCCGCACTAATGAACACAATAATCACTTTCCACTGATTCACAACAATCACTTAATCCGCACTCTATAACATCACCACATGTAACTAACTAACTAGCTGGCCGTAGACGCTTATGTTGATCTCGCAGACGTTCAGGAATAATTTTTCACATTTCTGGCCGCGTGTCTTGCGTAGTTAAAAGGGGTTGAACTGTCTGAAAGCTACTTCAGCACACGGCCTTGACCGAAACACTGCACATGCTCGGCTAGCGGAAAAACGTGTAGAACGACGCTCAACATTTCGAGAGCGTTACGTAATTGTCGTAGCATAGCTCAAAATGGTTCAGCGATACGCGGAAACACTTTTATTGAAATGAATGCATAAAGCGAAACATGCATAAGTAGAACGACACTCAACATTTCGAGAGCGTTACGTAATTGTCGTAGCATAGCTCAAAATGGTTCAGCGATACGCGGAAACACTTTTATTGAAATGAATGCATAAAGCGAAACATGCATAAGTAGAACGACACTCAACATTTCGAGAGCGTTACGTAATTGTCGTAGCATAGCTCAAAATGGTTCAGCGATACGCGGAAACACTTTTATTGAAATGAATGCATAAAGCGAAACATGCATAAGTAGAACGACACTCAACATTTCGAGGGCGTTACGTAATTGTCGTAGCATAGCTCAAAATGGTTCAGCGATACGCGGAAACACTTTTATTGAAATGAATGCATAAAGCGAAACATGCATAAGTAGAACGACACTCAACATTTCGAGAGCGTTACGTAATTGTCGTAGCATAGCTCAAAATGGTTCAGCGATACGCGGAAACACTTTTATTGAAATGAATGCATAAAGCGAAACATGCATAAGTAGAACGACACTCAACATTTCGAGAGCGTTACGTAATTGTCGTAGCATAGCTCAAAATGGTTCAGCGATACACGGAACCACTTTTATTGAAATGAATGCATAAAGCGAAACATGCATAAATTACAATGTGTACCTAAACAAATAGAGACTTACAGAGTGCATGGAGGACAATCTAACCTCCAATAATGTGTATAGATCGTGTGGGGATTCTCCGTCATTTTCCAGATTCCATTTTCCCGAATGATAAAATACCGGAAATCATTTTGACCGAATACTTTTCCAGAATCCATTTTCTCGTGTTTCCGGAAATAATTGTTTTAATTAAACAATAATTAGGGATACTGACAACAGTTAACTAATTATGATATTTACAGGTATGCCCCAGTATGTTTAGGCCTACTGAAGTATTTACAATATTAGGACTATATCAAAGAAATCTGGGAAAGGGATGAAGGAGTTCCATTGCCTTTTCTTTATGCACTTCTCTCTTCTAAAGAATCTGTCCAATACGTGCAAAGCTGTCCGTTTGAGCCAAGCTGTCTACCGCCAAGTACAAGCTGAAGTTTTGTAAGAAGCGTATAACGATCCACTTCATCGCACTATCAAATTCAACACACATAATATGTTGCTTACACGCACTATCTCTTGCTTTTGTCCCCATTGAAGAAGTTAGGCGTGTTTATAAGAATTTAGCAATTTGTTATTATGTATTTTGATTCATTTTTGCTTTACTTTTTTATAAACAAAATGAAAGGTTTATATCAACGGTTTATATTAATCAAATGAATTTTTGTTCGGGAAAAGTACGTTTGGGTGAATGGATTCGGAAAAAAGTATTCGGGCAAAATCATTTCGGGTATCTCGTCATACGGGAAAATGGATTCAGCTGAGTGTCCGGGTACCTCGTACGTATATTTAGTCGGTCTCAACAGAGAGAAAATGAATCTGCCCAACCCCAGGTTTAGTCGGCTAATAAATGTTTTGTGGAAGGGATATATGCAACAGAATTGGACAAGCTCCGGCAACTACATCAAGCAATAGTTGCCAAGTACATGTGGTGAACCACTGTGGTTGTAACTGAATCAGATTTTATACTCTTTCTTTTTCCGGTTTATTCTTGGTGGTATTAGATCACATATCTATCTTGTATAGTTATTTCTCTTTTTGCGAAGTTTCTGTATCTCCCATTATATATTTTTCGTACTATTATCTCCTTTTTGATATTATTTTGCATTTGCTTTGAAGGTTGTTTTCGTAGTCCTCTTCCACCCACATTAAACTTATTTTTATGTATCTACCTGATATCATTTTCACCATAAATGTCCATAAAGTTGAAGCTGTTTGTTTTCTATTTTATAGATTCTTGTTGTAATTTCTCATCATCTCAGGCACTTTGGTTCAGAATTGGGTCCCTTCCGGATTTACTAACTACGCTTATCAGATATTTCATCTTCAATAATATTATTCGTGATCCAAACATGTCTGCCGTCATTCAAGACTCTACCTATATAATAGAGTAGCTCATTTAAGCTTTGGAAAGATTAATTCTGTCTTATATAATTTTGTGTTACCAGGTTATATACACTCTTATTTTTACTCTTTTATACTGTCGTACTTATGACGGCGTTACTCAAAAGTTGTAAACAATCCGCCAAAACAAAGAAAGGAATCGGGATATCTGACAACAACCATCGACATGACCACGCTTCACATTGTATCACACCCTATATGACAAGCGTCGCTGGATAAAAAAGGTGAATACAAACAAAATTGTAAACGAGTGTCTCAGATACATGTGCAAGCTTCATAGTTTTCCTGTAATTCGACGTAAACGAGTCAGATGTTTTCATGCCGACACGGTTTCAGTGGTTCCTGACACGGTTCCTGGTGGTGAGAAGGAAGAGGTACATTCATTTGTACACGCTGCTGGACTGTGCTATATATTACCTTTGCTTATGGGACTTTAAATTTTTTCATCCGTTTTTTGTCATTTTTATGCATTAAAATTCCCAAATGTGTAGTTGTTCTGCGATCGTTTTTTATTTATAGCGAATTTGTTGTTGTGACAGTCATATTGGCACAAAATATTTTGTTATTTCCGTGCTTACGCATCGATATGTTTATGTTCTTTATCAGCTGTCTTACGTTTGTTGTCAGCACAAAATGTAAAGAACATAGGCTATACCAAGCGTAGTTTTAGTCTGTAGTATTAGTTTTGTGTGTTGTCACGCTGGTGTTCATTCATTGATTTTACTACCCATAAATATGACTAACAGTAATGGACTCATACTGTTTTCCGTGTATCTCTTCTCTCCTTTAGAATTGGTTCAGAATTCTACCATTTATTCTGATAGACATTATAATCTAACATTCGGAAAACCACAACGATGTCAACAGCACGTAGTGTTTGCCGTTTTCTCTAGCACTTTATTGGTACCACTAAATCTCATGTAGACGTAACAATGCACATTACAGCAGTATAGTCGGTGTTGCAGAGACATGCTGTCGCCAGGCAAACTGCATTAACGTGGACATTGAGAAAGTAATTGAATGTTGTCGTCTTTGCTAGCAATATCAGCTCTGAAGTAATTACTTTACCGTTACTTAGTATTGAATTGAAAATAACAATAGCGTGGGCTGGACAAAAGCAAAGTGCATTAGTAACGGTTCCAAAGACCAAAGTATGTTAATTGAACACAAGCGTAAGCTTTACCACTGTTGTTATTGATTTGAATAACAGTTGAAGAAAATGGAATCTGGTTTTGCAACTTTCCTTTGGCCTGTGTTTTTTCTAACAATTTATCATGATAATGGTAATAGCATATTAAACATCCATTGAGTAACCTACCCAAGTGGTATTAAAGTAATATATTATAATATAATACGTAACTAATATTTAGCTGTAAATTTTAGCTTAACTTAGCTAATTTTAGCTAATATTAATTAACTAATAAATGTTCTTTTTCATGTTACTTTCTCTTACAACGTTTTTTCCTATGTACTTTACATGTCTTGTACAAGTTTTTCTATCTTCAGTTCTTGGAAACACTAGATACAATGACTTTCTTCCTTACAGTAATGCTTTCCCTTGCTTGACGGCACTCATATCCTTAAGTCTCTGCAACATATTGTTCCATTCACCTTTTCCATTTTGAACAGACGTGTTGCAATACTACTTTCATTTTTAATTTTATTTCAGGTTACACTCAATTAGACGATCCTGCCATGCACATAGAAAGTGCACACCGTTATTACTCATTGTAATTAAACTAACATTCTATTAAAACGACGGCCTTAATAAAGTTAACTATTAATAATGTAGAAGATATCGAACGACTATATAAATATAGACAATAAGAACTATTTTTCAGTAGCATAAAATTATTCATGCTATCAAAGCAGTATTAATTTCTACAAATCTAAACGTTTTCGCCACTGTAGTCAATTTTCACCAAAAACGCTAACACCAAAAAACATTAACTTAAACATATGAACAATATAAAATTGACAAAATATTGAAATACTCTTCACGCCTAATACTGAATATGTTATATTCAGGCATATAATTATATTGATACGTACAATATACCTGATACCTGATTATATTGAACGTGACGACCTGATACTAAACACTATATCAAGTAAGGAATAACAATCGTTAAACACTACGCGAATTTTTACAGCAATTGAAATTTTACTTCCAATGGATGTCATAATTAAGAAAGAAATTACCTTGTTTAATACAGACTTTAAGTGATATAATTCATATACGTACCTGTAAGGTGTGTTGTGTGTTTGTGTGGGCGTACAAGGGTAAGTGTGGTTATGTGTATACACGGGCGCGTGCGATTTTATTATATAATAATGTTTAATTATCAATCTGCTACTGATTAAAAAACTGTAGCAACATTTATTTACATATGCACGGTTTGATCAGAAAGATAGTGCAGTTTGTTGTCAAGAATTGTAGGCAATAAAGAACATTGTAATGATGACACAGGTACCGTATTCCCTATATAATTCCACGATGTTTTTCTGCGTCAAAATTAAGAACACTACATATGGTCAACGTTTCAGATTGTTGTAAGGTAAATAACAAAGATACCTGAGCGACCTCAAGGCTCCACCTAAGAATTCCTTCTAGAAATCTTTTGAAGACTGAAAAAAGTTGGTGTAACATCCAATGCGGATTACTTTAAAGGAATAATTATTAATGTAGATGAATATAAATAGAACTTTTTTATTAAACGAATGCAGCATAGATCTCTATCTTAAATTCCCAACCAGTCCTTTTTCTCTGACGTCCAACAATTTTCCACAGATATGACCGCTGACAAGTAATGAGCTTTTGTGAACGCCATTTTTTGTCTATCACAGTTCGCGCATGCTCTTTAAGATTTCTATACGCTTAGTAGATACTTGTCCTTAATCAACATATTGAATGTTTTAGCCAAATACATATTTTCTTCGGCCGTTCATTTTTGCGTTTGTTCTTTAGAACCACAATTAATATTGGTTATAAAATATGTAGACATGTTTTAGAATTATTATGTGTACATTGTGTGTTTAAGTACTGTGTGAATGTAGAGTATATGTTTGCATTTCCATTTGTATATGCCGCTTCCTTTAACAATTTTATTTTTAGCACGTAACTTATCCATATATGAATACTGTGTTCAGTATTCCTTACGAACGTGACGACATTTCCGCCACATGTGTAATCTAGTCTGGTACTTTACAGATTGAGTGAGAATACATTAACGAAGTTCAGGAGTAAGTAGCAAGTTTCAGTTACTTAACTAACAGTAAAGGAAATTACGTAAGTGGACTAGGGACTAGTGCACATATGCAAACATGAAATATGACCGCGTCCCCATGGCTGTAAAACATTTATTTCATACACCGTATATTAGGGTAATTACATTAGACTCTCATAGAAAGATAAAATATTTTCTGAGTTTATTGTTTCATACAAATAAACCGGAAATTATGTCACTGGAGATACAGGAAGCGCCAAACGGATGAAGTAGAGAAACAATAATATATATTACTCATTCTGTGACAAAATTAGATATTTTCATGAGGATTTATATGTCACTAACTTTTTCGTTTTAATCGGCCATAGCTTAACATGCGGTTTCGTATTCGGGTTGTAACTCAACAGTCAATCGAATGTTGTTTGTTAAAGATCCAAAATTTTTTACTGAGCTAATGTCTCTTTTCTTACACTGTTACATTAATATGTATTTTTCTTAATGTTATTAATACTATATCAGGAGTGGTTTGTAGCCACAATATCTAATCCTCCACCTGTGGTCCTGTGATTATAGGGGCACATTTTGTTTAAATATAACGCTGCTATCCATGCAGTATCTACAGCCACAAGATTTCTTTCCGTTCTTCGAAATCTTTTATCTCTTCCTCCATTCGCACTTTGAAAATCCTATCATATACTTGAGAAAGGACGTTTGTTGAACTAGGTCCTACATAATTTCTACAGTTCTGGCACACATTAAAAGCGTATGCACTTTTTTAATTCTGATTGTATCATGAATCAGAGAGAGATACTGTTGAAGCATTAATTGTTTTTACTGGAGTAACATCATTGCTATAAAGAAGGAGCAGGCGAAGAAGTAGGAGGAGCAGGAAGATTGTTGATGTTAATGATAAAGACGATGATGTAAAAGTCTGAATCAATCTTTATCAAGAATGTAACAATGTTTTTTGTAATTTATTATATTAATTTACCTGTTTCTGTGATGACGTTTAAACTCTCAGTTACTGTAAAATTAGAGTTTTGAAAACGAGCAGACAACAACAAACTAAGCGTTTAGAAGATTGCGGAGAATGCGTTGTTAGTGTAACAAATTACAAGCCTCTGCTCCTACCAGTAACGTTCCTAATTCAACAGAAATTAATGCGCGTATTATTTGTTACCTAGTTTAATGGGGTCGCCACTGGAATATGTTCAATAGAGTACAAATCAAATAAGTTAAGGTTAGCTTACTGGAATGATACCTAGCAAATTAATATCGCCTGTACGTAGCAGGAATGTCGTTTAAGTCGTAGTAACTAATGTAAAAGTCGTGAGTACGATATACCGGAAATCGTATCTTGCAGAACAGCTTCACTTAATTGAAACTGTCATACATTGGGTCGTACTTAACATTACAGTACTGCTATATTGATTGCAACTAATTCGATGTTGTTTCAATATCATACAGGCCAAGAAAATTACTCATATAGTGCTGCATATCAAGGCGCAAAGGGAGACAGACGTAGGTTCCAATATATTTTCAAATCCGGTAGGGAAAATGTTTCATATATTACTTTATAATGGTTCTGGTTTTACTAAATTATACTCGTTATATTATTATGGCAATATAAAAGTTCTTAATAAGAATCGGTTATTAGAGAGAAACATATTGCTCCAACTTTACATCTTCATATGTTGTCGACGTTTGTCTTCGTAAATGTGTAGGTCTGAAAGCAGTACCTGAGCACCGTATTACGTAACAATATAATGTTTTATAATTGCCTTTATCTGATAGGTAAATTTGAAATGTATGTAAAATGCTATGGTTTTATGTTTTCATATAAGGAAAAATAAATTTACTACAGAAAGTGGAAAAGTTTACGAAATGTTTTAATGTTTTAATATTTTGATGTTGTCAAACATGAAATAATTTTTAGTGTGGTAGGACCTGATCAGATCAACTGGAACGTTCACGTAGGGCACATTACGCATCGCATTACTAGTTGATGAGTCGTGTAACACGGGTTTCCCTTAACAACATTCCGCTTGACATTACTGGTTCTGTTTTAATGTTAGGATTTAAACCATTTTAATACTAACGAATAACAATTTATTCAACTTTTAACGTATCTGATTTTTCATTGCTAATCTTTAATGAGGAATCAGTTGTCCTAAAGTTAGTGTAATTGCGCAGCTGAGTCACTGAGTGACTCAATCTCGACGTTGAAGGTGTGTTAACCAACCCATATAATGTAATTGCAACGACTATTTCTCACTGCCCTATTTTAGAGAAGAATAGGCAGAACTGGACTAAGTAAAGTCTATTACTAGGATTTATAGTGACTATGTTAATTCTAAAGAACCATGTACCTAAACCAAAACTTGAAAATCACAGCAGATTTAGACTTGTTCGTTTTAAAAAACACATTAAATAGAACTGTATAAACTGTTACCTCAGATTTTATATTCCCTTTTTAATATTTTCAAGAGAATTAAGGTAACTCAATTACGATCTTAACATTTTTACATTATTAATAAATTTAAATAAAATAATACTGTAAAACTGGGTTTCTTGCAAATTTAGGGGTCCTTTCTAGATTTACCTATTCGTAAAAGAAAAGGTTAAGCTACCGTAGAGGTTTATTTTTCAGTAACTAATAAATTATTTCTTCAGTATAGAAGAATTTGTGGAATGTTAACTATCAATTACGCGCGTGTGTTTAATCAGAATGCAGTAAAACAATGTGGCAGAATAAAATCACTGACGCAAAGGCAGTAACAAACAAAAAACACACGCACACAAACGTCGGTAATACATTAATCAGTGTCACAGCGGTATTCAATACAAATCGGGACAGCAGATCACTGAACAAAACAAATTCCTGGGAGTTTTACAAATCGCTTTACGGCTTTACCATTAAAACTGTACATGTAGTGAAATATGGTTTGGTAAATAAATACAATAAACGAACACAGAAAAAGCTCTTACAATTTATTTGAAGTTTGAGTTTTGCGTTTGTAGCTTATCATTTGCTTACTTTTAAATTTACTGTATTTAGATACACCATGTATTTAATAAAGAATACATGGTGTACATGAGAAAATATTAAACACTCAACGTAAAATAATTTGTCACATTACCTACGTTCGTAGTCCTCAAAGATCAAGTGCTGAGTGTAGGCTACTCAGTCACACTACACAGTTACCTCTTGATTCACATGCGCTCACCTAGATCCAGCGTGTTTTTGAAAATCGCCCACCCACCTCAGCTCTGTCCTTACAATTTAATATTTTTTGCCAAGTGGTACAAGTTAATATAGTTTTATCTGATATTTAGTTATGGACGCCGAATACCCACTTTAGTTTTGTTAGCCGATTTTTTAATTTTGTATGTATTCATTTCTGATCTTATCTAATAATATAATCTGTTAGACTTTTACTATCCATCATCGTTGGGGGTTTTGCTATTTTAACGACGTTTGCCTTAGTAAATGTGTTGTTTTGGAAGCAACATGTCAGCACCGGATGAAGGCATGGTTCAGGTATCTTAGTGTCTAAATTCTGGAAATAATCCTTTTTTTAATACGCAACTTAGTTGATTCCACAACTTTGTTTCTGTAGTTTGATATTTTTAAGAACTGTGTACTAAATACACTCTCTCTGTTAGCTGTTCAGTTGTACTTTGTGTCACTGTAGATTTTAGCACGTCATCCCTGTTTGTCTTGAAATTTGTTTCTTTCTAGTTCGCATTTATGAGCATTTTTTGGTTCTCTTCCCTAATTTATAGCTATATAATAAAATTTAATTGTTCATAGTACTAAAGTAAAGACGTGTTTGAAGATGTTAGGTATATTATATTAACACAATTTTAAACTACTGAAATGTAACAACTTTGAAATTTAGAGTTGATGCTGACGCTACTTTCTCGTTACTTCGGAACGTTTGGAAACGTGTTTCGTAAAATTATGCCGGTTTAATTTGTGCATTGTCTGTACATTTAGATTTGTTCTGTTGCTTTATTTTCTTCATGTTCATAGCTATTTGTACGGTAGTCTGGGTACCATGATGAGTGTCACGAAATAATTTAAACTTAGGGTAAATGTTTGTAGGCCTACTTGTCAAGGTAGTATATAATAATCACAGGAGAACGTTTGTATTCTATCGAAGCCCAGATTTTATAATGAGTTCGGATAGGGTAGCGATCAGTGCTACTCGCACCCAAAGAATTCTCCCGTTTGTTCAAATCTATTTCAGTATTCCCCGGACAGTCATCTCACCAAGTCCTAAAAAGCATATCCTCGTCAGCAAACAACAGTTAATATAATATGCCAGCTTGCCCTACTTTCTGTACCATGAAAGTACAGACTGTAGTCATCTTGTTACGCATAAAAAGATTGTACTTCAGCTATTTTACCACATTCCCATTATCTTTTATTTTCAACGGCAAAGTGATCTTTGTCTCTCTTGGGTTCCAACATCAGCTAAAAACTGACTTTACCTTCCATTTTTCCTGAAAATACAGTTACCGATTTTTCATTAATAGCTACTGCAAGTAAGGAGAAAAGGTATACACGTAACAGCATTAGCACGAGCACTGGTGTAGGCCTACTCTCTTTTTGGTATCCTGAGATTTAATAAAAATGAGAAAATAATTATAACTTTTAGAATATCAAACTTGTTACATACATTTATTATACACTTGTTTATGATATTTAAGCACATTTTAAGTTTATTCCGTTGTGTTTGTACATGTAGCCTACGGGTATATTATATTTAAACGTTTCTACGCACTAGTATAAGAGATAACTGTTTCACTACATATGGTACTATGTGCATAACCTGAAAGAGAGAAAAAGTATTGTTATTAAGATAACGAGGATAGTGTTCTCAAAACAATCAGATTATTTTCAACCACCAGGGAAAACTACACAAACAAATTTTTTAACAGTCTGATAAGAACATTTGGCTCACAATAATTATCCTGTAGTGATACAGTACATTCCTTGACCATACCAAGACTCGAAAAAAATTAAACAGAAGCATTACACTTCTTTAATATTTGGAACTTCGTACTTAATTTTGGTACGTAATATTCTTTGTTGCCCGAATTGTTGAAGTCTTCTGAACTTTTCTCTTGTGAGAAATGTTCTGATTCCTTCTTTCAAGTTGTCATCTTCAGCAAACAGATTTTCGGACACCTTCAGCTAAAAAGGTTACTTTAGATAAAGGAATATGCAAAACTCACTAAGCTAGAGGCCGAGACTGTTTGGTAGATGATACTATGATAGATGATACGGAATATCTTACTTCTAAATGTAGAGCAACATGTATAGATATGTGTGTAACTTGGAGACTAGCAATGTCATTGTTTCTGTAGAACCTGCAAACCTGTGTAACGGTATACTCCTCTTTTGTTTTGAATATCCTAGGAGCCATGAGTCATTGTCTCCGAATAGGCATTACCAATCGTTGTTTTGCCTCGAGTCACGAAAGCAAGCAAGGGGACATTCATTCTTCGATAAATAACTCTAGTTACAATTGTTTTTTTTTTTTTTAATGAAATCGATGTTATTTTATTTTTATGTTTAGAATAACACGTTGAGTAGAACAACTTTACTGATTGTTGCTTTCATTCTGAACTATAGTGAAAAACTCAGTTCCCCTCCTTCACACCAGTAACTCATCTCCTTTTTCATTAATGGTGAGAAATGTCAGCGTATATCCAGTGTTGTGTGATCATAAGTTTATATTTCTGGTACCCAACGTACATACAGTATTTTGTACATTAACATGTTAAAGCGATTATTATATTAGGAACCAAATGTTCATTGTTGCCAAAGTCATCATATAAGACAAGTTCTTATCCATTGTTTTAACCTGCCGTGTTTTGCCACCAATTCATTTAGATAAAGAAATATGTAAAAACTACTAAGCTAGAGGTCTGGACTGTACGGATTAACGGAACTTGAAAGTTCCATAGTCTTATAAACTTTTACTGATATTATGATATTATGTTCTTCATTAAAGTATTGTCCCTAAACTCTATCTCTGAGCTTTAATATTAAAGACAATACGTTATAAATTATACATAATTGTCAAAATGATATAAATAAATGGTGGTTTCAAGCAACAAAGGAGTGTTATTAAGTAATTACCTAATTGTTTATACCAGTAGGATGTGTATGTGTATATTTGAATAAGTAGAGTTTGCAGGTTTGAACATTATAATTTAGTTGATAAGGAACATAGTCAAAAATGTTAGTCTTAAATATTTTTAGGGTTGTGAATTAGCTTTAAGTGCTTTGAAATGGTGCTTAGGTACAAAATTGTATGCGAAAGTACTAAACAATTGTACGGGATATTCATAAAAGAACATGTTAATTTAAATAACTTTTATAATATGGGACATTTTTTTTAGATGAGGCTTATATCTAGAATATTCTTAACAGAAACACATAACTAACAAAAGTAGTTATTTTAAAATCAGTAACTGAATGTATGCATAATTTAAGAAAACGTTATACGGCCATCAATTCAGTAGTAAGAATTATCAAGTGTTTTGAAAAAAAAAGTTCTGTTCGGAAGCTTTCTTAAACAAGAACATTTATTAATTATAGAAAAATCATAGAAAAGGGTTACCGAAAAACTAATCAGATTACGAGAATTCAGTTGAGGATAAATATTTGAAACGGACAACGGACAGATCAGTATCTCTAGAGAATCGATATCGTGTAAGCGCCGCGTGGTTTATGACATCGGTCTGATAATCGCGACTAAGACAATTTAAAAACTTCCTAAAGTTACTGCGAAAATGATTATAAATGTGCTATTCCGAGGAAGTTCAAGATATCCGATTAAGATATATAGACACCTTAAGCCGATTAGAAAGAAGTGTAAGCATAATACACTAATTTAACAGTAACAACATCTGTTCGCGGTGAAATTATATTACCGTGCTCGTGAGAAATAACTACACTCCCGAAAGCGACCCTGAGGCTGGACCCACGTACTCATCCAGATTCAGGATAATACAGGAACAACCCGTGTGATATGTGTGAACCATCTACAGTAGACATTAAAAGGGTGTGAACTTCTATTATTTATGTACAATAAAACAAAAAAAATTATTTAAAAGAAAGACTCTATCACATTATAATAATTAAGACAAAAGAAACTCTTATTTAATCTATTTCATTGTATAGAAAGTGAATCTTCAGTTGATTTACAAAAGTCAAAAGAGACAGATTAATGGTTTTTATGACCTCCTAACAAATTTCATATTATAAAAGTTGAAAAAGAGAGAAATGTAATTTTTACATGCAAGATGGTACATGACTCAAAGAATACAGACACCTATAATAAAGTTGTCTTGATTGTTCATCATCTTTTTTCACAGCACTACACTTTATATATAAACGAAAACTTTCAACTTGTGAAACTTACTTGTCTTTTCTTCTCGAACGCGTTTCGGCGTGATGTTCGCCTTCGTCAGCTTTGAGACAGACTGCCATTAATTTGTAACGGTTGTTACTTGGAAGGTATAGTGGGGGTGGTGTGTGGAGGAAGGGGATTGGCGCGGGGATCCAAATTATTGTTAGTTTTTTGTATAAGTGTGTCAAAAAGTGTATGTGATTTATACTGTAATTGGTCGTTAAGTATGTTGTTTGGTTGTGTTGTGTGGTGTTTGTATATTTCATATTGTTCTGCTGTGTTAAGTATTCGACCTTTGGGTAAGTAGTGTAATATTTCAAGATTAGTATCTATGTTGGTGTAGCTGTGGTTTTTTGTGTGTATGTGTGTGGCAATCGCGGAATGTATATTGTTGTTGGATAAAGCTTTTAGGTGTTCAGAGTAACGGGATGAAAAAGATCTTCCCGTCTGGCCTATGTAGAAACTATTGCAGTTATTACAATTTAGAACAAACACCACAAAACACAAACAAACAACATACTTAACGACCAATTACAGTATAAATCACATACACTTTTTGACACAATTATACAAAAAACTAACAATAATTTGGATCCCCGCGCCAATCCCCTTCCTCCACACACTACCCCCACTATACCTTCCAAGTAACAACCGTTACAAATTAATGGCAGTCTGTCTCAAAGCTGACGAAGGCGAACACCACGCCGAAACGCGTTCGAGAAGAAAAGACAAGTAAGTTTCACAAGTTGAAAGTTTTCATTATTACCTATAATAAAGATGTGATTCTTAGTAAACAAAATAAAATACTCAGATATTGTTTAAAAAAGTAACTTTCTTCTTCTTCTTCTTCTTCTTCTTCTTCTTCTTCTTCTTCTTCTTCTTCTTCTTCTTCTTCTTCTTCTTCTTCTTCTTCTTCTTCTTCTTCTTCACTTTGAAGGCTCAGACAGAGTTACCTTTTCTCTCTTTCAAAGATCTGAGCATTCTGTCCACCTCTTACTATGTTTCTATGTTTTCCTACATATCTCGTACAGTTAATATTCCTATACTAGATGTGGTAGACATATTGTTTGTTCATGCATTCTGTCTACATGCTCTGTCCATTTTGTTAGATAATCATGTATTCTACTGTTAAGAACGTCGCCCTAATCTAATCGATTGGTGCCACCAATCTAATCGCTGGAAGGTTTTTTTTTCATAATCTATAAATATAATGTATGTATCATTGTTGAATTCTTTTTACTATCACCTGTTTATAATAAACACGATGGCCATGAAGGATCTACCCTTCTTAATAAAATTACTCTGATCTTCCAGAACAAACGTTTCACTTATTATACACTTCTTATTTCACTTCTGCATTCACTTTTTGTATAACAAATCTTATACGCTACGTCTGGTACAGCTGGTATAACTCCGTTGTGTCCGTCCTAAACAGGGGGCTTTATCACTGATCATAAGGACTAACGGTTCTCCAAAAAGCTGGATTCCGAGGGCTTGATATTATCCTGTAAGAATCCCAAGTTCAGGGTTACAGGTCATAAGGTGGCAGTGCCATCAAGTGACTGCTTAGCTACATGGTGATTTTCTGAAGTAAGATCATATTATATACTAACGCAGTAATAACTCTTGGAAAAATCTTCAAAACAAATTGGGACCGGTATACGGGCATCGTCAAAGCCACACAAGAAAACGATATTTGGTACACCGAAGAAACTTATGTTAGCAAATTGAAATGCCAGAGGTCTGATTATGAAATAGATAGAATTATATAAATAATTGAAAGTTAGGAAACAAATAGTTATTAATTGATCATACACATTCTTAACAGTAGCGGTGTTCTGCTAAGCAATCTTTAGAGCAGTAGCGTCGTTACAATCAAATTAGTTGAAATTGTAATGTTAGTGCATTATTGTGCAGCGTCCTAAGAACTCCTCGGAGTGTAGTCATAGCAATTCATATTATTATGGTGGATACGTGTGTGTATTTCTTCCTTACTCCTGCCAAATTTTATCCTAAAAATCCGTAAGTAGATAACTGTTCTTACTATTTATAAATTAGTAATTTGGCTTAAATTTTCTTGGTTACTGATTTTTTTCGGTATTATAAGTGTTCTTACTCCGTTGAGAGTGCTTAGTACTTTCTTATTTTGCACTTTCTTTCTCTAATGTCGGCATCTAAACGTAAGTAACTTTTATCTTTTAGTTCTAATTAATTGGAGTTCTTTTTACAGTTACCAGTATATAAAAGCAAATATTATTTTAGATCCATAGATAAAACCTAATAGATAAATTTTTGAGCTCGAATCCCCAATTTGTATTCTTGATCATTTCGAATATCTGTCTGAGAAAACACCTTTTTATGAATACACTACATATTAAATAAGAGACTTTGTTCACAAGTCGTTGACAAATTTAATTTATTGCGCGGCGCATTAACGCGTTCTGCTTCTGCTGCCACAAATGTTAATTACGTCACAGTGATTAATGTCCGGACGCTACAGCTGAACACGCTAATTGTAGTTTACGCTCAATCAGCTGATTTACTGCCTACGCTTTACTTGTTTGAATCACTTTGCTAACGCAGCAGATTGGATTCATTAAAGTGGATATCTGGTGCCGTCCTTACAAGAGATTTTAGGCTAAGTGACTGTTAATTTAATTAAGAAAATTTTGATATTAGGGAAGTAAACTTATCATTTTTCTAGACTATAAATAAAATTAAAAGTTTTAAAATAATTATAATCATCATATAATCTGACATTTTTCCCTGTAATGACATTATTATTTTACCATTTGTCTGTTGCTGATATTAATGTCGATGATTGTTTGTTCAGAACAGAGATAAGAACTCAAGAAAAGTATTTTCATATGCATTAAAGATACCTCCTTTAATTTCCTTGTATTAAATTTCATATGCAATTTCGGAACGTCTGCTTAATACAACACGGTAAGCAAGGTGTTATTTAGGAAAAATTTTTATGGCATCTGTTAGTAAAATTAAATCTATTATGCTGGATTAAATAAAAAGCTACAATAAAAGATTATATTTTAATCTATGCATTTGTGTTTAAAAAAGACAAGTTGCGCATTCCCATTTCCTTGCAGTTAAGACTTGTCATTTTCAAGACGTATATCCCATTAAAGAGGTTTGTTATCTTTATTGCATTCTTCAGATTAGAATAAGCTTTAAACCCGGTTATTAAAAAACTATGAGAAATAGTAAATTTAAATTTAGTTACGTCACCTAATTATTACGATTCTCTATGACTACTTTATAGCAAACGTTCTCTGACAAGTGAAGCACTGAATACGTCGTATGTCATTGTATAATGTGTGTGTGTGGGGGGGGACGTGTTGGTGAGCAACGCCTTATGTCCTTTATTCTAAATACGGCGGAGGATCTCACATCTCACAAAACCTTTGTGTCAACGGTAAACACAAATCGAGCTAGAAGATTAAATATTCAGTTCCGCATCTTCAGTCTTCTTCGGCCTTTTCACGGAACATTCAGCCTTTTGACTGTGCAGCAACATTTAGTGTAACCAGAGTTTCCTGAAGTAATTTCATATTAGTCTTTAATTTGCATTCCAAAAAGTTAGAATTTGCATGTCCTCATGGATTTTGGAGCACAGGAGCGGCTAGACGTCATAAGCTCAGAGAGTTTTCGTTTGTGCTAATACACAAATTGTGATAAAAGGAGTGACATTGCTAGTCTACATGCTGCTCGACAGTTAGAAGCGAGATGTTTCGAATCTTCCACGCATAGTCCTGACCTCTGTGTAATACTTTATAGAGACTGAATTGAAAGCGAAGAAGACAACGAAAATTATTTATTTTATAAACACAACTTTAAAACACACACAAACACACAATTTAGTTACGCATTCACCAATTGTTACACATTTGTGTCTGTGCTTGTGTTCTTTGTAATTTGGTGAGTTCAACCCAATTAATACGTATCTGTCTTCTAGTTACTAAGTAATTGCTAAATGTTTACATCTCTGACTTAACACAACTATTAGATTCTGTCATCTAAACCCGTATGATTTCTTTATCTAAGTAAGATATTCCTTTATTGGCGTCTAATATCAAAATTTATTCACAAACTTTTTTATTTTATTTGACCCATATTCCCGTTTAACATTACATATTCACACGTCATTGCGACTATCACATACTCTCTACTGTACATTCTACTTTTCTATTTGATTCCCATTTGGCCACCTTCTCCCTACCTACATGTGATTGAATGCCTCGCAAATCTTTCTCCAGTGATCTTCAACTGCGCAGTTTACATCCAGTTTCTTGACAACTGTGTCACACTGCCATTACTACTTTCTATTTCGTACATTTGAAGATGGGTTCTCTAGGTCTTCTGTTTTACATATGTTCTTCATATGCAAACGTATGTCTTATGTTTTTAAACAAATTATTTGGGATTACTACCATCTGCCTTTAGGAAATATACTTTGTTCTTCGTCGAAATAACAAATTCTCATTCAAATTGTGGTTTTATACTGGATATTACATTTTACTATACATTACACGTTTAACGATAGGTTTACGAGAATAGTTTTCTCATTTCGTAAGATCTGATACATATTTCCTCATTCTTGCTAAATAAAATACTCTTTAGTTATATTAACTGAAATGTAAAACAATTATTACATTGATATAACAATCTGGCATTCCTTTCACCAGCGATCACTTCGTTTGTTTCTGATTTGAAAACTGAACAGATATTCCTATTTTAGACAGAAAAAGAAACTGTAGTTGGTCACTACAGTACAATAAGTAAAGCTTTAAAAAACTAACAGTACATCAAAGTAAATTGAAACCAACAACTGAAAAGCCACAACATAACCAAAAAGGTGTGGCTGGACCTCTCTCTTATTCGTGAAGTTTATCAAACTGTTTCAAACATTTCATTATATGCTCATTGAAGTTAATGTAAATTAGTTCTATGTTTTGTTAAGTACAAGCTAGCCCCTCTGCGTTTAATGCTGTTGCTAACCACCCTAACACACACCTATACTGAAATTAGCAGAATTAGATCTACTTGGCACTCACACTCCTACACTGCCACCATTACTCCCACACCTTTCAAAGCTTGACATTTGCAGAAAACTTGTTAGTCAACCCACAATAGTTTCTGAAAGTGTCTTTCCGTTTCATAATATTCTAAGTTGTGTAATTAGCTTCTGAAAAAACAAATTTTACCTTACAGTAGATAGAAATACTAAACCAAAGATAATACTGTTATGAAGGTCACCGTTTTGAGGACAGAATATTTATTAATACATACTACAGAAATTAAAAAAAAATTTAAAGCGTATATTACGAAATATCACACAAACTAACATAATAGATTATTACATTTTTGTATCCAAATCTAACGCACTAGAGGCAAAATAAATTTTAACTATCAGTATGGTAATAAATTTATTAGACAGAAAAAGCAAACACTAAGGTAATCCTGGCCTAATACAATGATACTAAATGTAAAATTCTCTAACAGACTAACTGAAGTGTCGCCCATACTAGGACTTTTATCTTAGCCGTTAAAGTGTAAACTTCTTCTCTTCTTTTCCTCAACTGAGATTTTGGAGAGCATGCAATTTTTCTCTTCCGAAGACAGCCTCTTACTCACCACATACACTCTTCCTCTATTTATCTCATCCATACACTCCTGTCTAGGCCCTCCACTCTTACTACAGTCTTCAATCAAGCTGTTGACCAGCTTGAACGGCGTAGCAGTTGACCAACCATCTGCTTCTCCCTTCCTCAATGGTTCTAATCAAAAGCCTTCTTTCATCCACTCTCTTCAAAACCTCATTGTTAGTCACGTTCTTTGCCCACAATATTCTTTACACTTTTCAGGTTTTTCAAAGACGGTATTTTAACAAAATGTCTTCAGATGCATCCAGGTCGATATGTTACAGAACAAAAGATGCAAAGAATCAACCTGTCGTGTAAAAATGATCTCGCTATTTACTGTTACCTGTTACTGTTAACTGTAGTCAATGAACTGCACAAGCTTTCCCGTGAAGAAACTTACTTACTTACTTAATCCTCAGCTTTTCTACCTTTCGGTGTAAAGCTATGTTGGAATTGAGTCCTCTGAGGTCGTCTTTTTCCACATATCCCTCCATTTCTTTCTATCTCCTGCTAGCTACTTTATTTTCTTCCATTTTATTCCTCTTCTTTCTGCTGCTGTGCGGGCTTCAGCCTTCCAGAGCTTTCTCGGTCGTCCTCTCTTTCTTTTACCTGTTTCTCTGGATTCAAACAATTGCTTTACCAGTCTTTCCTCCCCCATCCTCACTACATGTCCCACCCATTTAAGTTGTGCTTGTTCTACTGTTATTGCTACAGGAGCAATATCTAACTTTTCCTAAATATTTCATTTTGAATTCTATCTTTTTTTGTCTTCCCTTCTATTTTTCGAAGAAACCTCATTTCAATACTAGTTAGCTTACTTTTTATTCTCTCATTTGTTGTCCATGTTTCGCTTCCGTAAGTTAATACTGGCTTCATGATTTTTCTGACTATTTCTGTTTTTAGTGGGTATTTCTTTTTTACCCAGGAAACTTGATTTAATACTATTGAATAATCTTCCTGTTTTCGCTACTCTTTCATTTATTCCTTCCTCTAAATTCCCTTTGCTGTTAATCACTACTCCCAGATATTTATAACTTTTTACTTGTTCTAAATATTTTCCATCAAGTTCTATACTGTGTTTCTCTTCTGAATTTCCTATTACCATAGTTTTAGTCTTCTGTATATTGTAAAATATCTTTGACGTTGGTCTGTGATAATTTGTAATAAGTATTAAATCACACGTTATAACTCTCGATCTGTCGGTGCGTTTATTAAATCGCACGTTGGATGCGTGCTGTGTTACAAACGCTTCGTGTAGCCTGTGTGACCTTACCTGTCCTTGGTTGCTAGTTTTTACTTCCCGATAGGCGCCAAATTGTTTTGCAGAAAAACAATTGAAAGATTCTATCTCAGTTGTTTACTGTGCTCTAGTGAATGATTCGAATTATTCGCCGACTGGCGGGAACTCGAATCTCGTTTGCATTGGGGGACGTGTTGCCAACATAAAATGTTGTTGGCTAATTCTATTCACTGCTACAGAACACAACATACATAATACACTTGAAATAATTACAGGACAGTTAGTAACGATTCACACTTATTTATTTGGCTTTATAGCTTATGAATTTTCAATAATGGTTGTACAAATGAGATTAATATTATAGTTTTTAGCCTCGGCAATAAATTAATTGTTCACTCAGCAGAAAGCAGGGTTTGCATTACAAGTTAATCAGACGACATGATGGACGCCGCCTTCTTATTTATACAAAAATAAAGTTGCCAATGAATTCTTTTAAGTACTATAAACAAGTTTAGAACAAGATAATTAAATAAAGTACACCACCTTACAATTGTGGTAATTAATTATGAAAAAGGTTTACATTGAATTCAACTCTGTGGTGTTAAAAGTGTGTGCCAGTGTTATTCGTTTAATATATAGGTTATAACTCAGTTACTTGGTATTCATAAATATGTTTTATTAATTAATCTTTGAAAGAAATAATATCGTCAGTTTATAGTGAGAGTTCAAAGTTTAGTGAGAAAATTTAAAGATAATTTATTTCAGAAATTCGGTTAACTCAGCAATACTTATCAGTCAGTTGATTTGAAGTGTAGTATCATACCGTTGAATTAGGTTGGGTTCATCGTTTTGGGTCTTCCATCTTCAATCATCTTTGGATTCAGGTACGCCTTGCGTTTTTTTCGTGTTAGTTGATCGAATTTAATTAAATTGGAGTTAATTAAGCTGGTCTGTTGCCTAGGTTGGATGTATTAGTCCCTCATCAGGTAGTTTGGTTCTTCACTTCAAGAAATCTGGTTACTTTGACTGTTTTTAAATAAAAAATTGGGCCCTTTACGGCTTGGCGTCTCTTCCTGGTGAGCGTCACTATAGGATTAACAGTTTCTAACGGAATATTATACATAACGTTCAGTTGTCATGGTAACTGATTGATTCTGATTGGCTATGCATGAGTTAAGACCATTGTTAGAATATTTGAATTTTTATTCAAAATGATTAAATATCTTCTGATTGCTATTATTCTTCGGTCTTCTTATTTAATTATGATATATTATCACCACTGGTCGTATTATCTTTCAAAGATCATTTTGACATCCCACAAAGCTGGGTTTGCTGATTTATTAGTGTTTGAACAATCATGTTGATATTATTTAATTACATTCTTTCTTACTTTATGTCCTTAATTAACATTTATTTCTTAATATGGTCCAGTAATTATCATTGACTAGTTACTTGCTTTGGATTTGCTAATATCGTAGTTAATTTCTTACAATTTGTTGTTATTGGTTTCTTACAGTTAAGTATTTCATAGGCCTAGGTAGTAATTGGCTATTTTTCTTAATTTATGCAGATTACATATTATTTTACCCTTGTACATGTTTTGTTTTGTGTTACACATGATTTGTTTACTTGTTGAATGGTTTTGTGTCTGTTTTATAATAATTGTATGTTTTTTATTAGTTTCTATATTAGTTTGTCTATTGTTTTCTAACTGTCTTTTCAGTATTATTAGATTTGTATTAATTTATCTTTTTTCTTATTTATATTGCCATGGTTTATAATTGGTTTATTACTCACTACTCTCTATTAAATATAATATAACATTTAGGTTTATGGCCTGTATAACTCTTCAGCCATATTCCTATACATAAAATTAATCAAACAATTCTGTAACAGTTATTATGCTACTCTTGTTTACATTTGTTACTTCTTATTTATTTCTTGGTGATAAACATCATCACACCATTTAACTTTACTTAACTAACTCTCCCTTTAAACATAGGGTGTTTATTGAATTTGCCTTTACATTCTTTATTATATTCTTTCTAAAATAAACTTTACCTTCTATCCATGGTAACACCAACATTTTGACTCTCCATGGGATTCCTTCCCTGAATACCATTGTATTCCTTATCTATAATTAATCTTACTACTAATAATAACAAAATCCTTATTCACTGACACTTCTCACCATTAACCTTTAGTGTTTGTCACTGAGTATTAGGTGTTCATACCTGTCAATAGGGTTTCTATTTATTTTGGGGTTTTACACTATCACTTTGCACTTTTTATGTTTTATTTAAGTGTTACTAGTGGGTATTACCTAACATCAAATTCTCTTTCTCACATACTAATGTTCTCTATCTCTCTCTCTCTATCTCAGTATTGGTTAATTATACTGTTAACAAGTTCATGTCATATTAGAGTGATTTATAATAGTTACTCTCTATTTATTTTGTTAGTGTACTTTGTTTATCCTTAAGTTATTTAATTTTAACACTTATCATTTACATTGCTTATTTGGTAACTAATAATTATCATTTACATTTATCATTCATTGGTTTCTTTTTTACTATTATTTTTGAGTGTAACATTTCTCCTATTTCTGTTTTATATTATTTGTTTATTTCCTTTCATTTCTTTTTCATTTTATTTCATTTATATTTTGGTTTTCACCTTCTCATCTGGTTTCATTTTATTTGGTCAATCACTGGTATTGGGGCTGGTTCTAGCTTCTCACTTATTTTGTTTGTTTTGATATATCCTTTCACTGGTATTGTCTGGTTCTACTTTCTCACTTATCAGTCTATTGGGTTATTTTGGTTAAATCGCATTGTACTATTGTTTTCAACGTTTGCTTCGTAGCTTGCTACATTTCTCTTATCAGAGGTTACTTTTACAATTACTTTTATTTGTTTCATCGCATATTTATGTTAATTACCCATTCCTTTATTTCTGACTCATCCCTTTTAATTCATAGTGTTAATCATTTAGTGCATCATTCTTATCACGTTGCTTCATTAATGCATGTTGAAGATATGTACCCTTACAACATTAATCTTCATGTTTTTCTTTCTAAGTTCTTCATTAAATTCCTTTATGTTATTCTGTAACTGTTTTTCTGTTTCTCCTATAATAATTAAATCGTCGTCGTAGCATAATTCTGTTATTTTTATTATCTTCATATTCCAGTATCGTATTCTATATTTACTCATACTTACATTAAATGTTTTGACAGCATCATCTAACACCAGGTTGAATAGCAGAGGGCTTAAAATACACCCCTGCCTTAAACCTATTTTGCTGGTGAAAGTTTTTGATGCCTCGTTTCTTACTCTTACGTAATTGACGGTGTTTTCGTATAGGCTTTTTATGTCTTCAATAACCTGTTGTTCTACTCCCTTCCTCTTAAATATGTTCCATACGTCCTTCCTTCGTGTACTATCGAACGCCTTCTCCATGTCCACGAAACATTCATGTATTTGTATTCCCACTTTGACAGCTCTCTCACATAACTGTCTTACTATGAAGATTTGGTCCACTGTTCCTCTCTCTTTTCTGAACCTACTTTGGCTTTCTTCCAAGGGGTGCTCTACTTTTTTCCTTAACCTGCTTTCTAGAATCCTCCCGTACAGTTTTCCTACCGTGCTCCCTAAAATAATGCCTCTATAATTAGAACATGCTTTACTGTCTCCCTTTTTGTATATAGGCGCGATAATTCCTATTTGCCAGTCAAGTGGGACCTTCCTTTGTTTCAATGCTTGATTAAAAATGTTTAGGAGTTCCTCCTTTCTTTCCATGTTTGCGCATTTCTGTTGTTATTTCATCATGTCCTGGTGCCTTCCCTAATTTCATTTTCTCGATTGCATCACTGAATTCTTCTCTTGTTATTTCCTCTTCTTGTAATTGATTCTCTTCTTGTTCCATGTTTTCAGTATCTTCTCTTTTCTCTTCTTCTTCCTCTTCTTCGTTATCTTCTTTTTCGTTTGCCTCTAATAAATCATTAAAATATTCTCTCCATGTTTCCATAATACTTGTCTCTTCCAATAGGATATTTCCATTTTTGTCCTTTAAATTTTGTAGCACATTCGTTTTGGGTTTTTTCATTTGTTTCAATGTGTTGTAGAATAATTTCTGGTTTTCATTATATGTTTCTGTAAGTTTATTCCCAAAGTCTGTCCATCTTTTTTCCTTACTATTTTAAACTGTGATGCCAGTAATGTCAGTTTAGGGGCAGAAATGTATCAAGAAAATGAGAATGCCAATGACTTGGTAATCAGTTTTGCTAGCCGAGTATTGAACAACTGTCAACGAAACTATACAGTGACAGAGAAGGAGCTACTCAGTGTAGTGTTCGCTTGTACAAAATTCCGAACATACATTTTAGGGTATCCGCTGACAGTCAGATCAGACCACAAGTCAATATCATTCCTGAAGAAATGTAAGTTGAACCATGGGAGATTGACGAGATGGATTTTGGTTCTGCAGGAATACAACATTCAGTGGGAATATATACCAGGGAAACGGAATATTGTTGCTGATGGTTTATCTAGCGTAAATATAGAAAAGGAAACATACGACACAGATCAAGAAGAGGTTGGGAAGGTATACCACATAAATCGTGCCAGAGAGGATTTATAAAAGGTTTTTAAATCAAATTCAAGAACAAAAAGATACGGAACCCAGATTAACCAAAATAAGAAACCGATTAGAAAAGAACGATCCCACTCTGATACCATACTATTGTGTCCACCATAACGTGGTCTTCAACCCTCCAACATCCAGGGAGTGTAATTGGAAACTCCACATACCCAAGACAGTTGAATCCCAGATCTTCATGGATTACCATATTAGATATTTACATATGGGCCAACAAAAGGTCGTAAAAGCATTAGAGGAGCATGTGTATATCAAGGGAATTAATAAGAAAGTACAACAGACCGTGCGGAGTTGTGGTATCTATCAGATGGTTAAGGTTAATAATGAAAGAAAAGAAGGAGCTATGATTATTATCACATCCAACAGAAAACTTGAAAAAATCTTTCTGGACATTTGTGGACCATTTCCTAGAAGCGGAGGAAGGAGCCGATACAAGTACGTAGTAATCATTTTTGATCACTTTTCCAAGTTTACATAATTATACCCCATCAGTAAAGCTACTACCAAGAAAATCATCCAGGTAATAATTGACAAGTGGGATTGTCAATGTAATTGACAGGTGGGACAACCTGAAACCATAATCACTGATCATGGAACCCAGTTCGAGGGCAAAAGGTGGAGAAGTGAGTTACAGGCTATAGGGATTAAAACATACAAAAGATCCGTATACCACTCAACCAGTAACCCAGCGGAAAGAGTACTCCGAGAAGTGGGAGGAATATTGAGCACATATTGCCATGACGAACATAAGAACTGGGGTAAATATTTAGAAGCCACAGAAACATTTTTAAACCTGGCTTACCATGATACAACAGGAGTCAGTCCGTACCAAGTGATGCATAACCGCCCACCACCAAGGGAGATCACTCAAATCATCAATTTTCCACCTAATGACGAAAATGAAATGGCAATTACCAAAGTGTACAATAGGGTACTTCACAAAATAGAACTACTTCGGAGAAGAGATGAAAAATGTAAGGCTAGAAAAATTAAATATAATCTAGGAGACAAGGTGCTAATTAGGAACAGACAAATACCGAGTTCCATACAAGGGATAGCCAAGAAACTACTGTTATTATACCATGGACCATTTATAGTCACCAAAGGTAACAGGAATAATGCATATGAATTGTCCTTACCTAACTCCAATCAAATAAAAGGTACATACAACCAGAAGGGAATGAAGAAGTTCTATGAAAATTAAATCAGAATTAAAGAGCTGATTATTTTTGTAAGAACTTAGGTCATTACCAATATAACCATTCTTGAAGGGGGAGGGGCATTATGTAACGTGACAGTTTCCACCTTCCATTAACAAACTATGATTTAACACCCAATGATCACCAAAAACCCTTTCTATTAAACCTAACTATTAACAAACCATTTTAAATAGATTTAATATAGAAAAATTGAATAATAAAGCTTAATTAAATTTTAACATATAACTATTTTGCACCATGACTACAAGAAATTATAAAATCAATAAGAAAATACAAAACAAACAGGGCCTAGACCACTTAGGTTAGGTATAATGTCAATAAAATAATTTATGTTAATTAATTACTCGTATTATATAGTGCAACGATATTTATGTGTACAAATTTACATGTAATTTAATTTTATAGCCCCACGTTCTTTGGGAGCCATATTTTACGACGATACATATACATAAAATAGGCGTCACTGTTCTCACGTTAAAGATTGACAAATTATGTAACAATATAGCATTTAAATTGGGTTTCAGGTGTATCTGTAATAAGAACTCTATGTAACTTGTAACGGTATTTCAAATTTATTTGATATTAATAAAATTGTGCACCTAGCACTTACTTCGAGTTAAAACATTCGTTATTATTTGTTATTATGCCGTAAGGCTTATGCTATATACATCCTTAATCACTAAATATTCTATTCTACTAATTATTGTATTAAAGAAAAACCTCATTTCCAGACTACTCAGTCAATTAATGTGTTTCAAAATATCAATATTTAAATATCTTTTTATATATTGTAATGTACTTAAAATATTAATAGTTATTGAATTTATCTTTTGTTTCTCAGTACTGATTTATCTCATACTAATTGTTTTCATTTAAATGCTTTGTATTCATTTTATTTCATATTAATTTGAGCTCTTGTTACGTTAATCGTATTTCTAAAACATCTATGATTTTAATTCTACTTTACAATAAACATTGGCTCTTACTTTTAAATAGAATAGAAATGTCTTTAATTGTCTTTGAGTTCATTGTGCGATTAAGAGATAAATAAGTTGTTTATCACCTTATTGTCGTCAATCATACTCGATCATTTGATCCATCTGTAGTCGTCCTCGTCTCGCACTCCAGCGTCCTCTTGTACAGCGTCGAATCGCTCCTCTTGTCCACCGTCGACTCACTCTTCTTGTGCAGCGTCGAATCACTCCTCTTGTCCAGCGTCGACTCGCCTCTTGTCCAGCGTCGACTCGCTCTTCTTGTCCAGCGTCGTATCACTCTCTGGAACTTCTCATCGTGCTGTTTCTGACGTCAATGGATCTTCTTATGTGGATCTTCTTATGTCATTTTATTATTATTTAAAAACAGTTTGTTTTACAATCCAGTTACATAACTGTATGTAACTGGAAGGATGAAATTATTTACAAAAATTTAAATATTCTGTGCGGACGGGCATAAGCTCCCGCTGCACCGTGGATGATTTAAGCAAAAGATCCACTGTAGCTTGCGTGTCCTATTTATACCCATGTCTTGGTTAACACCTGCAGTGGTACGAAATCGACATGTCTGAAATTGTTTCTGGGTTCAGTATCACCACTCCTTGTCAATTTCGCTATTTCTTATATTTCTGCGAATTGCAGAGTCCTGTAAGTATACTCTTATACTTACCTTATAATTATTTTTTTCAACACATGTTCACTGTACTGTAATTTCGGACATTGCAACTTAACCCTTTCGATTTGTACACAGTTATTTCACTATTACACTCGTACGGTGTGTCACTTTCACGTGGTTTTCGTACACAGTATTTAGTAAATTTTATTACATTTTATTGTGGTTTTGGATTTTATTTCTTAATTATAGTTTATGAATAATTACGGAAAACAGTAATCTTGGGGTGGTAAAGTCGCCTGCATAGACCTGCGTTCACACACACTAGCAAAATACTGGTGTACACACTTTCAGTTACATTTGTGTGTGTGTGCACGTCGATTCAGGTCGAAACACCTGTTCATATTTTTGTCTGAGCCAAGCTTGCAATCCCTGACATGCTTATTTCTAATACATTATTAATTATTTACAGTTTATTAGGTATTTTTAAATTTTTATATTCAATGCTCAGTACATCACTTATTTGTACTGTCGCAATAGTTAGAGGTTTTGTGTTAAGTTATTAATTATGTTTGTATTAATAACATATAAGAGATGTTTAATAATGAGTAATCTGCTCAAATAACTAATGAAGGACTAAGAAAACACAAAGAAAGTGAAATTGACACTCAAATGTTAAAAAAAAGTCTGTGTGTAAAAGTGACATACTAGATATAGTGAGTAACACTAAGTACAAATAAAGTGCTTTATATTAGATTAAAGAGTTTCAATAGACTCTAAACAAGGTTATAAGTGAAAAACTGACATACATGTAAGATCTACATGGGACATGGTTAATGTGCAGTTATATTGTAGACTGCATCTAACGTTAACAAAATTTGAATACAAGTTAACACTTAATACTTAGAGCAAACCGAGGGATGAATATTTTCTTTTTTGTTTGTATGATGTTATTATAATTTATATGTGTTATGTGATCTGATTAATTAAAATAGTCATAGTTTTCTACATATGCAGGTTTCAAGTGTTAGTGTCCATCGTATGTACACATAGCAGGTTTATAATATTAAGGCATTTGTACCGAGACTAGGCTTAATATAATGTAAATGAATTTTGTATTTAATGATGGACCGAATGTTTTCTATGAAAGTTATGGTACTGAATTGCATAAACTAGATGTCAGTCTTTAAACAGAAAGTCATTAAATATTTTAACAGTAATCTATTACACTAACTTTTAAATGTTAATTCTATAGTATTCTTTATGCTTTTCAAATTTCATAATGTTAGTTTTAATGTTACAATTAATGAGATTTTATGTTAATAACTAAACGATGTTGTAATATGTATTTTGTTTATTAACTTAAGCAAATTAATGTTTACACCATTGTAAACTGAGATTAGGAGTGAAATTGGCAAGCAACTCACATTATATTTTATTGGTTACGTTAAATGTTTGTACATTCAGATAGGATTTAGTATGTGGATTTGGATAGTGTATTTTAGTAATTTAATATTACAACCAAAATATGGCTTGTGACATATCAAATTTGTCAGCATCAAACAGAGATTTTAGCTCTACCAATGTATTTAAAATTAAGTTTTGCATAAGTTCAGGGTTTGTGAACGAAAAATCAACTCGTTATTTTAGCAAAAGCCAGGCTGGTCAGTTAACAATGCCAGTGTAATCCAGCCAATCAGGAATTTTTACATTTTGGGACAGGGACGCCAGCGAAATTGAGAAAAAAACGTCATTCGTTTGTTGAACGTGGTTGTGTACAGATATACCTACTTTCCGTAGTAATTCATATCAAAAAAGTTAATAATCGAGCCCAAGACAGGTTAGGTTGAACCAAACAGTGTTTAGAAGAAACAGTGTATTTCGTTGTATTATATTATTGACGAGTTAATTAAAGTGAAATAGTAAAAAACAGAAAACCAGTCACAAATATTATTAATTGGTGAGATAAAGACAATTTATATTAATATAACTCGAAATTCACTAACCATCACGACACTTATTTCTGACGAACTTTATTGATCATTGTACACACTAAAATGCATTAAAATGCATAATCACACTATTTTGTGTAAATTTGATACAGGTAATCATTTATTGGAGAGAATTAAGCAATTTATTATATTTTCAACTCGTTCACTTTGAATCGAAAGAAGTCAGAACTGGACTAAACCTATGTCCGCCATCTTTACGAAATTTGTGTTGCCAATTACTGTTAAGCTGACTAACCAAATTTAGTATTAGGATAAGATCTACAAATATTGTAATTATTTTGTAATTTGTTTTGCTATTTTCGTAACATTAATATTTGTCGTCAAAAGAATCCACTAATATTGATCAAATTAAAATAAAAGTAATATATTTTTTTTATCCTTGGGATGAGTCTTGCTAGCTTTCACACAACTCAACTAGTATAGTCAAGGGTAATTGTATGTGTTGAATGTTATGGTTACAAATTAAGGTAAATACTAAGGAAATAAAACACTTCAATTTTTCAATTTTGAAAAAAAACTACTTACTCAAATTTATTATTTTTATTTATTCAGATCAAATCATAATAACTAAGTCATTTCAACATTGACCCCCCGAAATTAAGACCAACTCAGATTAATTCAAGAGTACAATAATAAATAATATACATTCACGATAAATAAAATAATTTATAAAGTTTGGCTCCAACAACGTGGGCGGTACACAATAATCAATACTGAATAAATTTAAATAAATTAAAATAATAAAAAATTAAACGTTATAATATATATATATATATAATTTATAATTTTGTATAATATTCCTAAATTTTATCTTAGAAAACTGTAAAAATGTACACAATTATGTGGAGGCTAAGTGTTGGAAATAAGGAACTGAGGAAAACTTTCATTCATGTATACACAATTAATTTCTATAGAATAATTCCGGAATTGCAGCGACAAAAAATACTTTGCACGTGTAGTGTCTGTGGTTACTAGCTCAAAACTCACAGCTCCAATGTACGAATTAATAACACATCTTGCGTTACCCACTGTAAGTGAGCTTTGCTTCTTTAATCTACGTCCTCAGGCTGCCGGCGCCACACCTGATGTTGACTTTGAGATTTCTGACTTCCCTCTCTTTTGTTTTCCTGCAAGTTTTAAATCCAGAAACGACAATACGTTTTTGTACAGTGTCCATCAAATTTATAAGGGGAGTCCAGATAGAAAACTGTGGGCTGGATTCTCGCGTAGTCAGAAACCTGATTGTTTAGCTATGTACATTTCATTCCAATTTTTTTATCGCAACAAAGCATCCACTTTGTTAGTAATTAACAGGTTGTAAAAAATTGTCACTGTGTATGACAAAGTATTTCCTTCGACAACTTTGCTCGTTTTCGGAGTTGTCGATAATCGGTAGTAAATCGATAACGATCTCTCTGCAATACCTAAAGGACTCATTCAAACAGTATGTGACTGACTATCGTTGAAAATTACATAAATGGTATATGTTGGATTGAAAGCTCTCGAAAGCTACAAATGGGCTAACGCCCTGTGGCCTTTTCTCTTCTCTGCCTGCAAAGATGGCTTTACTTTCCTATCGTTCGCAATGAAGCCTAAAAGTCTGTACAAAGCTCGATGTGCGCCGATTTGTATCTTCAAAGTCGGTTATAAACATTAGTAAGAAATCCCACAAGTATGACTAATAATTCATGTATGCATTTTCCAGGAGAAAACAAATTAAAATTACTTAGCGTCTGAAAGAAAATTCTTCAATTGAATTAAGTGCAAAATAAAGAGGCTGTGACAAAAGCAACAAAAATTGTATTCAGTAGTAGTTGAAAATAGAGCTCTAGGACTCTTGCGTGTGTGTGCGTGTGTTCGTGTGCGCGTGTGTGTGTATGCGTGATTGTGCGCGTGCTCGTGTCTGAGTACGCGCGTGTGTGCGTACAAGCGTGCGTGGTCCTCTGAGTGGACGAGAGTGACGGAATTCTATAGAATTTCTTATCATATCAAGTGGATTTGTAGATCCTTTCTTACTATTTTTTTAAAACGGCTATCAGAGGCGTATTGTAGGCTATTATATTATACCCTGCAAAACGTTTAACAATTGCAAATATACATTTACATGAAATTATAGTGGAATTCTCTCCTGTTAAGCAATATCCTATCCTGATACTGGCTGTCACATTGCAGGTAATTTAGGTCTAGATGATGAAAATAATCGAATCATAGTCAAGGAATAAATTTAGTTTTAGATACAAACATTATGGTTGTTTGCTTGAAGATCGCTCAGATAATTCAGACTCCTCGCAAATTTCAGCTCTTTCTATCACTTAACATAAATTGTTATAAACACCATGATTTGATTTCATTGCTTCTGTTATTTTACCTTTATACAAGAATATAATATTACATTTCAAAAGCGGCATTCAACAGGCTGATATCTGTTTAGGTTTTGAATTCACTGCAATCACCCTTTATGAAAAAACTGAAGACTCCATTCTCCTAGACTAGGCCTGACGAATTTCATTATTTCCAACATTCTTTAGTTAAAGTCAGTTAAATTTATGGACTTTACCGACACACCCATCATACTTTATAAGTTCCAGGTTTAATCCACCTGACCTGTGCTGTTTGGTTCTTTAGTATTTTCAGTTTTTCTTCCAGTAGTACAAGAAGAGACAGATAACCGCTTTCGGGCAGCACGATCGTGCAGCAACAGACGTTCCTCGCTTACTTTTTAATATAAAGAAGAAGAAAACATAATTTAGAAATTAACATTTATTGATTCTGGGACTGCCTTTGTCACTGTAGGCAGTTTGTTAAAAATGGGATACGCATGACGCCTACTTGCCTTGTGAGAAGCGTATACAAGGTGTCTCAGAGGAACGAAAAATTTTGAAAAGTATTTTGGTGGGTCTGGAAAACTGGTGCGTTGAGTGAAGTACCAAATAAAGCAGATGCTATCCTAACAAATAGGTTAACACTTTAGAGTCTGCACTTTCAGTATGTTTTATTACTCGTGACTGCCAATTTTTGCCTAATTTAAAAAAAACATAGGTTATTAATTTTGAGGCTTAGACAAACACATAATATATGTAATAAAAATTTAAGTCTTCTTATTTTTTGTGATGTATTTAAAATGCGTATTGCTTAGTTAATGTTTACAAAAATATTAATTGAATATGTATGTTTTTTTTACTCCAACTGAGATTAAAGGGACGTCTAGGGAATAAAGAGACTGGAAGCAGCTGGAAATAACGTGTAAATTCTTTGTATATTTTGACATCAGCAAGTGCTCTACCTGTCAAAGGAACACATGTTATTTGTGTGTGTATACACAATATGAATAGCATATTTTGTTGCTATTCCCATTAAATTAAAATAAAGAACACAGTTTTAGAGTGGGATACTGTACTCCAATGATATTGTACTAGAGATAAATTTCTAGAACAATCTGATTTACAAATGAGCATAAAACGAAACGTACTAATTTTATCTCTATTACAGCTTCTATAAGAACTTCTAATCTCATTACTGAGACATTTGAAGACAATTATACTTTCCTTTTACTCAAATTTCACGGCGTACAGATGGAATTCGTACCCGGTAAATTTAGTTATTTCTAAATTCGTTATTTGTAAGTTCGGCTGTATTTTAGTTTCCGTTCAACAATATTAATGTATCATATATAAGTTTCTTAAATAGGAAGTTATTTATGCTGAATGACAGCCAGTATAGGCCTATACTAATAAAAATATGCGCTTGTGTGTAACAAACATTTTTCATATTGCAAAAAAATATTACATTAAAACATATTAAAGTTCACTACCTAGTTACTGCTGCTAAGAATTGGAGTAGGAATAAATTAAGTTTTCATTACATGATAAATTGAAGTAAATTAAGTAAATTTAATTCTTGTTTATATTTACGCGACCGGCTTTAGAGTGGCTGGAAAAAGCGACAGATTCACAGCGTTCTTCGCTGTAAGCCTTGGAAACTTAATTAAACATTTAATATTGCCTCGTCGTAGTGAAGCTTACTAGCCAAAATTGAATACATTTATTTTCAATTAAATTCCTTTTTCGAGGAGAACTCAAGCCTCTTGTTCTCACTCATTACACATCACATCGATCTTAGGTTGAAAACAAACCTTCGCGTTTCAGTATCAGTAACACGATCGCAAAATGTGAAAGTAATACATTAAAATGTCGTCCAGTGGAATAAAGTTTCATATTTGCGATATGAGAAATATAAGACCTAATAATATCTTAAATTAGTGAATATAAATTGAAACGTGTTTAAAAATTGTCAACTGGTAATCCGAGAAGAGCATTTGAAACTTAATAAGTAGAGCATCACTTGGTTAATTCAGTCATCAAACTATGAAATATATAAAAACCTAAAAGAAGTAAATATTAGTTAAAGTGATTTTTCATTTCATGTAGTTGTTAATATTGTAACGTCACGAAACGTTTCATAAAGAAAATAATTCCAAAAGTAAATTATCATAAGAGGAAGGTGAAATGAACAGAATCGAACCCAAGTAATCAAGAAAATTTAGTAATATTGTTCAATAGTTAATATCAATAATATGTAAAATCGACGAAGACTTTGACCAAGACTCGAATCCCATATATTGTTTAAGTGAAGAATAGAATAAAGCTAATATTGTAAAATAAGAGAAACAAATAATCTTAGAAATGACCAAAATGAGGTCATGACATGTTAGAAATGTAACTCAGAATAGAGCACAAAAACCAATTTATTGTGAAATAATAGATAAGATCTAGACCAATACATGATAATATATATAAAATAGATATATCAAATGATTTAAATCCATCATTAAAGAGGATATAAATTGAAATAAAAAAATGTAAACTTGTAACAGAAAATCAAAGTTTTAGAGTTGAGACCAATCACTCAGATGTATGTGAAAATTAATTATTATAAAATTAAGAAAAAAGCTAGATGTATATGTCAATTAGACAAAGACAAACAAAATACTACAAATAGAGAAATCTGTAAATTGATTAGAAATCAATGAAAACGACCAAAAACAGTGCTAAACTGAAAACATGTAGTGAACATGTAAAATTGTAGAATTTATGACTTTAAAGTTATCAAAATGCAACAAACTTGTATTTTAAAGTTGAACAACAATATAAAGTAACTATACCTATAAGTATGATCACCTAAAACACTTTAACAATCAAGTTATAAAACTAACTACATATAACATACTAGGTTGAGCCAAAAAACAGGCACAAAATTAGTCATATTTGACAGATTAAATGATTAATACTAGAAGGAATATATAAAAAGGATATAATTCTATCATATACAATGGAAAAATACTTGCTCAATTGAAGACAAGCTTAATTCATAAAGAATTTTTGAGTATAAAAGTGTAATTTGTCACACACATGAAATAGCTCATCTGTACAAAGACAGTGAGATGCTAATTGAGAATACAATAAAAATAAAATGTATTAGGAAAAACCAGGTATTCCCAAAGATAAACAATGTAACAAACTCTCAGTGAATATCCTAAAAATCACAGAAATAATACCAGGAAAGACAAAGTACAATAAATAGCAGTGACAAGAAAAGTAGGCGTTATATTATGCCTACAGAAAAATGAAGTTATTTATATATTATGTGCATTAATACTTGTTTATTTTGTTATGTACAACTAATTATGTTATTTGTTAATGTTATAGTAAGAGCAGAGGAACTTAATTACACAATTAATTAAGAAAACTGTAATTTTGTATACATACTGCAAAGTAAGGATGTGTATTTTGTGTTAATTTCATAGATTTAATTTAATTTAATTTATTAAAAACCAATCATGAATGGTATCGTTTTAATCAGTTGAAAGCAGAGAATCTAAAAATAATAATGACATACAGATTGTAAGTAGTTCTGTAAAATTGTTTGACAAGTACCAGAATAATTTCAGTAAAATCCCTTAGCATGAAGTAAAAGAAGTTTTTGTTCTAATGCTTCTAGGGAAGTCGAATTTGTTCCATCATGTTCTATTTGCATATTCTCGAACGTTCCAGAAGAAAATTTTACTAAAAAAAACACCGGAAGTCATTAATAAAATTAAAACAATGCACCCTACAAAGAGTATATAAGCGAGACCAAAATCGACCCAATATTCACTTTCTGCTTTGAAACCACCAGACACTACACACACGAATTCGAAGAGAGAACTTCTAATCCATGGCGAACTTAAGAAGAGGAATCCAATCCGAAAACTCAAACAAGGGATTTCCCGTACCAGACGAAACACACACTTAACCTGCAAAGGAGTATATCGCTATACCGCTAACGTGCATTTTGAATAGAGCAAAAGCACACAAATTCTAATAGAACGCACATAGCCAAATATCCAGCGGCCCTGCTAAGGACCTATTTTTAATAGAGAAAAAAACAAATTTGGATGGTATTAGCGACATAAACAGACTTTGACAAAATCCCAAACAAATTACTGAACGCAAGCCTATATTGAGATATGTGGAACTAGCACTGTGACGTCAGCAGAGCAAGGTCACGCAACGCAGTCAGCTGTTCATCGCCGGCAACTATTTCAAAGCACAGAAGCAGTACGATTTTTAAATTTTGTGCGGAGTTTTCAAATAGTAATTTGACGTTTAAATAATTACAAGTGCTTGAAGAAACGAAAATACGAAGATACGCAAGATTGGAGTCGTTCCAAAAACAGTGTCCAGTGAAGGAAAAACCTACCTACCGGAACGTGAGTTGTCCAAAATTAAATTCTCTTACCTGGTATTTTTGCCACACAATTATACTACATATATCAAACACTTTCATTTCACACAAATTTTGTAAAGCATCACACTGATTTGTCTTGACAGTTCCAAGGAGTCACGTCCTGAGTATAAAGTTTTTTCAAAGATTAAATTCATGCGATTCAACTGAGCAATAAATTAATTAATAGCCGATACTTAATACAATTTTTTCAATAATTTCTGTAACTTTGCAATTTTTTCATATTTTTACTGTTAGTCCTTCAGACAATATATATATAAAAGAAAAATCATTAAACGTATTTTATTTGCAACTCGACTTGTCCTGTTTATATTTTTTTAACTATAACTAATTTAACGAAAAGTCAATTTAATATAATAAGAATTTCTTGGACTAAATATCCAAGTGGCGCCCACACACATATTAGCATAAGTTGTGTTTACAGGACTACGTCTTCGGAGAAGAAGACAGGAGTAAGTATAAGTGCGCGGAATATAACACCCGATACAATCACTTAAGAACATTATAATATATACTAGTTGACATATTATTGCCTTTAAATAAAGAACACAAGTTGTCTATTAGTTATTAATGTATTTACATAATTAATAATTGTTTCGGTGGAGCTCACCAACTTAGCAATCCTTACTAATCCATTGTTAACACGACAATGAATGAACATACACGCAATAGTATATACCAACACATCATAAATATGTTACTTTCCTTATCATTAAAGTGTCTTACCGTTAACACTGGCCCTTGTATCCAAGCTTTCAACTTTGCTTATCCAAAGTTTGCTTCCTCACCTGTTTTTCTTCCGTTAGAAGTCATTTACCCCCTTAGAGCATATTTAAGTTGACGACCACTGGGCATGTCCGTACCGTCTGATATCCATAGCCCATGAATTCGTTTTGTTTGATTCCAATTTCAACTCAGTTCTGTATCTCTGTATTCTTGACCCAATCTCGACTTCAAAGTGTAAAGTACCTTTTCCTATAATAAATTTCTACACCTTAGATTCTGTACCTCCTTTGCATCCCATTTTAGTACTTTCTACTTTGTACAGTCTTATTAACATTTTCCGTTCACCATAATACCATATTTATTTGACCTATTGCAGTGGTAGCCTGTCTCAGTCTACTAGAGACTTCTTCGAGAATATCCACACTTTTCGACAGTTTTACGTCAAGGTTTCTCAATCCTACTGAAATGTAGCTGTTATTGCGATGCGTTGTAGAATTCTTGTAGACGTAATTAAATAAGTGTGTGAGTGGTGTAATTACATACAAGCAATAAATACAGCACTCGCTGCGAACTCTCAGTGGTAACATGACTTCTCAGGAAGTTTCTATTGTGCTCTAAAAAGATGGTGTAAGACGTTCAGTTATTTCCTGAACATTAACAAAGCTGAATATTTCCTATTTCTTGGATATTTCGCATTCACAGTTCATTCAGTTAATTGTGCGATCTGTTCTCACAGGCGATTAAAGTTCGCGTTGGTGAATATTTCAAGAGTGCGGTTATAAACTGTTGACTAGTAAAATTAAATAATTTTTACTTCTATAACTTGATGGTGCAGTTATACTAATTTTTAAAAAACAGAGATAACCTTGGCTACTCTCCATTCATCTAGGATGTTGTATCACATGCGGTACGTCTTCAGTAAATATAGCAGTCTTAAATGATATAATAGATTTTTCCAACAGTTCTGAGTTTATCCAACCCACATCAGCTGCTTTCCGATTCTCTAATAATAAACGTGTTCTTCAAATGTTATTGAATCTACGCGTTTGGCCTCTGTTATTTCTTCAGCAGGTTCCTAGAGAACGTTAGGATTATACCACAGTCCCTTATAATGCTCACTTCATTTGTCCTTTACAATCTAATTCAGATACATTATCTCCCTCCCTTCTTTGTTGAGATGCTTCATTAATGCCTTTAGCGTCTGTGTACCCGATCCTCTATATTACTAATAAATCTGTTCCATGATTATTGTCAAGCTTTCCTTGGATAATGTATTTCACGGCATTACGTTTCTGCTTATATCACTCACTGCCAGATCACTCACTAGTTATTGTCTGTAGGTACTTGCGGTACGCCGATTCCTTTTCTTTTATCGTTTGTTCTATCTCTTCCTTCTGTATTTTGAAATCACTTATCCGAGTATTATTCACTTTTGCCAAGGAGTTTATTGTCCAATTTCTCCAAAGTCTCCGTATAATCCTCCGTTCTTGTTCTATATTATTACTAGTGGGGACAAATGCTTCAAACCCTGTTAACCTTTTTCTTGTACAGATCAAGGTTACTTTCTTCTTGGAGCAGATATAGCTTACTTTCCATGTGCGCAAGAAAAATTTTTAACTTTCCTCCATCTTGTAAAAATCTCAGTTTTAGAGATTATCATGTAATGATCAGTTTAATCCTTAGACCTCTAAAAACATGCGTATATCTGACTTGTGAAGCCAGGAAACATTAAAGAAAAACGATTCTATCGAAGAATGGTTGAATTAAGATAAGAATCCAGAGTATAACATCCAGGTAGAGTATAACACGTGCTCTCCCTCTCTCTCTCTCTCTCTCTCTCTCTCTCTCTCTCTCTCTCTCTCTCTCTCTCTCTGTTCACCAGGTGTGGACCCCTGATGAAAAAAGTAAATGATGTTAAATCATTATATAATTAATATATTAATTTTATGTACGATGTGTATAATATAAGATGTTTAATACTCGTATAACATAAATATGTGTACGTTGACATTTAAAACTAATCATAAAATTAAGTTTTAGAACTCGAATCTATCAATGTTTTAAATAAGTTACCTGAGTTCTGAAATCTTAAGTTGTGTTTGAAAGGGTTAAAGTGTTACGCCAGGGGGTGAGTGCCGCTAAGTAGTTGTGCTTACTTCAGTCTGGGTTGGGGAGGATAGCATCACTGTCGAGAGGGAGAGGGTCGAGGTTGTGTTTACCCAAACATAGAAATAATTTACATTAATTTTCCACTGAGCAAGTTAGGAACTCCATTGAAACCTTAGAAATGAATTTGCATTAACTTTAACGGTACAAGTGGGAAGACCAACCACCGTTGCCGCTGTTTGGGACCTTTAATTGTTGTTCTGAGTGTACTATAATTTGTTTCCAGTTCATCAGCGCTCAACGTTCAGCGTTACACGGACAGTAAACAAACGCATTACCTTCCCCTCTGGCGAATTTTCAGTACGTTGAAAAAACACCAATGTCGTACTTTATCTGAAAGAAAAACACCTCAGCTTATTTAACTGATGAGTGCTTATAAAGGAAATCACATATTGAAAAAGAGATTTAAAGAGATTATTTTTTTCGTGAAACAAAAGCCGGCCGTATTTAGATCCGATTAAATAGTACAATATTATAACGAATTAGGCTTTTCCTTTACCTAAAAAGGGATACCGGATATAGTCAAAGCCATAATAACGATAACAAGCTACTCATATTCCATGTAATATACAGATTATACACCATATGATGGTGGTATAAAGCATTTGCAGAGAACACTTGATGTGATGACGCATGTGAGGTAAGAAACACTTGAACTATGGAACACTTTACAAACGTCTGCAATGATGCCCTGAGTATAATTACTAGATAAAGGAAAAGTGGAAAATTTCTTCGTTCCTGGTAACAGGCTGTTACCCTGAGTAGAAGAAAAAATATGATCTTTTCATGCTGCTGATGGTAATGATGATGATTTTCATGGTTTTGTGGTGTTGAAATTCGTACAAGGTTTGTTTGAAACATATCTTGAGTTTATAGTAGGCCTATGTGTAGGATACACATTTCTTACTTACAGCAGGTCTACCTACACATAAGCCTGTAAATAATAGGCTATATTGCATGGATCTAGACTTATTTTACATAAAATCTAGTAAGCAATCAAGTTTTTGAATGAAATTTATGTAGTGCCTGAAAAGAAGGTTTGCAATGAAATTAGCCTTATGTGCCTACGTAACAATTTATTTTTCCACTATAATATGAAACGTGTAATGAGAAAATGTCTGTGTTAAATACAGACTAAAATTGCGTCTTGCATTTCATTTTAAATGTGTTTCTCAATGGCCACATCAAACTGGTAATTAGTCATTGCATTTGTTGGCACACTGCCGTGACGGCTGGACGGGAATATTGGCCCTGAGCGACGCATTAAATACAATGAACATGGGATCTAGTGTATTCAGATTAGCAATTCTCCGAGTGCTAAATTTTGTGAATAAAAAACGTTTCAACAGCTCCATTCGCTGCCATCATCAGTGGAATTTAAAAGCAACCCAAGACCTCCTGAACGTGGGTTGTTCGCGTCAGGCCCACAGTACTGTGGAGCCTTTACCACAGTAAAGCCAATGGAGCTGTTGAAACGTTTGGTTTGGCAATAAACCATAGACCACAGCCAAACAGCCCGGATAACTTTAATTTTGCAACTGACACCGGCCGTGAAAGCCTTAGGACAAAACATTACTGGTGTTTCAGCCGATTTCAATCACAAAATTTCTGCTATAATTGTCAAAGCTAAGTAAAGCAGTAATCACACAGTAATTATTCAATATCCGATAAAAGTTATGCGTGCTACTAACTGAGATTTCCAGTTGGTTAATTTTGTTTCTCTGAAACTCTTCTTGTAACAGTTGTGCGGGACGATAATACGAAAAACAAAACGTGTAATTTTCTCTTCAGAAAAATGCTAGCCTCATTATTCAGGCAAAAAGTAGGCCTATGTGTTGAATGATCTTCAGTACTTAACTGTTCTTTAAATGGTAATCTATATTTAGGAAACAATCCATATATTCTTGTAAACTTTTGTTAAGTTTATTATTGATATAGCGCGTAAAATACGTCGTTAAAAATAATTTGGAACTGCACAACAGGCAACACCCAATTTACCTCTCTTTTAAGTCCAAATTTAATTTTAGGCTTAAAAGTTTAATATTCTTCTTCAGCGGCGCAACAACCCATTACTGAGTCAAGGCCTCCTTTATCAGCTTCCCCTAGTTCCGGCTCCCAAGGATATGGCGCGAATTATAGTTCACACTGTCTTCCCAACATAGTTTGGGTCTACCAACTCTTCTGGTGCCACAGATATGTTCTGTGGTGCCTTTCTGGGTATTTCATTCTCCCCCATTCTGATCAAATGTTCAGCCCACCTGAGTCTACCAAGTTTTATAATTTTCACAATATCTGGTTCATTCAGAAGAGTGTTCAGTTCTTGGTTGTTCCTTTTCTTCCATTCACCTCCCACACATGTTGGACCAAAAATGCTGCGGAGGATTTTGCATTCATGAACCAGCAGGCTTGACTCAGACTTTCTAGAAATAGTCCAGATCTCACAAACATAGATGAGAACTGGGCTGATCAGTTTTGCACAGAAGCAGTTTGATGCTCCTGGCAAATTGTTCTGCTCTAGAACAGGGGTCTATTAGCTCCTGTTAGCTGAGGTGGCTCTTCGCTTTATTTCTTCTGTTGTTTCCCCATCGGTGTTAACTTGGCATCCTAAATAAACAAAGTTGTTAACTTTTTGGATGCGCTTTCCTTCTCTAGCTTCCTGTCCTGTGACCATGTATTTTGTCTTGCTTTCGTTTATTATGAGACCTAGGCCTCCTTGCAGGACCTTCAAGAGCAAGAAAGGCTTCAGTGACTTCTCGAAGGCACCTCCCGATTATCTCTAGGCCATCGGCGTATCCTAGGGCCTGCACCAACCTGTTGATAACAGTCCCGGAGGAATCTATTCCAGAATCTCTCATAGCGTTTTTTGTAAGGCAAGGTTAAAAGTTTAATACTTTGACAATATTTGCAAATGCTCTTTGGAAAGAATTCATAGTACCAACAACATCATAATAATAATCATAATGACAATTGTATTGAGACGAAACACGTGGTAAGTAATAAGTAGTTATACAACGTACACCAACCAATGATAATCAACAACGTATTCAGTAATTAGCAAATAAATAAATATGAAGATTTGCAAACAACGTTGAGGAAAAAGAATAATGTTTTCATGTAATATGTAGAAAAATAAGATTGTTTCTAACTGTATTTATGATATTGAAGAAACTGCTCACCTCCAAAAATGTGAATATATACAAATGTGAATTTCTATGGTGTGTTGTTACGTCTTATCTCTGTGGCGTTGATAATTGCACGCTTGAAACACAGTACAGAGAGAAACGAGACTTTTACTTTAGATGTCGAAAGGTTCTTGAGATGAGTGTCGAATAATGAAGTCTTAATAAACGCTGATGACGAAAAGACACTTATTTTTGAAATTTTGAAATAAAGGCAGAAAAATGTTAACAATGGCAAAGAAGAATTTCGTTGATGAGAAATAGGCTATGTAAGAACGATTGCGTTGTTTATGGGTAGACTTTTCCACAGTGACTTTAATGTGTGGTCGGGTTTCATGAATACCTTTGCCATTATGATTCACAGGTACAACCATGTGAAAAACACTTATTGCCTTTGTCTGTCTGTCTACCTTTGTCTGTTTGTCTGTCTCTGTCAGCCGGTCTGTCTCTCTGTCTGTCTATCTATCTCTCTCCCTATGTCTCTCTCTCTCTCTCTCTCTCTCTCTCTCTCTCTCTCTCTCTCTCTCTCTCTCTCTCTCGCTATATTAGAGTGGCTGTCTATGTGTGTTCTAATTTACGAACAAAGCGACATTGCTTTTGGAAGCGTTTGCAAATGCAAAATGGGCCAACACATTGCCAGACACATAAATCGTTATGCTCTGTATGTTGCAACATCATATTGTTTCGTGATTCTACATTCTCATGGACTAACATGCCCATCACATATCGCTATCACATAAAGTGCATTAGATTTTATGTGCGTCAAACATCGAGTGTGTTGTAGACTGTACTGACCTGTTCTGACCGTATCAGAACGTGTAAAGTTACTACAGCGGCATTTTCATGTGTATGTTTACAAACATTGCCACATTGGGTACTTTTTGACACTAGATGAGATTCATAGATGACTAAAAATTAGTAAACTACTTTCTAGTATTTAGGAAAGACTTTAGGATTAATTTGGACATTATTTCTTGAGAAAACATATGAAGAATTATTTCACTTCAGGTAAAATCAAAGGCAGAATACCGTTAGGACGAAAAATAATCTTTTGAACGATAATGGTTCACCGCAAGTCAATAGATTTGTTCAGGGCTCGTGAATCAAAGTTCTGAATAGCCATGGTGATTGGTAACCTGTGCTGAGATGCATCTCTATAAGAAGGGATAATTATTTAATTGTGACGTAGAAAAACAAACTTAAAACTGCTAGAAACGTCAACGGTTATTGTTTCGGAAGTGAAAGATAATGACTCTCATGATAATTAAGTAATCTGTAATGACCTAAACCAGCATAACAATATTTCCGTTTCTTTAAAAGTTGACAGACAATTTTTTTTGCATCGAGATCTTCCCAGAGTCATATGTGACATTCACACATAAACGTAGAAGAACGTAAGAATCAGTCAGTTTTTGGGTTGTTTAACGACGATTATTTTGTGCGTGATATATATTAAAAATTCAAAATACGTGTTTTACTTTTAATATGTATTTAAGCATTTATGAATTATTAACTGTAATATTAAGAAAGCACTGCGATGGATAGGTGATGTATTGTGGATGGACGACAGAAATTCGAAGCTCATCATGGGAGCGGACCCACCAGGAGGGAACGGAAGAGGACGACCACGATTGGAATAGATCGATTATATTGAAACACAGGCTATTGCAAGGACAATTCATGATAGAAGGGAGTTTATAAAGTTGCTGAAAGACCTCTACGTTTCACATCCGAAGGAAATGAAAAAGAAGAAAAGAAGGAAAAGAATTTCAAAATTTGGGTACTATAGAGTAAACCGCAATGTATTTTTGAAAATGAATGTCACGTATCTACAGTAGTTACACAATGTAAGAAAAAAAGCCAGTATAACATTTCCACTTATGTAGCTTTTATAGACTGCGTTCAGACATTTGACACTTGACATTGTCAAAAGAACTCTCCTATTTAATTTAATGATAAAAAGTCCTATTCTTGATATTTATCAAAATACGAAGTAACAAAGCATAAAAAACAATATTTGTATTGTAGTAACTGGCGGTAAGAAACCTTCTGTAACACCATTAAGACAGGGTTGCACATTGTCACTGAAATTCTACAAAATGTATACATAGAGAATGTCACTGAAGCACACCCAAAAAATGTAACAATACATTGTGCGTTGCTTTTACACTTTTTGTAGCTTGATTACATGATTAAAGCTTATACGAAATGGATATATATGTTCTTCTTTTTCTTCACTACATGGCTTGGGCTATAGACCGTTACGACTTCACAGAGTATTTGACCATTTTTTCTAGGATCTTCCATGAGCTCTCTTCCCCACTGACCTATATTCAAACGCTTATGTAGGAATACGCGTATCTAACATGCGTTCCACATTGGACTTCCAATTCTGCGTGTATTCCTTTATTCTCTCCAGAACCTACTGTAACTTCAGGCCTTACCTTATGTCTTCATTTCGTAGATGATCTCTCAAACCACATCCCTTAACTGCACTTAAAAATTTCATTTCCGAGGCCTGTATTTTTCAAACATCTTTTTGCAGGAGAGTCCATGTTTCACATCCATACATTAAAGTCGGCACGCCCACGACCTTACAGAGCTTTGGCTGTGTCTCCCTCTACGTTCTATTCTTCAGCAGTCCTCTTATTGTTCCACAGGTATAACTAAATTTGTTTAACTTTTTCTCGATATCGCTGTCTTTCCCATAAAAGGTATTACATCCCAAATAATTAAAATATCATACCTGCCCTAAAACGCTATTATTAATCACAATTTTCGCTCTTACAGGGTTCTTCCCTAGGAAGGCAATTACTTTTCTCTTAATATTTGAGATCTTAAAGTTGTATTTCTGGCAGATTGTATGCAAGGTATAAATAGACTTTTGTAATTAATTTTCACTCTTTCCTATAATTATACGTAAGTTGTTGAGAAAATTTGATATGTTGAGAAAATTATTAAATCTTCAGATAACTGAAGTGTAACTGTAAATCCAGGTGAAACGGATTATATAGTACTGGATGGACAAGGACAGTATTTAGATGAAGGGAGCATGAAATAAAAAGTAGAAATAGTTGTATGTACTTGAATGTTAAACACGCATGTAGCGTTTCTGCCGCTGACGCATCATCCGTTTTACACATTATTCATCTGTTATACAACACCCTTATTTTTGTTTCAATCGCACTTCTTTTTTCATAGAATGGTCACTAAAAATGCCCTAAAGTATATACTTCAAAAGTGTTTTATAAAATAAGCAAATAGGATAGCTGACCGCTCCTCATACTGAAGCTTGAAACTCATATATAAATCGAGGACTCCCTAGCAGTTTTCCAATAGCCGCGTTCGGTATTTGATCTATATTTTAATGTAACCTAAATTGTAGCCAACAGATTGTAAGAATATTTGTTGTTGTTTTGTATTCAAAATGGTATTACACTGAACTAAGAAACTAAACCATATAAACAAATTACTTACTATGGATGGTAATTGATGCTATCGAAAAAACGAGAGGGCCTACTAATACCAGCGTAAGATATCAGTAGCAAGCAGAAACATGTTAATACGCGTACTTAAATTACTTATGTGGACGTTTAATAAATTCCTGCTCTATAAATATTGTAAAGGGAGTTAGGTACACAGTGGCCTTAATACACATTCGAAGACTATAAGTCTCTACACCTGTCTTTTTCCTACTTACCAAGAGAAAATAATCTCTGAATTAAGTATGACAAAATTTAAAGCACCGAGAAACCAAAAACCAAACGATTACAAGACAATTATAGCAGACTGCAAATACGTTCTTTCCTATTTACATAAGTAATTAATTACTTATTTCCTCTTATGATGTTGTACCCTTACCTACATTTTTTTTTAATTTTTGACATTTTCGTTTTTGTATCCCTCTGGGGTTTTTAATGTCAATCCATCTCGCTTCGCCACGTAAAGCCAGAATTGTCATACCTTTATAATTTAAGTATTTAGGCCTACATATTATACTGTAGTTTATAATTTTATATATACACTTAAATATTTTTCAGTAATTCTTCTTCTTCTTCTTCTTCTTCTTCTTCTTCTTCTTCTTCTTCTTCTTCTTCTTCTTCTTCTTCATAGAATTTAATATTATTAATTCACAAAAAACTCAGCGAATATAATTTAGATTTTGAATCACACACTGTTTAAAATGGGAACTTCCTTTTACATTAGAGAATTTCCTCAATGATGAAGGTTTCTCCTAACAAAGAAAAATTATATATTCAGTTTATTAAAAATGTCACATCATACATTAAACATACACAAGGAATTTTCCGATTCCCCTATTTATTCGCCTTAAATCATGTTTCTCCACTTACCTCTGTCTTCACCATCTTCTATTGGAGATTATAACTTCTTCCATTCTTCTGAGATGCTCGTATCACATCAGTCTTATCTGTTATATCACTTCCACAACCGTTCTTTCCACTTCCGTTGTTTTCCTGCTTCCTTTATTCCTCACGCTTTCTATACTGGATCTCCTAGCCGCTCTTCGTCAGTAATCCAGCTCTGTTGAAATCAACCTCTTCTCATCCTGTATGTTCATCGTCCACTGTTCTGCTCCGTATAGCAATTTACTCTCAACAATTATCTTGCAGACCATTGTTTTGCTTCAGTTTATTTGTATTCCTACTTCACGAAATTGAATTTAACATTCCTATTTCTCTTCGTCTTTCACAAGTTCTTTTCCTTTTATCAATATTAGATTATCCATTCAGTTCCATTATCGACCCTAAATAACAAAGGTTTAGTTCTTTTTAATCAAGTTACCACCAATTTTAAATTATCTGGGTCAGTCGTCATGTTCTTGGTTATAGTAGGCTATAGTTTGTATTTAAGCTCCGTTTGCTGTTTTTTTTGTCAATTTTAGCTTGTAATTAAAATTATAGTTAAAATAGGAATACAAAAGTATAATGCAGCTTTTACGCCTAAAGCAATTCTCAACTTTTAAACTGCTTTCAAAGACACTTCAGCGCAGTTATTAATTATTTCAGTTGTCTAAAGGCTTAGTGTTCTTGGGTGCTTTGCAAACTACCGCAGAGCTTACGGAAACATAATTAATTAACAACTGTTTTGCTGTCTACAATCTCTGAATACTTTATTTCCTTCCTTTCTCTAACTATATTTTTGCATTTCAGCCCTATAATCTTTCTACAACAAAAAATTCTTTTACCTCTATGTACTTATAAACCTTTAGTTATTATATATTAATTATCTGTAATTTTAGGTACTACATGATTATAATAAAATTTCAGTAACCCGTATTTTCTGTTTTACGGCAGAACGAAGGCTATTTGAAATTAAATTACATTCAAATCCGAAATTGTATCTTCAGTCACCTTACATTATTGGAACTTCCGGATTTTCTTCTAGCGTATAAACTTTGACAGTCATCTGCTGCTGAACATACAGTAACCATGAATTACAAATTCAACTAATGTACGCACTTGTTATTCGTAATGATAATATGCATACATACAGTTTCCTTGTTAAGTATTTTGATACGTTAAAACTAGTTTAGTTTTTGTTACAGAGGACATAATCTTACTGATGTGTATAAGCGTAATACCACAGATATTATACGCAATATGAGATATTACATTAAGAATATATATCATTATGTATTAGAATTACAATAAATATACAAGAAGGAAGAAAAAAATTAAAATGCTCCAATTTCAGGCCTGTAACATTACGCAGCGTTACTTCCAAAGTTTTTTCAGGTGTAACATACATTATATCAGTAGAATATGCGGAAGAAGTATTAGGAGAATACCAATGTGGATTCCAACCGAAGCTTTCAACAATTGATCAAACATTCACCATAAGACAGATACAGGAAAAGGTGTGTGTATACAACATACATCTATATAACCTATATATAGACTTCAGACAAGCCTTTGACAGTACTAATAGAGGAAAAAAGCTAGAATGTATCATATTAATTGTTATTCCAAAGAAACTGGTACATCTCCAGTAAGTAACTATGGCTGGTTACAGAGCAACGGTACGAGTTGGCAGTCAGTTCATATTCACATTTCCCATTATCACAGGCCTTTTTGCAAGTAGATGCACTGTACTCTTTACTCTGTTTGATTTAAATGGAATAACTCTTATTGTAGTCCCAAGCCACGTGTTTGTTAACCAAATATACTGTTACTCACCGTCTATGGCCTTCTAATAACAACATCACAGAAAGGCCATAGACGGTGAGTAACAGTATATTTGGCTTTACTCTTTGACTTAGTTTTAGAAGCAGTAATGAACAACATGGAATTTAGGGGGGAATTTTAGGAATAAAACAGATTTCAAATGGGTATACATTTGTTAAATCATATCTGCAAAGACTCTGGATTGCAAATATCCACACTTAAGACCAAGGTGAAGGCTTTTCGTGGAACTGATTTCATAAGGGTAAAAATTGTTATAGATGGTACTGTCCTGGAACAAGTTAGCAATTTTGAATACCTGGGCTACAGTGTGTCTTATAATGCAAGCAACGGCGTTTTAAATAAGTTATTTAAGTTCAACCTTATGTGCGGGACCATTAGGCGAACAAGTCAACAAGTGAAGGGACTCGCCTAAAATTCTACAAGGTGATGGCTCTTCCCACACATCTTTACGGGTATGAGAATTGAACATCAACGAAAGGCTAGGCCAGTCGCTTCCAAGCGGCTGAAATGAGATTTTTCAGGAACGTGGCAGGGTATGTTCTCCATGATCATAGAAGAAACACAGATATACGGCAGGATATAATGTTATGATATAGACAGATATAATACATATATAATATGTATAGACAGATATCTGATAGACAGATATAATATTATGAGTATACTCGACAGGATCCCTCAGTATCTGCTGAATTGGTGGGAACATATTTGCCGAATGGGTGACTGCCGCATCCCCAAACAACTATGGAACTATAAGCCGAGGGGACGGAGAGGTGTGGGACGTCCGAGGAAGCGCAGGAGTGACCAGCTCTAATCTGTGCCTATTTGAGATTGGAACAAACCGTCCTTGGTTTAATCCTTAAAAATGATGATGATGATATAGAAATAAAACCCACACAGTTTCTTGCTGGATGATTATGAAGTCATTATACATAGATACAAAAACATTCTGAAAGAAGCTGTAATTAATACTGACAGCAAGGCTATGGAGAGAGGACTAAAAATAAATAATAATAAAACCAAATACATGGGACTAACAATAATATCTTGTAATAGACAACCTTTACAATGCGAAAACCATGACTTTGTAAACGCAAGTAAATTATATTATATCTAGGATAAGAAATAAGCTACACTAATACCACAAGCAATGATAACCAGGCAAAAATTCTTAGTGGGAACCGATGTTCCTACGCCTACTCAAAATTAATCCAGTCGAAAGCACAGAAAAAATCATTCTAATTAAAAATATAGAAAAGCATAATTAGACCGGTTGTAACATATGCATATGAAACCTGGGTTTAACACAAAAAGACGAATGTTGTCTATGAATATTCAAACGGAAAGTACTAAAAACAATTATTGGAGTAATGCAGAATATTGATGGTTCATAGATAATACAAAGGAATCATGAAATAAATGATCTAATACACGGAACTGATACAGTAACGTCTATAAAGAGTACAAAGATTGCCTGGCTGGGACACACAATGTGGCTGGAACAACACAGAAATCCCATTCTCAGTTCTCTAGAATGGAAACCATTAGGTAGGAGATGAACAGGAAGGGAAAGGAGACAAAAAAGATCGAGGATTGAAGAGGAATTGAGAAATATGGTTATAATAAGATGAAAAAGACTACGCAACGAAAGGACTGAATGGAGAAAAATAGTCCAAATGCTAAATCCCATAATGGGCTGTAAAGCCAGTAGAAGAAGTATAAAATAGGTAATAATACAACTAAAAATACTGTCTACTGAGTTAAGTGAGTGGAGTCTTTCAAGTTTTAATGTAATGTTAAAATAAATGCACACGAGCAACCAAAAAAAGAAAACACATACACATTGGGCCACAAGTCACTTGACACTAGTAATTATACAGAAACGCATTTTGTTAGACGGTATATGGCCCAGTCTGCAAATATCTAAATATCAATTCTTGTATGTAATTAATTTTATGCTTTTATTTATTATTCCAATGATTTATTATTGTACTGAAAGGCTTTATTGATGCACTCGCACTGTTAAACTCACCTTCGTGGGAAGTAACACGCGCGCGCGCGTGTGTGTGTGTGTAACGTAGTAATGATTCTTTTCTTGATGTATTAAAAACTGTTTTATATAAACGTAAAATAAAGGGTTTTCCTTCCTTAAAACGTGTTTCCAGCAATAAGGAGTATAGGCTTACTTCACGTCTGCCGTGTTTACCCGCTGCATGGTGAAGTATTTCTATTACGTGCTGCTGATAATGATTTTCTTTAATGCAATTTTACGATTTTTGGTGAATAATTTTGTTTTGTGGATGTTTTATTTTAAATTACACATAGGGCTTGAGTTTTAAAATTGTTGCGATTTCACTACTTCAATGTGTGCACGCGAGTGACTGAACGTAACCCAGGCAGAGTAGGTCCTTAGCCTTTGTTATAAATCAGATTGAAAAGTGTCGCATGTATATGCATGAAGCAAACAGGAACACAGTGCAGTGTATGCGTGTACACTGAGGATGTGTATCGCTGTATACGGCATGAGAACTGTTTACACCATAAAGCGGTCGAACTTTTGCATCTTCGCATTCCTCATCGTGACGGAAACCGCCTTAAACTTATCTAAGTGTTTACGATGGTGTGTTATAGAAGATATGTTTCTGCATACTTATTATGTTAGCTACGTACACTCTATGAAGCGATAAAGGGATATTTATACTACCCGTGTATGTATTCTACTTGTGTAAGTTCAACGCTCGTGTTTTTCGGTTTGGGAAATTACAATTTGTATCCAAACTTAGCTGACAACGTTTATAAATAAAATCTTTCAATAATATTATAAGGATATTTACAATATATACTAGAGAATACGAAAATACAGAATTTATGTTTAATGGATGCGCGGTGAAAAAACTCGATTTAACTTCTTGCTTTTTGTTTCCAGGGGCTAGGCTATGGGTGAACTTATTTCGGCATCAAAAATTTCCTCGACCGTCCTACATGATTACTTCTCTTCAGCCTATAATTTAATACAGCTTTTGGCAGTTATTTGCACTTCATTGGTACCACCAATGCCTTAGTTCTCCATTCAGACAGTGTATTAAATTTTTCTCTTACATTATGGCTCCTACCGTGTTCAAGTAAAATTTGCACTTATTACTTACAAATACTTGTTTTCTAAACATATAATTTCTCATAAATGTTAGCTACCGATGATGATTATTGTTATTATATTGCTTTAATGCACTCTCTTATTTTCTGCATGGAATCTGCAATTGTGTTTATTTAATTCGGCGTCATTTAATACTAATAGTGTCTAGTTGCGTGGAATAATTCTTTTAACTAAGAAAATTATCGTAATAAGGGTTTTACATAAAAGGTGATCAAAAAATTGTGACTACCAATTTTATGGCGTTCAGTACCTTTATTTCATTGTATGAATATCACAATCCATTCGGTAATATTCATAACAATTATTTTGTCTCTACGACAGTCTCTCTCTCTCTCTCTCTCTCTCTCTCTCTCTCTCTCTCTTTCTCTCTCTCTTCAATCCGGTCTCCATTCTCCTCAGAGTTTCTGTTTTGCTAACTCTCACCGTTGTCTCTGCATTCATCTCGCTCCTTTACTATCTATATAGCAGAATATAGGATATTATACTATACTAGAGGATATTAAGTTTGTGTGGACAAAATGATGGCCGGTGGTCAAACAGGCCAGCATACTGTAAACAAATAACAGCGATTACAAATAATAGTCAGACGAATTTTGATTTGATTAAGTGTGTGCTACAGTGAAAAAGAGTATACGGAAGAAATAAGGAAATATTGAAAAATAAAAGAGCAAACGTCTCATGCAGAATGCGTGTGATGCCTGTAGGATTAATAGTTTCCGCTTCGATCTTAAAAAATTGTAAAGAAATTTATACGGAAAACATTATTTGCTTACGAATTCAACAAATAATAAAATCTGTTGTCGCAACTGGTTCAACATGATAGGTGGACTACTGAAGATATAAAGGACGTTCTGACATTCCGTTCTTTGCCTGCAGCCGTTAATTTCGTTAGCGTTAGTCATTCTGCTGGCGGTCTACACCAACAGAGCGACAAAATTTGCGAAACACCAAAGTAGAAATTAGCTGCTGTATAAAAAAGTTGGAGTGTGACAAGATGAAGGACGTTTTTAGAAATCTATCCAAACATTTGTTCTTAAAGTATGTGTTATTTTAGTTGCTACGGAGTCAAATTGACAATTTTCAGTAACATTAAAAATTATTTGAACACTTTTTCAAGTTAGTGAATAACAAATCCCCTAGAGTCTGCTAAGCGTGATGATTCAACCGAAAACAGTAAATAAAAATCATTTGTAATTTTTACTTTCATCCTAACCATCACCCATGGAAATACAACGCTAAGAGAAAATAAAATTTCTTCTCCCATTAATACTCTAATCTTATTAGGCTGTGGTCAGTTCTGACATAGTGTAACATTAGTCGGCTAACATTTCGATCCCAGCCACCGGGAATCTTCGGAGCCGCTGCGAAGCGACAAAAAAATGTGCGCCAGATGTTAGCCGAACAGTACCCGAATCTTTCACGGGTGTAAGCTACCTTGGGTATAAGCAATAAAACCCGAGTCTAACAAGGGTATAAGTTTATACTCGTGCCTGAAGAAGATTCCCGGTGCCTGGGATCGAACGTTAGCGGTCTAATAGACCTCTGTCAACAACCGACCACGGTCTAACAGCCCGGTATTACAAAGATTTAATAACGTTGAGACCTGCCGTGCAAGCCTACGTAATCGTATTTCTAATTGTTTTAATAAAAACCATCAGTGTGTACTAGTTTATTTTAGGAATACTAACGTTAAACGTTTACTAATAAAGTTGTTATAACAACAGGCTGTGTAAACTTGTCCCTGTAGGCGACGTAACTCAAAGGGTAACAGGAAAATAATAGGTAAAATTATAATTAAATTCATATTGGTCTGAAGGGTGGATATTGAATGCACATTTATTTTAAACTCTATTCTGCTACGTTTTTGTGTGTGTGTTTTCAAATGATTTTCGTCATAAAAGCGAAAATTCCAACTCATAATCATTGCAGGAATACGTTTAACCTGTCAGACACTGATAGTTTGGAATCAGAGCAACGGAAAGGTGTTCTGAACGGACAAGAAAACTGTTCTCAAATTATCCTTTAGCGTGTTTTACTATCTTGTATCCTTCACTGAAGATGGCCGCCGTTGGTGAGGCCAGAACGTCTGGCGTTTCAGGAAATATGAATATTGGACCACAGCCTAATAGCCTGGTTAACATGTCTTACAACTATAGCTGAGAATAATAATTATTTCATAACCGACAACCCTCGCCCTCGACTGGGTTCACCTGCTCTTGAGTGTAGAAGAGGTTCCAGGCGAGCAAGATGGTGAAGTGGATGGCACTTAATGTGCAGCACAGATCTCTCGATAGTAGTTTTCTTGGGTTGGGCTGCTTTGCAAGCTACTTTTTATGTCTACATCAGTCTCGTTCATTTTCCTTTTTAAAAATTATAGATCTGGTTCGCCATTAGTTGCATTCAATCCTTCCTTCTATCTCCAAGAATGAACATTTCTTTCTTTAGGGATTGCAACTCACAGTCATGCAAATATCTTTGTTTCTCCAGTAAGATATTGAACTGGCCAAGCAAACTATCATCATGTCATCGTGATTGGAAGTTGTTCCTGTCATACAAATGGTGAAACCAGCGTGAGAGAGAAAAAAAGAGAACCACCTCAATTGAGAAGCAAAATTGAATAAAGTGGTTTAGTCGAAGGCCGCAATGAGATGTACAGTATTAATAAATCTAGAAAATAAAATAATAATAAGAAGGAGAAGAAGAAAAAGAAAAACAAGAAAATTGCTTATACTAATTATTTTTCGTAATACCCAGATTTCGTGTTAATGACTTGAAAACTTAGACAGGGAAGGACAGGGAGAGAAAGAGAGAAGGGTAGAAAGAAAGGAAGGGTAGATATCGGTCACTCACGTTGTACAGTATATAAAATTTTTTAGTTAAGAAAATTTAACTAATTTATTATCTACCACTTTTATAAATATTTTATTATGGAATATTGAGGATGACATCATTAACATTTGCTTTGGCTCAGGTCAACTGTAACCCTTTTCAGTACACTCTTATTTAGAACTTTATTTTTTCTTTCTCACTTCAGGACTTAGGGTATACCTTTTCTATGCTTTACAGGAATTATCCTGTCCTTGCCCAACGAAGTCTCTCCTACAAGAAGTTTTACAACGCTGACAAAGCTCAATTAGTCTAATATCATTTATTACAATTACGTGTTGAAGCTGATTTTCTCTACATTGTTTAACTCTGTCACTGAAGAAGTTACTTTAAATATCTTCCTTTGTCGTCACTTCTGGTCTGGTGTCTTAGAATAAAACTCTCATCTCCTCTCTTTCCTATCATCATCATCGTCGTACTTGGAGCTATATGGATTAGATTCTATAACCTCTCCTGTAACCATACTTAGGTGTTACAACAGTTGGTCACTTCATGTCTTCCTCGGCCAATCTATTGTTTAATTACCAGCCGCTTTATAGTTAAACACAATCCAGGGAGCTGCTCTGCGGGCAGCTACCGGAGCGGTCTCTGTTCGGGGGGGGGTTAGGTATTTTAATTAGGTATTTTGTTCCACGGTAATACTTCCAGGTGGGATTCGCTGAATCCCTATCGAGAGGAGAGGTGCTCGACAACTCCTAATGAGCTACAGAATACTGGTGAAAAAAAAATACCCGGGACGATGTAAAGTAAGCAATAGGCAGCAATAGCTCTTCGGTCGTAGAGATGGCGGCTAGTCCAGTAGATATAACTCCGGAATAAATGTACACAGTATTGGACCATAACTAAGGCTAGTGAGCGAAACTTGTTCAATGGTATTTACAGCGGACGAGGAAGTAATTGACAAGTGTTGAAGGACGGAAGAGCCTTGCAGTGAAATTCCCCGAAATAAAATCGCTAAAAGTTTGGATCTAGTAAGGCAGCAAATCTATCACTTCTGTAAGCTTAACCATCTACGACCCAGTAACTCATTTTGAGCATCTATTTAGTACTTTAAAAACCACAGGAGAGAATTTTCCGTAAAAGTTATTGTTGAAATGCAGTCATCATAGTAAAAAAATAACAAACAAAACCATAGCCAAAGTTTTGTTGAGTTAATTATTGTGAATTATTTTTGAAATTACAAACAATATTTTTATAACATATAGTAAAATGTCTAAATATTTTATTTTGTGTTTATCGGCGGACGTAGTACATAAATTATAATAATAATAGTGGGTCCCATGTGTACCACCGAAGTAGCGTAGGAGAAGGCAGGGTAGGCTGCCTTATGTGAGCCGAACAAGGAAGGCAGTGTGGCCAGCACTACGCTTCAGCTGCCCATTATTACCACCAGGATGTTATCCCAGGTACTCATTTTCAACAGGCTGAGTCGACCTGTTTGCTGAAAAACGCACCTTGGTTTTATGGTGCGGGCCTGGGAATCGAACTCTGGGACTTCTAGATTAGTAGCCAGGTGCCATATATTTGTTTTGTAAATTATTATTATTTTTATTATTTTGTAATAAATTACGTAAATTATTATTTTGTAAATAATTCTTTAAAAATATGTATACATAAGACTCCTTGAAATACAAATCATGACTACTTTTACTTTTAAAGTTGTAACATTACATTTGGAACAACTTAATATCGTACCAGATTTAATGAAGACCATGGATAAGAAACTAAACAAGAAGAAAAATATCTTTCAAAATGATAGTGAAGAGGAACGAATAACTATTTTAGACTGACTAGTAATACAACTGACCGTACCCAAATTAATGATTAGGCAAAGTGATGCAAAATACCCCGATTATGACATGAACTTCAAATAATGACAAAATAATACTTATAAAGACAGACAGCTTATGTACCAATACTATAAGGAAACAAATGGTTTCATTCAATGTATCGAAATATAAAGATAATCAAAATACAAATTGAGGGATAATAGGCCCAAACATACAATACAATGTAAAAAGAAATATTAGTAAGTGATTAATTTGAATGATGTAATGAAATAATATAAACAAACTTTATTATAGATACATGAAACATACAACTAATTGTAATGAATAGTGGACATAAGGTTGTCCAGAGAATAACAAATAATAAATTATTCACATTAATATTTTATAACAAGAGTGAAGTGATGGAGGAAAAGTTAGCAATAATTAATCAAACAGAACAGACTGTATAGATTAATTAGTTCTTTTAATGACAATAAAAATGTGAACCAAACACAAAAACAATGAATGTGACAAGTAGAAATTCAGTACAATGTATTGTAGTATTAAATGTATTTTAATGAATAAGGAAGTAGCTGAATATTATGTGTCAGTGAAACCAAAACAATCAGTAACAAAAGTGTCTAAAGGTAGAATGAAAAGTGAACCAGTGGAAATTATTTATATAATAGAAAAAACAAATCTTAATAATCCTATATAAATAAGATTATTAATCTTATAAGACTATAAAACTGATTAGAGATAAGATTAAAGAATACCAGTGCAAGCTATTTTATTATGTTAAATAGACTTCAAGTGACAATGTGTAAATTCATGAACTAAGTGAATTAGTGCCTTTATACAAGTTTAAAGTTTTGTATTGAATACAGAAATAATATTTGGTAGAATATTATTATGAAAACAGAGTATAAAAATTTTTCTAAGTGAGGGCCACTCTTTATCTAATAACATTTATTAAAATGAAAATAAGAGCAGGCAATAAATCAGTGAAGTGACAAAGGGTACATCCCCAAAATAAAATAAAAACAGCCAAGACTGCATAAATTTAATTTTAAGAAATACTTTAAATAATGAAGGGACAGATGTGTTGTTTATATTAAGGTCAATGAACACTATACTTAACTGTTGGAAGTAGAGTATTATGTTTTTTGTTATTCTTAAATATTTATTATGTTTAATAGTATCAATCAAGGGTAAATGTCTGAGATGGAATACAATTCTTTTATTATAAGATATTCATTATATGTTTACTAGTATTAATCAAGACTGAAATGTCTGAGTTAGAGTACAACTCTTTTGTTTTCAAATATTTGTTATGTATTAATAGTAAGGATTAATTAGCTATCAAAGCAAAATGGATTGAAAGGAGATGTTCTTACTATGTGTTAAACAGTTGTTTAGGTTTAATGAAAGTTTAACTTATTTATTCAATGTCCATAAGAGTCATAGCCATGTGGGCATGACATTAAATTGATTTGATTATATATTGTTTTGTTATTGTTCATGTAATGATGTTATCAGAATAGCCAGTAAAGCAACCAACCATTCTAAAATTAATGAGAAATAGAAAAAATAACAAAGCAGACAGTAGTTCTATAAGGGTGATCACATTTTTTGAACAAATAAATGGAGTAACAAATGTTTTGTGGATGACAAACTGTATGAAGCCATGTAAAACCAACTTTTGTAAATTTTAGGAAATACTGTTAGAATTTTGTAAAAAAAATGTTAAAGGATTAATAGATTTACAGTTAATTGTATACACAACAAATCTAGAAGCAAAATAATCCGTTTAAATTATTTAAGAAAAATTCAAATAGCAAAAATGTAACATCTGTATTTCTTAAGTAAAAGTAGGCATGTTTAGTGTCTAAATGTCACAAATGTAAAGACCAAAATAATGATGCTAGTAGTTTTAAATTCCCAATCAGTACAGAAAAGTTATACTAATTTAAAAGTTTTGAACAAATTCAGACATTGAAATAATGAATTTGTATGATAATGTATATCTGAATCAACCAACCAGATTTCAAGTTTTACCTTAGCAACCAAAAATTTCAGATAAATAAAATAGGACTTCTTTAACAACGGTCATAGAGTACAGACGCGTTAGTAAAACGTCTTATATAATTAAACTATAAACTGTGAAAACACGTTCCAGACTTATTAAAACCAATCGATGTACATAATACGAACTATTACAACCAAGAGAGGAACATCCAGCATTTGAAATAGAAGAACTGAGATCGAAGGGAGAAGAACTGAAGTAGACGTGGACCCTATCTTCGTCCTAGAATCATTTAAAGAAGAGGATCTGGTGAATTTGAATATTTTATTATATTATGTGTCAACACCAACATTTGTATACACGACTTTCTAAGAATTAATCAAACTAAAACTACAGACCCTATATCACACCAACACCAAGAACACTCACAAATAACACGAATTGAACTTTACACCTTTTTGAACACCATAAGAACCTTTAATGATAACTAATAAACACATAAACTGGCCATAACCTCTAATAACAAGCAAACACTACTCGACTGCCTGCGTGCACTTTACACACTAAAATTTTGTAATATCCTTGTACTGTGAAATTTGTATTTTGATTTATAGCATAGTATTATTTGTTTAAACGTAATCCCCGAACCATATACGCCCTGAGATATTTTATTTTAATAGAAATAATAACCAAGGCCATTATTTTGGCCTAAATACTGAATAATGTTTGCAACTACTGTACCAACTGGTAAAGAAGACGCATAATTTTGCCACAATTGTGATTACCATAAAAAGAAATGAGAAATAATTAACCAATGCTTCACTGAATAAATGGTTTCTATAAAGATATATGTTTGATGTTATATTTGCGTCAATATTATTGCTGTTTCATTTTAAAAATAAGTTAATATAGCACCGCGGACACAACAACGGTTGGCAACTGTGGGTGACGTCATTGAAACTGCACAGATAGTGGGAGCGAGAGGCAGAATACAAATAATTCGCCGTTCAACATATCATGTTAATGGTTACAGATTTACAACAACAACGGTGTGGTTGAATAATTTTAATACATCTATATTGAATTTGCTAAAATTGACGCATGCTACGTGGAGCATAAGAGCTCGTATATCATCACCAATTGTTATATTGTTTACTCGCGAGCCCTCATCTCATTTATTTATTACTGTTACAAATTGACGACTCCAGTGTGAGGCGTATATAATTTACGTTCACACAACACAATACACATCATTTTAAAATTGTAACAAATTGGCGAACCAACGTGTGAGGGGATAAATTAAATTATAATTTATAATTAAACAATCAAAAATAAACAAAAATGAGGAAGCGGGAAACATCGCGCAAACGAGCTGCCGAAACCGAGAAAGTAGACGAATTAGACATGGAAGACAAGGAAGCAACACCGGTTGAGTAAGTAGAAACTATAAGAAGGAAGGATCCGGAGAAACAACCAGAAGAAACCACACAAACAGAAGGCGAGAAGACGCAAGAAATGATTAAACGTATGATGGAATTAATAGAGGAAAGGATGCAGGAATTAAAAAAGGACAACAAACAGTCTACGGAGAACAGTAATAAGAACTTAGAAAAATTGAAGGAAGATTTGAGTAAGAAGACGGAGGAGAGTAATAAGAAACTAATGGACGAAATGAAGGACAATAAACAGTCTATGGAGGAATTGAGCCGGAAATTGGAAGAGACTAATAAGAAAATTGAAGAAAAAATGGGAGAATTGAAGGAGAATAGCAAGAAAATGGAGGAGAAAATAGACGAAAATAATAAAGCATTGAGGGAAGAATTGAAGGGAAATTACCAGGAAACCATGAAAAAATTGGATAAACACAAAGAGTCATTAAAAGGAGATTTTAATAACAAGATGGAAATTAATAACCGGCAATTGCAGGAAGAATGGGACAAGAAGATAGAAGAACCGGTGACCGAAATTAAAAGGGTAGAATCCGAGACCAAGGAGAAGTGTGAGCGGATGAACCAAGAGATACTGAGCGTCCGGGAAGAAACGAATGGACGAATAGAAAATATACGAACCAACCAAGCAGTGATGGGAGAAAGATTAGAAAGCATGGGTACTAGTCTTAATCGATTACAAGACCAAACGACTGCCCATAGAGATGAAATTAACTCTCTAAAAAACAGACAATGTACTGGTGCCCATACCACATGTGAGGAAAATCGAGAAGTTATCGATTTCCAAAATTATAGAAGAAACCCCATGCTATTCTTAGAACGGGTAGAAGAGAAAATAGCCAAAACCGGAGAAGACAGATGGTTTGTAATTAGAAGTATGCTGGACGAAATGTTCAGAAAAGTCTATGACAATTGGTGGACGGCGATGCGGCCGAACATACACAATTTCCAAGAATTTAAAAAACAATTCAAATCTAAGTATTGGTCTGATGCCACGCAACATATGATAAGAAGTGACATAGGATTGGGCCGATATGACCTGCACGGCAAGCAAACTCCGACCGCATATTTTCTTGGTAAAATAAACATAGCCAGACATTTAGAGCCTGCAATTCCTACCGAATGTTTAGTGAGGCTATTAGCTTACCACTATCGTGGAGAAATTACAAGAGGCCGAATAAACGGACGTATACAAACCATCGAGGAGATGTCGACATTATTAGCGGAGATGGAACAGGAGAAGAACTTCCTCCAGTACAGACGAAGGAACGATGAAATAAATAGAAATAATGGTCGCCGCAACGCCCAATATGAAAACAACGGGCAAAGACCGAACAATAATTACAACAACAACGGTAGCCACTATCAACGTGGTTACCAAAACAACAATAACAATAACAACTGTCCACGAAATAATGCGGCAAATAATAACAACAATAACAACAACCACTATTACCGTAGCTCTCCTACGAATAATAATAATAATGGGTACCAGCGTGCCAATGATAGAGACAACCATTACCAGAACAACCGAGGTTATAACAACAATTACGATAACCGATACAGAGAGAATAATAATGGCAATAACAACAACCAAAACCAAACATATCGAAGACATGTGAATTATGTGAGCATTGACGATAGAGATGTGGGAAGACGTTCGTACCAGGGACGAACGAATTATAATTGGAACCGTGGGAGAAGTTTTCAGGAGGAGAATAACCAGCACTACCGTGATGAACATAGACGAAGTAGGAGCTGCGACGACAACAGGAATAACAGAAACTCAGTGACGTTCGATAATAACGCCATTGAGGTACAAGAGGCACAGAGTAGAGACAGACCCGGTCAATCAGACAACAGGACTGAGGAGATCAGCCCTGATTTAAACGGACCGCGGCAGTGAAAAACCATCAGGTCCCATCACTGAACCGACAATTTGGGTACTTACTAGGACGAGACAAAATGACTGACGATACAATGACGATAGTGCACAATCATTTCTTAAAAAATGTGAGAGAAGAACTACTGAACGAAGACACGATAACACACAATAGTTCGAATAATGAGATCGCCTATATTATCGCCCAAGTGAATGGACTAGACACAAGATTCATGATAGATACGGGCGCAAACGTGTCATTAATCGATAACAATGAATACCTCAAAAAATCAAAAATATAGTAAGATCATCTTACCAACTTTACCAATCCAGAATATAATTTTAATCGGAGCCACCGGAAGGCAAAACAAGTCAATAAGAAAACAGGTATTATAATGAATATTATATTAATATGAGTTGAATTAATTAGTTAAATAGATTGTCAATATTTTTCAAATACTAATTAAATTAATCAATCTAATTAAGTATTGACTGGTGAATTATATCTTCTTTAAGCCCCGCGTGTTGGGACGCCATTTAATATAATGAATATTATATTAATATTTAATGAATTAATCAATTTAGTTGTGTTTGCCGCGCCCCACGTTCTAGGAGCGTCATTTACTACACTTAATATTATGCAAATTACTGGCATAAATTATTTATCTTTTAATTAAATAAGCTTCTTTTAATTATGATTACCTAGTCATATCTATTTCTCGTGTCACACATTGGATGCGTGATTAATACAATGAATAACTATTCTGATTATTTATAACACAACACTTGATATCATCCAATAATTAATATTGTCAATTCATTTTATATTACTGAGCAAAAGAAACTCTTAAAATTCTACTTTGTATTTTATTTAAAAATTAAGTTAGCATCTGGGTTATCTGTGGTAATAATAAACGCATATGTAGAATCAACTTAAATAACTAATTTATTTATCATTCATAATAAATTATAATCATACATAAAAACGTCGATGTACCTGTAAATACATACATATTTTATAAAATAAATTCAAGTTTAAATATCTGCTGAAACAAAGAAGACATACATACATATATAAATCAAATGAGATAACAATTCATATTCTAATTATTGATGCGTTCATTAATCCCAGATAGTTTTTGTTAACATATTCGTTAATTACGTTTTAATTCTGATTTATACTTATTACGTTTACCAATAATTTCCCAGGGATGAATTCTTTGAAAGAATCAGGTCAGTAGAAGCAGCTTAATAGTAATAATTAAAATAATGGTTACTTGAGTTATGAAATATCCATTAGTATTCTGTGATGTCCAGTCTCGGTGATAATGATGACATGAAGACACATCTCGTTGACTGCCGCTGATATCACAAACACTTGCACACACGCCCGATCACTCGCGTCGAAGTAGATTTATGTAAATAAGTAATTTTTAGTGTTCATTTGAATTCTTCATCTTACGATGTGTGTTGTGTGTTCATTTTAACGTTACTGTTCATGTCTATTTTCCACTTATATCACTGTTTTATCAATATATATGTGATTGATTAGTTAGTCCAATGTTTCATGTTCTTTAACGTTTTAAATGAGATGTAGTAACACTGAATAAATTTAAGTTCATTTGTTTTGTATAGTACATATGTGATGATATTTGTTCGTGTTACGATCTTATTGTTCGCTTTGAATAATTATTACCTAAGTCCGTTACATCGCACTTCGAAATTCACTATTAAAAGTTACTAAGTCTGACTATCGTGACATGATGATTTCACTAAGTCTGTTAAATTACGATTTGATGTACTAACTCCCGAACTTGAGTTATCTCTCCGAACATTTAAAATATACCCTTGAGAACTTAGAGTAAAACTGACTCCGGATTTAAAGTATATTACTTGAAAATTAGAATAATACTGGCTCCGACTTTTAAAGTAAACTCCTGAAAAATTGAAATAATACTCTCTCGTCCCCGTGTTGGACATATAGTTTTATTAACTCGTCCCTACTCAAAATTTTGTCCCTGGCGCTGTTCACGCCTTTCTTACTCGTGATAGGTCAGTTTTGAGTTTTCCAGGAATAGTTTGTCCCACTATGTTAAGACTCTCCGTCATCGTTCTCCTGATAGGTTCTTTGTTTTTGTCGCTATGGAAACTGTCCTCTCCACCAGTGTTTTTCGTGGCTCTGGTCTTCTGATAGGTTGCCAGACATCCCCCGATTTTGCTCTGTCGAACGTTGACCCGTTTCGTAGAATCTCTAGCTATTATATGCCTGTCTATCAATCTATTGTCCGCAGTAAACGCAGTGTTTTTCTGGGTTGCCTTTCATCTGTACTATAGGTTCTTCCGAAGTAGTGTTCTTTCTTACACCCCTTTTTTGTAGCTATTAATACTTTTGGACATCTGCTGGCTGGTGAAGTCACCCCAACTTTCCACTCGTAAATTCCGTCTGACACTTAGACGATATCTCCAGCTGAGTAACATGACTTGAGTTTTTGTCTGATCTCTGCTCCACGTATTGTTTCTTAAAGTGCAGTACGTCCGTTCCTTTGTAAACATATATAATAGATATTTACCATATATCCGTCGTGCGACTTCGTTTTTCTCGCCTTATTTTGACGCGTTTCGGCAACGAATTGCCATCTTCAGAATCTTAATCACTCATATGAGATCGTTAAAAAATTAAAAACACTAAAATCATTACGGTAAAAGTGCACTTTTACGATATTGGAAACTCACAGACCTGTGAGTGAGGTCTGTGAGTTTCCAATATCGTAAAAGTGCACTTTTACCGTAATGATTTTAGTGTTTTTAATTTTTTAACGATCTCATATGAGTGATTAAGATTCTGAAGATGGCAATTCGTTGCCGAAACGCGTCAAAATAAGGCGAGAAAAACGAAGTCGCACGACGGATATATGGTAAATATCTATTATATTAATATAAGCGACTTGGAGACAACTAACCTAAAATGTAAACATATAGTTTCCCTTTTTTGTAGTCCATCGTATACTGACGTAACTTGGTTGAACATCTGCTACAATTCTCAGTACAAGTGTGAATGTCCTCGCCTACATTGTTTCGGCTGTTGCGGGTAATAATTCTAAACTAAACTTTCCCTGTCATCTTATACAACCAATTTCTATAGCCGAGTCGAACTTAACGTCTTTCTATTGTCTAGTTAGCGACGCTGCTCTGACATCTTCTCATTACGCTTTATTTATTGCGTCAACTGGAAGTCGTTGACACAGCTTCGTGTAAACGCACTCCGTCGAGGAGAAAATTTAAAAAATTTTTAAATTTTTGCTCGTTACAGTATCATTAACAGTGACCAGCGGAAATGTAGCTATACCTATGATTATTCTAATAGCTAGTAATCTACCATTTAATCTACTAATAGGCTGTGATATTTTGAGAAAATACTCAGCAATAATTGACATAAGACAGGCCATAGTGTCGTTAAAAATGGATAATATAGAATGGACAGCAAAATTAGTAGAAAATAAAAATGTACCTTCATGCAATAGTATAAGAAAATTCAATAATAATCAAGATGATTCATGGAGTATAAGAAGGGAATACTTTGGGAGTGAAGACAGTTTATGGTTGGAAAAATTATAAGAGATCCGACAATTTCGGTCAGAACAAAATGAATGTAATTTAACTACACAACAAATAGAAAAGTTAATATCAATATATAATAAATACCGCTATGTTTTCTCTGATATACCTGGCAAAGTAAAAGATTATCAATTTACACTACAATTCAAGGAGCCTGTAAATTTTAAGAAGAAATCATATCCCGTTGCTTATGCATTAAAAGAAGCAGTGAGGACTGAACTAGACAAAATGATAGCAGAAGATATTGAGTATAGCTGTTCCCCATATACTAGTCCGTTAATAGCCGTTCCCAAGAAAGATGGCAAAGTACGACTCTGTTTGGATGCTAGGGAGATCAATAAGATCATAGTCAATGACAGAACATCTCCCGGAGAGATTGAGGAGATATTAAAAAAATTTAATGGCATACAATTTATCAGCACCTGGGATACTGTTTGTGGGTATTGGCAGGTGGAGTTACACCCAGATAGTCGAAAGTACGTCGCCTTTATTTTCGAAGGGAGGAACTACCAGTTCAAGAGACTACCGTTTGGGCTGGTAAACTCAGTAGCTGTATTCGTAAGATGTATGGACCAGGTGTTGGGTCCAGATACTATTCCATTTACCACAGTCTATGTTGATGACTTGTTGATTACTTCAGTGAATTGGGAAGACCATTGTGACAGAGTAGGGCAAGAATTACAAAAATTATCAGACAATAACGTTACCCTAAAGCTTCAAAAATCTAAGCTTATCGCCAGTGAAGTCCAATTCCTAGGTTTTAACTTAACTAGACAAGGAATAACACAATCCAATGAAAAGATTGAAGCTATCCAGAAATTCCCAAGTCCTAAAAATAAAAAGCAACGTCAATCATTTCTGGGACTTTGCAATTACTATAGGAAGTTTCAGAGAAATTATTCTGAAATGACAGCAAAGTTTTCTCCACAATTATCCTCTAAGAACAAATGGTCATGGGGACAGGAACAAGACAACTTACTCCAAATGATCAAGCATAATTTCCTAAGTTCAGTTATATTAAAACATCCTAATTTCAATCAACCTTTCTTTATGAACTGCGATGCCAGTGATATAAGTTTAGGATCTGTATTATATCAAGAATATAGTGAGGGAGACCATCAGGTGGTGAGTTTTGCAAGCAGAATACTTAATGGATGTGAACGCAATTATAGTGTAACGGAAAAGGAGTTATTAAGCGTTGTATTCGCTTGTGGAAAATTCAGAACCTATATTCTTGGATACCCGATAACTGTGAGGAGCGATCATAAGTCAATATCTTTCCTAAAAAATTGCAAGATTAACCATGGAAGATTGGCAATGTGGATACTCGCACTAAGGGAATACCATATAAATTGGGAGTATGTTCCAGGAAAACAGAATATTGCTGCAGATATATTGTCCCGGATTAACATAGAACAGCAAACTTTTGAAGGGGAAAAAGAAACAATCGTCAAGGTATATACTATAATAAAAAACAAATCAGATTTGGAAAACATCATGAAGTCAATTTCACAACAACAAACAGAGGATACAAAAATCAACAATTTTAGGCAAAGATTGATCCAACAGGATGACAGAATTACTGCATATTATTGTCTACATGAAGACATATTATTTTACAAACCAAATAATAACCAAGGATCATGGAAGGTGGTGATACCTAAAGCCTTAGAAACAGAATTAATACTGGACTACCATAGTCGATGTGGGCATATGGGTGCATTAAATGTAATGAAAGCACTTGAGGAACACACTTACATTAAGAATATCAACAGGAGAGTTAGAGAATGTATTCGACAGTGCCACATCTGTCAATTGGCAAAATGCAATAACGAAAAAACAGAAGGAATAATGCAGCCAATTACATCAACTGGTAAATTAGAGAGAGTATTTTTAGGTGTGTGTGGACCGTTACCTCGTAGTGGAGGGAGAAAACAATATAAATTTATTATAATCATGTTCGACCATTACTCCAAATTTGCAAAACTATACCCCATTAATCGGGCAACTACAAAAAAGATTCTGCAAATAGTAATTCAACAATATATACCAGAGTTAGGAGCTCCAAGGTCAATTATTACTGATCACGGAACTCAGTTTCGAGGAAGGGTATGGAAGGAGACTTTGTTAGATCTAGGTGTCAAGACATATAAAACATCTGTCTATCACCCAAAGAGCAACCCGGCGGAAAGAGTACTGAGGGAGGTCGGCCGTATCCTCAGGACATATTGTTTTGATAAACACCAGAAGTGGAGTGACTACATTACACAAACAGAAAGCTTTATCAACTTAGCTTACCATGAATCAATACAAGATACTCCATATACCATAATGCATGAAAGACTACCACCCCGAGAAATTAGTGAAATAATCAACTTCCCAAACAACCCAGCTTACCAGTTCGACAACGTGAAATTCCACAGCAAACTGAATGAACAAGTGGAGAAAAGAAGGAAAAAATACAAAATAATTCAGCAGAAAATGATCCAGTACAAGATTGGAGACAAAGTATTGTTAAAAAACCGCGAATTGCTAAGTTCTAAGGAAGGAATAGCAAAAAAGCTATTATTACTGTATAATGGACCATATGTTGTTGTAAAAAACAATAACAATAATACTTATGTCATTAGTGATGTGGAAACAAAAAAGATTAAGGGAACATACAACCAAGTTTCCTTAAAAATGTATTATGAACCCAATAAATGAATTGAAATAACCCCAAAATTCAAAAAACATGTAAGAACAACTTACTCAAGTTATTTCGAAACCATATAATTTAAAATGAAGAGACTAAAACCACAAAATTCAAAAATGTAGTAAGCTCATCTTACCAACTCTACCAATCCAGAATATAATTTTAAATGAAGCCGAAATAAAATGAATTTGAATAAATCTCAAAATCAAATAAATAGTAAGGACAACTTACAGTAGATTTTGATAATGTTATTATGAACCAAGTGAATAAACAAATGTGAATAAATTTCAAAATTCTAAACAAAATAAGCACCTCTTATTAAATATAATTATGAACTTATTATTGGAATATAAAAGAAAGATGCAACATCCATGAATCAGAAGAAACCATAGTGCTATAAAATGAATAAGAAAAGACAAATGTAGACAATCGGCGATGAAAATAAGACAAGACTAGAAACGAATTTACTACAAATAACCTATCATGATTGTGAGAGAATCAACAACAACTATAGATACAGATACTTGTTATGTTTTAATTGAATGAAGATAGTGAATGAAAAATGAAGATTAAGCAGTACTGATAAAGAAGGAAAGAAGATAGTACCAATTGAAAATAAAAAATGTTATTAATATCGCCACAAGAAAATAAACATCTGAAAGAATCAATGGAAAGAAATATTTAGAACTGAGAAGTTAAACTGAGTGAACCATCCCAAGAATATATTATTATATTATTTTTATTTGATTTTGTCGTGAATAGACTAGTGATTATTAAATGTGATTGACTGATGAGATAGCTCCAGCAATCGATATCATTTATGTATTATGTATTATAAGGACAGCGGGGTATTAGGTCAAGAGAGCCTCCCGACTGATTCCAAAATATATGGTGATTATGGTGATTTGTTAGGGAAGTAACATGTTCCAGGGATGGAACACTTATAATTAAAGACAAGTATACCAGATCATAAAAAGAATAACAAATGATAATATGAAAGATAAGATAATTGATAATTTCAACAAAAATACTATTTTATTAAAATAATCAAATTTGGTGGCAGGGTAGTATGTAACATTACATTTGGAACAACTTAATATCGTACCAGATTTAATGAAGACCATGGATAAGAAACTAAACAAGAAGAAAAATATCTTTCAAAATGATAGTGAAGAGGAACGAATAACTATTTTAGACTGACTAGTAATACAACTGACCGTACCCAAATTAATGATTAGGCAAAGTGATGCAAAATACCCCGATTATGACATGAACTTCAAATAATGACAAAATAATACTTATAAAGACAGACAGCTTATGTACCAATACTATAAGGAAACAAATGGTTTCATTCAATGTATCGAAATATAAAGATAATCAAAATACAAATTGAGGGATAATAGGCCCAAACATACAATACAATGTAAAAAGAAATATTAGTAAGTGATTAATTTGAATGATGTAATGAAATAATATAAACAAACTTTATTATAGATACATGAAACATACAACTAATTGTAATGAATAGTGGACATAAGGTTGTCCAGAGAATAACAAATAATAAATTATTCACATTAATATTTTATAACAAGAGTGAAGTGATGGAGGAAAAGTTAGCAATAATTAATCAAACAGAACAGACTGTATAGATTAATTAGTTCTTTTAATGACAATAAAAATGTGAACCAAACACAAAAACAATGAATGTGACAAGTAGAAATTCAGTACAATGTATTGTAGTATTAAATGTATTTTAATGAATAAGGAAGTAGCTGAATATTATGTGTCAGTGAAACCAAACAATCAGTAACAAAAGTGTCTAAAGGTAGAATGAAAAGTGAACCAGTGGAAATTATTTATATAATGGAAAAAACAAATCTTAATAATCCTATATAAATAAGATTATTAATCTTATAAGACTATAAAACTGATTAGAGATAAGATTAAAGAATACCAGTGCAAGCTATTTTATTATGTTAAATAGACTTCAAGTGACAATGTGTAAATTCATGAACTAAGTGAATTAGTGCCTTTATACAAGTTTAAAGTTTTGTATTGAATACAGAAATAATATTTGGTAGAATATTATTATGAAAACAGAGTATAAAAATTTTTCTAAGTGAGGGCCACTCTTTATCTAATAACATTTATTAAAATGAAAATAAGAGCAGGCAATAAATCAGTGAAGTGACAAAGGGTACATCCCCAAAATAAAATAAAAACAGCCAAGACTGCGTAAATTTAATTTTAAGAAATACTTTAAATAATGAAGGGACAGATGTGTTGTTTATATTAAGGTCAATGAACACTATACTTAACTGTTGGAAGTAGAGTATTATGTTTTTTGTTATTCTTAAATATTTATTATGTTTAATAGTATCAATCAAGGGTAAATGTCTGAGATGGAATACAATTCTTTTATTATAAGATATACATTATATGTTTACTAGTATTAATCAAGACTGAAATGTCTGAGTTAGAGTACAACTCTTTTGTTTTCAAATATTTGTTATCTATTAATAGTAAGGATTAATTAGCTATCAAAGCAAAATGGATTAAAAGGAGATGTTCTTACTATGTGTTAAACAGTTGTTTAGGTTTAATGAAAGTTTAACTTATTTATTCAATGTCCATAAGAGTCATAGCCATGTGGGCATGACATTAAATTGATTTGATTATATATTGTTTTGTTATTGTTCATGTAATGATGTTATCAGAATAGCCAGTAAAGCAACCAACCATTCTAAAATTAATGAGAAATAGAAAAAATAACAAAGCAGACAGTAGTTCTATAAGGGTGATCACATTTTTTGAACAAATAAATGGAGTAGCAAATGTTTTGTGGATGACAAACTGTATGAAGCCATGTAAAACCAACTTTTGTAAATTTTAGGAAATACTGTTAGAATTTTGTAAAAAAAATGTTAAAGGATGAATAGATTTATAGTTAATTGTGTACACAACAAATCTAGAAGCAAAATAATCCGTTTAAATTATTTAAGAAAAATTCAAATAGCAAAAATGTAACATCTGTATTTCTTAAGTAAAAGTAGGCATGTTTAGTGTCTAAATGTCACAAATGTAAAGACCAAAATAATGATGCTAGTAGTTTTAAATTCCCAATCAGTACAGAAAAGTTATACTAATTTAAAAGTTTTGAACAAATTCAGACATTGAAATAATGAATTTGTATGACAATGTATATCTGAATCAACCAACCAGATTTCAAGTTTTACCTTAGCAACCAAAAATTCCAGATAAATAAAATAGGACTTCTTTAACAACGGTCATAGAGTACAGACGCGTTAGTAAAACGTCTTATATAATTAAACTATAAACTGTGAAAACACGTTCCAGACTTATTAAAACCAATCGATGTACATAATACGAACTATTACAACCAAGAGAGGAACATCCAGCATTTGAAATAGAAGAACTGCGATCGAAGGGAGAAGAACTGAAGTAGACGTGGATCATATCTTCGTCCTAGAATCATTTAAAGAAGAGGATCTGGTGAATTTGAATATTTTATTATATTATGTGTCAACACCAACATTTGTATACACGACTTTCTAAGAATTAATCAAACTAAAACTACAGACACTATATCACACCAACACCAAGAACACTCACAAATAACACGAATTGAACTTTACACCTTTTTGAACACCATAAGAACCTTTAATGATAACTAATAAACACATAAACTGGCCATAACCTCTAATAACAAGCAACCACTACTCGACTGCCTGCGTGCACTTTACACACTAAAATTTTGTAATATCCTTGTACTGTGAAATTTGTATTTTGATTTATAGCATAGTATTATTTGTTTAAACGTAATCCCCGAACCAGATACGCCCTGAGGTATTTTATTTTAATAGAAATATTAACCAAGGCCATTATTTTGGCCTAAATACTGAATAATATTTGCAACTACTGTACCAACTGGTAAAGAAGACGCATAATTTTGCCACAATTGTGATTACCATAAAAAGAAATGAGAAATAATTAACCAATGCTTCACTGAATAAATGGTTTCTATAAAGATATATGTTTGATGTTATATTTGCGTCAATATTATTGCTGTTTCATTTTAAAAATAAGTTAATATAGCACCGCGGACACAACAACGGTTGGCAACTGTGGGTGACGTCATTGAAACTGCACAGATAGTGGGAGCGAGCGGCAGAATACAAATAATTCGCCGTTCAACATATCATGTTAATGGTTACAGATTTACAACAACAACGGTGTGGTTGAATAATTTTAATACATCTATATTGAATTTGCTAAAATTGACGCATGCTACGTGGAGCATAAGAGCTCGTATATCATCACCAATTGTTATATTGTTTACTCGCGAGCCCTCATCTCATTTATTTATTACTGTTACAAATTGACGACTCCAGTGTGAGGCGTATTTAATTTACGTTCACCCAACACAATACACATCATTTTAAATTTGTAACAAAGTATTAATTCCATACTTTGTCAAAATTCCGTACTGTAAACAACAGTCGAGTTGCGATGCTTCAGCCCGTTACAGAAAAATATATCTAACTAGATCAGGCTGCTTCCGAGGACAGAACCTTACAATTCTTACAGGTTCACTCTCTTCGGTTTGACCATCCCAAGTAGATATTGTCAGAGTCCACATTCTACGCACGCTATGTTTGTGGTTCTCACTGAGATCTTGTAATAAGGATGCTAGAATAGTACCACGACTATTCAGCTTCGGTTGTGTACATGAAAGAAGAAGAGCAGAAGTAAGAGTTTCGATTTAAAAAAAGATGAGTGGTTAGTTTGGAGTTTCTAACTAGGAAACCTAACAAACTATTAGACAGACAGAAAGAGACAGGAGTTCATACTGATTTACCCTAGTGTGCCATTACAGTGGAAGTTTTTTCCATGTTTAGGTATACCCTGACATTATCTGCTTAAATTCTGCACTGCTACTTTCATAACTTCATTGTCTCGGAATTTTCATCGTCGTCGTCAACTTCAAGGACTACACCTTGTGACCTATTCCGGCTCCAGAACCCAGATCTTCCTAGGACGGCCGACACTGCGTCTTCCAAAGTATGTATACCAAAAACAGGTCGTCTGCCATTCTTACGATCGTTCCATCGCTTATGATAAATATAATCTCGCCATACTAAGTAGAAAATGTCGACATCCTTAGAACAACTCAATTAATGCAATCTTTAACACATCGCAAGGACTTCACTTCTACTGACAGAATACTGGATTTCATCACTGCTCACCCGTATCTCACACCGTATACTAAAGTAGAGTGTTATTTAGTCTAATTATTTACAAGCAAGGATATACTATAATATACACATTTTTACAAACAAAATTGTTTCATCTGTTGTATTCTCTGGGTATAAAATTCTATTTCTGAACTACTTCCACTCCCAAATATAATTATTTCAATTTTGTCAAGGTAATTCTAATTGCTTCAAATTAGAGGATACAACCTAAATACAACCCTTTTAGAAGTACACTAGTTAAGCATAAACCCAACAACTCTGCCCACTGTTACATTTCGCCATTGTTCAGATTACACCTCAAATTGACAGACTAAAATTACAGCTAACAACCATACAAAATAAAAGAATCTATCACGCCCGTTTACCAAGGGTACATCAGTTGTAAGAATCCAGGCACTCTAGGACAAATGCTACTTTCCACTTTGTCTTACTTTTGTATTGCAGAAGAGACGTATGCTTATTTTCCTCTGCGCTTTCTTGTTCTTCTTCACTTCAAGAATTAAGGATGAGTTAACCTGCACGGGAAAACATATTCTCCTCGGCCAACCAACATACTTTGTAAATCTGCACTTTGTTATAAAGTTGTGATTTAGGACTTGCAAATGGTAGAAACACTGAAAGGCCTCGTCCAGAACATGACATTTAGCAGGTTAAAAAATAAGCACGACAAAGTTGGAGTTACAGAGACTGCTAATTCAACTAACAAGATTAACTTTGGTATAAGTCAAAAATACATAATTCTTGCATCTTGTAATGTGAATTTTTGCATCTGTGTGTTTACACGTTTATATTTATTCAAGTTTTTTGAACGCACCTTTAGTATTCAATTATCGAATTAGAAAACGTGAGAGGCTGAAGTTTATAGATCATATATTACGGGCCATTTCACTTTTATGGTTTAAAGTGAAGATTACGTATAGAGATTATGGTTGACTCACGTTAATGGTTAACACACAGAAAATATCAATATCGAGTTGGCTGGCATTAGCGTATTAGTATTATCACATGGATATTATAAAACTACTATATATAAGTAAATTTTTCTGTTTATAAATACATCAAGTATGGAGGAAAGCAACGCACTGAAAAACAAAAGAAAAACAGAACGTCAAGACGAAACAGGTTCTTAGGTCATCTCCTTAAAACTGGTAATATGGTGATTATGTAGACGGCATATATTATTTGATCAATTCTGAGGAACGTTACAAAAACTTTCATAAATTATTATGGAGTCCAAATACTTTTTTAATTTTTAAGCAAGAACAAAAATTTGCCCGAATTTATTTTCAGGTAAGAAAATAAATGAGTCTCAAAAGTTAAAAGACCTCTACGCTACAGCCTCAAAATTCCCTGTGGCCTTTCTGTTGTCTTAGTGTCAGACACTTGTCGTTCGATACCAACAAGAAACAATATACTAAAAACTCCACTGGGGAATCACTGCTATCCGAAACTTTTAGAGCGTCCGCGAAATAACACTCAGAAATCTTAACTGTAAACACATAATTCATTTCTGCCTTAAACTAATCTTTATACAAGTGTGCACAGTAAGCACAAAACGTTTATAAAATTTGCCGTTTACCCTTATATCGTTAAAAATAATGTTTAAAATATTTATGTTTAAAACATGTATAAACCTATTAAATTTTCTTAATGAGTAATAACACATTACGACTAAAGTAACTCTGCGTTTATTACGGTACTCATTATAAATTTATGGCAGATAAAAGTAAGTGGCCTAAGAACTTTGTCAGCGTAACAATCCAGTTGCAAGCTCAAATTAGGGTTACCTACAAAGAGTGGACCATTCACAGATTTTAAGTCACTTTTTATTATACAGGTTGTTCCTTTTTTGTCAGTAGTTGTAATTACTTAATGTAAAATTGATTTATTTGAAGACGTTTTGTATAATCGAGAATAATAGAGCTAATCATAACATTAAAGCTATCACGGCCGAAGTCAACTGCGGCAGTCGTCTTCAGTGGGTCTTCCGTTTGCTAATATGGCGACTGACTCAACAGTCACTGGACCACGGCCCCACAGTCCGGACAACAATTTTACTGAAAACAGTAGCTATGTTTCCTAAACATCAAAACAAGTCCGTATTCAATTAAACACCATCTTGCGGACACATGGAGAAACATACAGGTATGTAAGTCAAGGACGAATAATTACCAAGCATTTGGTAAAACAAGGGAATAATAACGAATATGAAGTGAGAATTTTCCGAAAGGGGGGTTAGTGTTATATAAACATAAAAATTGACAATCGGAAATACAGTAGGGATAATATGACGACAGCAGAGAACATGAAAGTAGGAAGTTAAAGAGGCTGTGATCAGCAGAGAGTTGAAAGAAGGAGATAAGCAGGACCGTGCAAAATGACACACGGAATGAGGAAAATTTCATTGTGGAAGCTAACCAGAAAAACCTAAAGCAAATAAGTTACTTTATCATAAGGGTAATTCATCTCGAATGTTACTCAGACTTCTTTGACGAACAGTTAATATATTTTCCCATTATACGGAATATTTTGCGCAACGTTTCTAAGTTTAGAAAATTTCTTCCATAGATACCAGTGTTGATGTTTTCTAACACACATGCTCTTATTGCTGCAACGTTGACTGTGTGTAATACACTTCCAAAGTGTAGAGTAAACATGAGTCAGTATATGTGTGTGTGTGTGTGCGCGCTCGCGCGCGCAGTGTCATAATTGACTTCTGCCGTGTGTGTGTGTGTGCGTACGGAGAATCAGTATTACTGTAACTGGATGCTTTCATGTCATGTTTTCTAGTCAGTTTCAAAATCGTTCATGTCAGTACAATCTTCTCTCTTCCTATATATTATGGGTTCTTTATTTATTCTAAATATTTTGCGCTGTAGCGTCTGTTTCACTAGCTACATTTTCTCAACCCATCCGCGATTTTCTTATTAATGAAGGGAACTCGGGTTCGTCTGTTAACAAAGTAAGAAAAAACTGTATTCATCCCTCACGTGTCTATCGCGTGCTTAGCGTTAAATTCCTTTAAATTTTTAAGGTGCTTGGTGTTTCCTTTCACGTTACAATTCGATGACTTCTTTATCGTCCGTTTTCTATTCGAGCATATACTTTATATAAAATTTGTTTTTATTTTTCCTTTCCTCTTTTCACATAGATTAACGTTGAAGTTATTCGGTGTCTTCTCCTATGAAATATAGCAATTTTCAGTTTTCAAAGTGGAGGAGTATATAAATATATCTGCATACACCACTAATTCAAAGCTAATATGTTCTTAGCCTTTGGTGGATTAACGCCACAATACAAGTCATCAAAAATAATCCTCACATGGGTGATCTGCAATATCCTTTTCCTAATTTTTAGGGATTCTAATCACTTGCCGTAGAAGGCAGTATAGGGTAGAATTTATTTAATCTTGTTTGCCGTAATTACAATGACGGGATTATAACAGTGATGACGTAGTATTCGAATCTTGTCTAGGGTAAGCCCCGGTAACACTGCCACCTCGAATCGGAACTGTTTATATGGTGTAGCCGCCTTATTTGAAACTATCCACCTTATTTGATATAACAGTTGCTATAATGTACAAACTCATAGTCCGGTTGTTGACACGTATGATTCGGAGGCATGAGACATTAGTACAAAATATAAATGTAAACTCTAATCTATTTTCACAGGAGAACAAGTTAGTGTGAGGAATTCAGAGACACATCATATAATAATAATCAGCATCAACGTACTGTTATAGATCAAAATGAAGAAGTTTCGATGGTATAAAGATGGTTAGATAATGGTATACGAAAGACGGCCCAAAAGGGAAACGACTGTTCTCTCAAAATAAAAAAAATCTGTAGACTGAAGTTCGCTTAAAAATGAACACACAGGAAGAAATACGAGAAATAGAATTAACGTTTCTACACTGTTTGTCTGAGCAAAGGGTAAACTAAGGTGGAAGAGAAGATGTCAACTCAGAAATTCAGAAGATGACAACAGAAACCAACTCGCTAAATACAATACAATATATTCCAATTCTAGTTAATTGAGTGCAGCCCGCGAATGACGGATTCCTTGCAATTCTAAGTTCGATTTCTTATGTCGAACTTTGTATACTGACAAACGCTTAAATCGAATTTGAAATTATAAAAAATATATTAATTGCTTTTGTTGTAGCTGGAAAATACAACCTAACTTATTTTCCATTTCCAATTAACTTCCAAAAAATCACACTTTATTATTCATTTGATACATACTTTACATAGGAAAGAGTGACGTGTACTAGGTTCGCAAGGAAATTTACTTATTGTGCAACACATTAGCGCCCTCTGCTGTCTTAAATGTTAATTACGTCAGAGTGATTAATGTCCGGGCGCTGTAGCTGAACACTTAGTCGTAGTTTACGCTCAATCAGCTGATTTACTGCCTACGCTTTCCTTGTTGGGATAACTTTGGCAACACAGCAAGTGGACTCAGTGTTGGAGTGGTTAGCGTATGTGATCCTAAGAAAATGTAGGGGGGATGAAATATGCAAATTAGTTATAAAATACTATAAACTATTATAAATATTAGTTGAATTATAAAATTGTTTGGATCTCCTAATAGACGATTATATTATAATGAAATTATAAATTGTTACCAACAAAATTTTTATTTGTTAATAATTATTTTATAAAGACTTTTGTTATCTAGTTGTAACACACTAACACTAGTAGAAGATTTCTTGTCACATGTGGCAACGAAGGGGACACATGGGGTAGAATTGTGACACCAAGCTGTCAGTATTGGCGGGACGATGACTGTGTACCCAGAACTGAGCCAAAAACATAAGGAAGTTGCTTTCGTACACACTCAATACAAACAGGAGTTTTGAAAGAATACCAGTGACTTGGTATGCAAGGTGCTGTTGAAGCAGAAAGTAGTCATAGTTATATCATGCTTTATTTTAATATACTATACTATCTGAAAAAATAAAGAACAATACAATTTAGTTTTATCTTTGCCTTACGACTTAATAAAGAACTAAAAAATCTGGTTACATATCTCCACCTGTGTCATGTTACTAATTGTCATTTTCGGTCGTAAATGTTATAGAAGGTGTTGTTTATTGCTCTCTCTCTCTCCGCCCTGGAGTGGACTGTAAGCACGGTTATTACAGTTTTAAAACTATGCGAAATTCCCAGACAAACACAGCACCGCTGCATTCATGTCGGTAATTTAATTATTACCAGTCAAGAATAACCTTGTTGCAAACATTTCTTAACTATCTAAGCAATGACTATGCTAACCTCAATAAAAATTATGTGGAAGCTATACAATCCTTAAATCCCTTTAATTTTAACGCATGGAATCCACAGCTAAAAAGTACTTTTTTTACTTTACAGCTACATTAAAATATTTTATGACACAATAAATGTGCTTGTAAATGTTTACGGCTTAGCCTATTTACCATCATTTCTGGACTTGACATGCACACAAGAAAATTGGTAATTAATGCCTGGCAACTGTGAGTGAAGTTAATAGAAATGAGTTTTATGGGAAAATATTATTTGTTATTTATTATATGTTATTATTTTTTATAATATATTATATGTTATTATGTGTTTGTTATTTGTTATTTGTTATTTATTATATGTTATATTATTATTATTAACGCAGTGATTTCTGAGTCAGAAACATTGAAACTAATGGCAAGTATAATATTAACATCATTCACAGCACAGAGAAACATAAAGTGAACCTTGTAGGCAATAAAACACCACGGAAAAATAAGACAAACAGGGTTAGGTGGTGTTGGGGTCACTACCGCTGACGTTTTTGGCAGAAAACGACTTACCCTGGTGATGTTGCTGGGACGGGGTGTTTGTAGGTACACTTTTGAAATTTTAGGGAAAATTTGTCCAAGTTCAACAATTTGTCACTGTATTATTTATTACGTTCTTTTACTATTATCACTATTTGTACACTACTTTATAGTACTCGTGGAGATTCATAAAACGTCACCTCAAATAACGTCCTAACCATACGCGTTCCCGAGCTATACTAATTTTTCTGTGCAGCGAACCGGTGATTTTCCACTCCAAATTGGCGGCTATTTTGTGATGGCGTGTGACGTCAGCACTAAAAGTTTATGTCGCCTTAGATTTCTTATCCTTGCTCTTTTGAATCGTATATTGCTTGCTTAAATATACATTATAGTTTAAGTATATTAAAGTTTGTCTGGTATACACAAACTCGTAACATAGACTTTCGCATAGGACCCCCCACACCGGACCCGCAGTGTAAGACGTTTTCCGTCAAAATAAATGAGGATGAAATTAACCTACAACCGTAGATATCAGTAAACATTTAAATTGTTAATTGGAAGTCGGCAGATTATTGTTCGGAGCAGGTATTCAGTAAATGATATGAGGATTGCTTAATGGGTCCAAGATAGGCCATTTCGATAGCCATTTACAAAATAGGGGTATAGTTAATTGAGTAAATGGCAAAGGAAAAGGGAAAAGGAAAATGTGAAAGTTGACTGTGAAGGAACAATTAAAACAATTGCACAAGTTTAATAGAAATATTTTAAATTATTACAAATAAGTTAGAAGTTGCCAAAAATTGTGTGTCGTGGCTTGTACGGAATAAAAATATTAAGACAGAGTAACTATACTAAATCACAGAGAATGAAATCCATCATCCATCAGAGAGAATGAAATCACAGTGGCAGAACATCCATCACGACAATTAGGTTGGAGGGAGTACACTTAGCGCCAAACATGCCTCTGTGGATAAAATGACAAGTCTTATGTCGGAGCGTTATAAGGTAAATTTATTATCGGAAAAGTGAAAAGCACCTAGAGAAAGGAAATTTGTTTGCTGAAAGGAATTTTAAATATCACGTTAAGAAAGTGTTTAAAAATTTTAATTTTTAACTTTACATTTCATCGCTTAGCGGAGACTAGTCGTGACATATTAAAAATATTCACAATGATACAAAGGTTTTGTAAAATATATAAAAACAATTATAATTACACAGAATGTGAGTTGCAACGTTTCGTAAAGCGTCTTGCACCATTTGACAAGAGAATACTAATAGCCGTGACCCACATTCAGTTTGGAGCCGAGGAGTTATTCCTTATTCGTGGCCACCGTGTTTCCTTTCTATCAATGTTACAATAAACAGAATTTCTTAGTCGCAGACATACCCTAAACTGTCAGAACACCGAAACTAACAACATACGTTCGTTGATTAAATGGATATCTGTTCCTGGATAATACAAAGTTCCCAAATTGTTTGTTTCCAAATTCAATTCGTTCTTGTTCCCTCCGTATTATTAACCTTTTTGGTACAGAGATATGGTTTAATGAGACGAACTCCCTCAATAACAAGTTGCTATTTGTTTTATTTTTTTAAATTGTTACAGTGATTTCAGCTTACTTTAATCACATGATAACAAGTTGATACAACTATTTTAATGAACGAAATTTATATATTGCACATCCTAGTATTATATTTCTTTGTCGCAGAATTTTTGTTAATATGCCACCTAAATATTTTCAAATTTGTTTCTAAATAACTAATCGTAAAGTATTTTATGTTGCCTCACTCTATGTGTAACTGTAAACCAGCATAAAATAGGACGTTGGAAGTCGTTTCAAATTTAAATTTTTTCCTACAAGTAGTTGATAATATAAGAAATAATTAACATAAAAGTTTGGTACTTGAAGTCATTTTACAAAGTCACATGTTATAGTTAGGTATATGTTGTGTTCAATAAAAGCTTAGGAACAAATTTAGAAGCATATACTTTACATTTTTCCGTATTTCTGACACTCTAAATATTTTCCAATTTGAAGAAAATTCTGTTCAGCCCATATGTATAACTGCAGAAAACAAGTTGTACAAATACGTTTGTATTTATGTGTGGTTATAATCAAACATTTTGTTACTGAACGATGTAAGAACAAACATGGTATGATGTAATATACTATAGAAGTGCAAAGTGAACAGAAACTTCAACTATAAATATATAAGTTTTCTTCGTAGTACGCAGTTTGTAAGTAACGTCAGGCAAGCACTTAACTGAGTAAACGTTGAAATGTAGAACATCTGTACGCAAACAGGTAGAGCTTCTTTACAAACGTTTTCCTATTCTGTGATAGTTGACTTGCGTTTTGTTGTGTGTGTGTGTGTGTGTGTGTGTGTGTGTGTGTGTGTGTGTGTGTGTGTGTGTGTGTGTGTGTGTGTGTGTGTGTGTGTGTGTGTGTGTGTGTGTGTGTGTGTGTGTGTGTGTGTGTGTGTGTGTGTGTGTGGACGTCGTACTACTGACTCTAAGAGCATACAGTTTCTGCTGTAATTGAGGATAAGGAGAATCATAAATTAAAAAGAAGTTTGGGTTTTCAATAATTAAGAGGTTTATGAAACGAAATTAATTATTCTAATATAAGGAGACTCTTCTTATACTACAATATAATTTTTAATCGAACGATGAAGTCAACAACTGATTCAAAAAAATAAATCTGAAATACTATAAGAGCAAAGCTTATATCTGAAAATTAGCTGTATACACGTTTCTTCATTTTTCATGAAAACAACCAACTTTCTCTTGCTTTTTCTATCGCTGTTTTCTTAGTTGTCTCAAACATCCCCTATCCCTAATACAGTGGCGGAAGGCGGAATTAGGATATACTCGTGATGGAAGATGACTCTAGCCACTGGAGGGGATGATATTAGCTTGAAGAGTGGACTACCGTTTCTACTCAGGGTAAAAGAGAAATTCATGACTCTTCCCATAAAATTTCATAAATTAATTTTTTTGGATCTCAAAGAAGTAAACCAACGTGAAGTGTAAGTTTTCAAAAATTATTAAAAGTTATTTTTACCATGTTTCACTCCCTACTGGTATTAACAAACAATCATAATTTAGAAACATATAATTTACACACTAATATTTACGTAGTATCTATTAATATTTACGTACTAATATTTTAATAATTACGTAGTGAACATCCCCTAATCTGTTTTAGTTATAGGTAATATATTACTTTGCTCTATGTTGACTGCTGTAGGTATAAACAATTTTTGTACCAATCTAATATCAAATTGTTGATTACTGTTTGTTTAATTAATTAAAATATCATTACATTTAGTAATTTAAATTATAATACTGTATAAATTAAGTTCTCTCATACTATAATTTCGTCGTTTCCTTAAAGATAATTTGAAGATGTAAACAACTATCGTAAGTCTTCACATATAAAATGATACATACATACGCACGCACACACTCACATACACCACCAACACGTTCACCCAAATATTTAATTGTTTCGTTATGTTTGATATTTTTATTGTATTTCACACACAGGTCCTGAAGATGACAATAAATACTGTCGAAACGTCGACGCAAAATAGCTAAAATTTGTATTATTGACCGATGCTCACTAACCATCCTCTAAAACATTCATGTCTAATGTTATGTTCTTAAGAAAGCAACCTTCTTGTCATCTCGATGTTGTAAAAATTACTCTTTCTGAAGGAATTTTGGGAAAACCCATACTTATTACCCCCTTCACACTTTAATTTAACAAAGTTTTTCTAAGATTGTTTTCATCAATCTATATTTCGTGCTAGAGTACGTTAATTCTTATGTAACATGTTGCAATAAAATCGTCTCATTTTTGCGAATTAAAGTCAAGAACTGCATGTTTACCTGCGCAAAGATGACGGATCAAACCATCGGACTAAAGGATTCGTGAAATAGACAACCCTGTGCATGTGAGTATGTCTGGGTAAAGGTAGATTTATAGGCTCTGCTGTCGTTTTCTGGAGCGCGCATAATTGTTTTTTACTGCTGGAAATGAGTACGTTATTTACCAAGTGATGAGTAACTGTCAATATTAAGAACTGAATTATTTGTCAATATTATATTATTTGTAGCATTCAGCGTATAAAATTTATCTCAAATGGAAGAGACAAAAATTTTTGGTTGTACGAATAAGAATAAATACTGATTAATATGTATTATTAGGTAGTAGTTTACTGAATATTATTAACAAAGGTTTTTAACTGTATAACATTTCTGTTACTATATTTGTAACAACCATCCGATAAAGTTTATTGTTATTATCATCACGTGCATACGTTTTCTTCTTCTTCTGACAAAGAATAGTCGAATCACCTGTTTTAATCCCAAAAGAACGTAACCATTTCACAATCGTATCATAGGTTACCTATACTTCGTTTCCTAATAGGCTTTTATTGCCAAGCTTTCTTAGGCAACCTGCCACCTGACATCCAATTCAGATGAGCAATCCATCTCTTTTCAGCAATTGTTCTCTTCAATACGACCTTGGGTATTAATAATGTTCAGATATTTACGAATGTCTTCACTGTAGTGTGCTCTCTACGTGTGCAGTCTTTAATAAATCGCAAGAATCTCATCTCCGATGCGTGTATCCTGCTCAGATGCTTTTTCGCCAGAATCCAAGTTTCAGAACCATACAATAACATAGGCACCATCATTACTTTGTAAAATTTTAGTCGAGTCTCTTTACGAGTTTTTCTCGATAACACTCCACGAATTGTACCGAATACAATCTTATTCCTTAAGGAATATTTACCCATAAATGCCATAGTTATTGTCTTCACAGCAATTGTCATGTTGTAATTTGAACAGACTTAATGTAACTGGAACATTTATCTCTGGAGCTCGCATTCGTGGATCTGGATGATTACATCATCATTCGAAAACAGAACTGTATTCAAAATGCAAACGTTCAATACAGGAATACTAGAAACACTATAGTATCATACAACATAGCCAGCTTCAAATGAGCGCTTGTGTACATGCTACATGAAGACAATACGATATCTATTTTGATTCCTTAACAAAGTTTTCGGATACGTTTCAAATGATTTAAACAACTAGTAACTTAACGTGATAATTTGAATATTATCTTATAATACACAAGGTACGCAACTGCTGCAACACGACAACGCAAATACACTTGTATACAGGCAATAACACATATGATTATATTATTAATACATTATGATATATTAAAATTTAATATTTAGTATTTACAGAATATTGTAGCTTTAATTGTGTTTTAATATGACTAATAGTGTAAGTAGAATATTAATTATTTATTGTATATCTAAAAAGTTCCCAACAATACTGATTAGGCCTACAAATTGTGTATTTTTATATCTTTTACTTTTGTGTGTGTAGTAGTTACTTTTGTATTATTACGTCCATATTCTAAACGTAACAATAAATATTTTCGTTCCCCTAACACAAATGTTTTCTATTTCTTACACAATCTCACAAAAACTCTTTCCCAATTTATTATTTCACAGTTAATATTACGGTTTATACTAATTTAATGATTGGTGTTAAGAAAGTATATTTTGTCCTTCAACAAGTATTGTGTACACTGCTCAATTAAAAATTACGTCTCTTATCGGAGACGGATATAGTTTCTAATTCACCTTTTAATTAGGGTTGATGTTTCATTAACCAGAACATAACCTACAGCACCGTTTGTGGAAATGTCCACATCGTATGATGTAAAAATTTTAATATTCATATTTGCTCAAATTACTCTTGTATACATTTTTTATTATTACTAACAATAAATAAACGTTTCCTTACAACAACATATTTTTGTATTGGTTGAATATTACATTGTTTTATAGTATAAATTGTCATCACCAGAAATACAAATTAATAAATTTTAAAAATCAATTGTTCAAAACAGCTGTTTTATATATAGTCTAAATTTAAATTTTATATACATATATAGAAATATATAATATAATTGAGTGTAAAGTATATTATAATTATTTATTATTTTATTAAATTAGTAATTTTGAAAATACTATCATTTTTCGTCCTGGATCTTTTTCTGGATTTTTTCTGGTATTAATTTATTATTTGTTTTATGTTTAAATTTTACTAAATTTCCTTGTAAGGTAATTTTTGGACTTTTGGAAATGTGTTTTAGTAAAATGGAATTAATTAAATTTGGAAATGTGTGATTATTTTTGATGGAGTGAGTAGCTAAATTTTATATGTACACATATCTAAATTTTGTATATATCTGGTTTAAGTATGAATTATGGTGTTGTATAAATCTTTTTATTAAAAACTATTTTATTTAAAATTATTAATTTAATTAAATAGTAAATATTTACATAATATTTTACACTCAATTATATAACATATTTTTATATAGGCTACATATATAAAACTAAGAGTGAAAATAGTGAGAAAGAATACGGCCCATTAATGGAAGCAGGAGAGTGGAGATGCCTTCGAAATGCTGAAATTGATGAAATATTGCAGGGGGGAGATATAGTGTGCCTCATAAAGGCAAGGCGGATAAGCTGGCTGGGAGAGAAGGCGACAGGAGAAACCGCCTAAGGAAGTGCTAAATGGAAACAAGGGAGGAACAACAACAAGAAGCAGATCCAGAAGGTGATGGATACATGAGGTTGAGAAAGAGTTAAAAAGTTTGGGCGTACAAGACTGGAGGAACGTTGCAACAGAGAGAGAGAGAGAGAGAGAGAGAGAGAGAGAGAGAGAGAGAGAGAGCTAGAGCTGAGTGGTGGTAGAAGTCAAGGGTCATCCCGGACTGTAGAGCTTCGGAATAAGAAGAAGAAGAAGAAGAAGAAGAAGAAGAAGAAGAAGAAGAAGAAGAAGAAGAAGAAGAAGAAGAAGAAGAAGAAGAAGAAGAAGAAGATATAAAACATAAATTTAGTCTACATGTAAAACAGCTGTTGTGAACAATTGATTTTTAAAATGGATTAATTTGTATATTTCCGCCATTAAACACTTGCATAAAAGAGAAATGACACGTCGGACTTTTGCATCAGCGATGAAGCAATCTCCTTCACACCACTTACACCATAGGTAGACATATCGTAGGTTGCAGAGATATTTTAGGTAAACGAAAATCAGCAGAGTGAATTCTTTCTGAGTGAAATCACCAGTTACAGTTTGATTGTTTGTTACAGTTACAATTTTATGTTGGAAGTTGAAGAGTAATGTACAGCGTAAAATCAGAGAATCTGTACTAAGTGTAAGCGTCAGTAAACGTCAAGCGTCGTCAGCCTAGGAAAATAAAAGCGGTCCATCCTTAGTGTAGTGTTGGCCACTGTCGTATGTATATGTCATCTTACAAAAATAAATGCGATCTAATTTATATTGACTTGAAAATTCTTCCTGAGCACTATCGGGTTCTTAATTTTTCCGCAGCACTTAACATACAAAGAAACGTCTTTTCAAAATCAATGAAGCTTATACAATATTTTTATAATTTCTTTGTAAGATTTTCCGTTTTCTGAATAGATTTTAAATCTTCTACTTTTAACAGGTAGATAGATGATATAAATGTTTAGATGTTTTGAAAAGAAATTCACTTTTTTAGATAGATCACTATATAAGTTTTTCTCAGCCTTTATGAGAGTTTTACATATAGATGTCGCAATCACAACAATTTTCCTTTATTAAGAAATTGCTTATAGTAAGAGCTCCTAGTGATAACTCACTGTGAGTAACCTGAATTTCGTTTTGACTAGCTGCCCAAGTTTTAACTTTTTTCACCTGGCTGAAAAAATTTTATGTCTCCCCAAAGAAGTATGAGTTGCATTGGTTATCTGTCATTCTATACTTTTAGGCGTCTGTGTATAATAAATATATAAATTTTATTTTCGATTCCTCAAAGATTGATAGTTTTATTTCACTTTATATTTTCCTTATGTCTTGTGTATAACTCTTAGACAATAGCAAAGTTGCCTTAATAAAACCAAAGTTTAGTAACTGCCACATGTAACGCTTAGTGGCAGCATATTCCTAAGCAAACATCTAATTTATGGAACCATAGAATAGAGTGCTTGTAAAAATACACGTGAGTAATCTTACTATGCAATGCAGGTAAACACCAAATATTGTATAAACAGATATCCTTGAAAGAACAGAATACTTGAAGAATTAATTTTTAATGGAGAACTTATTTTTATCCGGAAAAAATAATATTGTAAATTTACATAGTGTTTAGTTATTTAACAAATTCACGAATAGCAACTAATTCTTAAAAAAAATTGGCAGCAAATGTAACCCCAAAGTATTGTATTTAACTTAGTTTATTGCCTTGAAGGTGGTTAGAACAATTACAGAAAGCACTAATTCTCTTAAGAACTTTTCGCAGTAAACATTTAGTTCTATAAATACATATTTACGTACACGTGTATGTGTCACTCGTGTTTGTATAGCTACGACGTTGACTGGTGTAATACACTTTCGAAGTGCATAGTAAACACGGGTAGTCACTTCAAATATATAACTGCTTCACGTAGCATGCTACCTGTAAATACTGTGATGTAAGCACTTAAGTGTGTAAACGTTAAATGTAGAACATCTCGATTCATACATGTGTAGCTTTTACTGTGGAGTGGAGTGCTCTTCCACAATAAGTAGAGGAGAAGTTTTCCTCTTCTCCACTCGCTTTGTGATAATTGACTTTTAGATAGGTGTACGGATGTGAGAGTGAAGAGCTCTAGTCAACCTGAATATCTTCTTCTCTTTGAAAGTAGACGAGCTAGAGGAAATTAGGCTATCGCCTAACTTTCAATTAATGTGTACATTGATGTTACTATTATCATACGCTGATTTGCTACGGTCATGGTGTATTAAGAATGGTCAAATCAAGTCCGACACTGAAAATAATTGAGAAACTTCTTTTGGGATTAAGGAGAAAAGGACGGCCACAGACAACGTAGAAGTAGGGAGTTAAGAAAGCTATGACCAGAAGATAGCTGACAAAAGGCCTAGGGCAGCACAAAGTCGCAAATAGAATGGGAACACTGTAAACGTTATGAATCGTCTGCATCAGAAACAGAACAGAAAAGAAATAAGATTCACTGAATTTTTGTAATGAATATTTAAAAATATTTTCACATTACACAAAACATTCTTTACCAAATTTCTATTTGTACTACATCATTTCAAGCAAAGCGCGCTTGTCGTATGTAGACATCCTTACATACCTGGAGGTATCTTTACTATCCTTAATGCTTTAAAATTGACTTCGGTGGAATACAGTTACAATTACGGAGTAAAGATGATTCAGTTCAAACCTAGTAAGGACTGAATATTACGACGTAAACACATCACTTTGTAAACGTTGAATGTAGAACATCCTCCACACCTGCTGACAGGTATCGTATAGTTACAACATGAGTTTTCAACTCTGTTCCCTCTCATGTAGTGAAGTTGTGCCATGATTGCGCCTCGTAGTACCGAGTTCATACACAGACACTTTGTATGCGCTCACGGATAAAAGAAATTTTAGTAATTCTAAATGAATAGTGGTAACATTAAAGACCACTTTCCTTTTTCCTTCCGCTTCATACAATTAACTTCAATTGTGTATATATAAGACCCAACCTCCTCTCTTCCTCTGACGACACAACACCCAACATGAAGAGCACCCTTCAGTGGAAAATAAATGGCTGCGTTTCGCATTATTGCTAACTAAATATTTTACCGGTCTGACATACTTCCATGTATTTTCTGCGGGCATTTTTTATTAGACATTGTTAATATTTATTGTAACATTTCATCTTGAGTATTGTAAAATTGAAAAAATTCCTGTGGACGTGTTAATAACAACTGTTATTAAAATTGTGAGTAACAAATTCTCTGTGATGTATTTTGTCTATATCACTTGTGTGCGAACGTAGTAACTATGTGTTGTTTTTAAAAATGCTTTAATGTTTTCAAATGCAAATTAAATAAGGCATGTTAAACACAAATATCCTAATGAGTAATTAAATTATTTCTACGTTTTTTTGAACTTATGCAAATATACTTTAAGATCAGAAGCTCATAACTCAGGAGAACGGCTCATTACTGAACACAGACTAATGAGTTTATAGTAATCTCATACTATAAAATTAGGTTCCTTTCTCTGTTTGGTGTGCTGTATTTTGTTTATTAAAAACTTGAGGTGTTCGCGAAGACAAGTACCAGACAGGAAGTGTTACGTGTACATTAAATTTTTGATCGAAGTGAATATAGTTGCGTAACGCGGTCTACTGTCAAATATTAACTTCATCGCATTGGAAATATCTCTGACGTGAGCAATTGAGCCTGGGCTGGTACGTTCCGTTGGGCTAGTAGACAACGTAGGAGTATAAATATAAATATTGATTTTATCTGTGCTTTATATTGATTTAATTACTCTATAATTTTATTCATATGTAGACACTTATTGAAGTATAGGCTACATATGTGAATTTATAAATTAAATCTTCTTCTTTCCTCCTCCTATGGCGCTACAGCCCTAGTCGGGCCCTGGCATCCACAAATCTCCGCCTCCAATCCACTCTATTCACTGCAACCCTCCTCCAGTTTCTTATCCCCATGTCTCTCGCGTCCTCTGCAACGCCATCTTCCCACCTCTTCCTCGGTCTTCTTCTTTAGCGGCGCAATAACCCATTACTGAGTGAAGGCCTCCTTTAACAGCCTCCGCCAGTTGTCCCTGTCAAGTGCAGCTACTCTCCAGTTCCGGGTCCCAAGGATGTGGCGCGCATTATAGTTCACACCGTCTTACCAACGTAGTTTGGGTCTACCAACTCTCCTGGTGCCATAGATCTGTTCTGTGAGTCCCTTTCTGGGTATTTCATTCTCCCCCATTCTGATCACATGTCCAGCCCACCTGAGTCTACAAAGTTTTATAATTTTCGCAATATCTGGTTCATTCAGAAGAGTGTTCAGTTCTTGATTGGTCCTTTTCCTCTATTCATCTCCCACACATATTTAACCAAAAATTGTACGGAAGATTTTGCGTTCATAAACTAGCAGGCTTGACTCAGACTTTCTAGAAGTGGTCCAGGTCTCAGAACCAGAGGTGAGAACTGGGCGGATCAGTGTTTAATACAGACGCAACTTGATGCTACTGGCAATTGTTCTGTTTGGAACAGTGGTCTGAGACCAAAGAAGTACCTATTAGATGAGGTGATTCTTCGCTTTATTTCTTCTGTTGTTTCCTCATCGGAGTTAACTTGGCATTCTAAATAAACAAAGTTGTTGACTTTTTTAAAGGAATAGATGCCAATTTGGATGAACTAATTTCAATTTTTTGTACAATTTGTTGTTATTTATATTATAATTATTGAATTTACGAACTTTTATCTATACATCAGTATCGTACGTAGAAAAAAATTCATATCAGCATAAAGAAACATAAAAAATCAAAAGAAATTGTACTGAAATTTGTTTAATATTGCTTTCCTTTTATCTAATTTCAGTGTATTGTGTTTGTGGGTGTTATTATTAAAGCATTACAAAACGAATTTACAAACTAATGAGTAGTTTTGCCTTCCAGAGTAACCCGTCAATGAGATTTCACAGCAGCGCATTTAAACAAAGGCATGACAAAACTCAGATAATTAAAGATCTTACCATACATACAATCGGTTTTTAATTTCATGTACGCACGAGAAAATTTATACTATATGCCTAGTAGCTATGAGTGAAATTGATATTTTTTAACCTTATAACAACAAACGGTGTGTTTGCTTTGCAAGAGATAATAAGTGATATAAATACAAAAGGGTAGTTTTGAATTAATGTGCGATACGATAAGGAATCGCAAACTGCCGTTGTGAAATAAAAAGAAATGTTTTATCATAAGTCACAGGAAAAAAACTTGTAGGATGGAAACATTGATATGATCACAAGAATAATATTTAAATCTATGACTTCAAAGAGAAACATAGAATGGACTCCGTGGAGAGTAAAACATCACACAGCAAGTATGGAACTAACACAGAACCGTAGATACCGTTTACGGACTTAAAATGCTCAGTGAAAGTACAGTAGGTAGCTTGACTGCAAAGCAGGTAGACAGGATGAGGTATAAAGGTTGTTCAGCTGGGGCCAGGAGAGGCCAAAACAAAAACTATTAACAAAATTGGGGGAGAGGTCATTGAGTAATATGTCACAGTAAAAGATACAAGAACTGCTCAGGATTATATCAGTAAAGAAATTAGAGAAGCAACTAAGTGGATAGTTGCTAGTGGTAATGATAAGATTATTAAAATAGTAAATAAGAATTGCTGTAAATTATTTCAAGTAAATTAAAAATTACAAATTATATGTTTTTCATCTTGTACATAATAGAAACTTTCCGACGAAATAATTACACTAAACCACAGGGAATAAAATCAATATTCTTGAAGCCAGTCAGCAATCCAATGCCCGAAGACGTCAAGTCTCTAACGTGACATAGTGTGAACGCTATTAATGGACGGACAAATTATGGCATACATGGTATTACATTGATCTAGTCTTTAAACTATCCACAAAGGATAATACGGTGAAGGCTAAATTTACAATTCGGTTTGATGTAGCCAGCAGCAGAACGACCATCACGGCTACCAAGCAGGAACGTACACGTGTAGGACCAGACGTGCATCTGTCCTATAAAGTAAGGTTGTCAAGAAGAAATATAAATCACCTTGACAACTTGTAACTTGTAAATTTGGACTCAGTGTACAGTAGTTGTGGGGTATACGTTTAAATGAGTCTTATTACACTTACCGCAATTAGTTGCATGGTCTGCAATCTATGCAACTTCTCGTGCAACTATTTAGTCTCATTGACTCGATGGGGAATTGATTCAAGCTTATAGCGTATTACACTATGCAACAGATTTCATGCAACTTTCCTGCGTGCGCATACTTGGGACTGCTCAGGAGACTTGACTCGTCGACATAACCTCAGTAAGAATTATCAAGACTGCGGCCTTCTGTTGTTTGATGGTTTGTGTTGTTTTGTGCTTGTCGTCATGGAGAAAGAAATGCAAACTCCTGCGAACGGAGAAGAATGATTATTAACAAATTGTTCGGAAAGGAAAATAAACACAGAATACTTCTTCCAAATTTAGTATCTATAACAGTTAAGTCTTGACTTATGTAACTGAGCAGCTCATCAAAGATGATTTAAACATGCAGACATAACTGAAAATCTTGTTTTCTCCTGCCAAAGTTCATAAAATAATGTGTCGTACAGCTATTATCCTTGGAATTTTCGTGACTTTCTTGTTTGCTCCTGTTTACTACTTAACAAGGAGCGGCTGCGCATTACTTGACCATGCGACATGATTGCAGTTACTGTAATATTAAACTATTATCTGAAGTACTGATTACTAAAATAACGTAATTAACTCTTCCACTGTCAGCTATACACTGCACTGACTACACACTGACTACATTGCAGTTGCAGCCTGTTTTTATTAGCCTGCAACTAGTTTTACGTAGCTTGGAACAGGTTGCATCCAAACAGCTGCATAGTGTAATAGAAGCCGAATATTACATGGAGTAAGGGGTTTGAATTTTAATTACATTGAATGTGAATTGAAATGTTTCATAAAGCGTTTTGCACTCGTTGACAAGTAGATTTTAATAACCGCGACAGTACAACATTCAGTTAATAATGCGAGAAGTTACCCTTTCCACTTGATCACGTCTTTCGCCTGTAGTAATGTTACCAGTAAACAGCATTTCTGGGCGTCAGATTAAACACATATAGTTATTTACATATTTGATATAGTTGTTCTCGAATAATATAAAAAAAATGTTTTCGAATTCAAGTCGTTATTTTGTTTGTTCGTATTAATATTTTTTTGCAAAAAAATTGTTTTACGGGACCTAAATCTAATAAGAAAAAAAATCTGTTTTTTATTATTATTACATAACGTTGGCTTACGTTGATTACAGGATAATAGATTTAGTCTACTATTTTGCTTAATAAAATTTATAATACTTAAACCAAAACGCTGTATCTTCTTGCCACAGCTTTGATGAATACGCCATTCAATTAAATCAATTAAAAATCTGGTTCTAATATGAAGATGTTAATGTACTTTATACTGTCTCAGTTGAAAAACTGTAGTTACTATTAGCAGCAACAGTAGCGGTAATTATAAACAGCAGAAAATAAGAATACCAATTAATTTAAAATTAATTGTTTTTCTGCCAGTAGTTCATATTTTTACGACAATTACGTATCACTCTGGACAAGGCAAAAGTGTCGTTCTACACGCTTATCGACTAGCCCAGCGTGCTTCGTCTGTGTCAAGGCCGTCCACTCACGTAGCACTACAGTAGATTCCAGAGCATTTATAACTACGCAATTTATGCTGGCACCCCGCCAAACGTTATTCTGGAACCTATGCGGGACCTGTATAAGTAACTGCGGCTGGCTTTGTCAGTCACTTACATTGTGCGAAATCTTTTTGCGGATCGAGTAATTATTGAGGATTAGTGGGAAGTGATTATTGTGTTATAATTAGTGCGGAACTCCTATTACTTGACATTGTTATTGCGTGTGAACAAATTGAACTTGGATTATTGTACGAGAGTACCTTGTTGATTACAAATTGTTATTTGTGATTAATCGATGCTGGTAATCAGCGACTTCATTGGTGTCTGTATTTTGTTTCCTCTGTACCATACGACGATCCGTGAGACCGTCATAACAATATAGGCCTATACGAAAGTAATTAAATTGAAATTATTTTCCCATAAGACGTTTTACAAAATTGCAAGCAGTTTGCTTTGGTTTTGCTCGACAATAGCGCAGAGCTAATTTAAAAACAAATTTTACAATTTTCCTATTTCTTAGAGTTTCATCACTTTTCAGTGTCTATAAAAATCTGTTCCGCATATATATATATTGTCACAGGACAAATGGCGCCAATCGTACACACTATCGTTTTTGAGGTCCTTAAAAGGACCGTTTGTCGAGGACGCTACATCATTTGCGTACGCCGCCCGAGCCGCGCTGTGATGTTCGGCGGCTGCGTCTGCTGTTCCGGGCGTACTGCTGTCCTCTTCTTTCAGCAGCGGTATGTAGAGCCCGCTGCTGTCCCAGTCGATTTCCATCACTGGCTCTCCTGTGCTCTCCATTCTTCCTTCTTCCTCTTCTTCCGGCTGTCTTCAAGGCGTCCGATGGAATGCGCCAAAAATTCTAGCGGCTCTCTTTTTATGCCCTGACAGGTCGTGTGCCATGAACCTATCAGAGTGCCGCTGGTCCCTGGTTGGCTCGCCTCGAGCACGTTAGATGGTCACGTCGAGGCCAATCATGCTGCTGCTGATCCTTGATTGGCTCGCCTCGCCTTCTCGTGGCACGTCTCGGCTGGCGCCGAGAGCAGATCTTCGCCTCGCTACGTCACAACTCCCCCGGGTCTTGAATGCTCTCCGGTGGCCAGCCCATTGTTCTTCTCCGGCGGGTTTGAGCCGTTGCCGGTGAACCTTGTATGGACGTCCGTCCTTCTCCACTGTGTAAATCTGGCCGCCGAGGGTTGCGGCAACACTAAAGGGACCTTCCCAGGCTGGCTCCCATCCAGGGTACCTCCGTCCTTTGGCTGGTCCGGCGTGGCTCTTGACGTACACCAACTGCCCTACGGCCAGTGTAGGATCCTGTGTCCTCCGTTCCGGATACCGCCGTTGCTGATACTTGGTCTGGTGTGACCTGGCTGCCTCTTCTCGTTCCTCAATTGGCCGGACGTCCTGTTCTGCGTGTGGCCGACTCCAGTCGCCTGGTCGGCGTAGGTCTCTGCCCAGCAGAAGCTCGCTCGGTGTCACTCCAGTGGCGGCGTTTGCACGATTCCGCAGCGAGAACAGAACCGCCGGCAACCGCTTGTCCCAGTCGCCATGGTCCTTGCAGTCATGGAGCTGGATCCGCAGCGCCTTCTTGATCTCGCCGTTGCGCCGCTCGGTCGGGTTCGCCCTGGGATGGTAGTTGGCTGTAGTCCACGGTCGTATGTGCAGCTTGTCGCACATCTGCTTCCACTTGTGGCCCGTGAGCTGCTTCCCGTTGTCGGTGAGCAACGCCTCTGGGTATCCCCAACGAGGGAACACTTCTTCCTCCAGGTAGCGGATAATGGTGTCGGCGTCCGCCTTGCGCACGGCCTTTGCTTCCACCCATCTCGACATCATATCCGTGACCACTACGATGTACCGGTTGCCAGCTCGAGTCAGCGGATATGGTCCCATGACGTCCAGGGCGACAGTATTCCAACATCTCCTGGGTCGGTGAGGTCGCTGTTGGTCCTGTTCGGGATTTGCGCCGCGCTTGTGTAGGGCGCATATTCTGCAACTCCGGACGTATCTGCGGACATCAATGGTTAGGCCGGTCCAGACGAAGTCCTTGCCGATGGCCCGAAACGTTTCTTCGGCTCCCGGATGACCGGCTTCAGGGGAGTCGTGGAAGTGCCTGATGACCTCCATGCGGACACTCGGCGGCACGTACAATCCTGGTTCCTGGTTGCGTCTGTCCTTCCAAACCAGGCCGTTGTCCACCCGGTATCCTGCGGAGTCTACCTAGAGCATTTGCCCGGGTAGGCTGTGTCCAATTTTGCTCTGCAATATTTCGTGTATATTAGCGGAAATATTCAGTTTACATCATTTTTATCACCATCATCACATTCAGCATCATCTACTCTACAAGATTCTTCAGCAGTTCAGTGCAAATCAGTTTTTATTTAGCTTGTGCGGGAGTTTTTGTATCCGTGTGCTGTGCGGTCTGTGTAGTGTTCAATTGTGCCTGTGGATAGTTTTCAGTGTCTGGTGATCCCTCAATCCTAGACCTGTGTAGACGTTCATTTCGGCTTGTCCGAAATGGCGTCGAATACGCCACCGAATCCTCTGCCGGCGCCGCTTGTTTCCTTAATGGAAACATGCTCAACCGGCTTCCGTACCACTCCAATTCCTCACGACAGTGAAAGTGATAGTGAAAGTGATCATAGTGCGGTAGAAATGTGCAGTGTTGGGTCGGGGGACGGACAGTTCTCGCTTGTGGAGGGCAAATCTGCCAAACGCAAGCGAAAACTGGCCCCGCCTCCAGCCCGATCGGGCAAATCAAAGCGCTCTCGTCGTCGCCGGAACTCCGCCGGCCGACCTACATCATCACAGGTTCCACCTGTACCCTCTCCGCGGGCTCGACCCGCCCCCAGCCATCGTCCTCAACCTTCCAGCGAGCAGTCTCCTACTCAGACCACCAGCCCAGCGCCATCTGCTACCCCTCTCGAGGCCAGTCAGGCTTGTCCTCCTGAATCCCGGGAATCTTCCCGGGCTTCGGCGGATCCCCTGACTGCCTGGGCAGATAATCTTGTTGCATCCATCAGGACTGCTCGCGACACTACCACTGTGCTTGCCCTGGTGTTCCAATCATTAGCTGCCCTCTTTCCTCTACTTCCCCTAAATGGCTAATAGCCTGAGGATCGTTGCGTGGAACGCCTTCGGGCTACTCCCCAGGCGATCTGAACTGATGACTTTCGTAACGGAGTATGATGTTGATATCATACTTCTTTCCGAGACTCATCTGGCTCATTACCACTCGTTTTCCCTTCCTGCCTATGCCTGTTATCGTCAGGATCGTCCCCTACGGCCTCGCTGTCCCCCCTCGGGGGGCACAGCTGTTTTAGTCCACAGGCGGATATCCCACAGGCTTTTGCCTCCTCTAGATACATCTATTATTGAAGGCTGCGCGGTGGCGGTGGACGCCGGCGGATCGGAGCTGCGCGTTGTTTCTGCGTACCTCCGGCCTGGCCGGCGAACTCCGCCACCGCCCGAGGAGTGGGACGCCCTCCTCGACCACCCCCTCTCAACCATTGTAGCCGGTGACTTAAACGCCAAACACCCTTCATGGAACAGCCGCGTTGTCAACGCCTATGGAAATTCTCTGTTCCGGTTCGTCTCTGGCGACCCGGCACTTAATGTCATCGGCCCTGAAGACCCTACCTACTTCCCCTTTCACGGCCATCGGCCGGACGTTCTTGACATAGTAGTTGTCCAGAACGTTGCCCGCAACATCGAGGTCTCGTCTGTGTCGGACCTTTCGTCCGATCACAATCCCCTTGTTATAACTGTTCGAGAGCTGTCGGCGTCACCCCGACTTCCCGCTCAGATTGTTAGGAGAGTCAACTGGCGATCCTATCATGACGAGCTCTCTCGACGGTTACCATCTCTCCCGGCGGACCCAATCGTCACTCGTGACGATCTGGATCTCCGCGCCACAAATCTTCAGGAATTGGTCCAAGGTGTCATGGATCGACACACCTACGCACTCGAGGTGAATCATCGTAAATCGGCCTTACCTGCGGAAGTACTCCACGCCATCTGGCTACGGCGCCAGCTCCGCCACAGATGGCAAAGAACCCGAGACCCAGTCGTTAAGCGACGATTTCAACAACAGTCCCTTTACGTTCAGCAGCTACTGCGGGACGTAAACTCTGATCGATGGGACTCATACCTTGAGTCTCTTGAAGTCGACCACGCCTCCGTCTGGAGAGCGGTGAGTAGACTGACCCGCGAGAAGAGAACTCGCAACCCGCTGGAAACCCCGAACGGGGTTGTGTCTTCATCAGAAGGCAAGGCTGAGGTCTTCGCCGACTGCATGGAGTCGCAATTTACCGTTCATCGAGGCGTTTCGGACCCTGCCCACTCGGCAGAAGTCCGGGACTTCCTATCTGGTTATTTTTCTCGCCCTCCCGCTGGCCCAGACCTCCCGTTCGACAGAGACGAACTCGTTTCGTCTGTCTGTCGACTACACCGCCGTCGCGCCCCCGGTCCTGACCGGATCGGGGCCGCTGCATTACAATATCTCCCGGCCTCAGGCGTTGACCTCGTTCTTGAGCTGTTCAACTCTTGTCTCCGGCTACAGTACTTTCCCCGCCTGTGGAAAAATGCCAACATCGTTATGGTTCCTAAACCCCGCAAGCCGCGCATGCTTCCTGAAAGCTATCGGCCAATATCTCTCTTGCCAGTTATCTCGAAGGTGTTCGAGCGGCTCCTGCTGGCCCGCATCTCGCCGTTGTTGGATAATTTTATCCGCAACGAACAGTTCGGGTTTCGCAGAGCGCACTCGACCACGCTTCAACTAGTCCGCGTGGTAACGCAACTCTCTGACGCCACCAACAGGCGAGCGGCTACGGCCGCCGCACTGCTGGACGTGAGCAAGGCCTTCGACAAAGTCTGGCACGAAGGTCTTCTCTTCAAACTTGCTAACTCCCCCTTACCATCGTCCTTAGTGTTTTTCCTCCGGTCGTATCTCAGCGACCGAACCTTCAGTGTTAGCGTCGACGGAACCTGCTCTGCAGTTCGTCCTGTCGCCGCTGGCGTACCCCAGGGATCTGTCCTCGGCCCCGTTCTGTACCTCGTGTACACGAACGACCTGCCTGTTTTGCCCGGAGTCACGTTGTCTTTGTTCGCTGACGATGCAATGTATCATTACAGCTCTGTGTCCCCGCGTTTTGCGAGTACACAGTTGCAGCGTCAGTTGGACCAGCTTCCGGACTGGCTACGGAAATGGCGGGTGACGATCAACACGGAGAAATCCGAGGCGATCTGTTTCACTCGTAAGTCCATCTCCCGATGCCAGCCCCTCTCCCTTGAAGGGAGGCCTATCGCCTACAAAGAGTCGGTGAAGTATCTAGGCGTTCGGCTAGATCGTCGCCTATGCTTCAACGCCCACGTGACGGACACCCTTGCCAAGGCTCGCGGCGTCCGAGCCAAACTTTACCCATACCTCGCGTGCCGCAGCCCCCTGGCGCTGCGCACGAAAGTTACCCTCTATCTGTTGTTTCTCCGGTCTGTATTGACCTATGCGGCTCCTGTATGGTGGTCACTTGCCTCCGCCACCAACAGGCGTAGACTGGAAAGTTTCCAATCCAGAACCCTCCGTTCCTTGTCGGGATCTCCTTGGTTTGTTAGAAACAGTGTAATTCGAGGAGGTCTACGAGTTCCTGCTTTCTCCGCCTTTGTCTGGTCATTAGCTGCGACTCTCTTTGCCGCAGCTGAGACCTCTTCCTTCCCTTACCTCAGAACCATCAGCACCACGCAACCACCTCCCCCTGTCCGGGTCAAACGCCCTCGGGCGATTCTCGATGACCCGCCATAAGTTTAAGTAACCTGCTTAAACCTCAATTTGAATATTCACCATCTGCCCATGCCCCAGAATTTACCTGCTAAGCTGTTTCCTTCCTCCCTTCCTAGTATGCCGACCACGCTGAATGCTGCTGCTACGCGCTATCACTGGCACGGAGGCTCTCTGCCTCGCGGGGAGCGACCGACGCCTCAAGGCGTCTGCACGCGGGACTGGGAACGGGTGACATCTGTCATCTGAACCCGTTCATGCGGCAGTGCCCACTGATTGCAAATATTTTAAAATAAATAAAAATTAAAACCTTTCTCCCCCGCCTTCTCAGTTAACTGGTTGGCGGTTGTCCATTCCTGATATTAGGCACCAGTCGAAGAACCAGACCTATGTATATCCACAGGCAGCCATTGAGCTCGACTCAGATGCTGCAGTCATGCACCGGGTGCAAAGACGCCCCGCTACTACAATGCTACATGCTACCCGGTATCCTCTCGCTGTAGCCGCCGCAGGGTCGTTTCTCCACGCTTGGCACTCTTGGTCGCCTTCTTGCGCCTCCTGCACTGCCTGATGGATGCCGACAGCTGTGATTTCTTGTAGTCTCGGTGCAGCTGCCGCAACACTGCGAAGTGGCCTCTCTTCAGGCTGCATCCGTGGTTCTTCTTGGACGCCGGCAGTATCTTCAAGCCCAGGTTCCCTCGAGAGGAAGTCCGGCAACTCGTTCTCCTTGCCCGGGCAGTGGACGACGGTGAATTTGAAGCTCTGTATCAGTAGAGCCCAGCAAGCGTACTTCGTCTTCTGCCCCGTCGTCTGCTTCAGCCAAGTTAGCGCCTTGTTGTCGGTCCTTAGGGTGAAATGGCGATCCTCCAAGTATGGCCGGTATTTCTTGATGGCCCAGACGACTGCCAAACACTCCAGTTCGTTCGAGTGGTAGTTCTTCTCCGCCTCGTGGAGCTTGGCACTGGCGTACGAGATGATACGCCTCTCTCCGGCTTCGGTGCATTGATAAAGCACCGCTCCAAGTCCCTTTTGGCTGGCGTCGGTCTGCAGAAACATCGGCAAGTCTCGATCCGGTCGTGAGAGTTTTAACGGCTGCCGGAAAGCGGCCTTAACCTCTTCGAAGGCTCGCTGAGTTGTGTCGTCCCAATGCCACTTTCTTGTCCGCAGCAGGTCCGTTAACGGTTCCGAAATCATGGCGAAGCAGGGGATGTACTCTCGCAGCCAGTTGCAGGTTCCCAGGAAGCGTTGCAGCTCTTTCTTGTTGCTGGGGGCCGGCTGGTCTTCAATCGCTCTGAGATGTTGCTGCTGCGGGAGGTTGCCGTCCGGAGTAATCTCGTGGCCCAGAAAGGCGACTTCTTCCCGGCCGAAGTGACACTTGTTGAGCGAGCAGGTCAGCTGGTGCATCTGCAGCCTTTCCAAGACTTGATCCAGGTGTCGCAGGTGCGTTTCCCAGTCGGGGGAGTAGACAATGATGTCGTCCAGATAGACGAGGCAGCACTCCCGTAATAGTCCCGTGAGAACATCCTGCATCAGCCGTTGGAAGGTGCTAGGCGCGTTCTTCAGCCCAAAGCACATCACCCGGAACTGGCAGCGACCTCCGTCGGGCACCGAGAATGCTGTGTACTTCTTTGCTTCTTCCTCCAGCGGGATTTGCCAGTAGCCGCTCTTCAGATCTAGGGTCGAGAAGACTTGGGCCCCGCTGAGGTCCTTGATTGTTTCGTATATCAGCGGCAGTGGTGAGTCCACATCCTCGGTCTGATCGTTCAGCCTCCGGAAGTCTACGCAGAACCGGGGTGTGCTGTCCTTCTTCTTCACAATCACCACCGGAGAGCTGTATGGCGAGGTGGCCGGTTCAATGATACGCTGCCTCAGCATCTCTTCTACCTGTTCCCGGATGGTGCGTTTCTTCTCGTCGGAGTACCGGTACATTGGGAGCCGGAATGGCTGGCTACCTTCTTTCAGCCGGATCTCGTGCTTGGCCGCAGATGTAGTGCGGAGCGGGCCACGGGAGAACAAACTGCGATGACGGTGTAACATTTCCAGAAGCCGTTTATGGTGTTGGCCACCTGCTGACGTTTGAAGGCTAGCTTCGTCAATGTCCTCTTCCTCGGGCTCCGCGCGGTCATTCCAGAAGACCGTCTGTCGGTTCTCGCTGCCAATGTGAAGGCAGCCCCGTCGGTAGTCCACAACTGCTTGGTTGGCCGTGAGCCATTGGTGGCCCAATAAAACTTCTTCTTGCAGTCCGGGCACTTCTAGCAGACTGGTGGTGGTCGCGAGACTTCCAATTATAATGTCTGCGACGACGACGGCCGTTGAGTGACATTGCTGACCGTGTAGCGCTAGCTGGACAACTCGGGGATCCGTCTTCCTTCCTCCGGGCAGCAGACCGGCTCGTACGAAGTCGTAGTTTGCGGCGGAGTCCAAGGCTGCGGTCAGTTTTCGGCCGGCGATCTCTATTGGAATGCGCGGTATGTCCGCACCTAGTTGGTTCACGCGCCCCGGTGGGCTATTTACCGGGGCGCTTGGTCGTTTCCCTGCCGGTTCTTCACAGGGCAGTCCCGATGGAAGTGTCTTCCCGGGCAGTAGCGGCACTTGGGCGTTAGGCTGTTCAATCTTTGTTCCTCTTTCGTGCTTGAGGCCGATCGACACTGCTTCGACTCCCCTACTCGATCCAGGGAGTTTTCAGCAGAGTCATGCCGACCTCGCGCACGACTATCTTGACCCAAGTCCGCCTCGATGCTCATTGCCCGTTGTAAAAGTTCCTCTAAAGTCGTAGGCGGCGGGAACCTCAGCGCGGGTCGAAGGCGTGGCTGCAGCTGTTGTGTAAGCATGGCTATGCTCGTCCTCTCGTCACCTCCGGGGTACAGACGGCGAAACAGCTTGATTTTTCTCAGGATGAAGATTTCCGCCGATTCCTGCCGCTGCGTTTGTCCGTACAGCTCGGCCAGCAGCTCTGCGTCGCGTTGCATCCCGCAGAAGTGATGCCGGAAGCGGTCGCAGAACTCGGGCCAATTTATCTGCAATCCCGTGTATCTCTCTGCCCACGTGGCAGCTTCTCCTCGGAGCTGCCGCACTGCGTAATCTGCCCACTGTTCAGGTGGGACTCTGTAGTCCCGCAGCTGTCGCTCTAGCTGTTGAAGATATCGTTCTGGATCCTCGTACTTGAGGCCATGGTATGTAGCGGTGATCACCGGTGGCAACGTGCACCTGAGAGCTGCGGCGAATTGCGCAAAGCCTTGCTCTACCTCGAACCCGGTGTCCCGCTGGGTGTAGCTGTTGGGCGCCATGTTGTTTTGTGTGCCGGCTGGTAGTTCTCTGGCGTGGCTGGATCCTGCATCCGCAAGATGATCGTCGCCCCACGTTGGGCGCCACTTGTCACAGGACAAATGGCGCCAATCGTACACACTATCGTTTTTGAGGTCCTTAAAAGGACCGTTTGTCGAGGACGCTACATCATTTGCGTACGCCGCCCGAGCCGCGCTGTGATGTTCGGCGGCTGCGTCTGCTGTTCCGGGCGTACTGCTGTCCTCTTCTTTCAGCAGCGGTATGTAGAGCCCGCTGCTGTCCCAGTCGATTTCCATCACTGGCTCTCCTGTGCTCTCCATTCTTCCTTCTTCCTCTTCTTCCGGCGGTCTTCAAGGCGTCCGATGGAATGCGCCAAATATTCTAGCGGCTCTCTTTTTATGCCCTGACAGGTCGTGTGCCATGAACCTATCAGAGTGCCGCTGGTCCCTGGTTGGCTCGCCTCGAGCACTTTAGATGGTCACGTCGAGGCCAATCATGCTGCTGCTGATCCTTGATTGGCTCGCCTCGCCTTCTCGTGGCACGTCTCGGCTGGCGCCGAGAGCAGATCTTCGCCTCGCTACGTCAATATATATATATATATATATATATATATATATATATAATAGCAGAAAACCGTTACACATACGTTTTTATGTATGTGTAGAGATTTTTGAACATGTTCTTACTGAATGATGTAAAAACACTTTGACTGATATCATATACTTTAAAAGTGCAAAGTGAACAGGGAACTTAAGCTATAAATATATAAGTTCTATTCACGTTGTACATAGTTTATAAGCAGTGTGAGGCAAACACTTAACTGAGTAAACGTTGAGTGTAGTCTATCCCTCAGCTTACAAGTATTTCTTCTGTACAAATATACACTGCAGCCTTTTCTATCCATTTCTACACTATGCGATAGATGCGTCAGGGGTGTATATGCCTGTGCTTGTGTTTGAGTGTTGTACTACTGACACTGAAAGCATACACTGTCTGGTGTAAGGAGGATAAGGAGTATCAGAAAGTATTTTTAAGATAAAACGGGTTTCAATAATAATTTGGTTTTTAGAATGTAATCACATTAATCAGATTCTCGCCAGTATAGGTCATTAACATAAACATTTTGTAACAATGACAAATGTATTATTTACTTTAAGAAGAAGAGAAAACTTTTATGCCACTATACAATTTTTTAAATAAATCGATTCAACACCGGATTAGCAATATAAACTTGAAATACTCTAACATTAGAAGTCTATACTTGAATATAAATTTATACTTGAATATGGCCATACTTTAACATTTCTCATGAAAATACCAAACTTCCTTTGCGTTCTGCAGTCGCTGTCTTTCTCAGTTCTTTCAAGCACTATCATCAAGTCCCTCTGTCCCTAATTTTCATGTCTTTATTTATCTTAATCTTTATAAAAAATTGACTGTCAACACAAAGAAAATGTATTAGTCATGCATAAAGGTATGGCCTCTCAGTGGTACAAATTTCACAGTTGCAGCACCGCTATTACAGATTTGACAAGCAAACTGGTTCTATTTTCAGTACAAATGTTTTCTATGTAATAACTGAATTTCACACATGAAATAATTCAGTCTCAAACAGTAGTATGCAACTTTCATTGCATCTATATTTAGATGAAAATAAGTGTACAAGAGTTGGAAGTCGACTTGAACGCTTAACCTTCAGGTATGAAGGCAAATATCCATTAGTCTTACTATCCAAGTTGCATTTGACAAGGTTAATAATAGATAAAGAACACTTGAAGTTGATACATGGTGCTGTGTAACCTGTTCATGTTTGAAGTCGTCTGAAGTCGTCAGAAGTATTGACTCATCAGTGGTGGTGACGAAGTCCGTTTGATAAGTCACAGAAGTCTTAAATGTTCATTTAATTTGCGGCATTCAGAAGTTCATTCCTTGTTATTAATTCGTCATGGTGGGCGGCGTTCAGAGATCAAATGTAAAAGGTTATTGTGCTTTATTTCACTACAAGGACAATTCAGATTGAGTTAATCGGTATCCTCATTTAGACGCTTTCACTGCGTCTCCTAAGCGCTTTTTTTGAAGAAGACGGCTACCAGCACGCCTATACCAGTGACAATGGATCTAGTTTCGTTTTTGCCAACAATACACTGAATACCGTCCATAATTTCTTCATAACCGAAATACAATCAAAACAAAATTACGACATATGCGACCAATCAAGGGATTGGATGGCACTTCATTCCTTCCAGTTCCCCTCATTTCGGAGGTAAGTGGGTAACTGGAATCAAATCTGTGAAATCTCACCTTCTACGTATCATTGGAATTTGTTCTATGAGTTTCTAAGAAGAACTGAACACTATTCTTGTTAACATCGAAACTCAAGACGTCAAAAAACTCAATACAAGAGAATTGAAATTTGTATTTTTAAGGAATTCAATTAACGAAACTATATCCGAAATGTACGCATAGTAATAAGCTTTTCGATGGCTCATCAAATCCGCTTTGTCGTACTTGCTTGAAACTACGACAGTTTCTGAATTGTCGACCAATTTGTTTACTATCATCTGACCCTATTGATCCCCAGGTTTTTATATTCAGATAATTCCTTATCGGAGATCCTATCATATCCTTGCCTGAACCAAATTTTCAATAGATTCCCATCAATAAATTTGCTAGTCGGCAGTTGATGCAGCCTTGTACCCAAGATCTCTGGAAACAATGTCTTCAGACTACCTTCATCAACTTCAGCAACGTTCTCGGTGGTAATCGTCAAAAAAGATCATCCAACCTAGTAAAATTGTACTTTTGTAGGAGGACAATTCTTCGCCATTGTATTGGAAGTTGGAAATCGTCGAAGAAGTTTTCCTGGTCAGAAAAATTTGATTCGTGTAGCATCAGTACGCACTGCTCAGTGTGTTTTTAAAAGAAGCATCAAAAAATTATGCCCACCTCCTAGCATAAACTAATATATCTGTGAATTTTATAGCTAATAACAAACAATATTTTGTTTTAAAATCAATTTCTGTTAATTACCTCTCTTTGTTTATAATTTTATTATTCATGCTTATATTATAATGTTTGTAATTTGTTTTGGTTTAAGCAATTTGTATTTCAAGGACTTAAAAGATCATGCTGATTTTGGTGGGCGGAGTGTTATGACTTATAAAAATTTGATATTTTAGTAGTGTAACGCTCTCTGGTGTGTGTACCAGTAAGCTCAAATACTGTAAAGACATTGTTGCTTTTATTGCATTGAAAAATAAGCATACCTGTTTCCAAAGTACTCGGAGTTAGAAGTATTCATTAAATAAAATGTTGTGTTTAATGATGTGTTGTATTGTTTATAAAGAATTCCTGTCCATTTTTATTCGTTTATGAGTCGAGTCTTCCCGCAAGGTATAAACTTTCTATCCGGTTTATGCATTGTTTGTTACTGAACTGGTGAAATTTATGCAATATTCTCTTTTCCTGATAGTGCTTGATGACATACATGCAGTGTTTTTGGTTTCTGTAAATTGTTGATTGCTTCAATTCACACGCCTCTTCTAACAGGAGCTCCGTTTAATTTCTTCTCTTTAATGCCTTCTCAGGCTCATTTAGCTCATTACCCTTCGACACTTATCCTGCGTTGATCCGTTGTCTGTTCTAAATAACTCGTTGTTGAACTTTGTTGGTATATTCTACTTCAATTTTCCTATCATTTTATGTTTCCTATCATTTTATGTCTTATCCTCGATGGGATTTTATAGATTTTTCTTCCTGTGCTGCCTGCAACGCTCTAGCCGACTATTTCTTCACATCTGGACAGTTTTGATTCTACTATTCACTTGTTTGTTTTAATCTTCCTTTCTTGCAATGCATGATGCTGTGTTTTATCTCTTGTACGCTTTAAACTAATTTAATAAATTTGCAAATATTTTAAAATAGCTGTCCCTAGTTTATCATCAATTCTGTATAAATCGACTGTTGTTTTCTCTAGATCTCTACAGCTTTGTTTGCGCTTCGTATGCACTTTACCGTGAAACTTCACCAGATCTCTAATGTGTTGCTGTAACGTGTCTCGGGGAATATTACAGAAAATTTCGATTCATCTTGATTTGTAAATTAATTTCCCTCTGCAGTGTTAAAAAGTGATCGTGCGTATCACGCCCTCAGAAATATCATAACATTTTCGATATTTCGATATCTCTGTCACTTGAGTCCTGTGAAAGTACAGAGACATTGTAGTCCTAAGTATTAAAAGAAACTTTTTTAAGTTATATTGCAACCGCTGAAATGTTGTGATTTAGAATTACATCCGTTATACTATTTGCTTTGAATATATCTGAACGTAACATATACATAAATTATATTAAGACGTAAAATATATAAATCTATGCTCCCCGCATAATGCATGTCACATCTCTTTGTTTCTTTCTGTAAATATCGAAATCTTTATTGCTTTTTGTTACATAAATTTATAAATGATATAAATTTGTCTCTAGGTATTTATGATAAGCTGATTGCTTTTCTTATATCGCTTCTTCTACCTCTTCTTTATATATTTTCAAAGCACTTCTCCGAACTTTATTTGTTTCTTTCAAAGGACTCCATTCCCCACTTTGTCTAAAAGGTTCTGTGCATTACTGCATTTTTCTTCTATATTATTACTAGTAGGGACCGATTGGTACAGACCACGATTACTCTTTTCATGGAGCAGGTTTATCTTAAAACTTTACGTTCAACAATATAGGAAGAAATTTTTCTAACTTTCTTCCACCTCGCCCGCATCACGATTTAAGGGATCACCATATAATGATCAGTGTTAATCAATATAGATCTCTAAAAACATGCGTGTCCTTGGCTTAAGTTCCACCCAAGAGAGATTGAAGCAAGGTAGATTATATAGGTGTGCTAAATCTGTACCCACCCCTGATGGTAAAGAAATAAATAATGTGTAATAATAATAACATTAATAATAATAATATAAATAATATATTAATTTTAACGTTCCTGAAGTATAATATAATATATGTAATATGACGTAGACATTTAAAACGTATCTTAAAATGAGTTTTTAAAATTTATGTCTGTTATGTTCTCAGTACGTTATATTATTTGCGAAATGTCAAATTGTGTTTGGAGGGGTAAAAGTGTGACGACAGAGGGTGCGTGCAGCTAAGTAGTTGTGCTTACTTCAGTGTGGGTTTGGGGAGGGTGGCATCACTATCGAACGGGATGGGGGCGAGCTTGTGTTTACACAAACATAAAACTAATTTACATTAAATTTCAACTGAGCAAGTTAGCAACTCCATTTCAACCTTAGAAATGTAACTGCATTATCTGTAACGGTACAAGTGGACAGACCAACCACAGTTGCCGCTGTCTGGGACCTTTAATTGTTGTTCTGAGTGTCCTGTAATTTGTTTCCAGTTCATTAGCGCTCAACTTTCAGCGTTACGCAGACGGTAGACAAGCGTTTTACTTTCCCTACTGGCGAATTTTCAGTGCGTTGAAATCTATCAAAAAAGCAGCACGTCACACTTTAACTGAAAGAAAAAACCTCAGATTATCAACGCAATGAGTGCTTAAACACGCAATCACAGATTTAACGAGAGATTTAAAATAGCAATAGAATTATGCTATGCAACGAATCCTTTTGTATCCAGAGACGTTTAAACAGTACAATATTAGATCAAGGTAGGCGTTTTGTTCACCTTAAAAGAGATCAGATACAATCAACGACAAGATAACGATAACAATCATAACTATGGATCATGCATTAAATTCACGTTTATGATGAGATACGTTTTGAAACCAATAAATAATCATGGCTTAAATTAAAAATGGTTTGTTCCGGTCCCAAGCAGATAGATTAGAGCTGATCACTCCAACGCTTCTTCCGACGCCGCACACTTCTTCACCCTTTCGGCTTATAATTCTATGCCAGGATATCGCCTTATGTTTCGGGATAAGAAAATAATTTGTTCCGGTAAAATATTATTCCAAACATTTTATCAGATTTTGAGCAATTCTGTTAAGAACACTCTTAATATTTAGTTACTGCCTTGCAACGATATTTCTTCTCGATCTCGAAGAGCATATTGTTACTGATCGTCGTATGGTACAGTGGGAAACAAAATACAGGACACCAATTAAGTCACTAATCACCATCTTTAATTATCACAATGAAACAGTTTGTAATCAACAAGATTGTGATACGTTGTTTGTACCCAACATTACAGACCGATTCCACTGGAACAGCCGAGAAAGACGTAGAATGTTCTGTAATGGTGACACTTAACAATATCCTGCCACGTGCTTAAGGAATTTCAGTTTTGCCGCATTAATACAACTGGCCTGTTATTTCGTTTAAGTCCATGTCTCAGACTCGTAGAGAATTGTGGAAAGCCTTGCAGAACTTTAAGCGTGCTACGGTACTCGTTAATTGTAGAGTTCTCCTCATAGTCCCACACATATGGTTGATCGTGTGCACTTTTTTCACTACTTCATATAACGATTACAAGCTACTCAAATTCCAGGTGGTGTATAGACCATTCACCATATGATGGTGGTGTAAAGCAAATGTAGAGAACACTGGTGACGATAAAGAAAGTGAGCAAAGAAACACATGAATTATGAAACACTTTCACATATGTTGAAGTCAATTTTACACTATGAATAGAAACGTCTTCATTGATGCCATGAATATAATTACTGAAACATTCAAAAGATGGGAAATTTCTTCGTTTTTGGTAAACTGAGCAGACTGTGTTCCTAAGTAGAGAATAAAATAAGAAGGTCTTTTTCATGCTGGTGCTGTAGATAATTTTCATTTGTTTGTTGTGTTAAAATACGTCTCAATTTTGTTTAAAAGACATCTTCAGTCAATAGTATAAGTTGGCTACCCATGTTGTTTAAGTAACAGCAGGTCAATGTACACGTAAACCTGTAAATAATATATGCATATACTTCTCCTTATTTTACACAAAATAATGACTAATAACATTTTTGAATTAAGTGGAATAAAGTGCGTGAATAATTGTATGGAGTGAATTAGTCTTATGTACCTATGTAACATTTGATTTCTACTACAATATGAAACGTGTAATGAGAACAAGAGTCTCACGCGTGTAATACATAGTAAGAATCATGTCGTGCATTTTATTGTAATCGTGCTTCTCAATGACCACAGCGATCTGGTAACCGTCATTACATGTGGTCTTAATGACCGCCGCGCTGTGGGGGTTAAACAGAAATGTCGCCCCTGAAGGATGCACTGAATGCAATGGATATTAACGTACTTAAATTAGCTCTTTACACGTTATTTATTCACAACATGTCAACTCACAATGACTTTCGACGAGGTAATAACGTTTTATAAATTTAATATGCGAAAAACATTTTTGTCGTAGAAACTACTCACAAAATTTTTAACAATCTGCTGAGTTTGAAAACATTTCGTCTACCTCACTGTATCAATATATTTTTAGGCGTGTAAAAAATCGAATTGAGCTATGCCTATGTCTCTGTATATCTCACTCACTAACACTCTTTTTCCCTCTCGTCCTGTTCCATGGTGTTGACCTCAAAACGATATCTCTTTACTGATAAACCTGATCTTAATCTTAAACTTTACTCTTAGGCCATGGCCCATAATGTCAATAATTAATTGCCAATGTTTTCGGCTGTATCCATGATGAACATCTTCAGTTGTGCAGAAACAGATATTTCAAAAGACCGCGTAGGACTACGAATAAATACTGTCTAGTTGAGACACTTCTATTTAAATTTTTTTTAAGTATCAAACTGTACCCACTGCTGGTTGGTCTCCGTTCGGCCAATCAAATCGCTCTTCTTCTTGACCGGCCTGCTTATTATACGTCATTTTATCATTAAATCCTTCACTTTACCTCTCTCTCACTCTCTCTATCTTTCCCTCTCACGTCCTGTCCTATTTCGTCATAGTTCAAGATTGTGTAGATATGAGCGCGTGCGCTAGACATAGTCTTTGAGGAAGAGTTGCACTAGTACGTAGTATATATGAATATTCACGAGGCGCCCGTAAACACAGCGTACACATATTCTCCGAGGAGGCTGGATCGTTATATACATCACGTATGAGAGAACTGTTGACACAGTAAAGTTCCCGGCGCGCATTATGTAAACTCCACACCTACATGCCCAACTTAAACGTAACGAAGTCTTTCAGACATTGATAAAGAAAGTATGTTTCATCAAGGTACTTTCTCGTTATTTTGACTACGCACATACTATGAAAAGTATATTTGCAATACCTGTGATTGTAAATTCTCATGATTGTAACGCACCGTGGGGGTGTCTGTGTTTAATGTGTAACTTAGGATTTTAACATATGTGTCTCGTTTGGCCTGTAAACTGTTAGTTACTGTTCTCGGTCAAATATTATGATGTCAGAGTAAAACATTATTTGCCACTCCGCTGGATAAATATAGCAAACCTTTATGTACAAGTTTCATACTGTATTCTTGTTATTCTGTGACAGCAACAATTTGTATATTTTATGTACTATATTATTGCAAAGTATTTTTAAAATCCATATGAGAACAGGCAACACGTTAACATCCTTTTTCTGAAAAGCAAAAAAAGAGTCCTATTAAATGATGGAATGTGAACGCTTTTAATGCTTCTAGATTGGCAGACGAATGGCAGAGCAATGAAAAGACCTCTTGCAAAACTAAAATGATACAGACGCGTAAATAAAAGTTCAACGCTCGATTAAAGAATATAAATGGAAATTTCTATGAATGACAAAGAACGAATGTATTAAGAAGATAGCCAATAAAAGAACTGAGGAGTTCAATGCTACGCACAGCTACAAACATCTCGAGTTGGAGAATTTGTATTCCTGAAAGCCCATAATGTTTGAGAAACGGAGGACAATACAGCGACGAAATGCTTTCGATTCTATCACGGACCATTTACTTTACGCAAGCAAATAGGTAGAAACATATCCGTTGTAGCAGATGAACAAAGAAAGAAAATTGTCGGTAAGTTTCACGCATCCTCACTTATAAAATATTACCGGTACTGAAATACATAGTACATATACAAATAAGGGAGCTATAGTATGGGAATTCTGTGGTGACAAACGCTTATAATATCCTGTTAATCCTGGGAAAGGTCTAATATCTTTCATCTTTCTAGGCGTTGGGAAATTAGCGATACTTTATATATGTTCAGAGTCAGTACGCACGAAATTTTCTGATACAATATGGCCTCAAAACATGATTTTACACTAAAAACACTTCCCGAATTCATACTTCTCTTTATTAACAACTATATTACCTTTTCTTAATTTATTAAACACGTAATTAAAATTATTAGTCTATTCTCTACTAGGAAAATCTAATTTGTGTAGCCTACACCTCCCCATATGTACTCCGTATGGTAATATACATTGTCCATAAACTGTGATGTTGGTTTATAAATAAACAAGAGAAAATGTTTCGACAAATGTATTTGTTACTGTATATTTAGTATATAATAAACGGATTTAGTTGTTAACACATCAGAATATTAACGTTTTTATGTTTTTGACATTAGTTTACAAAAAAACTGTAACTTGAACCTGTTTTACAAAATTGGGTAATTTAGCGACCTCTTCAACAAGGAAAAGGTAGCAACCTCTTTAAATACGGTATTATGGTGATAGTCACTTGAACCTGACGAAGATTGACAGTACAATGATAAAGCAATGGCAATACCTTATCGAAAGAGAAAGTGATACAAAGGAGGAGTGTCTAATGACATAACAATTTGTATGTAATAATAGAATTGTGTTGTATGTAGTGGATACGTCATAATCAATATTTCTAGATTATGTAAGTAATAAAATATTACATAATTAAATAATATTAGGAATATTACAATAATCCAAAAACCTTTAGTCTTCGGATTAAATTTCGATGTATTTCACTGATATTTTTATGAATGCACAGTATTTCAACGTTTACAACTGAAGGATTTTGAGTCCGAAGAAATTTTTGAATTTGTAAATAGAGATAATTTTATATATCTTATTAGCTATTACGTTAAGAAATTAATATACATTTTGTTTGTAGTGTCATCGTTATGAGATTATAGGATTATAAATTGACAAAATTACGCTTTTAGTTTCTTCAAATTACGTTGAGCTTTTATATTAGCAAGCAGAAAACCGGAAATGAATATTAAAATCGTTGAATTTCATGTAAGCTAACTTAAACAGATGAACGGACGGGATGATCGTTCACGTCCGCACGACACAGACATGAGCCTGCACGCACGCACTCACACACTCACAATACAGATAGATATTGACGTATAGAGATATAGTGAATGAAAGATGGTTTCTTTCACATAGAATAGAGACAGTATCTATATATAAGGGTGCGTAAGGATAGCAGCTAAAGGGGCGAGTATGCGAATTGGTAGTTCTGGTTACTTTAGTGTCGCTTGGGCAAGGAGGCATCAGTATTGAACGAAGAGGGGTAGTTGTGTTTATAAAAACATATAAGCGACTTACAATAAACCCAACTAAGCATGTTAACAGCTCCATTAGAACCTTTGGAATGAAATCACATTAAGTGTTGTGGCAGAAGTGAGAAAGCCAAAGTTGCTCTTTGGTTCTTGAATTGCTGTTTGAATGTAGTTTAATTTGTTTTCAGTTACTTGTAGAGATACAGGAGCTATAAACAAGCGCATTATCTTCCCTAAGGCCGCAGTTATGTGTGTTGAAGTCCAGAAATTTGCCACGTTCTTGAATTCTAAATAGGCAAATTATCTTTACCACTCTCTTAGGTTAACGGCCCACAATCGGTTGACAAAATCCTCAGGCTTTTCCAGCTTCAGATTTTTTTATGGTTTTCCACAATATGAGTGACAATTTAACCATATCTACTAGTATTAAAAGCGAGGTATTTATTTGTAATTTTATCTTCAATTATTCTCTTCGTAAATTCATTATGCCAAATAAAGAATGCAGTGTTTCCTTGAACTCTTTAAAAACTCATAATTTGCATAATTCGTCAGCTTCTCCCCAATATCTCTCAATTTTTTTGTGTACAGCACTAAAGCTAATAGTATTTCCCTTAACGCTTTTCAAGTTATTCAGAATTGTTGTCCATAAAAAATAGGCAGCGGGGAGGTCATTGGCCATTACCAAGCAAATAAATAGAGGATAAACATTTACCTTCTGAGAGCAAAACATATTGAACGTACTTCGTTAGTTCAGTGAATTAAGCACATAAGATTCATTTTAGTCATAATTGCTTGAAGTCTAATGAGTCTAGAATTTTATCTTCCGTTCAATATTCTTCCTGTTGTACTCCCATTCGTTTACTTTATAATTTGTGGGAAAATTCTCTGAAGATTTGCTTTACATTTGATTATATAAGTTATATATTTAGCCAGCCTTACCATGCCTTGTCTTTGTACTGACGTTTTACCCCAAAATGCAGTTTGCTATTATCTGATGTTTCCTAACTAACACATCAATTAAATAAATAAAATTGCATAAAGGATCCAAGTCTCACATCCTTTCTAACAAATGATGCTTCTTACAAAATAAACTACGCACATTTCTTAAGTAAGTAGTAATTGACCTTACAAGCAATTATGCATTAAGCGAGAAATTTGGATTAGTATAAATTTTCTGTTAAGTGTCTGATGTCTGATATAGATTTTGTATCTAATAATGAAAAAATACGTATTTCACTTATTGTATAATGAACAATCTTTTTTAATTTATATTTCACGAGACATATTATGACACGGCTTATTCTCAAATGTATCTCTGTATGTGTGTATGTGTGCATTCCCGCGTGTAGTTTGCGATCTGGTGTCCAAATAATTCGCTCTTGTGCGTTCCTCCTCCCTCAAGGTCTTCTGGTGATACCTGTGCAGACTCAATATGCCAACTTCAGACCCTGGTGTTTTCCTTTGATCGGCTTTTTAAAGGAAACTAGATTTAAGCGTGTATATTAGTACGGGTGTGTGTTAATGTTTCTATGCATTTAAAATTCTATATACTCGTACAAACACTTTAGACTCGTATATTCGTATACTTTTTAGAAAAACTTTTATCATTTTAAAATTTTTCGTTTAGTTAATCAATGAAAATCATGAACGTTAATATTACTTGCAAAGGGAGTACAGAATTATAATGCAGGTATTTTGGGACATAGGAAACTTTCATAAATTTTGTTGACTACACTGCTACTGCACAATTAAGTCATTAAGACTTGTGGAGACTTAGCTTTCGCGTCTGCATAGAAGAATACTTCCTGAGTTTACGTACACATAATTACCTAACATCAGTGTTGCTGTCTGAGGTGCACAAATATTGTGCCTAATGTGTAGTTTTATTTTTACTTCAATTTTATTTGGGAAAATATAAAGTTTTAATACACATTACTTGGCGAGTATGTTTAATCATTCTCCGAAAGAGGAGAAAGGATAATTAAAGTATTCATTTTCTAATACGCTACTTATTTACACATATTTTTATATTATAAATTATAATGATACATATGTTATTATGAGGATACAGCCTGACAATCCTTGGATAGACCAATAAGTGATACGACAAGAAGTGTTATAGGAAAAAATAGAGAACACACTATTTATTTTATTTATAGAAGCTGAAGACGATACGGTATTTACGGAAATACTGTGTTCGACAGTATACGAAAAACATTTTCACAGAGAGAAGATAAGAAATAACAGATTATGTTTGCTAAAAATATATATATATATTGTAGCGCGACAGAAAATCCACTACTTATTAAGTCATATAAAATCATAAAAATTAATTACACCACATATGTTAAAATAATATTGAATGAGATTTAATGAAATCAAAGGAATGAACCACAATAAAATAAAAATCCTCATTACATTATATAAAAACCACTGTTTAAATATCAAAGAAATTATTAAAAGCAACTCATATTATAAGATCAGGAATTTACCAAGGAAGTTAGGAGCAGTAAACAAATTAAATAACACCATATCAAGAAGAAAGAGAATCAGTTTAAGAGTGGTGAACACCAAAATACCCCAAAGACAAGAAGAAGGAAGAATAAAGTTTGTGATCAGGAAGAAAACAATACCCTGAAACCTTTAGAGAAGAGCAAGGTCCGTGTCAGTAAATAAATTAGATGCTCCAAACTAAACATCAGTCGAGATAACACGAAGTACCTTGGTTTACCCAAGAGTGTAGAATGAAGACAAGAAGACCAGAAGAATGAAGACTAGAAGAAGGACAAGAATGAAGACAAGAAGACCAGAAGAATGAAGACTAGAAGAAGGACAAGAATGAAGACAAGAAAGAAGATAAGAAGAAGGACAAGAAAGAAGTTAAGAAGAAAGACAAGAAAGAAGACAGGAGGAGAGGAAGAAATAGTATGAAAGAAACACCGTTGTAAAACCTATTATTATTATTAACTACCATCAACCCCAAACCCACAAAAACGATTAAAAAGAAAGTATAACATACCAAAATCCTATAAAAATGTAATTATTTAGAAACCTAAAGTGTTGTATAGTATTATAAGAAGTGAACCTACTAAAGCTATTGTGTGATAAAGAAAATAGACAAGTCTTAACAGTCCATGATTACTAAAGGTCTGGTCTGAGACAGTGAGACTCAAAATATCAGAACCACCAGTGAAAGTGAATTTGTGTAAGTGTTTTTTGGAAATGCAATAAACTTAAAGTTAGTGATACTATGACTTATCAATATGCTATATAACAACTTTAATATCCAATAATAAACAGCATCATAAAATAATAAAATGGAAGATTTCCAGTATTTTATTATTTTAATGTAACTCTTTATTTACAAGACATTTGTAAAAAAAAAAATGCTAATAACTAGAGTATGGGTGGTCATGTTTACTGATGAAGGGGATCATAAATAATAATGGTTTAGACCAGAAAGGACTGGCATTAATTTAGTATTCATAGGTTTAAAATGTTTAAATAGGCTGTTTGTTCACAGCCATAAAATCAATGTATTTGTAAGAACTATTAGAAAATAAGATTTATATGTGTTAAAAATAAGTTATGTTTGCTAAATAACAGCATACATACCATTAATAATGTTTCAGTAGGTATGCTGTGTTAATTCAAAAGGAGTTAAAGGTATATGTTCAAACCATGTCAGCAATATGTTCAGTTGTACAGATTGCTAAATAATGTTCATAATTATTTTTTTATAACAGTAGTGTTAATTAAATACTACACCTCACAATTAGTTATAAACCATTTTATTTTCATGTAATAATAACTATGTAAAGTCAGAGGAGTGGTAGGATTAAATTTATTTGAGAAAGACAGAAATGTAAAATTCTAAACTCTAGGCCATTTGGTGAAGTCGCAGAGACCAGTATAATTCACTAATAAATCCTGTAAACTAGCAAGATTTAAATAAGGTAAATCAGTTAACCACTACTGGGAATGATCCTATGAGTTAAAATGATAATAAGGAAATAGACCTTAAAATATTGTAAATTTTCAAAATATATAAGTTAATTAATTTTAAAGAGCAATGTCAAATTCAGAGATTAACACAAAAAACCAGTTCAAAGGTTCAATTTATATGTATTTAAGGAAAGGAAGAGAAATATGACTAATTAAAATTTATTATAATAGTATTAATAACAATTAAAATGGAAGAAAAATTGTATGAAGGCGGAAATCAAATTTTGAGCCTATATTTCCAAAAAGGAAAGAAATTTGGTAATTTCCACAAAATGTCAACAGATATGGACTATAATATATCAATTTAAAAGGAATGAGATGATTAAACCAATGATAAGGTTCATAATTCATGAAAGTGATGAAGAAAATAAATAAATTCCAGATATAATGTAATTTTGTATCATGTGTATGGGTAATCGAAATATGTTAACGATACTTTTTCAAAGATTAACTGGGCCAGATTTTGACCAAGTTAAAATAGTCTTTTGTTGAATATCAAGCTGAATAGTTGTGTGATAAAACGTTCCTTAAAACCGAGTAGAAAATGGTACTACGGTTAGCCATTACTATAAGTGAATCGAGAGTTAGATGAAATAAACACTTTTTTAACTAAATCTACCAAAACTTTAACGACAATAGTAAAAACTAACACCTAACTTCATTATAAGAGTGATATAAAACAGTAAAACAATATATTTGATATAATTCACCCTACAACTCATAACCACTTCTACAGACAAATTAACCCACAGAAGTGAACACATACTAAATAACATAATTAACACAAGTATACACGGAACACTTCTTCAGAACACACCAAACAGCCTAATAGACAGATTACACCAGTGCGGGGACATTTCAAACATTCATGAAGGTAATTTTGCTGGGAGTTTTTGACACGACGACATCGCAGTAACCTCGCCAGATCTAATAGCCGCCATCTTTGAATTTACTAAGACCTGCCTTCCACATCAAGTGACGTCAGTCTACATATGGTTCGACTTCAACTTTCTTAAACATTATATATCAGAATTATTTAAATATTATTAAATAATAATTATTGAATTTACTTTAATTGTTAATGTTATACTTTCTCGTTACCCTTCTCTGACTATTAATTTAATCGCTCAAAGAACCTGTCCTTTTTATAATACTTATAATAATTTTTCTACTGTATGCACGAATCGATAATTCCCTGAGACGGAGTCGATAATTGTTCTCAATCGATAAAAAATCGATTATTTATTAAATTGTTTAATAAATCCATTTATTTCAATTGTATTTATCTGTTATTATTTCACAGGCTAATTTAAGGTTATTTATTAAGGCAAAGAGACTTCAAGAAGAAGAAAATATTTTTTTTTCAGTGAGATATTGGACCAGCAAGGAAAATCATCAATCGATTGCTGACCGGAGTTAATCTGGTTAACTCCAGAATTGGTTCAGATCTTCCAGAAGTGCTTAATAGTTAATAAATAACTTCCTGATTCTTACAATTTTTACAGAACATTTAAAACAGCATTATTTCTTAATTACAAACATCTATTAAAACATAAATTTATTTTTAATTTTTTTTTTTTAATAAAATTTTTTGTATTATCTTTTTTGTAAAGACCGGCATACAGGGTTTTATTACAAAGTGGCGTCCAACTTAGAGGGCTTGATAAGATAAGCCTGGCAGCGATTAATTAATAAAGACAGAAGGAAAATGCAAAGACGAGCTACTTCGAAGGAGAGGGCGGCAGAGGCCGAAAAGGAAGTGGACATGGGGGACAAGGAGGCAACACCCGTTGAAGATCCAGAAGTGTTAGTGGCCCAGGTGGAACCGAAACAACCAGCACCACCAGAGGAACAACCGGAAGTAACAACACAGACGGGGGAAATCAATGTCCCAGAGAAGGAGAAACAATCACGAGCAGAGAATAGTGAAATGCAAGAAATGTTCAGAATAATGATGGAAGAAATCAAATCCAGTAATAAGAAAACGGAAGAAAATAACAAGAAGATGGAGGAGAATTTAAGCAAGAAAATGGATGACAATAACCATTCAACCAAGGAAGAATTGGGCCGTAAGATAGAAAATACTAACAAGAGGATTGAGGAAACTAGTAAAAATTTGAATAAGAAGATGGAAGATCTGAAGGAGGACAATCAATCTTTGAGTAAGAAGATGGAAAGGAAAATGGAGGAAACAAGTAGGAAAATGGAAAGCGACAATCAGCAACTGAGGGAAAAGTTGGAGGAAAATAATCAGAAAATGGAGGATAAAATGGACGAGAATAATCAAAGGTTGAGAGAAGAACTAAGGGAAGTCAACCAGGAGAGCACGAATAAGGTAGACGAGAGAATAGAGCTGGTGAAAGAAGAGTTAAATAAGAGGATAACAGAGACGAAGAAATCCATCGTAAAGAAGTTAGAACAGGAAGTCGTGGTTGTTAACCAGCAGATCAGGGAAGTAGACGAAAGATGTCGTCAGACCGAAAACGAAGTGATGGAAGTAATACTAAAGAGATTACACATGTCAAAGAACAACAGGAAACGAAACTGGAAGAAAACAAGAAATTTGCCTTGGAAGAAGTGAATAAAGTGCGGACACAGGTAACCGAAAGATGCGACGGCGTGGAAGCCGCTATGACGAACATCACGGGACAGGTGCGTCAGAGCCAGGAGGAGAGAGAATTGATAAGGAACAGGAACAGACCATCTGCATATCATAATTTCCCCATGTCAGAAAACAGAGAATGGCTCAATTTCCGGCAATATAAACGGAAGCCCATGGAATTCTTGGCACGCATAGAGGAATACCTAGAAAAACACAGAGGGAACCGATGGGTCCAGAACAGGGAAATCCTTGACGAGTCGTTTCGGGAGGTGAATGACCATTGGTGGATGGCCAACCGGAGCGACATCGACAATTATCAGCAATTTAAGAGCCTTTTCAAGGCCAAGTACTGGTCGGAGACAACTCAAAATTTGATAAGAGACAATATATGTCACGGCCACTACAAACCACAAGTCGGTAGTTCGATGACAGCTTATTTCCTCGGCAAGGTATGTATGGCCAAGCATTTAGAACCGGCCATACCTGAGGAGTGCCTAATAAATAAGTTGTCATATCATTATGATGAAGAAGTAATTCGTGCGAGGAGGGGCAGCCAAATAAAAACCATCCAGGCAATGACCGAACTACTCGAAAAATATGAAAATGAAGACTACTACCGACAGAGTCGTAGAAGAAGTGATGGGCCCGAACCAAGGACGTATCAGAACCACAACCAGGGTACGAACAACATAAACACTGGGTACCAAGGAGGCCGGGCATACCCGCAGAATAACAGTTTTAATAATAATAATAATAATGTTAACAATTCTAATTACAATAATAATAATAATACGGGTCCAAACCATCCAAACCCGAGTCGACCCTCTAATGGTTATCAGGGTAACCGCAATCCCTACCCTAATAACACAAATAGTCAGAGAAGCCCCAATTATGGTAATGATCGTTACCATAATAATAATAATCGTGCGGGTCCCAATAATGGTAATCCCGTTAATAATAGGTTTCCTCGCCCTCGAGTGAATTTCATACGAGCCACAGATGGACGACAGCGAAGATACAACAATAATCGAAGAAACAGCTACCGCGGATATGAAGAAAGGCGGAGGAGCCTAGAACGGGACCAACCAAGGTACTATCCGGCAAGGAGGAGTAATAGTTTAGACGACGCTGAACGGAGGTCTAACCACGAACGACCGGAAGACCAAAGGACAGATCGACAGGGGCCCACTCTAAGCATCCCAAATGAGGCATCAACTAGTATGGCACAAAGGAACAATGATGCCGAGCCTTTAAACGGACACAGGCAGTAATAAATCGCCAGAAACCGTTACTGCTCCTAAATACTGGGTATACAGTAATCATAATAATGAGTATAATCATATATGTAATAATAATCGTATCACAGTCATAGGGTGCAACTACCTAAAGGACATACGACATGAGTTATTGGAAGAGGACAACAGTAATCCCACCAATAACTTCAATAACGAAATAATACATGTCAACGCCGAGGTAGAAGGCATCCCAGCCAAAAAATAATCCAAATTCCAAAAACAATGTAATTTTAAAAACCCTCAAAATTCAAAAATAAGGTAATACCAAATTACATACAATTATTTTAAGAAAAACTATTTGGAAAGATATAAGAAGAAGCATTTGGACTTAACCATCTAAATTCTAAAAAGACTGTAAGATCACCTTACATACTATTTATTGAAAGAGATCTTGTGGCAATAATACAAGAAGAAGTTAGAATTTATATAACGAAATTCAAAAACAAAGTAAGATCAACTTACTACCAAGGATTTGAAGAAAACACTTTTTGAAGAGATAAAAATAAAAGAATTACATGTCAACGCAGAGATAGAAGGCATCCCAGCCAAGAAATCATCTAAATTTAAAAAGATTGTAAGTTCCCCTTACTAACCAAGAATTTGAGAAAAAACATTTTGAGGAGATAAATATAAAACAGAATTTAGATTGAAATCATATAAATTCTAAAAAGAAAAGTAAGCACATCTTACATACAATTATTTGAAGAGAAACATTTTGACAATAATACCAAGAGAATTTGGAAATAAATAATCCAAATTACAAAGCAATTGTAAGATCACCTTACATACCAGTTATTTATGAAAAACTATGTGGCAATAATATAATAATAAAGAAGGAGAGAATTTAGAAATAAAACCAACTAAATTCAAAAACAATGTAATATCACCTTACATACCAAAGATTTAAGAAATAAACTATTTGGAATGAATATAATAAACGGCATTTAGAAATAAACCATCTAAATTCTAAAAAGACTGTAAGATCAACTTACATACTATTTATTGAAAGAGATCTTGTGGCAATAATATAAGAAGAAGTTAGAATTTAAAATCAACAAAATTTAAAAACAAAGTAAGTTCACCTTACTAACCAGGAATTTGTGAAAATCTTTATGGCAAGAATATAAGAGAAGAATTTAAAAACCCCTAAATTCTAAAACAAAAGTAAGTTCTCCTTACGAACATATTATTTGAAGAAAAAACTATTTGGAAAGAATAGTATAAAAAGAAGAATTTTGACTCATCCAAATTTTAAAACAATGTAAGACCACATTACTAACCAAGTATTTGAGAAAAACCATTTTGCAGAAATATAAAAAGAATTTTGAATTGAAAACAACTAAATTTAAAAAGAAAGCAAGCCCACCTTACATACAAATTATTAGAGAAAACTTTATGGAATAATATAAGAAGAGTGAATTTTGAGTTGTGTATAAATCAAGTTTCCAAACCAAGAGTAAGTACAACTTACCGACCAATTATTAATAAAACACTTGGGTGAAATAAACAGAAGAGATTTAATACCATATTTATGGTAAGCATAAAATATATTTACCATGTTTATAAAGGATCATAATGGTATGAATAAAGGAAACAGACTTTAGAATTAAAACAAATAATTCTGGAAAGTATGATCATGTCTAATTTCAATATAAAGAGTAAAAACCTTTCCATAAAATGATGCCAAAGGAAATTAAAAAAATGTGATACGATTTGAGTTGATACGATTTGAATTGATACGATTTGAGTGATTGAATGTAATAAAATACAAAAACTTATGTGGAATTATGAGATAATAAAACGTTGAAGTGGTATGAGGAGAAATTATGACCTCATTATAAAATTAATAAAAAACATTCATTCGAAAGGATAATAACCATAACAGGAATAATGTGAGAATAATATCAAAGATATGTGTAATTAAACGAATTAATATAAAATGATGTATGATTAAATGTCAATTATAATAACGACAGTTATAAAAAAAGTTCTAGAACATAGAACAAGTGGAAATAATAAAAACAGAGCAACAAATAAAAATGTCATAAAGATATGCAACTATAAACAATGCAGATTATAATAAAAAACCAGAAGGTAATAAAGAATTTATAACCAAAAGTTTTATATGATAAGAAAAGTTGAAAAATGCAATAATAGAAGAGCTTCCTACCATAATATCAAATGAATGAAACATTCAGTTAACGAGTCAGAAGAACAACTGAGACAGGAATATTAAAATCTCTGAGAAATATAATAAGTAATAAGTGAAGTATCCCAAAGATATTTTTTAAATAGTAACAAATGTGTACTATTCTGAATAATTTTTTAATCTCTCTGTAGATAATTCCAGCAGTATTAATATGTTTTTTGAGCAGAGATGATTTGCCTCTGTACTCAAATGTGTGTGAAGTATTGGACAGCAGAGGAAGTGGCGTACAGTGCCTCTCTGAACTGAACCAGCTCACAAAGTAGGGAACGATAGGGAGGAAATATTCCAAGGAGAAAATACTAAGAAGAAATATGAAAATGAAATAATAAATATGAAACTCAGATGACTATTACTATCAAGGAAGATCAAGTGAGAATGAGAAGGATATAAACTCAAATATAAATAAGAAAATATTTAAAATGGAAGGAAGTCCAGAATAATAACAAACCTAGAATAATTATCATTAGCAATTGTTTCAGACAAAGCAAGTATAGTCTGAAAAAATTACTTCTGGAGAAGGGCATTCTGTAGCGCGACAGAAAATCCACTACTTATTAAGTCATATAAAATCATAAAAATTAATTACGCCACATATGTTAAAATAATATTGAATGAGATTTAATGAAATCAAAGGAATGAACCACAATAAAATAAAAATCCTCATTACATTATATAAAAACCACTGTTTAAATATCAAAGAAATTATTAAAAGCAACTCATATTATAAGATCAGGAATTTACCAAGGAAGTTAGGAGCAGTAAACAAATTAAATAACACCATATCAAGAAGAAAGAGAATCAGTTTAATAGTGGTGAACACCAAAATACCCCAAAGACAAGAAGAAGGAAGAATAAAGTTTGTGATCAGGAAGAAAACAATACCCTGAAACCTTTAGAGAAGAGCAAGGTCCGTGTCAGTAAATAAATTAGATGCTCCAAACTAAACATCAGTCGAGATAACACGAAGTACCTTGGTTTACCCAAGAGTGTAGAATGAAGACAAGAAGACCAGAAGAATGAAGACTAGAAGAAGGACAAGAATGAAGACAAGAAGACCAGAAGAATGAAGACTAGAAGAAGGACAAGAATGAAGACAAGAAAGAAGATAAGAAGAAGGACAAGAAAGAAGATAAGAAGAAAGACAAGAAAGAAGACAGGAGGAGAGGAAGAAATAGTATGAAAGAAACACCGTTGTAAAACCTATTATTATTATTAACTACCATCAACCCCAAACCCACAAAAACGATTAAAAAGAAAGTATAACATAACAAAATCCTATAAAAATGTAATTATTTGGAAACCTAAAGTGTTGTATAGTATTATAAGAAGTGAACCTACTAAAGCTATTGTGTGATAAAGAAAATAGACAAGTCTTAACAGTCCCTGATTACTAAAGGTCTGGTGTGAGATAGTGAGACTCAAAATATCAGAACCACCAGTGAAAGTGAATTTGTGTAAGTGTTTTTTGGAAATGCAATAAACTTAAAGTTAGTGATACTATGACTTATCAATATGCTATATAACAACTTTAATATCCAATAATAAACAGCATCATAAAATAATAAAATGGAAGATTTCCAGTATTTTATTATTTTAATGTAACTCTTTATTTACAAGACATTTGTAAAAAAAAAAATGCTAATAACTAGAGTATGGGTGGTCATGTTTACTGATGAAGGGGATCATAAATAATAATGGTTTAGACCAGAAAGGACTGGCATTAATTTAGTATTCATAGGTTTAAAATGTTTAAATAGGCTGTTTGTTCACAGCCATAAAATCAATGTATTTGTAAGAACTATTAGAAAATAAGATTTATATGTGTTAAAAATAAGTTATGTTTGCTAAATAACAGCATACATACCATTAATAATGTTTCAGTAGGTATGCTGTGTTAATTCAAAAGGAGTTAAAGGTATATGTTCAAACCATGTCAGCAATATGTTCAGTTGTACAGATTGCTAAATAATGTTCATAATTATTTTTTTATAACAGTAGTGTTAATTAAATACTACACCTCACAATTAGTTATAAACCATTTTATTTTCATGTAATAATAACTATGTAAAGTCAGAGGAGTGGTAGGATTAAATTTATTTGAGAAAGACAGAAATGTAAAATTCTAAACTCTAGGCCATTTGGTGAAGTCGCAGAGACCAGTATAATTCACTAATAAATCCTGTAAACTAGCAAGATTTAAATAAGGTAAATCAGTTAACCACTACTGGGAATGATCCTATGAGTTAAAATGATAATAAGGAAATAGACCTTAAAATATTGTAAATTTTCAAAATATATAAGTTAATTAATTTTAAAGAGCAATGTCAAATTCAGAGATTAACACAAAAAACCAGTTCAAAGGTTCAATTTATATGTATTTAAGGAAAGGAAGAGAAATATGACTAATTAAAATTTATTATAATAGTATTAATAACAATTAAAATGGAAGAAAAATTGTATGAAGGCGGAAATCAAATTTTGAACCTATATTTCCAAAAAGGAAAGAAATTTGGTAATTTCCACAAAATGTCAACAGATATGGACTATAATATATCAATTTAAAAGGAATGAGATGATTAAACCAATGATAAGGTTCATAATTCATGAAAGTGATGAAGAAAATAAATAAATTCCAGATATAATGTAATTTTGTATCATGTGTATGGGTAATCGAAATATGTTAACGATGCTTTTTCAAAGATTAACTGGGCCAGATATTGACCAAGTTAAAATAGTCTTTTGTTGAATATCAAGCTGAATAGTTGTGTGATAAAACGTTCCTTAAAACCGAGTAGAAAATGGTACTACGGTTAGCCATTACTATAAGTGAATCGAGAGTTAGATGAAATAAACACTTTTTTAACTAAATCTACCAAAACTTTAACGACAATAGTGAAAACTAACACCTAACTTCATTATAAGAGTGATCTAAAACAGTAAAACAATATATTTGATATAATTCACGCTACAACTCATAACCACTTCTACAGACAAATTAACCCACAGAAGTGAACACATACTAAATAACATAATTAACACAAGTATACACGGAACACTTATTCAGAACACACCAAACAGCCTAATAGACAGATTACACCAGTGCGGGGACATTTCAAACATTCATGAAGGTAATTTTGCTGGGAGTTTTTGACACGACGACATCGCAGTAACCTCGCCAGATCTAATAGCCGCCATCTTTGAATTTACTAAGACCTGCCTTCCACATCAAGTGACGTCAGTCTACATATGGTTCGACTTCAACTTTCTTAAACATTATATATCAGAATTATTTAAATATTATTAAATAATAATTATTGAATTTACTTTAATTTTTAATGTTATACTTTCTCGTTACCCTTCTCTGACTATTAATTTAATCGCTCAAAGAACCTGTCCTTTTCATAATACTTATAATAATTTTTCTACTGTATGCACGAATCGATAATTCCCTGAGACGGAGTCGATAATTGTTCTCAATCGATAAAAAATCGATTATTTATTAAGTTGTTTAATAAATCCATTTATTTCAATTGTATTTATCTGTTATTATTTCACAGGCTAATTTAAGGTTATTTATTAAGGCAAAGAGACTTCAAGAAGAAGAAAATATTTTTTTTTCAGTGAGATATTGGACCAGCAAGGAAAATCATCAATCGATTGCTGACCGGAGTTAATCTGGTTAACTCCAGAATTGGTTCAGATCTTCCAGAAGTGCTTAATAGTTAATAAATACCTTCCTGATTCTTAAAATTTTTACAGAACATTTAAAACAGCATTATTTCTTAATTACAAACATCTATTAAAACACAAATTTATTTTTAATTTTTTTTTTAAATAACATTTTTTCTATTATCTTTTTTGTAAAGACCGGCATACAGGGTTTTATTACAATATATATAATATATATATATATATATATATATTCCTAAATCGGTATACGATAGGATAATGAGAACTTAAAGCGTTGGTTACCAATTAAAATAAATTAAAACTTCATGAAAACTTTGTGTTTAATATAAGCTTAAAACGTTGTGCTTATGAATTTGATAAAACATGTATAGAAATGTTTAAACACGGACAACAATCGCAACGGAAATCTTGCAGTCGTTTAGAGTAAACAAGAGGCTGAACGTAGGAACACACACACATAGACACACACACACACACACACCTTCGTTGCTATATATACTGACATTCGCTGCTACTAAAACAAAAGCACACACATTATCGCATCTAACAGTGTGATTATTTAATCCACCTTGCAGAGAATATGATTTGTAATGTAAAATTGTAAAACTCAAATTCCCATTTGTCATAACACATCATATGGTAAAAAAAGAATGTAATTAACAACAATAACAACGGTATACAATATCATGTGATGCCGATTACTAGCTACTTAAATGAGTCAAAAACGAGTGCTGGGTACACATGACGTCACAGCGGCATCAGTCTACTGCGCATACAACTCGTGATCCCTACCGTGTATTCTACCCACTGTGGTTCAAACTATAGAGTAGATAGTGACACTGTTTAACAGTTGGAATTTAATTAGTGACTGTTTAAATACACACAAAATTTTTTTATTAATATAGTATTTTTATTACAGCTAATGAATGTTTCGTATGTTGCAGGCCAACATTATCTTGAACTAGGAAAAAAAACTGAAACATGAAATTTAAAAACATACGTTTAATGTACAACTGTAAATGTCGATCACAAATATTTCTTGAAGAGTAACTTCCTGACAACAGCAAACTTCGTGGTGGTAACAGTTCGTGGTTTTCATGACAGTCCTCAACATATGAGTCTTCTATAGTTATTGAAGTGAAACCACAATGATCCATTTGGCTCAGCTAAATTCTTGTACTAAACAATTTTTCTGTACATTCTTGGACTAACTCAGCTGCTGAACATTCCTGCACTTTTCATGCGGCAGTTAACAATTCTGACGGGCTGTCTCGCTTTCTCCTCCTTGTTTCTTTCAAGACAACGGCAACAGTATTTGCTGTAACACACTAGCAAGAGAATTGCTCTTGCTGTGACGAACCGGAAAGCTGCCTTGTAATGTTCACTTTTAAATTTTGCAGCAGAGCAAAGTTATGTTATGTCCATTTGCAACGCTGTAATGATTTTGATAAAAGGTTTTTTTGACAGTAAGAATATTTTCTTTTGTGAAGATATTATTTCCTTTTATAATAACATTCAAACTTTCCATCGTTGCGAAACATAAAAGGGTATGCTGGGTATAATTTGCAATAATAATTTGTCATCTCTTAATGTTCTGATGGTAGTGCCGTCCAGAGCAGAATGTACGTCTTCAGTAGATGACCAGAGGTTGCGGCTGCTTATGACATCCACAGTATGCAGCTTTATTAACTCCACATAATGTCTCATCACATTTTTTGTTGCTCAGGAATCTTGGTAGTATTACGCACTATTTTTTCAGATCATTTGGTGACATCGTCTGTTAGCATTTTTCTGTTCTTTAGACAAAATCAGTACGAGGGGATATGGGCAGCCTCGTCACAATATATCATGTATACAAAGTACAACATACATTAAGGAATTGTACGATACCACCTTCTACGACAGGAACAACATCAACAACAGAAAATTAAACAAATATGTTATCGAATTTGCTACAAATATTTAAAGAATTTAGAAACTATTAATTACAGAAATACATTAAATGAAGTAACAAGGGAACTCAAATTTGTAGTTTCTGCTAACACAATTATTAAAACTGCTATATGTTGATCGTATTCATCCACCAGACATGTATATATCTAATTAGTCGATTAGTCCAGAAGATGTAACATGTTTTGTATGTTGTCTTTACAATAAATTCATCCCTGGTTGAATTTGCCCATTACCGAATGTAATAATTTAATACTGTTTCTGACAACAAAGAAACTAATTAAACTGTCTCTGTTGACCTTTTTCACAATTTTAAAATAATTTTCCTTTATATTCTAATACATAAATATTCTATTTATACGGGTTCGTTTGTCTTTACGTTTATAAGTGTTTTTTTTTATTAAAGTATACAAATGATTTTACTTTCTTCTAATATGGATGATGCGATTTCGATGATCCTTGGTATACAGCTGTAGGTGTTCCTTCTGGATAGACGTTTAGGATATCTCCTTCTGTTGTCCGGCATTCAGGGTCGTTCTCAGGTTGGTACTTCTACAATTTGTAGTGAATTAATTTTTAATTGTGATTATTCTGTGCATTAAACATTTGAGGTCTCTAAATTAAGTAATGAGACTAATCATGTAGCAGTCAATATGGCAACACTGTAAGGTTTCCAGTAACACAGATGGTTAGATAAACATATGATTGATATTGAGTATTAATATATATTGTCTGTTATTGCTACGTGAAACGTAAACAAGCTTTTCATCATCATCATCTTCAAGGATTTAACCAAGAATGGTTTGTTCCGGTCACACTTAGGTAAAGATTAGAACGAGTCACTCCAGCGCTTCTTCGGGCGTCCCACACATCTCCGTCCCATCGGCTTATAGTTGCAGAGTTGTTTGAGAATGCGGCAGTCACCCATTCGGCAAAGATGTACCAAAAAATTCAGCCAATACTGGGCGATCCTGTCGAGTGTAGGCCTACTCATAATATTCAGTTCCTGCCGTATATCTGTGTTTCTTCATCGATCATGGAGAGTATACCCTGCCACGTGCCTGAAAAATCTCATTTCAGCCTCTTGGATGCGACTGGCCTGGCCTTTCGTTAAAGTCAAATTCTCAGACCCATACAGAAGTCTGGCAAGAGCCATCACCTTGTAGAATTTTAGGCGTGTTCCTTTATTTGGTGACTTAAAGGTTCACCTCATGGTCCCGTACATAAGGTTGAACTTATTCACAACGTCGTTGCATGCATTATAAGACACACTGTAGCCCAGGTATTCAACATCGCTAACTTGGTCTAACGTGTGTATATCTGCAATCCAAAGTGTTTGCAGATTCAACTTGACAAATGCATCCCCATCTGCATTCTGTTTTCAGAGTCCGACAGAATAGCCTGATCGTCCGCAAACAATTGAAACGCCATCCCAAAATTTTTTACAACTTTGTTTTGTTCTCAATTTTTTTATTTAAAACTAGACGCGTGGTCTAGATGGAAATAAAATGCGCTGGGCCCATCGTGACAGGTCTTGCAAAGAAACACTTGATTAACAGTAACAAAATTTTATTAATGCATCACTTGATTTTGAGACAAATTTCTTTTACATTTATAATTCTCTTCGTCTTGATTTTTCTTTAAGCTGAACATCAATTAAAAACTTTTATAAGCACCATTGGTGGTTGGCTTGCAACAATAACACTTCAGAAATATCTCTCGCAATTAAATTACAACATATATAACAACCAGACATAGATTATTTCACTTTCAACGAACAAAAGATTTTTCATTTACATTCACAATGCTTGAGCAATTAATCAGCAATGAAATAATTACAAGTACATAATAATGAGGATCAATTATCCGTAGATGACGATTAAAATTTTGAAAATATTTACTTAAATGTGTTCGACTACTTCCATCTATCTGTCCCCAGCACTTGGATTAATAAAACGAAAGACAAGTAACCTTAAGATCACACACTGTGATCACTGCTATGCAGACATTAAAAATTTGTTTGTATTTAAAGTTATAATTAAAGCAGTACCAATTAATTTCAATTAAAATCAAAAGGAGTTTCAATTTAGACTCATTCGAACTGGAAAAATGTTGAACGCACAAAATCACAAGTCATATGACAGGTAGATGCAAGTACTTCAGTCTGGATATTGCAATTTTTAAGTTTAATTTGTTTTATAAGTAAATTTCAAATTGGCTTCCTCTTGCAGGAATTAACAGAAAATATCTAACTTGTAACAATTGTAACCCATAATTGTAACAATTGTTTAACATCATAAACAATTAATATATACTTTCTGTCTGATTTATGTAAGACAATTCGTATGGTGGGTTGTTACGTTTTTTCTCTGTGGCGTTGAGAATTTAACGTTGATACACACAACACGGACAGAAACGAGAATTTACATTTGATAGTAGAAGGGATCTTGAAGTGTCATGGGTTGGAAGAGCATCGAATAATGAACTTTCATTATTTTTTTAAATTATGAAATAAAGTTAATCTTGGAATTATCTACAACCAAAATTTAAACTTATGGAACTCTTATTTTGGAAGGCAGAAGACTATTAAGGCAAGCAAGAATTTCGTCCTATATAATGCTTGCTGGAGATAGTCTTCTGAAGTGGCAAACAGAGCTTGGTGATCCGCAAAGAGAATGGTTTTCAAGCTTTTATTTCAGTGGATTTTAATACCGTCAGGGTATACCATCAAATAGGAAAAGAATATAACGGTAACATATCTGAATAAAAGACAAAAGTAATTACCTTTATAGAAGTTGAACCGGTTTGGACCAAAATATGCATTGACAAGAAATGCATAGAACAAGTAAGACATTTAAACTATCTTGGACGTGACGTTACTTATGATCAAGATAGAGATATAGAAAATAAAGTGACGAATTTCAGAAGAATGTGTGTGCAACGATTTGGAGAAAGTTGAGAAATAAATTTAGAAAAGAAACCTACAAAAATTTTGTAAAACAATGACAATTCCTACTCTACTGTATGGATCTGAAACTTGGGTCATAAAAAAAAAGATGAACAGAAGATACAATCAGCAGGAATGAGATTTCTGAGATCAGCTAAAAGGTGTAATAGACGAGATCATATAAGAAATGAAGAGATAAGAAGTGATTTAGATACTTTTGCAGTTAATGAAATGATTAAAGAATACAGAAGAAAATGGATTTAACACATCAATAGAATGAAGAAAGTACAATGCCGAATGGCGAAAGATTACAACTCTAGAGGCAGAAGAAAAGTTGGTAGACTTATGAAAAGGTGGACTGTGGAATAGGAAAAGGCCGGAAGCCTAAACCCGTTAAGACGTATATGATGATGATGGTGATGATGAAGAATTTCGTTGAGAAACACGTGGGAATTATTTCTTTGTTTGTAAGTAGACTTTTCAAAAGCGATGTTATCTGCTTCTCTCTATCGCTTTATTATTGTTGCGTTCTGTATGTGTGTTCTAATTTGCAGACGAGGCAATATGGCTATTGGAAGCGTTTGCAAATTCCAAAGTGGGCCGACACATTACCAGAAACATAAATTCGTTATGTTCGGTCCGTTGCATTATATTGTTCTGTAACTCATCATTCTCTCGTGGACTAATTAATAATGCCAATCACAAATCGATAGCACATACAGTGAATTAGATTTTATGTGCGTCAACCACTAAATGCTCTGACCGATTGCCAATAGCGCAGCTGAAATATGAAGCCACTGGTAGAAGTGATGTAGGTCATCGGTGGACGAGATGAGTGCCGAAACAGGTCCTTATATAACCTAGTACTGTACTTGGAGAAAAGAAGAAGAAGTAAAAAAGAAGACTGAAATGATTAGCTGCTGTCATATAAAATTACCAAACATTAAGTAAATTCACAAGAACACCTCAGCAAATGTAAAACCAAAAGTATGAGCAAGTCACGGTTGCCATAAAAATAAAGCCTTTTCGAGTACGCAGTAAATTCCCTTCAGCACTTTAAAGAGTGAAAAATCAGTTCCATAAATACATGTAGATATACTCAAACAAACTTGTTTATATTTTTACAACGTTGAGTGGTGTAATACCGTTTGGAAGTGTATAGTAAACACGCGTAGTCAGTTAAAATATATAACTATACTTCGCGTAGCATGTAGCTTGTAAATATTTTGATGTTAGCGCTTCACCGTGTAAAGTTTGAATGTAGAACACCTCGACCTTGCAGGTATCCCCTTAACTGTGGAGCACTCCTCAAAAATAAATAGGGGACGAGACATTTTCCTACTCTCTACCCGCTGTGTGATAACTGTTTTGTGCATATCGTAAATGGTAAGTGGTAAATGGTAAATGGGCGTCCATTCGTAAGTATGAGTGTGCGTAAGTGTCAACTTCTGGAATGGAGAGAACCAGAAGAAACTGAAGTTTGTGGCTATGACCTAACGTCCACTGAATGTGTAGAGCGACATTACTACAAATCATCACTTGCTAGAGAAAAGTAATTTGTACGTTAACATTTAATAACGAAAAAAGTGCGGTTAGCTTAGCCTAATTTTTCATCGTTAAAATAATTTTTAAATCGTATTTTCTTTTATTACTTACAGACACATAATTTTTAATTCCTTCTAGGCTCGAATGACAATAATGATTATTGCGTCAAACACAATAAAATCTTACAAATACTTTTGAACAAAGGACACATTGAAAAATTCTGTCCTTAAAACAGAATTTTTTTTTAATTTAATTTTACATTGCAACTAATCTTAGATAGATTAACGAGCAATTTGACTCTATCAATATCTTAAAACTAAATGTCAATTTACTGGGTTTACCCACTGGTATCCCTCAGATCACTCCAATGGTGAAAACATACACATACACAACACTTCACACTGTAGTCTGCTTTACACACACCACACTAAACCAGGTCAAAAGGTTTGGTCCTCTTGAGCCTTCTTAATATCCCATGTTGGTCAAGCAGCTGAATTGCCTCTACGTTAGCGTGGTTATGAAGCCGGTCCTCATGCTTCTGTACAAATTTCCTAATCTCGTCAGCAACCATTTCCACACCTAGGTCTCTGTAAACAGAAATAACAAACGAAGAGGTGGTATTGAGACTGCGATGTTTGTACTGCACACTGTATTAGCGCAATATCTGATTCGCTGGAGGCGAAAAATGAAGGAATTCAAAGATCAGGACGATCTGTATTATCACTATGAAAAGAAACTTTTCAATATTTCTGCTTCGTTCTCTGATTCTGGCCAACAACTAATAAGGGCTCACATTGATTAAACATGTTTCTATCGGCAAGACCCGTAGGTTATTTTTTATAATACGGTTAGTATATGGTTAGAAACTTCCCAACTTATTCAATTTACAGTGTCTGATGTTCCTCTGTTTTTTCTAACTTTTGTCACTTTTCATTTCATTTGTTGATGTCACAAATTAACTTGCATCCTGTCTGAGCATTCAAGGGAGTGGAAACTTTGTGTTTCCCGAAGCGTAGAATTAGATGACATTAATTTTAATCTGTGTAAGATAACTAGAAGATCTGAATCATTTGAAATGATAGTACACTAACTTTACAACACAAATGAGTAAATCTACCACTGTTACCTCTGTTTGAATCTTGAACTGTTTTTGTGCTTTAATTTGTTTATAGTTCATTGTTTATTGTAAGAAATTGTACTACAAGTCGCGAAGTTTAACCTTTACTTAATCAAGATAGAACTTAATTATAGTTGCAGAATTGCGCTGTAACGTTTAATTTATCGTCACGTAGGCTAATTTGTCAGTCTGTGTGACGATAAAATTACATTTACTTGCGTGTTTCAATCCCGATCACTTTTCTAATGTACTATTCTAATCCTATAAAGACTTTAAAAAAAATCACTCATCTACAGCATCTTCTTCTCCTCTCTTCAAACATTAGGCTTCCGATCTGTTACTACCCTTGGCCGTATTACAACTGAAGTTTCACCATCGCTAGATAAATATATAGGTAACAAGCTGCACGATGGATAGGGAGTTATATGTGTGTGTTCGTGTGCAGTGTAAGTGTGGCTTTGTTACTTACCTAGCCCAGACAGTCTAAACAAGAGCGCTGTACAATTGTGTCCAAGAAATAGGGGTGGGCAGGCAGTCAGAGAAGTCATAGTTGACTCGATCCCATGGTCACAGCACAGCCATTGAGTCTGTAACCTGCAAACGAAACCACTCTTATACCGTATACTCTAATCAAAAGTTTAAAAATAGTTTACATTACAGAAAAAACAAAACTTGCAAATAATTTATTATATTATTCTGTCTATTATGATTTCTTGTGTTCAGTGGTACAGTTGAGTTTTTAAATGAAATTCTGTTAAATTAGTTCAAAGATTTTGTGATATTGTGAGAGGAATTTTTACACAGCCGAATGTAAACTAATTTATAATAGTAAAATACTGCGTGGATAGTATATTTAAGAAGATGTCTAGTAATTAGGCCGATATTTTAAACCAGGTAAACTTATTGCAATTTTTAAAAAGTTGTGTAAGACAGAAAGAGAGAGAGAGAGAAGTTGAGGGAGAGAGGAGTGTAGGGAAGTAGTTCCGTTAAATGTTTTTAAAGGTGCAAAGGTTTCAACTCATAGGCTATATATTTCTATTCTAATTAACTGTCGCGACCAGTAAAACATTAAACAAACAGTAATTATCTGATATCCTCTGGCAGTCACTACAGTAATTGTAGTGTTGTGCAGTGAAGTGCCAGAGTAAAAAGTTTCAAATGGTTTTTCTATTCCCAAAGGTCTTGTCCAACATTTAGGGTAGTTTGTGCTCGAAAAAAAAACCTTTTTTCCTACTAAATTAAGTTTGTACAGATGTGATAACGGATGTGATAACACATATGATAACAGATAAGATATCATGTTTTCTCTGCAAGCAAATTAGGACATTTGGCAAACAATTGTGACAACAATGTACACAAGACAAATGAAATAGAAGCGGAACAGCATACTATACTTAATAAAAACATTCCGAATTACAATACCATACCGGAACAAAGTTTTCCCGCATTGAAAAATCGTGTAGGAACTGTTAACCCGTCATTAGAAACAAGTAAAAAACCTAAGAGAAATTCCCTAGAAATACAACAAAACGTACGCTTTCATTAACAACATCAAGTGCTGAAGAAAATCCAGCCGAAAATTTACCAGGTTGCCCAGAAAATAACATAATAACTAAAACCCGTAACAAGAAACAAAAACAAACTGTACCAGCACCTTCTGATTGTGCAAGTCTTGATCCTCTAGGCAATCAGCTTCAACCGCTAAAAAGCTTACTTACGAGTGAAAATAATCCATAAATTCTAAACTACAATCAGCTCAAGACATTTCTCGAAAGAGCTAAGGGAAAATCTGACTTGCATGAATTAACACTTGAATTCACTGAGAACATCCCAGCATTAATTTCCTTACTCAAAGCCACTTATCAGCGTCTTACGGAAAGGAAAATTAAAAGCAATTTTACGAGAATTATAAACAAACTTTCAATAGGCATCAGTAAGGAATCTGAAAGTGACGCATCGTTTTCAAGTGGTGATGAAACTACTCCCCCCACTTCAATTCTACAAAAAATCAACACTGCTTCCCACACGTCATGAAACAACCTATCTTACAATGGAATATCAACGGGTACTATCCACACAAAAAAACTTGGAACTAATTATCAAAAAATTTTCTCTTGACGTTATCTGCCTAAAGGAAACCAATTTTAAAGGGAGTTACCATGCAAAAATAAAAAATTACCCAGCTACAAAAAACAAAAAACAGAACCAACTCTCAACACGCTAGTGGTGAAGTGTCCATATATGTTAGCAGCAAACTCAGCAAAACAAACGTCGCAATAAATACTGATATTGAGGCGGTAGCTGTGTCTGTATTACTCCCTATCGGTTTGTTGACGATTTGTAATGTTTATTTACCAAACTGGTACAATTTCTCTGATAATGACATAATGGGTATTGTAAATCAACTACCCAAACCTTTTCTGATAGTAGGGGATTTTAATAGTCATAGCTTTTTCTGGTGTTTTTACAAAACAGATAAGCGCGGAAGGGTCATCGAAAAAATAATACAAAACACAAACCTTGTAATATTGAACAAAAATCATTATACTCACTTAAATATGTCGTTCAACAAATTTTGCAGCCCTTCCATAGCCCATCTACTCAGCTGGACAGTCTCTTGTGATCTCTATGGCAGTGATCACTTTCCTATTTTCTTGGAAATGCATCATAGAGGCCCTAACCTAATACCCCAGCCTAAATGGAAATTCAGTAATGGGAAAAATACCGAAACATAATCACGGAGCACTTAAGCACTCTTTGTGCACACGAACCAGAAGGTTTAACAGTTAACAAAAAAGTTGAGATAATTACTAACTTAATACTGACTGCTGCTAATCAGAGTATTCCAAAAACCGCCAATAAGGGTACCAAGTCTCGAGTTCCGTGGTGGAATGAAGAATGTAAGGTGGTCCATCGTTTTAATGCGTAAATCTTATGATACTTACAGAAGGCATCCAAGTTATGATAACCAAATAAAATACAAGCGATATAGAGCAAAGGCTCGTAGAACCTTCAAACAATGCAAGAGGGCGGCGTGGACTTCATATGTTTCATCCATCACTAATCAGACACCGACCACCGATGTGTCTGAATGTGGAAGAAACTTAAGAACATAAAAGGCCTCACAGTATCGAACGGGACTAAAATACGAATTCCAGAAGACGGGACGGTAATTTCACAACCGGAAGACATTGCTAATACATTAGCTGCCAAGTTTGTTGAAAACTCTTGCGACACCAACTACGACCCAGTTTTTCAAGAAATCAAAAAAACATCTAACATTTCGATAAATAAAATCACGAAAACAAGCGCAGTTACGGATCTCAAAATTAATCACCTTATTTCTCTAAAGGAGCTAAAAAATGTTCTGTCGAAATGTAGAAATTCTAGTCCAGGGCCAGACGGTATCCATAACATCTTTCTTAAAAATCTTCCTGAAGCAGCACTGACATTCCTTATACTTTTGTTCAATGTTATATGGTGTGTCGCAACATTCCCTGATAAATGGAGGGAAGCGATAGTTATCCCACTCCCTAAGCCAAATAAAGATCATTGTAAACCTGAAAACTATCGTCCAATTGCTCTTACCTGTACTTTATGTAAGTTAATGGAAAAAATTATTAACAGAAGATTACAATGGTACTTGGAGAGTATTACGTTCTTATCAGAGCATCAGAGCGGTTTTCGAAAAGCTCGATCTAGTTTAGATCACTTAATAAATATTGAAACAAATGTCTGCGAGGCCTCTATAAATAACGAACATCTTTCTGCCGCCTGCTTAAATCTGGAAAAAGCTTATGAACTGGTATGGAAGGACCGAATTGTATACATTATGAAAAATGTTGGAGTTACGGGATATTTACTTAACTTTGTAATAAACTTCTTACAGCACAGTGAGATCCGGGTAAGAGTGAATGGCATATTATCAGATAAATATAAAATCTCAAACGGCGTGCCACAGGGTTCTCCACTTAGTGCCACTCTCTTTTTAATTGCCATTAACGAAATTTCTTGTGTAATATCAAAGCCCATCCAAAAATGTCTTTTCGCCGACGATTTGACGCTTTTGTGCAAAGGAATCAACATCCAGTCCACTACGGACTGCATTCAGGACACACTCAATAAATTAAATAACTGGGCGCAAAACACGGGTTTTAAATTTTCAGAATCAAAATCTGAATATATAATTTTTTCTCGCATCAGAAGACCAGATTCAAGAAATATAAAGTTGTCACTTGGAACCAAAGAAATTAGACGATCAAATCAAATCAAAATATTAGGTCTCACGTTCGACCAGCGACTCATATGGGGTGCTCACATAAGGACATTAAAAGGTGAATGTTTAAGGAGAATGAACCTTATTAAATCAATCGCATCATGCAACTGGGGTGCCAGCAAAGACGTAATCATGAACACCTACAAAGCCTTCATAAGGTCAAACATGGATTACGGAGCAATAATATATGACTCAATTAAACAAACCATTTTAAAATCTCTGGAGATTATACATACATCCGCCCTACTCCTGGCCCCAGGAGCGTTTAGAACTAGCCCGATTAACAGCTTTCTAGCCGAGTCTCATGAACATCCGCTTAGAATAAGAAGAATAAAACTCTGTCTGTCATTTTCCACAAGAGCAGCTTCAAATCCTGATAACCCTGTAAGTCTTAATGTGTTCTCAAATAGGAACAGCGACAAATTTGCTAAACGCCCAACCCTACCCAAACCATTTTATGAATGTATTAATATCTACCTACTCAAATTAAATACTGGTTTTCCTTCTGTTTTCACCAAGCAACATCCACCAGAGCCTCCTTGGTGTCGTAAACCTCTCAAATTTGATAACATAATCTCAGAATCCCCAAAAGCTACCACAACTCCGTATATTTTCTTGTCTAAGTTCTACGAAAAACTTGATAAATACACAGAGTACACTCATGTGTTCACGGATGGTTCTCGCACAGACGGAAACAATGGATGTGCAGTAATATTATCTGGACATGAATACCTATTCAGGTTGGACAGGGTCTGCTCGGTTTTTTCTGCGAAGCATATGCAATTCGTTCAGCACTGGAAATAATAAAAGATTCCATGGGCTCCAAGTATATTATCTTCTCAGATTCTCGAAGTGTTTTAGATAGTCTGGAGCAGGGCAGCAAAGAACCCATTATTCAAGACATAAGTAACATAACCCTTGATATCTCAACTAGACAGTGCAAGGAAATTATTTTCAGTTGGATCCCATCGCACATCGGAATTAAGGGCAACGAGATGGCTGATAGGTCTGCGAAAACTGCTACGTCGAGTCAATATTATCCTCACAAACTGTCCCACAATGACCTTAAGAAATGCCTGTATTTAAAACTTCTGGAGCACTGGAATGATGAATGGCTTAAGTCACCACCCGCCAAGCTATACCGAGTGAGGAAAAATATTTACGAGCAGCACTCACTTGCTACAGACACCAAGAGAAATCAAGTGGTCATAACAAGACTCCGCATCGGCCACACGCTACTGACTCACAAGTACATTTTCACAAGAGAGCCTCCTGCGAGATGTAATCGCTGTGGCACGGTTTTGTCAGCTTTCCATCTTGTTCCAGAGTGCCCTGCTCTTCAACATCTACGAAGCAAATTGAATATCCCTGCAGATGTGCGAAAAAGTTTAAATGACAAGACTGCAGCCGCCAACATACTTCTCCTCTTAAAAGAGATTCAGTTGTTAACAGCAATATAGGCACGAACTAAGAAAATTATGAGAACATTAAAAATTGTGTAATTAAGTTAATGGACTGATATGTTATTATGACGTATTGTTATATTTTGTTACTTAATGTTATATTTATTATATGTATACTTTGTTATATTTATTTATGTGCAAGATGTGTATATATATAACCCTTGTTTTGTGGGGGGTTAATATTTCTCATTTTATTTTGCATCATTTAAACTAATACTGTTATTTGTTAAATATTTTTATCTATCTCATTTGTTTACACTATTTGGTATTTAAACAAATATTTACTATATGTTAATACATCTGTTTAAAAATCTGTACAAATTCATTTTTGTGGTCGCTAATGACCGTTGCTGTTGCAGCGACCTTATAAATAAAAAAAATTAAAAAAAGTTTGTATTCATTTGAAAAGTATCTATTTGTCTATTTGTTATTGATTTTTATTAAAATAATATGTTTCTGACACAAAGCGATATAGCCTATTATTTACTTGTGAAAAAGATTCATTAGCAATCGTTGAATAAATATTGTTATATGATGGTAATTATGCTATCTGACGACTTGTAAATTGTAAATGTTAAGTGTCTAGTGGCGCAAAAACCAATTACAGAATAATATGAAAACGTTAACTACGATAGTTTGACTATTTCAGTTCAGCCTCTTAAGTTCAAATACGTATATCTGGGTAGGCCCGTATGAAAGAATAACGATAACGTTTTGTTTTACTTCTTTATAAATCACATGTATGTTGTTGATGATTTTCTACTCATAAAGATTATTTAAACTCACTTTTAATATAACCTTCAAAAAATCCGATTGTGGAAATACGCGTTGTACAAAATATAGAGCCTATTTTTGTATTAAAATTTGGAGCCATTTCCTCGATTACATACAGAACGTAAGTGGGTAAAAAGTGTATGATTGCGAATAGATTTCAACACAGGCTTTGAAACGTAAATGCACATTGTTACGACGTTCACACCGGATCGTCTTGTGTACAGTGGACAGAGAATAACTGGCAACTATGTACTCACTAATTTCAAAATTTAATTAGACACAAACGACAGTTATAAAAAGAGGGAACATTCTTATAGAATAATTCAAGTTATATTTGTGCAACACACAATAACAAATGTCACTTTATTAGAGTTCCGCACTAATTAACACGATGATCACTTCGTCGCAATATATTGATCTGCACTTGAATACTGCCAGGTCTAAACTGAACTGCTAAGTTGGTCGCTGACACTTATACATGCCCCACAGAGGTTACAGAAACATCTACCGCTTTCCGGCTGACCAGCTGAGAATAGTTGCATAATTACCAGCGGTGTGGAACTCGCTAGAAGCTAGGTCACAGTGCGACATGTGCACCGCGTCTGATTAGCATCCAATGACACCTCCTGGTAAGTGACACGTAATTTTCTTTCATAGCACTATAAAGTTATTGTAATGCCAATGAGAATGGTCTACTGAAAATAAAATGAAAGACTGTTTTTACAAATAATTTTTCAAAATTTAAATATATATTTGGGCATTAGTGTAACAGTAGCGTCTATAAGTGTAACGGTTAGCATTTGGTGATACAAGTGCAGAAACCTGCAGCAACAGATAGTAATTCTCTTTTACTTACCCAATTAATATACATAAAACTGTACCCGGTTACATTTTACCCCCCTTTCACTTACCCGATTAATACCCATTTCTCTTTCCCTCATCTCTTTCCAAATTAAAAATACATATCTCAGATGAGGGAACTGAACCATTATCCACAACATTTCAACTAGCCTCTAGATTATAACGCAGTTTAAGGAGTTAGTAGATTCTTTAGTTTGTACCCCGATTTTAGCCCTAACTATAATTTTGTTACGGTAATTTAACTGTAGTGGTAGGAAGTAATACACGCGTCATATTGTAAACATGTAATAACTTGGATATACAACTATTATAATCCAATTAGTAATTTTCTTTAAAAAATTAAAAAGTGCCTAACAAAGTGGCTGAGTTTTAATTTTTGCGTCAAACCTCAATTTAAAATTTGTCAAATTACAGTCCAAACCTAATGGTTTATACTTAATGGATTATAGCAAACGGAATATGTAGTAAGTTTCCAAACTTAATGTTTACATCATTATGTGCAAAAAAGTCCTTGGCAATTTTATAAAGTTATAAAGTCTCCATACTAGTGATCGGACGTACTCATCTTTAGGATAGTTTTATATTTATTACGCACTGTTAGAGTAACCGATGCTCATGAATATATACATGATAGTTTCCACTTTATATTAACTTTAGTTGAAAAGATACTTATGCTAAATCTGCCCTACGATATTTTATTTTTTTTTAATTGCGTTTGTTAATATAATTAAATTAGACGTATTTAAGTATAAACTAAAAATACCGAAAATAACATCGTTCCTTTCGATCGTTAGAAAGTAATTTAACCCATAAACTGATAAGTTAGAGAAACACGTCATTACCGAACACTTGGTCATATTGACATTTTCACGGCGATACACTTGCTCGAAGTGTACTTGTGTATCAACGAGATGATAAAACGCGAACGTGACCCACACGGCCCAAGTAATATACCAAATAAATAAGTACTTCGTCTAGTTAATTGGTCCAGTCCCATTTAATTAATGTATAGAGTAAGTTTGAATCTTACTGGTCGAACTAGGAGATTCTGATTTTTCCACAATGTGTAAGATAATGCAAAATTCTATTCAAGGTATCCGTGCTTCTTTGCCTATTATATTCTAGTATAACGCTTTGTATTATCAGTTTAAATTATGATAGTTTGGATTTTATTAAAGCATAAAATGTAGGAATAAATAGTGGAGAAAGGGTGTTGGTTAAATTTTTATTTCAATTATTTATTATTTTATTATTGTTTTTAAGGAGATATTTAGCTACAGAATACCGTTTCCAGAGAACACCATGAGAGCTAGTATTTTCTAATTCCCGTTAACCTTTTCTGCGTTTTTATATTCTTTTTTTTATTTCTTTCAACAGTTTCATACCAAATGCCAAGCGTCCGTTATAATATATTGACAATTTGCTTTTTGTACAATAATATAATTACAATTTATATGAATATTTCACACATGGTTTTTTACTTCAATTTGTGGAAAGTTAAGTTGGAAGTTTCCCAAAACCTTCACATTTTTTAAATGCTTTAGAAGTGAATTGATTGTTTTCACAGCATAACTTGAGAGATATTCTGTCAAATGTGTGACAGTAGTACTCAGCGTCTTTCCGAAAGGCGTTGATCATTAAGTAAAGTGAAAGAGAACTAATGAGCAGTTGAAGGTACACCAGTAAGTACTAATTTTACAAAATATATTGGTAAGCATATTGGTTAGGATACTTTAAGTTTCCAGTTTTCAAATCAATTGGTAGTACTTTATAGGAATGTTTCTGAAAAGAAGCAGATTAAAAAAACGCTGTTAGGCCAACACGTGAAAAGTACTCATGGGTGAAGCCGTCAATAATGAAAACGTAAAAATTAAACTAATACTGTGTGAGCACGCGTGTGTGTGCGTGTGTGGGTAATATAGTTAATAACAACAAAATAATAGCACCAATTAAATAATAATCATAATAAATAATATTGATGCGTATAATGTTAACAGTAATAGGTATAATAAAATAATGAATATAATTAACAAAATTGTATAATTAAAGTATGATATATTAATTATAATTAATTCTATTTAATTGTAAATATTGTAATTAATAATATCAGTAAAAATATAGAAATATTTGGGATTTAGATGCCGATAACTTGGTCATAATAACTAAATAAACTGCAAATATAAGTTGTTTTCATATGATAGTTGAATGTTGCCAACATGAACATTATTTTTGTTGCTTTCAGTTAACTTTTAGATGAAATAAAGGACTTGTTGTTATCATTATGTACACAGGTTACCCACGTAACAGTTTTCAAAACGCATTGTCGGCTTCTGTGCAACTGTAACTGCTTAAAAGCATACCAAATTTATACTACACTTCCTGAAACCGTGCATTTCCTAGAACAGCTGTTCTAGCCAACGTCACTACATTCGCTCTCCGAGTAAATATCACTCCGAACAGACCAAGTGCAGGTGGCGTCGCAATACTTATAACCAATACGACGATACTGCCTCGTTAAGTTCCTATAATCCATATTAAATATGAGGAATGTAAACTGTTTATTTATCGCAGATATTTGATGAGCGTTATTCACACGTAGGTCTACTGTCATTGATTTGTATTTGGAAATTGATTTGCTATTTGGAAATACTCTATGAAAATCGCGTAGCGTCATTCAATGATTGTTCCTTGTTTTTGATGTTTCCATCAAAAATGGACAGTAATTTGTAGTCCATTGCTGGTAAAGAAAAATGTGTTTGGCAACGTCAGTTTGTTTGAATATTTTACAGCATTCAGGAAATTGTGTAAACAAAACAAAATTTTTAAAAATGTAGGTGTGTGTGTGTGTTTACACAGCATGATTTATTTGTGTAATAATTTACATAACACACGTTATATGTTACAGATAAATCACTTCAAAATTACAACTTCCCTCCACATTTTAAGTTTGTAAATAGAGTGGTGTAGCATTTATATGTGTAAATTTAGAATGAGGGCTGCTGACGCGATTCCCCAGTGTAGACCGTAGTTGCATCAGTTTAATCTACCTATGAATTGTTATTATTGATGACTATTGTGAGTGTTTGTGTGTGTGTGCGAATGCGTGAGTGTTTTCCTGCGTGTTGGACCAGGTGTACTACGTATATGAAATGTCCGTTGCCCACTGTCGGTAAAAAAACATTACGGCAACAATGAGGTAGTATCTGTAAGTGTAGTAAGAATAAAACTGCGTAGAATGCCTTCAGAAATTGGTGTTATTACAAGTAAGTAATCAGTGATAACCATGACTTAATGTACACAGCATGTCTTACTTCTTATTTTCACTATAGGCAGAGATCGCATCATTCGGTGTAATTTAAAAGAAGGTTGCAACATTTATCCGTACGCATTTGTACAATTCTCGTAGTCACTAAAATAACAATTGCGAATGACACTTTACTTTGGTGGTATAACCCCTGTATATTAAAGCCAAATATTTACTCAAGAAATTAGCATGTATAGAAATACGGTAGAAAAACATTGTTCCATGTCTGGAAACTGGCATTATGAAATGGGACCGAATAACAAAGACAAGAGTGGTTGTTGTAAACTAAAATGACCCAGAAAATACTTGCTAAAATTGTTGAAACAAGAGATCAAAATAATCTTCTGAACACTAAAAGTGAATATGTGAGGGACGACACGTAATGGAACATTACAAATGGTTCAGGGTTACTGTCCTCGACAATGAATTATAGTCTTCGGCCGTATGTGCAGAAAATGTATTTAAATGTAAGGTATGTAGTATAATGTATATCGTGCAGCTTTTAGCGAATTGAATATCTTTATATAAAAGTTCCTTAATAAATAAATGTATAAGGGTATAATTCGAATAAAAAGTCGTGCTACCCAATTACTACGAAAAATAAAGTGAAAATATAAAATATAAAAAATTATAAAGAAATAAAAAAAACATCTATAAAAATTCACTTAGCAGGACTCTGATTGCATTTTTAGGTACAGCGTTTACAATTTAATATAATTTAGTATATGCGTCGTTTGAATACATTTTTAGGACTAAAGCCAAAGTGATTTTGGAGATGGAATTTCTCGCTTTGTATAATTATACTGAAACGATACTGTATAACTGTATCATAATTTAATATGTATGTAAATACCTATAATAAGTAAGCTAATATTAATGATAAATATAACCATATATGATAAATTAAAGTATTGAAATGTACGTAGTTTTAAGTAAAATTACAATTGAATAGTGAATCTAAAGAGGCTCGGCAGTGCAACAGACCGACGCCGGCAAAAATATGTACAATAGACCTAAGACACCCTACATGTCGTAAACGCATAAATTGTTTTGTAGTGTAAAACTAGCAAAAAACGCCTATATACCGTTAGGTTAACGGTACGGTGTCCTTCAACAGACAAAAGATGCCACGCCAGTAAATATGACGATTTTAGAAAGTCGCGTCATTTTTTGAGGTGTGTAACGGACAACCGCGTAAAATTATCGCCGCACTTTGGGAACCAATCACCAATAGCGTCAGTAGTGAGCGCGAAAGAGATACGACACCAGACTGGATACATTCAAAAATACCGGCAAATATTTGAACGTAAGACCAATGAGAAATGATCAACAGAAGATGTAGTGAGGGTAGAATTGAAAAAACTATAAAAATAACACGCGGAGCCCACAACGGGGAGTATAAGTTAAAATTTCACGCAAAACACGTGAAACCTGCGTCACTTGATGTGAGCAAATTAAATTACTCAAAGTCAAATCAATATTCTCTCGGTTTAATAGTATCAGTCATCAAGAAGTTTTATTTAAATATGTGCGCGAAAGTACGTGTGGACAAGAAGCTATTTAAATTGTGCGCGTAATTTGCAACAAAAGTATATTATTTATTTGTGCGTGACGTATAGTAATAACGCGAGCGTGTGATGTGGTTAAAGAAAGTTAATAAAGCGTGATCAGTGAAAGTGTCGTGTAATGGTTAACGCAAGAATACAATTCGTCATTCGCCTGTCAGGAACCCTGCAACAAGTAACAATATCTCACTTATAAATTACAATATAATCAATTAACATAATTTTAATATCTCAATAAACTCATCTCATTTTAAAAAGACCCACGATGTTCAGATACTAAACATTCAATTTATGCTAGATGACATGTTTGGGTGAATTATGATATAGTAAAGTAAGAAACCAATACTAATAATTATTGAAATGATAGATGAATTAAATAATTAAATATATATTGAATAGTATAGAAGTCGTAGCAGTTAAGAATTTATGATATATATATATGTGTGTTTGATTGATAGCGATGATTTAAATTTGTTAATGGAGTAAATTGTATATACTAAGAACTCCTATGAATGTTATTTAAATAATATAAGAACTCCTATGAATGTTATTTAAATAATATAAATTCAAAAAGAAGCGTAACTAGAATTATTAATACTATTTTGGTGTTATTATTGAATAAGGTTGATATAAATGATTATGTTTCAGATTTATTAAATGATAAGAATCTAACAATACAAATATTAGTATCTGAACAGTTTGTTATTATTTCATAAACAAACCTGAGATCTACTGCTCTGGCGCCCAAGTAATAATTAATAATATAAATTTGAGTGGAGCTCTCTCAAAATAATAATTATAATTGACGCCACAAAAACGTGGAGCTTTAAGAATCCTTATATTTGTCGCCATCAACGTGGTGCAGTTATCAAGAATCATTATATTTGCCGCCCAACTAGTGGAGCTTGATTATAAAATTAAGTAAGCTCGGTAAAATGAGATGAGTAGAGAATAAGAAATAGAATATAAAAATTAAAATTAATGTTAACTAGAAGTAAAACTAGAGAATTAAGGAATTTTAATAGACATATAAATAGTGAAGTAAAAATGGCAAGTAACTATAATACCAATGATAGTGATGAAGGGGAGTTCGAAGTTAATAACCAGATGGGAGAGACGGGAATACTTGACGAACTAACCGATAACGAAACCGCACCGGTTCCTTCAGAGGCAAGGGGACGGGCAGAAGAAAACGTAACCAGCGCAACACAACATACAATAACAAACATAGACATAGTCACAATGCTACAATAATTAAAACAACAGATAACGGAAACCAATAAACAGACAATGGAAAAATTAACGCAACACATGACGGAAAAACTGGCAGAAAATACCAAGCAGCTAGAAAAAAGAATTGAAGATGTTAAAGAGAGCATGCATGAAAACAATATACAAGTAAAGACGGATATTGAACAGTACATGACACGACAGTTAAACGAGCACAGATTGCAAGTAAAACAACAACTTAGTGAGATTAGGCGCGAGAACCAAGAATTATCAACAAACGTGAGATCGGAAGCAAAGGAAGTGGTAAATGAAGAGATGAAAACATTTCAAACGCACGTGAACGAACAACTGGAGAGAAAAGAACAGATAATCCGGCACACGCGAGAAGAAGTCGCACTAGAAATTAACAAGCTAACTAAAAAGGTAGATCGAAATAATAAGAAACAAGAAGACCAAGTTCAGCAACACAGACAAGAAGTTACCCGTGAAATAAATGAGGTAAGAGAGGTAACTACAGAGCAGATACAAAGACTCACAGAACGATACGAAAATAATTGTGTAGAAGTGGATGGACGATTAACTCAGGTAAAGGAAGACGTGAGAGCGAGATTTGCGCAGTTGGGAGCTGTACCAGTGCAACGCAGTATCACGGTGGAGCATCTGAAGAGTGTGTCGTTCAACGGGGAAGGGGAATACCCCACGGAATTCATAAAGGAGTTGGAGGAGATCCGGAAGGAGTATTACGCGAACGAGGGGGTAAACTGGGTCGCAAGACATCTAGAAGGTGAAGCAGCGATATGGTGGCGGTTAATACGAAGTGATATTAATACATTTCAAGAGTTCCAGAACGCATTCATTGCGAAGTATTGGAACCAAATGGTACAAGAAGAGGTGCGTGACCGGCTGGAATTCGGGAAATACAGATATGAGAGTGGATTGAGCATGGTTCAATACATGGAAAGATGTATATTACAAAATCGCCAACTGATTCCACCCATATCTGATCAACACCTAATAAGGAAGCTAGCACGCCATTACCACCACGATATAGCTGTCGCTACTATCACTAGAGGAGTCAGTAACATTGCCGAATTCCAAATGTTATTGATGGAGTTTACAGCAATGCGAAGTATGAATACAGTAGAACGACCGCAGGTAAAACGAGAAGAAGAGAGTACAAATCGCCCGTGGCAGAATAGGAGGGCAGAAAGGCCGGCGGATAACGGTAATAACTCATGGCGGAACCGGGTGCAGAATAATAATGAGCACGGTCGACGGGACGTAAACAAGGGACCACAGAAGCACGTATACGAGGCGCAGGTCAACGCCGTCGCAAGTACTAGTCAAGCTCAAGGACAAACAACAAGCCCAAATACACAATATCCGAATTCAAAAAACTGAGTAGGGTTCCACGTAGTGATAAGGTAGATTTAGTACGTAGTTATAAGGAAATTAGCACAACATTTGTAGACGTAAGGGATGACCTATTAGAAGAGGATAAAGAGACGATAAGAACACGAAGATTGAAATGTCCAGAAGTGGAGTTATATCTAAATGGGGTACCGGTTATTTCTTTACTTGATACTGGGTCCCAGATTAATGCAATTTCCAGAGAATGGTTTAACAAAAACAGAAATAAAATGGGAAATTTGAATATACTAAGACTAACAAATACAATAGAAATACAATAGTGAAAAGAGCGGTTGGTAAGAAATCGAAGCAAATCACCCAACAAATATTAGTAGAAGTAAAATTCGGTGCGTGCGTGATCGATAGTTTGTTTATTATAGTACCCGATCTAATAAGAGATTGTATAATGGGGATCGAGCTGTTACGATAAGGTGGTTGTATCATCAATTTCAATAACAACCAAATAACATTTAAGAATCACGTCACGGAAATAGGTGTACCTGAAAGTTTAGAAATGCTAACACTGGAAGTGAACCAGAGAGAGGAACATACCACTACAATGATCCGGGAAAAACTGGAGGAGGTGACTGGGATTAGCAAGCAAACGAAGAAGGAGCTGGAAGAGGTATTATTAAATAACCATAGAATATTTCGGGAGCAACCAGGTAGAGTAAATGGATATGAGCACAAGTTCGTCGTAACGGATAACACGCCATATTGCATAAAGGGTTGGGCTATACCAATAAAATATCAAAGTGCCGTTGACCAAGAAATAAAAAAATGGAGGAATGCGGAGTGATAGAGCGAGCTGCCAGCCCATATATAAACCCTATCGTGACTGTCATCAAGAAGGACCAGTCGGTACGGCTATGTCTGGACGCTCGGCGAATTAATTCGGTGACTGTACCAGATTATGAAGGGGCTGTACCAATTAATGAGGTATTAGCGAACTGCGGTGACATAAGGGTAATGAGCAGTATTGATCTGACTAGTAGTTTCTGGCAGATGCCATTGGCCAAAGAATGTCGTGACTACACAGGGTTTTTATATAAGGGACGATGTTACCGCTACACTGTTACTCCGTTTGGACTAAAAACCAGCTTGGCGAGCCTGACCCGTGGATTGGACCATGTACTGACTGACGAAGTGAAGCGATTCACAATTATATATGTGGATGATTGCTTATGCGTATCCCAGAGCATTGAAGAACACATAATCCACCTGCGATTGCTACTCGAAAACTTGAAAAAAGCTAACCTCACCGTGAATCTACGGAAATCAAAGTTCTTCAAACAAAAGATAGATTATCTAGGGTACGAGCTATCTACTAAAGGCATCAGTGCGTCACCAGAAAAGATAGCTGCGATAATGAACTTCCCTAGACCAAGGAATCCAAAACAGCTAAAAGGATTCCTAGGATTAACAAACTTTTATAATAAATTTACGAGTCGTTATGCCGAAGAGACTCAGCCACTGCTACAACTGCTGAAGAAAGGAGTAAAGTTTAAATGGTCAAAAGAGCAGGACGAACAGTTCGAGAAGGTGAAAAAATTGTTCGTAAACACGGTGATGCTCAGACATCCAAATCCTAACAAAAGATTCTACCTACAAACAGATGCAAGTAAATATGCGTTAGGAGGGCAGTTGTATCAAATTGACAACGATAATCAGATAGGAGTTGTTGCATTTACTAGCCGCGTTTTCAGGGGAGCAGAACTCAATTATTTTACCACAGAGTTAGAATAAGTGTAGTACACTGTTTAAAGAAATTCCGAATCTATGTGTTAGGGCGTCCACTAACAATAATAACGGACAACAAGGCCCTAACTTTCATGCAAAAATGTAAGTTAACGAATTCATGAATTACGCGATGGATACTCGCTATCCAGGAGTACGACTTCGAGATCCTACACTGTAAGGGTAGTGAGAACATCGTAGCGGACATACTCAGTAGATATCCCGAAGATTCACAGATGGACAGGCCCATGGATTATGATGAGGAATTAGAAATAAATGCGATGGAAATAAAGATCAACCCAAAGCTAAGGAAACAATTACAAAACATATCACAGTTACAGAAAAACGATGAGAAACTGAATAAAATCATAAACCAATTACAGAGTGACCCGCGAAACTGCGAAAGATGCCAAAAATGTAAGGATCACCACAGAAAGGGTATTGGTGAGACCAAACCAATATTACCAAAGGCCCAAGGAGAGTTGGTCAGCATGGATTTCTATGGACCACTACCGACATCAACGGGCGGTGTAAAATATTTATTAATAATCATAGATAACTTTACTAAATATGTAAGATTATATCCCATGAAGAGAGCAACGACTGCCACAACAATTAATAAGTTAAAGGTATATATACAGGAGGTAGGTAAACCGACTGCTATATTAACTGATAATGGAGCCCAATTCACCAGTAAATCGTGGGTGAAGAACTTAATCCACCTTGGGATTAAACCGAAGTACACTGCTATTCGGAACCCATGTACGAACCTAGCGGAAAGGGTAAACAGACAGCTAGGGAATATGTTTCGAATACTGGTGGGTGGACACCACACAAAGTGGGCTAAATATATTCGATTGGTAGAAAAGTGTATCAATGAAATATATCACGATACCATCGAGATGACACCACATCAGGCTCATTGGGGTCGGAAACCGAAAAGAGTGTGGGAGATGTACGTTGACAAAGAACTGATGAAGGACGAAAGGAAGGTAAACCCAGGTGAACTCTACCAAAATTTGAAAAGAAAGGGTGAGAAGAGAGCGAGGAAACATAATGAAGGGAAAATGCAGCTGAAGTTCAATATTGGGAACCTGGTGCTGATCAGAACTAACCCGATCTCTGAGTTAACAAATAAAATCACTGCGAAATTTTGTGAGCTCTACGAAGGCCCATACAAGGTCAAGGAGGTCAAAGGGGGTGCAACATACGTGGTAGCTGAGGTCGACGACCTTGAATCGGTGCGAGGCATTTTCAACGTCAGGCAGATGAAGCCATACTACCATGGATGAGTCATTATAATTAATAGGGAATTTGAAAATAAATAATATTAAAATTCCTTAACATAAACAAATTTGTATGCAACTTAACTTAATATGAAACATTTTGTACTTAACAAAACTAATGAAAAAAAAAAAATTTTATGTAATCAATGTAACTTAATATGGATAAAGTGTATTAATATTTATATGTAATTAACATAAATTAAATATTATGTATGTAAAGAAGATACAAAGAAATTTGATGTTAGAACTAAATGGACAAAATTTTAAAAATAGTAATCGAATGTTATACGATAAGGAGAGAAAGTAACTTAAATCTTAGAAAGGGATAGTGATTGTTTAAAATGTGTGTTAACGTAGCGAGTAAGCGAGGGTATGAGAAAGTAATGTTATGTAAATTAGTAGTAAGGGTGGTAAGATATGTATCACCGCGTAAACCCTCCGAGCGAAAGCGAGAGTGACTAGCTAAGGGGACCGGTTTTGACCGTATTGTTAAAGTGTGTCACACCAAGAGTGTAACTTTCACTGAATGGTTGTGCTGTTAGAGGCATACGAAATGATTCCACAAATTATATAAAACAATTATTGGAATCATTTCGGGGGACAAATGAAACGATACTGTATAACTGTATCATAATTTAATATGTATGTAAATACCTATAATAAGTAAGCAAATATTAATGATAAATATAACCATATATGATAAATTAAAGTATTGAAATGTACGTAGTTTTAAGTAAAATTATAATTGAATAGTGAATCTAAAGAGGCTCGGCAGTGCAACAGACCGACGCCGGCAAAAATATGTACAATAGACCTAAGACACCCTACATGTCGTAAACGCATAAATTGTTTTGTAGTGTAAAACTAGCAAAAAACGCCTATATACCGTTAGGTTAACGGTACGGTGTCCTTCAACAGACAAAAGATGCCACGCCAGTAAATATGACGATTTTAGAAAGTCGCGTCATTTTTTGAGGTGTGTAACGGACAACCGCGTAAAATTATCGCCGCACTTTGGGAACCAATCACCAATAGCGTCAGTAGTGAGCGCGAAAGAGATACGACACCAGACTGGATACATTCAAAAATACCGGCAAATATTTGAACGTAAGACCAATGAGAAATGATCAACAGAAGATGTAGTGAGGGTAGAATTGAAAAAACTATAAAAATAACACGCGGAGCCCACAACGGGGAGTATAAGTTAAAATTTCACGCAAAACACGTGAAACCTGCGTCACTTGATGTGAGCAAATTAAATTACTCAAAGTCAAATCAATATTCTCTCGGTTTAATAGTATCAGTCATCAAGAAGTTTTATTTAAATATGTGCGCGAAAGTACGTGTGAACAAGAAGTTATTTAAATTGTGCGCGTAATTTGCAACAAAAGTATATTATTTATTTGTGCGTGACGTATAGTAATAACGCGAGCGTGTGATGTGGTTAAAGAAAGTTAATAAAGCGTGATCAGTGAAAGTGTCGTGTAATGGTTAACGCAAGAATACAATTCGTCATTCGCCTGTCAGGAACCCTGCAACAAGTAACAATATCTCACTTATAAATTACAATATAATCAATTAACATAATTTTAATATCTCAATAAACTCATCGCATTTTAAAAAGACCCACGATGTTCAGATACTAAACATTCAATTTATGCTAGATGACATGTTTGGGTGAATTATGATATAGTAAAGTAAGAAACCAATACTAATAATTATTGAAATGATAGATGAATTAAATAATTAAATATATATTGAATAGTATAGAAGTCGTAGCAGTTAAGAATTGATGATATATATATATATATGTGTGTTTGATTGATAGCGATGATTTAAATTTGTTAATGGAGTAAATTGAATATACTAAGAACTCCTATGAATGTTATTTAAATAATATAAGAACTCCTATGAATGTTATTTAAATAATATAAATTCAAAAAGAAGCGTAACTAGAATTATTAATACTATTTTGGTGTTATTATTGATTAAGGTTGATATAAATGATTATGTTTCAGATTTATTAAATGATAAGAATCTAACAATACAAATATTAGTATCTGAACAGTTTGTTATTATTTCATAAACAAACCTGAGATCTCCTGCTCTGGCGCCCAAGTAATAATTAATAATATAAATTTGAGTGGAGCTCTTTCAAAATAATAATTATAATTGACGCCACAAAAACGTGGAGCTTTAAGAATCCTTATATTTGTCGCCATCAACGTGGTGCAGTTATCAAGAATCATTATAATACTGTATTTTATGACTGAAATACTTTGTAATTAACAACAACTCGAATGTGTGTTCGAATACTGTACAAAAGTGTATGATAAAAGCTTTTCATACACTTTGATCTATGTTTTCACTTTTCGTATTAATTTCCTGTCTTTTTCGAATAGTTCCAAAGATGTGAAAGAAGTGTTGGTGAATAATTGAAACCCGTAGTCTCTGCAGTAGAACTAAGCGTAAAATTTAAGTATCACTATACTAATTTCATTAGTATAACAAAACATACGATTTTTAAAATTGCCAATGACGTTAAAAAAATTAGTTACCTATAAACAGAGAGGCAAGACGAAGGGAGCAATGTGCTTATAGGGGAATGAAAATAAACGAAGAGAATTCTAGGAGAGAAGAGAATTACGTATTTAGAGACTGCAGACAAGAAAATCCGTATGAACTAATTATGTTTCAGTGACCCCAACGGTGTTTTGCTAATCTGTTAACGAACTACGTAGAATTTATTCATCTCGTCGTTTTACAAACGTCGAAGTGTTTGTCTGTCTGAAGGGACGGTTTGTGCAATCAGCTAATGTATTGCCAGATGGCTCACAGACCATTATACACTTTTATCATAATCTTCCGGTTTATCGATTTAACATTATTTTGGCGAGTATTACATTACATGGAGTACTTATTGTTTTTTACTTCCATGTTCCATAAGAAAATGTAAGTATGGTGATGGCGAAAAAAATCGTGTTCGAGGTAAGGGCTGATTCTGATTATACTACCCTCAAAACATGAAGAAAAGTCATTTTTCGAAAAGTGTCAGTGTCAGTGTAGAATTTTTTTATGGCAAACGATAACAGCCGCAAATTCAAACAGAATCAAATAATTGTTTGCATACATTTCTGAATTGCAGAGAACGCAAGGCCTACCGATTTTGGTGAAGATCAGTTAAGGGGAAGGGCTAGTTTACCTGCAACGTTTTATGTTTTAACAAAGGTAATTTTTCTATGACGAACGATAACTGCCGCACATTCAAACACAATCAAATAATTTCACTTCCATATTCCTTAAGGAATGGAAGTATGGTGATGGCAAAAAAAATCGTGTTTGAGATTATTGCAGATTCTGATTGTACTACACTCAAAACATGAAAAAAGTCGTTTTCCGAAAAGTGTCTGTGTGTGTGTCTGTCTGTGTGTCTGTCTGTCTGTCTATCTGTAGATTTTTTTCTATGGCAAACGATAACTGCCGTAAATTCAAACAGAATCAAATAATTTTTTGCATACAGCCCTGATTTGTAGAGTACTCACGACCTATTGTTTTTGGTGAAGATCGGTTGAGGGAAAGGGGTAGTTTACCGGCAACGTTTTTTTAACAAGGGTATTTTTTATGGTAAACGATAACAGCCGCAAATTCAAACAGAATCAAATAATGTTTTGCATACAGCCCTGATTTGTAGAGTACTCAAGACCTATTGTTTTTGGTGAAGATCGGTTAAGGGGAAGGGGTAGTTTACCTGTAACGTTTTATGTTTTAACAAGAGTATTTCCTATGGCAAACGATAACAGCCGCAAATTCAAACAGAATCAAATAATTTTTTGCATACGTCCCTGAATTGTAGAGGTCTCAAGGGCTTTCGATTTTGGTGAAGATCGGTTAAGAGGAAGGGGTAGTTTACCTGCAACCTTTTACGTTTTAACAAGAGTAAAGTACTTGAAAATTTATTTAAACTTTTTGAAACAATGGTAATTGTTAAAAATAAAATAATTTTGTTCCAGGCAATAAAATTAAAATTTTTTCATTTTAATGTAATATAATATTTTTCATTTAATACGGCAATAAAAAGGCAGGTAAGATACAAACACACACACACACACACACACACACACACACACACACACACACACACACACACACACACACACACACACACACACACACACACACACACACACACACACACACACACAATTCACGTTATTTCTGGCCTCACTCATGTTTATTTTCTTACGTTTGCACCCTTTTTAAATGGAAAGCGCCGAAACCCACACCAACATAACGCGTGCAAGCCGAAAAAATGGACATCAATTTGCTTACTGGCGAAGCTAGTAGTTAATGAATGGGTAGGCAAAAATCTTATCTTAAATTTTTTTTAAGGAATCACTAAAAGGACGGTGGGTCAAATCGGACGCTGAGGTAGAGTTTGCTGTAACCGAATGGTTCCACAAACAGCCGTAAGAATTTTACTAGCAGGGAATCTACAGGTTAGCGCAACAGTGGAACTCATGTCTTAATGTTATTGGAGACTTCTTTTAAATCGTTGAATAAAAAATGCTTTACAGCTCTATACGTGTGTCTATTGAACAATCCTTGTATTAGTCATACACAATAATACAACTGATTGAACTTCAAATTTTTAAACTTGATTAGTTTCTATATATATATGTTTAATGTTACAAATAATTCAAATAACAATCTTGATCATCTGTTAGTTCAGCGGACTAACAGTGACACTTTTAATAACCGCATAAAATAAACACTTAGAAACAACACAGGCGCTTTAACTTAACTGTTTGGACCACAGAAGTGAGGCATGCCTCAACGCTCTATGTGTACAGCGCGGGACAATCCCCCCTCCCTACACTTCCCTATCACACCACTACATTGCTTACATACGATGTATACAAAAAACGCTGAGGCAAGTTCAGGTTGCCTCATTCGCTTTAAACGAACTATGCCGAATCTCACCTGTCACCATCTAGCGGTCGCTCAATAAAGCACGTTTCGGTTTAATAAATTTGACAGTCGCAGTAACAATGTATAATCTTTACGTTATGTAGTTCATACGTCTTTATAATTTTTATTCTACAGAATTTTTTAGGGTAGGCATTGCCTCAATTGCCTCCATGTAACTTCGCCACAGATATATATGTGTACAACGTTATCGGCAACAAAAAAGTAGTTTTTGTTAAAATTCCTTCCCGGGATATTAGGCCGTAGTCCAATGTTTTCTACAAAACCAGACATTTCGGCAATGCCATCGACTTCCATCATCAGTGAAAATCGAGTGCGATAACGTGAGGTGGTATACATTAGTGACCACAGTACTGTGGTTAAGGCTGAAGCAGTAAGTAGAAAGAAGTAGTTTCTATGGTAATATTTCATTTCGAAAATGATTTTAAATATAAATCTTAGAATATGGAAGTCATGTATGGTTCTCCATACCGATATTTTTTCATACATCCCTGAATTATAGAGAACTGAAGGCATATTGATTTTGGTGAAGGTCGGTTAAAGGAAAGGGGTAGTTTACCTGCAACATTTTATGTTTTAACAAGAGTAAAGTACTTAATTTTGATAAATAAAGTATCCTGAAAAGAAGATCGTAATAATCCACTGTAGTAACGTAGATGAAATATCTTAAAATGAAGGCTGAAGAGGTTAGTTGAAGAGGTGGGGTTAATTTTGTATAAATGAAAATTATAGTTGAAGGGGAAGGGGATAATTATTATTTATATGTCATGTGTACTACGTTATCGGCAAGAAAGAAGTAGTTAGTTGTTAAACTTCCTTCCCGGGCTGTTTGGCGTGGTCCAATGTTTTCTACAAAACCAGACGTTTCGGCAGTGCTATCGACTGCTATCATCAGTGAAAATCGAGTGCGCTAATGTGAGGTGGTATACGTTAGTAACCACAGTACTGTGGTTAAGGTTGAAGAAAGAAGAAGTTTTTATGGAAATATTTCATTTCGAAAATAATTTTAAATATAAATCTTAGAACATGGAAGTCATGTATGGTTCTCGATACCGATATTTGTAATTATGATGAACTACTTACATAGATTCAGAGTTACCAATTATCAGATTTGAATTTAGCTTTGTAATTTGGACTTTCTATAACATACAATGCAATTTCGATTGTAAATTTTTTTATATCGATTTATAAAATACTTCAGATTAAGAAAAACATCTCTAAAACACGGAAACGCAGCCATTGTTATACAACACACACACACACACACACACACACACACACACACACACACACACACATATACACACAGTCGTGCAGTCAAATAAACTCAAGTTATATTTACATTTTTATACAAACTTACACCACAAACACAAGTGCATACAAATAACTTATACATAAATTACTATTAATGATAAAGTACAGAAAAACCCGCATACATGAAGTTGGATTGGGTTGTAATTTTGATAGTTATTGTTTGCTAAATAGAATATATAGTAACATGTTATATATTATACGAAGCTCTGAGTTGCCGGCGGCTGTAAGTTGCATCGCTAAAAGCGACAGATCTATAAATGCCCTTCTACGTGTATTACTCTTCAATTGTGCTGTGTAATTTTATTTTGAATAGACAATATTTATACATAGGTAGTCACGAAAGATTAGAAATAATTTCAGGACATGTTCCACTAGTGAAAATAAGAAAAAGTGTTTATACAATGGTAGGACGCGAACGCTTTATTTCCAGTTATGGCTAGCTTTAAATCTTGCCGTTTTCTGTACCGGAAAAAAAGAGGACTTTATACTTAAAGTGTGAACAAAATTAGGCCTTATTCATATTTTGTATGGGATATTAAAGTCGAACACGACAACTATATATTTAAGACATCCCTACTTTTGCAATTTCTAAAACACTTGAGGCGAAAAACTAAGTTTCCAGGATTAGTGATATTTATGTAAGAGTATACGCTGCCATTAAGCAAATAAATCTTGCTAACCAAAATTGTAAAAGTTTTAGTTATTAGAACATTTATATTAGTGAAGTGAACAGAAAATAATAACAAAATTGTAAAACATTTGAATTCCACTTGGAATAAAACAAATCGATTTCTGAAACACAAACCGAAATATAAAATTTTTTGTATTAGAATATGACCAAACAAAATTAACAATTCAAATAAATATAAAAGAATAAAATATTGAATATATAAATTATCTGAGAAATATAGGAAGCACGTTTTAAACAGTTATATAATTTTAAGTCTTGATATGGTGTTCCTGTTTAACTAGTTTCTTTTTGTTTCCATACTCGTTTCCGAATATAATAAAGACTACTCATCTCGGTTTCAAATATAACACTTTTCTGCCACGTTTTGGCTCATCTGTTTTGTTTTAAATAACAGTCCAATGACTCAAACGTTTGTTTTTATTGTCATCTAGTTTCATTACAAAACTTTTCTTACATCTAAAAGCTCTACAAATGTTCTTACAAAAGTGTTGTTCGTTTAAGGACAATTTAATACTTTAAGTTTACACAAAACCTAAAATATTATGGTATTCTATTTCAACATTTTGGACATAACAATAGTTTTCTCCAACGTATATTTAAAGAACCATTTTTAAAATTTTTACGTCAAAAGTGTGTGCAAAAGCTAATGTGCTCCAAAGTGTGTGTCCAAATAATTTTAATACTGTCTCACTTTTCCGTTGGTGCAGAAACATTGCAAAATGTTATCGCTAGAAGTAATACAAAAATAAATTTGTATACCACTTAGCCGACATAATGTTTATTTGCTAATAACGACCTAACCAGTTGCATATCTTTGTTATAAAGATTAAATTATGTTAACATAATATTTTAATATTTTTCGTATATTTTTTAACTAATTAAGGCTTCTTTTAGGAGAGGAGAATGACTGTGGTGATGCTTTTTAGGCTATAGCCCTGTTCAAAGAATACTGTGTCGGGAGACATTTAATAATACGCGTATATATAAATTAATTATATTTAATTACATTATATTTAATGATATCTCTTTCGATCGCTGTCAGCTTCATTTGCCTTGTATAATTAAATTTGGAGATTATCTAAGTCGTACCTTGTCATGATAAAAAGATAACTTTTTCTGTTTGTAATAGTGCCCTTAAGAAACTGTAAGAGAAAAAGAAAACCAATTTCATAAATGTAAGATAAATTGTTACAACTCAACTTAGGTGACCCGGATATTGATGTATTTTTCTCAGATAAATGAATAAACGTTGGATATGTAGTTATAAATGTTTGGCTGAAGAAGAGTAGACAATTTTGAAATTAAAAAAATTTTATTATTAAATTATTTCTGTCCGTAATCATTAATGCAGTTAATTAACACAAAACAGTATTCTGAGGAGTGTTTTAAATCATCACAAACGATAGTGCATTCAATATAATATAAGAGGAAATCTCCAACAAAAAGTATTGAGTTACTTGTTTGTTTTTGATAACAGTTCTAATAGAGCCATACTGACAATTCTGTTCAGGGTTTATGACTACTGAAGAGCATTTCTACAGTACCTTGAATATGCGTACGTGGGTGTACTATACTAAATGCGTTCTTATAGCTACAACGTTAACCGATCCAATACACTTTACAAGTGCAGGATAAACATGAGTGAGTTCAAATACATAACTTTGTTTCGCGTAATCCGCGGCTTGTAAACATTCTGACTTAAGCACTTAACCGTATAAACACTGTATGCAGAACATCCCGACGCATACAGGTGTATTCTCTTTCCAGACGTTTCCCCCCCCCCTACTAACTGTGTGATAATGACTTATGCACTTATGTGTACGAGTATATGTCATAAAAAGAACATATAAGCTATGTCCACTGTCCACTTCTGACTGGAAAAGAAAACATTTTCTGAGTAATTGAAAAATGAATAAAACCACAACTAGACTAACATAAATGGAATAGACTATATTTCTGTGAAATGGATTATTGGAGTTATAATATATATCTCAAACGTTCTCAAACATCTTAGAGTATATTCGCGTCACGGCCAAGCCTTTCATCATCATCATCATCTTCAAGGATTAAACCAAGGATGGTTTGTTCCGCTCTCAAACAGTCAAAGAGTCTAGAGCTGGTCACTCCAACGCTTGCTCGGACGTCCCACACCTATCCGTCCCTTCGGCTTACAGTTCCATAGTTTTTTGGGGATGTGGCAGTCATCCATTCGTCAAAGATGTTTCCACAAATTCAGCCGATGCTTGGCAGTCCTGTCGAGTATACTCATAATATTCAGTTCTTGCCGTGTATCTGTGTTTCTTCTATGATCATGAAAAGTTTACCCTGCCACGTGCCTGGCAGGGTAAGAAATATCATTTCAGCCCCTTTGATGGTACAAGCCTTGGAATGACCAAATAAAGCGACAATTTAGCAGCATTGTTGTTTCATTCTCTAATTCTGTAGCAAAATTTATTTGCCCGCAGGTTGTCGTGTTTATTTCTAACTATACTGTAAGCTTATCATTGAGATTTTCCAAATGATTGTGTATCCACATAACATTTGACCACCAGTTTTTTGTTATTTGCTAAAACAGTAACACGCAAAGAACTTTATCTCTAGTGTGTGGGTAAGACAGCAAAATAATCTTGTTATTAACAAAATATAAAAAAACTAAGCGATTGTGTGTAACCGAATGTACAAAAGTGACTAATCTACTAAATGCACAGTGTACAACATAGAAAACAAAATTTAATTAGACATTAAAAAGTACTACTGTAAAAATGTACACTGTTATGTACTTCATTAATTCACAGTAAAACGTCCGAAGTAAAAACTTGAAATTATTACTGTTGAAATAGTTTCAGCAATAGCTGAAACAATGACTGCTGGGTTAATATGTGTGTATGTGTGTGTACTAATATGTTCGTTTAAAGTTTTACTTAAAGGAACTGTTTCCAGTGATCTTACTTGCGATAGAAAAAAGAAATATTGTTGCAATAATATGACTGTTTATGTAATCAGTAGGCTTGAAAACTATGCATGTACTTCGAATAGTACACAAAGTAATATTAACCTGTAAAACGAAAATGCATTTAATTTTGAAAAATATTCTCATTATTTTGAATTTTGCACAATCATTTTCTTTGGAATACTTTCTACGATTGTTGAGTTGTCAGAATAGTGTTGTGTTTGTGACTGCTTATGACTACTATCAAAGGTTTGTGAAACCTTTCATAATACTGCTTATATTTCTGAAAGGTTTTGAATTACAACAAATTTCAACATATTGTTGTAACCTATCGAGTGGCTGCTAGGCTAAAACTGGTAGTTGGCGTCGGTCCGAAGGTGAATTTAAATCATTAATATGAACCGTTCTTCTCTGAAGACAACTTATTCATGATTAAGAAATATAAAACTTCTACAATTTCCTTTATAACAAATAGTCTTGAAATTAATGTAATTTAATTAATTCAATTACTTGTAAAATCTAAGTACCTTTGCTTACCAGTACTTAGTTCAACAAAATAATGTAACTACTTGTATTTACCCTTTAAAAATTGACAAAGCAAAAAGTATGACTATCACTTGTTAGTTAAGCTCTCTCAGAACACCTTCTAACACAGATCAAAATCAAAGTGAGACCGACATGAACTCTCTCAGAACACTCACAATCAAATCTGACTTCTCGAGCAATTGCTCGAGGTTTTATAATACACAGCCATAGATGTAATCCTTATTTTCAGTGGCGGGACTGTTTCCTCCTCTTAATTCTAAAACCTTAAAGTATGATAGACTAAAACTAATAGAAGTGAGGGAAAATCTCTTACAATTTTATAAGACTTACTACTATTCGTTAGAGACTGCATCATGTGACTCTAAGTAACGATTTGGTGGGGTTTCCCTCCAAGATTAAAAATCTCATGGAAATACAACACCTGCCTCCACACTTGTGACCAATTATATTTGATTCCACCTCAGAAGGGGTAACTTTATGGCGACATTTATATGCTCTGTCTGGCCTCTGTCACCATTAATTCTTACTTTATGTGTCTCATCACACTTCCTATGTTCTACATAAACTTGACGAACATACATACACCTATATGACGAACGATAACTGCCGTAAATTCAACATAATCAAACAAGTTTTTGCATACATCCCTACTTTCTAGAGATCTCAAGGTCTGTTGATTTTGGTGAAGATCGGTTAAGGGAAAAGGGTAGTTTACCTGCAACATTTTATGTTGTAACAAGAGAAATATTTCCATGACGAACGATAACTGCCGTAAATTCACACAGAATCAAATAATTTTTTACATATATGCCTGAGTTGCAGAGTACTCAAGGCCTATTGATTCTGGTGAAGATCGGTTACGGGGAAAGGGCAGTTTACCAGAAACATTTTTTGTTGTAACAAGAGTAAAGTACTTAATTTTGATAAATAAAGTATCGTTATAAGAAGATCTTAATAATCCACTGTAGAAACGTGGATGAAATATCTATAAATGAAAAGGCTAGTTGTATGGGGTAGGGGTAATTTTCTATAAATGAAAATTATAGTTGAAGGGGGAGGGGATAATTCTTTATATATGTACTACAATATCGGCAAAAAGAAGTAGTTTGTTGTTAAGATTCCTTCCCGCCCTGTTTGGCCGTAGACCAAAGTTTTCTGCAAAACCAGACGTTTCAGCAGTGCCATCGACTTCCATCATCAGTGAAAATCGAGTGCGATAACGTGAGGTGGTATACGTTAGTGACCACAGTACTGTGGTTAAGGCTGAAGCAGTAAGTAGAAAGAAGTAGTTTCTATGGAAATATTTCATTTCGAAAATGATTTTAAATATAAAATCTTAGAACATGGAAGTCATGTATGGTTCTCCATACCGATATTTACTTCCATGTTCCATAAGGAAATGGAAGTATGGTGATGGCAAAAAAAATCGTGGTCGAGATTATTGCAGATTCTGATTGTATTACCCTCAAAACATGAAAAAAAGTCATTTTTCGAAAAGTGTCAGTGTGTCTGTCTTTGTGTCTATCTGTGTGTCTGACTGTGTCTACAGATTTTTTTTTGGCAAACGATAACAGCCGCATATTCAAACAGAATCAAATAATATTTTGCATACAGCCCTGATTTGTAGAATACTCAAGACATAATGTTTTTGGTGAAGATCGCTTAAGGGAAAGGGGTAGTTTACCTGCAACATTTTTTTTAATCAAGGGTAATTTTTTTCTATGGCAAACGATAACAGCAAATTCAAACAGAATAAAATAATGTTTTGCATACAGCCCTAAATTGTAGAGTTCCCAAGACCTATTGTTTTTGGTGAAGATTGGTTAAGGGAAAGGGGTAGTTTACCAGCAACGTTTTATGTTTTAACAAGGGTACTTTCTATGGCAAATGATAACAGCCGCAAATTCAAACAGAATTAAATAATGTTTTGCATACAGCCCTGAATTGTAGAGTTATCAAGACTTTTTTTTGGTAAAGATCGGTTAAGGGAAAGGGGTAGTTTACCTGCAACGTTTCTTGTTTTAACAAGGGTATTTTCTATGGCAAACGATAACAGCCGTAAATTCATCAGAATCAAATAATGTTTTGCATACAGCCCTGAATTGTAGAGTTCTCAAGACCTATTGTTTTTGTTGAAGATCGGTTTAGGGATAGGGGTAGTTTACCTGCAACGTTTTATGTTTTAAAATGGGTAATTTTTTCTATGAAGAATGATAACTGCCGTAAATCCAATCAGAATCAAATAATCTTTTGCATGCTTCCCTGAATTGTACAGGACTGAAGGCGTATTGATTTTGGTGAAGATTGGTTAATGGGAAGGGGTAGTTTACCAGCAAAATTTTACGTTTTAAAAGGGTAATTTTATTTATATGACGAATGATAACTGCCGCATATTCGAAGAGAATCAAATAATTTTTAGCACACATTCCTGAAGTTTTAAGTACTCAAGGTTTGTTGATTTTGGTGAAGATAGGTTAAGGGAAAGGGGTAGTTTATCTGCAACATTTTATGTTTCAACAAAGGTAATTTTTTCTACGACGAACGATAACTGCCGTAAATTCAAAGAGAATAAAATAATGTTTTGCATACGTTCCTGAATTGTAAAGAACTGAAGGCCTCTTGATTTTGGTGAAGATCGGTTAAGGGAAAGAGATAGTTTACCAGCCACCTTTAATGTTTTACCAAGAGGAATTGTTTCTATGACGAACGATAACTGGCGCACATTCAAACAGAATCAAATAATGTTTTGCATGTATTCTTGAATTGTAGAGGACGAGGTATCCTTTTGATTTTGGTGAAGATCAGTTAAGAGAAATTTACCAGGAACGTCTTATGTGATAACAAGGTTAATTTTTTTTCTATGACGAAAGATAACTGCCGTAAATTCAAACGTAATCGAATGTGTTTTTGCATACATCCCTAAATTGTAGAGAACTCAAGGCCTTTTGATTTTGGTGAAGATCAGTTGAGAGAATGGGGTAGTTTACATGCAACGTTTTATGTTTTAACAAGGGCAAAATGTTTTAATTTTGATAAATAAAGTATCCTGAAAGCAGATCATAATAATCCACTGTAGAAACGTAGATGAATTATCTATAAATGAAGAGGTGGGGGTAATTTTCTATAAATGAAATTGATTGTTGAGGGGGAGGGGATAATTTTTATTTATCTGTCATGTGTACTACGTTATCGGCAACAAAGGAGTAGTTTGTTATTAAAATTCCTTCCCGGGCTGTTTGGCGTGGTCCAATGTTTTCTGCAAAACCAAACGTTTCGGCAGTACTATCGACTGTCAACATCAGTGAAAATCGAGTGCGCTAACGTGAGGTGGTATACGATAGTGACAAAAGTACTGTGTTTAAGGCTGAAGAAAGAAGTAGTTTCTATGAAAATATTTCATTTCAAAAATGATTTTAAATATAAATCTTAGAACACGGAAGTCATGTATTGTTCTCCATACCGATATTTTAATATACTACATCTACTTGTCCGGATAAGATCTAAGTAACCTCTGGTTGCCCATAAACTACAGTTTACAATTATTGTTTCCTGGCAGTTGTTCTTCTGCGACTGGGGTGATATTTAATTAAAACACCCTGGAACAATTCCCTAAAACTATTTTTATGTACAAAACATCTGCTAGTACAGTATACAGTCTGGCATCCGTTTGCCAAATGACAATTTCTTACATTCTCATTTCTAAGTAACAATTATGATATGAGTACATTCATTGTAATTGACAATATTACAAACAAAAATATTACAACTTCAAAAATTTTACGCGTTTTCTTCCCGTTTGCAACGATTTGGTTTAACATTCTGAATGGTTTTTATATTTCTTCCTGCAGTAAAATTTATGTGAAATTTACTTCTATGCCTGAAGGGGAGATTTAAAATTAGGTTTAAAGATGGTGTCGGAGTCGTATCAGATTATTTGACTTATTCTTTCTAAAAATGTCAGATTATCTGAAAGAAAGTTAGCTCTGCGAAGGGAGAAGTGAGAGAAAGATTGTGTGAGAGAGGGAGAGGAGCGAGTGTGAGGAAGAGAGGGGGAGATAACGTTTCTGTAAATAATTCTGTTTATTTCAGTGGTGTGTAGGAAATGCGTCATCAACGCATTAAAGAATTTTTAGTTTGTCTTTATTAGAACATAGAAGTAATTTATATTAATCTTAAACTTAGTAATTTAGTAATTTCACAAAATCCTTTGAAATGAAATTAAATGAGTATTACAGCAAAGTGTGGTGACCAACCGCTCCTGTGTGGGTTCTGGAGCTGTTGTTTTGAATGTACTTTAATTAGTTTCCAGTTCATTATTACTTTGGTTGTAGCGTTTCACACTATAAATAAGCACTCCACCCCCATCGGTGGTAAATTCTGTACTTCGAATTTCCAAGTAACTTCACCACATTTTAATGCATCTTTTGCACATCTTTTAGCTTCCTTAATTTAAAGGTTTTAAATCATTGTTCCAAACGTATTCGTTCAGGGATATTTCTAAAAAAATTTTAACACAACATTTCTATAACAATCTTAGCAACACGTTTTTCGTTTTTACTTCATTTTTCCTCAAAGCATTGTACCATAAAGTATATTACACCTCACTTGTAACATATAATCATAAATATACTGATGCGAATATACATTACACATATGCATGCTATTCCATTTAATAACTATTATAAGGTATTTGCTAATATTTTGAGAATTATTATTCACTTTATCACGTAAAAGTAGTTGCTACATATTTAAATTTTGTATCAATGGTTTATCGTCGACTTAATTGACATTTCATTGATTTTTATCACTATCTCCTACGTAAAATAATTTTCAAATATATTAAGATGTTAAATTGTAAACTATCATTAATTAATTAATGCACATGTATTACAAACATCTATTTCCGGCCTATATTTAGTTCCCTTGATAATTTCTCTAATTAATTTCTTAATAAAACCGTAAGAATCTAGAGAAAAACAGCATTTTACACAAGTAGTAAACGATTCATCATTATTTTATGTCTTATATCAAAACGTGTAAATCATTCGGTGTTACCAAATATTGTTTAGTCAATTTCGTTTCTTTACTATTTAGGGTAAAATATTTCTAAAATAAAAACAGATAAAGTACATTGTTTTTATAACGGTCTGTCAGTATAATTCTAACCAAGGAAATTAGAAAATCTTATTCAGTTTTAGTACAGTCAATACTAAATACACAAAAGTAACGTAAATTAAGAAAATAAGAAATTAAAAAAAAAAAAAAACCTTTGAAGTACTACAATTTTTGTTAAGAGACATGACAAAAATAGAATGAAACTCCTATATAATCAAATATATTTAAAATTAACTGTAAGTCAGATATTAGACACAAAGTAGTATCTAATTATCCGATGTCCGCTCTCTGCCATGTTTATTTTATTTTTACCTACTATAGGTCGACGACAATTTACAAAATGCTTCGTTTGGCCAAAAAATCATTAATTGTTGCTGTGAGTTAGATTTATAATATCTAAATATCAAAATAAATTATAAAACAGAGGGGGTACTATCCTAGAAATTATGAATCGCGCTGAAAACAATTACGAATATCTTGTGCCCTTATCTCCTGATATATTGATTGTCTACATAAATACGACAAACCTCTTTTGATATTAAAATCATCAAATCAATTAAATTAATTATTAAACTTGCTTGTAAAGTCCGTAATTATTTAATCTAAAATGTGTTTTTTTTTGGAAAAAGTAGGGTACAAACGATTTAAATCAGATCATGCTAAAAACGCTTGGAAATTTTTATTGTATATCCTAAATCATTATACAATATTTTTTTACGTTTAATAGAAATGTTGAATACTAAGTACTTAAGATTCATATATTACTAATGATCACTGTACTTAGCACAAAAATACATGTAAACATTTTCCACGGATGATTACATAAACAAACATTAAGGCTGTGGAATTAATTTTGTTTTAAGATTCAGAACTATTATTCATTAACAATATTCTTACTATTATTTCAAACACTTTCTGCTACAGTCCGTTTCTTGATGTATATAATACTATAATATTTATAACTAATTTACCTCAAGATATATTTTTTCCTTTAGGAACATGTTTCGGGAGATCCTGTTCTCCCATCTTCAGCCTTCGCCATCTTGCTTCTAGTGCAGTATTTGTGTGTTGGCTTCTGGATGTTATTAAGGTGGTTTGTTGGTCTTTGGTTCTTCAATGTTGCATTATTGTGTGTGGTTGTGGTATCTGTTTTTGTATTTTGTGTATTTTCGATGTTGAGTGCTTTGAATATTGTGTCATGTTTTGTATTGATTTGTATTTGTTCTGGTATTAATTTGTTTTGTGTTTTATGTTTGTAAATCTGTAAATTTTCCCAAATGTTCATTAAGGTGCCTTTGTGTGGTATATGTTTTATTAGTGTTACATTGGTTATGTCTGGGAATTCATGTCCTGTGTTTATTGCATGTGTGGCTAAATTGGATTTATATATATTTGGTTTTTTGTATGCATTTAGGTGTTCAAAATAACATTTTTTCAGCTGTTTTTTTGTTTGTCCTATATAACATTTATTGCAATCTTGGCATTCAATTTTGTATATACCGTTAGTTGTTGTATTATCTTTGTTCTGTGAGTTATTTAGATTTTGTAATTTATTTTTATTAGTTTTGTATGCTATTTTTATATCTGTTTTTTAAATAGTTTTGTTAGTTCTGTCATTTTATTATTTATATATGTGAATGTGGCCCATTTTTTGTTGTTGTTATTATTTATGTGTTGTTCAGTTTGATTAATTCTTAATTGTTCAGTTTTTATTTTGTATTTGATTTTATTTTCTATTTTGATCATAGTATTTTTATTGTATCCATTTGCATAACCAATTTGGTATATTATATTTCTTTCTTTGTCAGTTTCTTGTTTGTTTAGGGGTATTTTGTATATTCTGTTAAATAACGAATAAAATGCTGCCATTTTATGTTGTGGTGGGTGGTCAGAATGGTTAGGTATAATGATGTTAGTGGAAGTTGGGTTTCTATATATTGCATATTGTATGTGTTTGTTGTATCTTGTGATGGTTATGTCTAAATAGTTGATTTTGTTATGTTTTTCTTTTTCTTCTGTGAATTGTATTTTGGGATGTATGTTATTGATTTGTTTCAGTATGTTCTCTGCATTTGTGTTTTTGTTATTTGATGCATATCATCTACATATCTTATCCATATGCCATCTGGGTCATGTGTTTTTATGATATTTTGTATTTTGGTGTCTATATGTTGTAGGAATATTTCTGCTATTATGCTTGATAATGGTGATCCCATTGCTAAACCTTCTTTCTGTTGATAAATTTTGTTATTAAATTCAAAGTAATTTTGTTTTAGTATTAGTTGGAGACTATTTTTTATTTCGGTTATATATTGTTTGTTTTCATTTTGTTCTGTAAGTTTGTTTATTATTATGTCAATTGTTTCTTCTACTGGGATATTAGTGTACATGTTTGTTATGTCATATGATGTGAAAAATGTATTTTCATTTATATATTAATTATTTTTAGTTTGTCTCTTAATTCGTATGTATTTTTTATGTTATGATGGTTATTTGTTAGATGGTTATTTTTTAGTTTTTGTGCTATTATTCTTGCTATTTTGTATGTAGGAGCTTTTTTGAAATTGATTAATGGACGTATTGGGTTGTTTAATTTGTGTATTTTTATTAGGCTGTTATTTTAGGTGGTTCTGGATTATTGTTTATATTATGTCTATGTTTTTATTGTTGAAAATGTTTTTATTTGTTTTTATTAGTTTTATTGTTTGTTTAAGATAGATTTCTGTTGGGTTTTTATCTAGTTGTACGCATTTATTATTGTTGATGAAGTCTTCGGTTTTTTTGATGTAGTCTGTTTTATCAATGATTACTGTTGCTTGACTTTTGTCTGCTTTAGTTATTATTAAATTATTGTTCTTTACTTTATTTTTAATTCCTTTTATTGTTTTATTGTTTTTCTTTTGTTTATCTTTGTTTTTCATTTCGCTAGTGATTATTTTTTTAATTATATGTGTTGCTTCTGTTCTTTTTTCTTCTTGTATATTGTCTTTTATTAGGTTAATGGCAAATTCTGTTTCTACTATTAAATTTTCAAGATTTTAGTTTGTATTTTGGGTTATGTTAGTTTTTGACATATTGTTTAAATATTCTGTTTCTTTTTTGTTAAATTCTGTATTGCTGAGGTTAATGGTTCGAGGGTAAAATGTGTGTTTATTTTTGTTTTTTTGTTCTTGATTTTTGTTTTGTTGTTTTAATGTGTTAAGTTTTTTGTTGATTGTATAAGTCTTTTTGTTTTTCTCAAATCTTATTTTATTTTCTATGTTATTTTATTTATTATTCCAAGTGACTGGATGTAATAAACTTGTTAGCTCTAAGTGTAGTTTGTATATGTCTAGTGTTATGCTATTTTTCTTACTGTATAATTGATTAATTTCGTTTTGTATCCATAGACTTTGTGCTTGTTTTATAGTTTTTGTGCAGTCATATTTTTGTTGTTTGTGTTTATGTTGATGTATTTAGGCGTTAATTTTTGTTTTTGGCATTGTCTATTGAAGTATATGTTTATGTTTGTGTTCATTAATTGTTTTTTCGTGTTTGAATTTTGTTTAACAATTTGGTAATGTGGTTATATGGAATTGTGGTTATGTTGTTTGTGTACATGTTAATGTATATTTATGTGAGAGATGATTTGTTATCCGTTATTTTTTAGTTGATTTCACTTATTTGCTATTCACTTCACTATTTTCTTTCTTCACTATAAACTTTTGTTTTTGCTTTGTTTATAACCTCACTTTTCGTTTTTTCACTGTAGGCTTATTTACCTTGTATGGTTATATTATTTCAATCACTTTCTGCTACAGTCCGTTTCTTGATGTATATAATACTATAATACTTATAACTAATTTACCTCAAGATATATTTTTTCCTTTAGGAACATGTTTCGGGAGATCCTGTTCTCCCATCTTCAGCCTTCGCCATCTTGCTTCTGGTGCAGTATTTGTGTGTTGGCTTCTGGATGTTATTAATTTGGTTTGTTGGTCTTTGGTTCTTCAATGTTGCATTATTGTGTGTGGTTGTGGTATCTGTTTTTGTATTTTGTGTATTTTCGATGTTGAGTGCTTTGAATATTGTGTCATGTTTTGTATTGATTTGTATTTGTTCTGGTATTAATTTGTTTTGTGTTTTATGTTTGTAAATCTGTAAATTTTCCCAAATGTTCATTATGGTGCCTTTGTGTGGTATATGTTTTATTAGTGTTACATTGGTTATGTCTGGGAATTCATGTCCTGTGTTTATTGCATGTGTGGCTAAATTGGATTTATATATATTTGGTTTTTTGTATGCATTTAGGTGTTCAAAATAATGTTTTCTCAGCTGTTTTTTTGTTTGTCCTATATAACATTTATTGCAATCTTGGCATTCAATTTTGTATATACCGTTAGTTGTTGTATTATCTTTGTTGTGTGAGTTATTTAGATTTTGTAATTTATTTTTATTAGTTTTGTATGCTATTTTTATATCTGTTTTTTAAATAGTTTTGTTAGTTCTGTCATTTTATTATTTATATATGTGAATGTGGCCCATTTTTTGTTGTTGTTATTATTTATGTGTTGTTCAGTTTGATTAATTCTTAATTGTTCAGTTTTTATTTTGTATTTGATTTTATTTTCTATTTTGATCATAGTATTTTTATTGTATCCATTTGCATAACCAATTTGGTATATTATATTTCTTTCTTTGTCAGTTTCTTGTTTGTTTAGGGGTATTTTGTACATTCTGTTAAATAACGAATAAAATGCTGCCATTTTATGTTGTGGTGGGTGGTCAGAATGGTTAGGTATAATGATGTTAGTGGTAGTTGGGTTTCTATATATTGCATATTGTATGTGTTTGTTGTATCTTGTGATGGTTATGTCTAAATAGTTGATTTTGTTATGTTTTTCTTTTTCTTCTGTGAATTATATTTTGGGATGTATGTTATTGATTTGTTTCAGTATGTTCTCTGCATTTGTGTTTTTGTTATTTGATGCATATCATCTACATATCTTATCCATATGCCATCTGGGTCATGTGTTTTTATGATATTTTGTATTTTGGTGTCTATATGTTGTAGGAATATTTCTGCTATTATGCTTGATAATGGTGATCCCATTGCTAAACCTTCTTTCTGTTGATAAATTTTGTTATTAAATTCAAAGTAATTTTGTTTTAGTATTAGTTGGAGACTATTTTTTATTTCGGTTATATATTGTTTGTTTTCATTTTGTTCTGTAAGTTTGTTTATTATTATGTCAATTGTTTCTTCTACTGGGATATTAGTGTACATGTTTGTTATGTCATATGATGTGAAAAATGTATTTTCATTTATATATTAATTATTTTTAGTTTGTCTCTTAATTCGTATGTATTTTTTATGTTATGATGGTTATTTGTTAGATGGTTATTTTTTAGTTTTTGCGCTATTATTCTTGCTATTTTGTATGTAGGAGCTTTTTTGAAATTGATTAATGGACGTATTGGGTTGTTTAATTTGTGTATTTTTATTAGACTGTTCATTTTAGGTGGTTCTGGATTATTGTTTATATATATGTCTATGTTTTTATTGATGAAAATGTTTTTATTTGTTTTTATTAGTTTTATTGTTTGTTTAAGATAGTTTTCTGTTGGGTTTCTATCTAGTTGTACGCATTTATTATTGTTGATGAAGTCTTCGGTTTTTTTTATGTAGTCTGTTTTATCAATGATTACTGTTGCTTGACTTTTGTCTGCTTTAGTTATTATTAAATTATTTTTCTTTACTTTATTTTAATTTCTTTTATTGTTTCATTGTTTTTATTTTGTTTATCTTTGTTTTTCATTTCGCTAGTGATTATTTTTTTATTATATGTGTTGCTTCTGTTCTTTTTTCTTCTTGTATATTGTCTTTTATTAGGTTAATGGCAAATTCTGTTTCTACTATTAAATTTTCTAGATTTTTGTTTGCATTTTTGGTTATGTTAGTTTTTGACATATTGTTTAAATATTCTGTTTCTTTTTTGTTAAATTCTGTATTGCTGAGGTTAATGGTTCGAGGGTAAAATGTGTGTTTATTTTTGTTTTTTTGTTCTTGATTTTTGTTTTGTTGTTTTAATGTGTTAAGTTTTTTGTTGATTGTATAAGTCTTTTTGTTTTTCTCAAATCTTATTTTATTTTCTATGTTATTGTATTTATTATTCCAAGTGACTGGATGTAATAAACTTGTTAGCTCTAAGTGTAGTTTGTATATGTCTAGTGTTATGCTATTTTTCTTACTGTATAATTGATTAATTTCGTTTTGTATCCATAGCCTCTGTGCTTGTTTTATAGTTTTTTGTGCAGTCATATTTTTGTTGTTTGTGTTTATGTTGATGTATTTAGGTGTTAATTTATGTTTTTGGCATTGTCTATTGATGTATATGTTTATGTTTGTGTTCATCAGTTGTTTTTTTCGTGTTTGAAATTTGTTTAACAATTTGGTAATGTGGTTATAGGGAATTGTGGTTATGTTGTTTGTGTACATGTTAATGTATATTTATGTGAGAGATGATTTGTTATCCGTTATTTGGTAGTTGATTTCACTTATTTGCTATTCACTTCACTATTTTTTTTCTTCACTATACACTTTTGTTTTTGCTTTGTTTTATAACCTCACTTTTCGTTTTTTCACTGTAGGCTTATTTACCTTGTATGGTTATATTATTTCAATCACTTTCTGCTACAGTCCGTTTCTTGATGTATATAATATTATAATACTTATAACTAATTTACCTCAAGATATATTTTTTCCTTTAGGAACATGTTTCGGGAGATCCTGTTCTCCCATCTTCAGCCTTCGCCATCTTGCTTCTGGTGCAGTATTTGTGTGTTGGCTTCTGGATGTTATTAAGGTGGTTTGTTGGTCTTTGGTTCTTCAATGTTGCATTATTGTGTGTGGTTGTGGTATCTGTTTTTGTATTTTGTGTATTTTCGATGTTGAGTGCTTTGAATATTGTGTCATGTTTTGTATTGATTTGTATTTGTTCTGGTATTAATTTGTTTTGTGTTTTATGTTTGTAAATCTGTAAATTTTCCCAAATGTTCATTATGGTGCCTTTGTGTGGTATATGTTTTATTAGTGTTACATTGGTTATGTCTGGGAATTCATGTCCAGTGTTTATTGCATGTGTGGCTAAATTGGATTTATATATATTTGGTTTTTTGTATGCATTTATGTGTTCAAAATAATGTTTTTCAGCTGTTTTTTTGTTTGTCCTATATAACATTTATTGCAATCTTGGCATTCAATTTTGTATATACCGTTGGTTGTTGTATTATCTTTGTTGTGTGAGCTATTTAGATTTTGTAATTTATTTTTATTAGTTTTGTATGCTATTTTTATATCTGTTTTTTAAATAGTTTTGTTAGTTCTGTCATTTTATTATTTATATATGTGAATGTGGCCCATTTTTTGTTCTTGTTATTATTTATGTGTTGTTCAGTTTGATTAATTCTTAATTGTTCAGTTTTTATTTTGTATTTGATTTTATTTTCTATTTTTATCATAGTATTTTTATTGTATCCATTTGCATAACCAATTTGGTATATTATATTTCTTTCTTTGTCAGTTTCTTGTTTGTTTAGGGGTATTTTGTACATTCTGTTAAATAACGAATAAAATGCTGCCATTTTATGTTGTGGTGGGTGGTCAGAATGGTTAGGTATAATGATGTTAGTGGAAGTTGGGTTTCTATATATTGCATATTGTATGTGTTTGTTGTATCTTGTGATGGTTATGTCTAAATAGTTGATTTTGTTATGTTTTTCTTTTTCTTCTGTGAATTATATTTTGGGATGTATGTTATTGATTTGTTTCAGTATGTTCTCTGCATTTGTGTTTTTGTTATTTGATGCATATCATCTACATATCTTATCCATATGCCATCTGGGTCATGTGTTTTTATGATATTTTGTATTTTGGTGTCTATATGTTGTAGGAATATTTCTGCTATTATGCTTGATAATGGTGATCCCATTGCTAAACCTTCTTTCTGTTGATAAATTTTGGTATTAAATTCAAAGTAATTTTGTTTTAGTATTAGTTGGAGACTATTTTTTATTTCGGTTATATATTGTTTGTTTTCATTTTGTTCTGTAAGTTTGTTTATTATTATGTCAATTGTTTCTTCTACTGGGATATTAGTGTACATGTTTGTTATGTCATATGAAGTGAAAAATGTATTTTCATTAATATTTATTATTTTTAGTTTGTCTATTAATTCGTATGTATTTTTTATGTTATGATGGTTATTTGCTAGATGGTTATTTTTTAGTTTTTGTGCTATTATTCTTGCTATTTTGTATGTAGGAGCTTTTTTGAAATTGATTAATGGACGTATTGGGTTGTTTAATTTGTGTATTTTTATTAGGCTGTTCATTTTAGGTGGTTCTGGATTATTGTTTATATATATGTCTATGTTTTTATTGTTGAAAATGTTTTTATTAGTTTTTACTAGTTTTATTGTTTGTTTAAGATAGTTTTCTGTTGGGTTTTTATCTAGTTGTACGCATTTATTATTGTTGATGAAGTCTTCGGTTTTTTTGATGTAGTCTGTTTTATCAATGATTACTGTTGCTTGACTTTTGTCTGCTTTAGTTATTACTAAATTATTGTTCTTTACTTTATTTTTAATTTCTTTTATTGTTTTATTGTTTTTCTTTTGTTTATCTTTGTTTTTCATTTCGCTAGTGATTATTTTTTAATTTTATGTGTTGCTTCTGTTCTTTTTTCTTCTTGTATATTGTCTTTTATTAGGTTAATGGCAAATTCTGTTTCTACTATTTAATTTTCTAGATTTTTTTTGCATTTTGGGTTATGTTAGTTTTTGACATATTGTTTAAATATTCTGTTTCTTTTTTGTTAAATTCTGTATTGCTGAGGTTAATGGTTCGAGGGTAAAATGTGTGTTTATTTTTGTTTTTTTGTTCTTGATTTTTGTTTTGTTGTTTTAATGTGTTAAGTTTTTTGTTGATTGTATAAGTCTTTTTGTTTTTCTCAAATCTTAGTTTATTTTCTATGTTATTGTAATTATTATTCCAAGTGACTGGATGTAATAAACTTGTTAGCTCTAAGTGTAGTTTGTATATGTCTAGTGTTATGCTATTTCTCTTACTGTATAATTGATTAATTTCGTTTTGTATCCATAGCCTTTGTGCTTGTTTTATAGTTTTTTTTGCAGTCATATTTTTTTGTTTGTGTTTGTGTTTATGTTGATGTATTTAGGTGTTAATTTATGTTTTTGGCATTGTCTATTGAAGTATATGTTTATGTTTGTGTTCATTAGTTGTTTATTCGTGTTTGAATTTTGTTTAACAATTTGGTAATGTGGTTATATGGAATTGTGGTTATGTTGTTTGTGTACATGTTAATGTATATTTATGTGAGAGATGATTTGTTATCCGTTATTTGGTAGTTGATTTCACTTATTTGCTATTCACTTCACTATTTTTTTTCTTCACTATACACTTTTGTTTTTGCTTTGTTTTATAACCTCACTTTTCGTTTTTTCACTGTAGGCTTATTTACCTTGTATGGTTATATTATTTCAATCACTTTCTGCTACAGTCCGTTTCTTGATGTATATAATACTATAATACTTATAACTAATTTACCTCAAGATATATTTTTTCCTTTAGGAACATGTTTCGGGAGATCCTGTTCTCCCATCTTCAGCCTTCGCCATCTTGCTTCTGGTGCAGTATTTGTGTGTTGGCTTCTGGATGTTATTAAGGTGGTTTGTTGGTCTTTGGTTCTTCAATGTTGCATTATTGTGTGTGGTTGTGGTATCTGTTTTTGTATTTTGTGTATTTTCGATGTTGAGTGCTTTGAATATTGTGTCATGTTTTGTATTGATTTGTATTTGTTCTGGTATTAATTTGTTTTGTGTTTTATGTTTGTAAATCTGTAAATTTTCCCAAATGTTCATTATGGTGCCTTTGTGTGGTATATGTTTTATTAGTGTTACATTGGTTATGTCTGGGAATTCATGTCCTGTGTTTATTGCATGTGTGGCTAAATTGGATTTATATATATTTGGTTTTATGTATGCATTTAGGTGTTCAAAATAACGTTTTCTCAGCTGTTTTTTTGTTTGTCCTATATAACATTTATTGCAATCTTGGCATTCAATTTTGTATATACCGTTGGTTGTTGTATTACCTTTGTTGTGTGAGCTATTTAGATTTTGTAATTTATTTTTATTAGTTTTGTATGCTATTTTTATATCTGTGTTTTTAAATAGTTTTGTTAGTTTTGTCTTTTTATTATTTATATATGTGAATGTGGCCCATTTTTTGTTGTTGTTATTATTTATGTGTTGTTCAGTTTGATTAATTCTTAATTGTTCAGTTTTTATTTTGTATTTGATTTTATTTTCTATTTTGATCATAGTATTTTTATTGTATCCATTTGCATAACCAATTTGGTATATTATATTTCTTTCTTTGTCAGTTTCTTGTTTGTTTAGGGGTATTTTGTACATTCTGTTAAATAACGAATAAAATGCTGCCATTTTATGTTGTGGTGGGTGGTCAGAATGGTTAGGTATAATGATGTTAGTGGAAGTTGGTTTTCTATATATTGCATATTGTATGTGTTTGTTGTATCTTGTGATGGTTATGTCTAAATAGTTGATTTTGTTATGTTTTCTTTTTCTTCTGTGATTTGTATTTTGGGATGTATGTTTTTGATTTGTTTCAGTATGTTCTCTGCATTTGTGTTTTTGTTAGTTGATTAGATATGTATAAGATATGTATTTTGGCATTTGGATAAGATATGTAGATGATGGTCTATATGTATCAAATAACAAAAACACAAATGCAGAGAACATACTGAAAGAAATCAATAACATACATCCCAAAATACAATTCACAGAAGAAAAAGAAAAACATAACAAAATCAACTATTTAGACATAACCATCACAAGATACAACAAACACATACAATATGCAATATATAGAAACCCAACTTCCACTAACATCATTATACCTAACCATTCTGACCACCCACCACAACATAAAATGGCAGCTTTTTATTCGTTATTTAACAGAATGTACAAAATACCCCTAAACAAACAAGAAACTGACAAAGAAAGAAATATAATATACCAAATTGGTAATGCAAATGGATACAATAAAAATACTATGATCAAAATAGAAAATAAAATCAAATACAAAATAAAAACTGAACAATTAAGAATTAATCAAACTGAACAACACATAAATAATAACAACAACAAAAAATGGGCCACATTCACATATATAAATAATAAAATGACAAAACTAACAAAACTATTTAAAAAAACAGATATAAAAATAGCATACAAACTAATAAAAATAAATTACAAAATCTAAATAGCTCACACAACAAAGATAATACAACAACCAACGGTATATACAAAATTGAATGCCAAGATTGCAATAAATGTTATATAGGACAAACAAAAAAACAGCTGAAAAAACGTTATTTTGAACACCTAAATGCATACAAAAAACCAAATATATATAAATCCAATTTAGCCACACATGCAATAAACACAGGACATGAATTCCCAGACATAACCAATGTAACACTAATAAAACATATACCACACAAAGGCACCATAATGAACATTTGGGAAAATTTACAGATTTACAAACATAAAACACAAAACAAATTAATACCAGAACAAATACAAATCAATACAAAACATGACACAATATTCAAAGCACTCAACATCGAAAATACACAAAATACAAAAACAGATACCACAACCACACACAATAATGCAACATTGAAGAACCAAAGACCAACAAACCACCTTAATAACATCCAGAAGCCAACACACAAATACTGCACCAGAAGCAAGATGGCGAAGGCTGAAGATGGGAGAACAGGATCTCCCGAAACATGTTCCTAAAGGAAAAAATATATCTTGAGGTAAATTAATTATAAGTATTATAGTATTACTATTATTTCTATTATTATTTTCATATAAGTGCAAGAAACCTTTAATTTAGAATCACATACTAAAATAATTTTATAGATATAATGTTTGACGCATTGAAACACGGAAACCTCTTTTTAAGTTGTTATGTGAGATTGGTGTCTATAATATGTGTTAAATTGGCTGTGAAAAAGAGCCACCTTATTCAAGTTAACTGACGTTAGTTGTAAACCATGTCCCATGTTCAACATCTACGTCTACGAAAGATATGGTCCTAGTGCCCAGGCAGTGTTTCTTTTCTCTTACCTTCACTAACCAGCTGTAGTATTCAGTATTTCTTATTTTCTATATGTGTCCGACGTAGTCCATCTTATTTTTTTATCTGCCCTACAATTTGTGAGTGCTAACGTCTATACACAGAATGTTATTTTTTACTTCGATTTCATACATGTACAAGTAAGACAGTCTCCCAATTTATTAATTTTACGTTGTACACCAATTTTACACGTTAAATCCTTATTAATTAATTCTGAATCCTGCACACTAATTAAGAAAATCTTTTCCCTGCATGAAATGCAAACTATACCGTAGAACTCTGACTACTGTAAAATTGTAACTTCAAGCTTTAGTACGCATAACAAATATATAAATTAAAAAGAATAATAAAGGTAAATCTATAAATGTTGTTGAAGAGTTTGAAATATATAAGGCATTTCAAACCAACCCCAGATTACATATTAAATGACCAAACCAACTTCAAATCTGTTGTTTTGTATGAGAATTCACGTAGAGCCAGATCCACGCCACACGTTGCGCAGGCCGTTATCAGTGTCCGTCTACACACGACACGGTGTACACTGTTCAAGTAGCGTGTAAGCAAATCTGTTTTATTGTTGATACGTGGTTCAAAGTACATAAAAATTGTAATGTTTGACGACCTCTAATCTAGAATATATATCTGATGATCGTATCGAAAAACGGCAACTAACCTCTAGAATCACAAAACGGAACTGTAATTAGGTAATATATATATGGAATATATAATATAATATATACAGAAACGTGAATTTTAATTAGAAAAATTAAAAATTAAAATTAAAAAGAATTTTTAAGGATGATACATCTGTTTTTTTTGAAAAGTGTTTGACATTACAAATTGGTAATTTAATGAAAGAGTAAATCATCAATTTATTTTATAAGATTTACACAGCAAAATTTTTCACTTTAAAAGATATTCTTTTATCGTTAAGTAGTATTAGCTAACATACGACAGAGTTATCACTACGAGGTACTTTACTTTTCGAAGACGGCAAACGAAAAACCTGCTGCAATCAGAGAATTCTTATCAAAGCAACATATTAACGAGTTCTGTTCCAACAGATATTACTTACATAGCAATGTGTGATATCCATGCTGCACAGCTAAAGGCGGGCGTTAATTTGTAGTTTACGCTCAACTAGCTGATTTACTACCTTTGTAACCCCTCTTTATTTTTGGTACTTTATATATATATATATTTTTTGTTTTTTTTTTTTAAAGAGGGGCCACTAGATAATTAAAACTAGGCAGAAGACCTAGGAGAAGCATAAAATGCGCTGGGTCCAATGAGACGGGACTTGCAATTAAAACTCGCTGTTAAACAACAATAATAACATTTATTATGTCTGAAACTACATACAAATTAAAATATCACATACTATCAGAATATCAATAATTCCATTGTTTAAATCCCCCTTCTTGTATAAAGTTGACATAGAACACATAATTGGACATAACACACAACACACACACACACACACACACACATCTTCCCCTCAATTTAAATTCATCGTTATAACTCAACAAAACTTTTGTATCCCAAATATTTTGAATCTCGACATTATAAAAATATACGTACATATATATCTATCTCACTCAACCACCTAACACATAACAGCCTGTAAGATCACAAATATTTCAAAAATCACAATTACAACGCGCTATCGCATCATCCCCACAAACGCCTCGCGTTTCACTTGGATATTATCCTTTCATCGCCCCATCATATAGAAAAATAAGATGCCTGTAACCCTCTAGTATCTAGTAACTGAGAACAGATATCACCCATTAAGAAATCCCACTATAGATTTTTATAATGTCTGCAACTAGCTTATAGCTTACTCAGAATCTCCAACATAATTACCCAAGAACGGAAACAATACTATGTCAATTTCAATTATACATTATACACTTGAGAGGCACTTCTAATGGTCCATAATAGCAAGTATGATTACAGTTTAAATTATTGATACCATTTGTCTATTTCTGCAAAAAAGTAAAACTGTTTGGTTTCTTATAAAACATAGATCACTCAGAAGGTTAGCCATACGAGTTTAATAAAATTTAAAAGATTTAATAATAATGACAGGCTTGTAATCAAAACATAATTGCAAATTAAGGCTACACACAGCCTGCATGAATTTTACCAACTGAACCATTGATGGATCTGAACAAGCCAGGTTTGACACGTAATGGCCCGAAAATACAATCTACAAAATACAAATATCAGTGAACAGCCTGTATCTGCTCATTAGAAAAAAAAGCTTTAATTTTATTAAGAAATAAATTTTTTTTAAACAATTCAATTTAACCATAACAGCAACATATGCAACCGTGAATTAAAATTTAAGTACTGCCTGTACAATTTTATTTAAAAAAAGCAACATATTAATTTTATAAACATATACATATATTTTAAGAGATACTGAATTCACCTGGCCGCAGGAGTGCACCAGGGCATGCTTGATTTGACAAAGACTGACCTGTTGAAAACCTGCATGATATGGCACCAACAGGTGCCCACCTTTTGGTTAGTGAAAAATGTAAAAAAAATAAAACAAAACGGAAAGAGAATTAAAAAAACCCAGTCCTTGTATGCCAAAAAAACTTACATGCAAAACCCTGTAATAAAATGCAACTGAATCCAAACCAGCCGGTTGGGTATATCAAGGAAACCATACCCCTATACTTAATTTAATAAAACGGTCTCTCCCCAACTTTTGCACCCATTAAACAGAATTAAAAACCCTGGTACCCTCCCACAGGCCAGTTTACAACTGTACTTATTTGAACGGTATTATTAGATTAAAGATACTTTGAAATTGTCTTGCCGGCACATACACTCAATTAACTGTGTCACTGTATAAAGTTAATCTGAAGTTAATGTTACAGACACCTCACATAGTGTTATCTGCAGGCCAGATTTGTATAAATAAATGAGTTAATATCACCTCATAATATGCGGGCGGTTACATGGTTGTTTGCAGCAGTTACGTCCCTCTCCTCGGTCGCAGAACGAAGTTTTATCGGTTCATGGTATGATGAAGGTCACAGCACACCATGCTTTGGTCAGATCTCCGTCGAAGGCGAGAACCCTGCAGAATCGGAAAGATTAATGCGCTATTCACTAAAGCTTACACACTTGTCATATATAAGGCATGTATGACCAACACCGGAACTAAACGCGCCCAACCAATTCAATATAGTGCATAAAATTTAGGTGATACATTCCCCTTTTTATATTTAAATAGATTATAATAATTCACTCATAACCTGGCACAACTCTGAGGCACGCTCACAGGCATGTACAGAAGTAACCCATCAGAACAGGCAACCAGTTTATCCACCACGTGTTCTCACAGTCAATCACACATTTCGCAAATACATAATTATTCTTTTACGCTCATTAAATAGGGACAATTGTGAAATACAAATACTAAGTGTGGACAGTATTAGAACTTTACAAATGCATCAAATTACTTAAAACGGAGACCATTTCCGGTCCATGCCACGTGTTTGTTATAGACAATCCAACTAGGTCCCTGTTCTCACAAATCACATAATTTTCTTGCATCTCTCGTTCAATACTAAATAATCAATTGATAATTGCAATTAACAGGCAGTATTAAGTTAAAATTACTTAAACATTTCACACCAAGCAATCTCTATCTGGTCACGCCACCTGCTTTCTTAATCTGTTCACATCGAGATTAAATAAATGTAGAATTTAAAACTTTCTCAACCAAATTATTAATATACATATACAAGCCACTTACCGGTAGGTCTTAAGCGCTTAGCTTGCCATTGTAGATGAAAGAAAGCACAAGAAAATGTTCTGCTGACGCGAGGGGAGTAGACTAGTTTACGCAGCGGAAGCGAGGCTGGAACTGAACTTGCCACGTGCACGGAGCCGCGACATAAATTCGGCCCGCTAGATCGCGTTCACAACCGGAACACGGTGATACAGATATCGAGTTCACCAACAATTACGCTTCGTCCGCTAACATTGATAACTAACATCGAATTTATTAATAAAAAATTGTATTTTTATTTCATACGAACGCCGGGTTATGCAAACACCGGCACACCTTTATTATGTTGGTCTAGAATACTAAACACACATTCATTATGAAAATTTGGAAAATCAAAACTTTCACTTAAAAATAAACTCTCACGGAATGCCGTAATTAAGATTATATAGATGGACGCCATAGACCTATGGAATTGTGACTGTAAATTAAGCATAACGTAAACATACGAACAATCGAAAATCGTTTGAACTCTGGTGATGTGCCATGGTATTTTAAAAACCAAATTTTACATCTAGTTCGCCGCTTAAAACCGTCAAACATGTTTTCCACGAACGCAGGATGAAACATTATGAAAGATTCAAACGCACGTCAATCGTCTCATCCAACCATTTGTGCAAGACTATCGCACCAGAAAAATGAAAAGGAGTTGTCCAATAAACAAAACTTAGAGTAACAGATATCGTTCCTCTTAGAGAAGTCTTAATTAGCAATTTTTTGTAATTAGTAATTACTTAATGAGTAACCCTTAATTAATAATATTCGCTGTTCGTTTCCTGACAACTTCTTTTCTACTTTATTAAATCAATAGTAACACGTCTCTTTACACCTAATCGTCCCCCCCCCATCTAACAACATTTATTACAATGTGGCACTTTCTTCCTGAAACTGCATATAAATCATTGTTTTATAATTGAATGAGTTAATTTTTTGGTCCATTTTTATCTTATTAAATACCCTTCCATCCATTTATTGTTTATCCTTGTTATCACCATTATAAGTGTGTGTGTGCGCGCGCGCTCCTGTGTGGTAATTTTTGAATGAGTAGGTGGCTTCCATATGTATGGTTATGAAAAACACAGCTCGTTGGTTTTCAAATATATTGAAAATTATTGGCAATACATTTAACTTTCAGGACACGTTATAAATGTGTCATACATGAATTTGTACTTAGTAATGAAGAGAATAATTTCAGTTGTAGCTATGGTGTTTGCGTGTATTTCAAATATAACTTCATAACCTAACTTCCAGCTGTATAAAAGACAAGCATCCTGCACCAGAATGAAATTAGTTGTTAAACAGAATAGAGTTTCTTTACACTGTCAAATCACTGCAATATCGTTTATGATTCCAAAGTTGAAACACGTTTGTTTTCCTGAGTGCTTTTGTTTTACAAGCGCTCATCAAAGCTATGCTGAGACACAAAAACAGAATTAATTATTAATTTCGTTCTCTGGAGACTCCAAGTATTCAATTTACGTCGTCGATCTCTTTTCAATTTAATCTATTTACATTTCTCTTCATTTCAGAATTATATTTTTGTTGTATCCCTTATGCATTAGATTTTTCTATAGTCAATAAGTATTTCGAACTAGTAAAATTTATTTTAAGTCTTGGAGAAATCAATGAAAAATTTTGGATTTTTATAGAAAGAATACTTACTTGTTTCAGGGACTAGTAAGGCAATACTATCTAATTCTACACTTTTGTGTTTATATTTTCACTTCTAATGCAACAGATTTGCTCTCAAATTGCCAAATTGTATACGTACTTACTACGACTGTAATACGACTTCAGGAAATTCAAGAGCTTGGAACATTTCAAACATTTAAGAAGATTCCTGTTAAAAAAGTGGTAGAAAAGGCAGCCAAAAATTTACATTAATGGTCTGGAATAGAAATATGATATGGAATGTTACAATACACTGCTATAAGACCGCTGTTAAAAGTATCATATTATGGATCAGAAGATTTGAAGATTACAAGAAATTGGCAAGAGACTGAAAGCAAAGGATTCGCATTATTGCAGAGAAAGTTAATGCTGCTAAAGTAGACAAAACTTCAAATGAAGAAAGTGCAGCAGGGAGTAGATAAATTACAGTAAGGCATGCAAAGTAATCCAACTGTTATAGACACATGAAACTAATGATTGAATAAAATAAGTCCTCAAAAATAAAAAATAATCAGACGTAACAAAAAATATACTTTGATCAAAGAGTGCAAGACCATGTGGTAATGACAAAAACGAAGAAGATTAGAGTTGTAAGCAAAAAATGGGAGCTAAGGCGGTAGAAATGTCGGACAAAATTTTAACACACACACACAATAATATTATGTAAATCCTGTGTATGCCTAGTCGATTCTAATCTGTGATTAGGGGAGTGTAACTAAGAAGGGAGGTTGGTCAGTTTGTGTAGTATACCAACAGTAACATTATTTCGAAAAAACATCTAGTAAGAATGCTGGAAAGCATGTGTACAAGTACACACATGAAACATATCGTTTTTTTTGGGGGGGGGACTTTGTAGTGACTATAAAGAAAGATTTTTAAAAGTGCAGTCTTTCCAAAAATTAACCCCACAATTAGTATTATAATCTTTGACGTCAATCAATAATGATACAACGTTCAGATTCATTTTATCAGAAGATATAAGGATAAATATAACGAATACAATAGATTTTCAGAAACAACTCATTTCCAGAGACTGAGTCAACCTGGAGGCTGACAAACCCACGTGCATAAACAAAAATTATTTACATTAGCTCAATCTATAAATAATTAACACATCCATGTATATGCAAGTGTGTGTGTGTGTGTTTGCGCGCACGTGCGCTCGTGCTCTTCCTTATTGGGAATACATTAGGAAAGTAGAAATTAAGACTGGTGTGAATCTAGATACATATAAGCCTCTATAGTAAGTACAATTCACTTCAAAAGTGTAACTTTCCTTTGCACACAGGGTTTGTAAATACTGTGGTGTCGAGTACTTTACTGTGTTCAGTAGGTGCGAAACGTTGCCAGCTGATATATCAGTCCCATCATTTTACTTTACCATAAACGTGACTTATAAAGGTGTGTGTGTGTGTGTGTGTGTGTGTGTGAGAGAGAGAGAGAGAGAGAGAGAGAGAGAGAGAGAGAGAGAGAGAGAGAGAGAGAGAGAGAGAGAGAGAATATGTGTGGGTAGGGGGGGTAGGTTCGTACTGACGGTTAGGAAAGCAAACACGTGCAAAGTCATGACCGTTTGTAGTCTGTTTTAATTCAAGCTACATTAACTAATTATGCTCCTGTTAAAATACAACGGCACCAGATTAACTGATATTTCTATAGAAGGAGTTTTATCAATGTTTAGCATGTTGGGGTCTTTTCATAAACTGCAAACTGTTTAGAGAGAGTGATTAATATGTTATAGGTAATCAAAGTATTCCATAAAATATAATTGTTTTTTATAAAATGCAAGACAAGTTATTTTATGAATGTAATTGAGGTTTTTAAAACTGTATCTCTTTAAATATTTAGTAAAGAAAAAAGGTTTAATTTTTTTACATGTTTCACTTGATTAAAAGCTAAAGTAAACGAAAGTTATTAACAAGCTAACGAATTTTATCGCTGAAATAAAGTTAATAAACTCGAACCACTCACATATCCAAGTAAGTATGTTATTCCATAAACAAGTTTACGAATTTTAAAATTTAATACGAGATATTGTACCATTAAAATTTATTAGTGAATTACATGAAAATCATACTTTGTTATATGGATCACATTATCTTGTTATATCTGCCCATCAACACATAACGTGTAATATATTATGTGCTACTTATTTAAGTAAACTTATTAGATAAAGTACGTATATACATAAGTTATAAGATATTTGTGAGGTAGATAAAGTACTTATTTATATAAGGTTGATAAATTTGTAATTATTTATCGGTTTCTTTAATGATGTGGACCCACATGAGATATGCTCTTAGCTGTTAGCGGAGCCAGCAGAAATGACTCGTTAAAGGGCCAAGCGTTGCTGTCTAATGCTTCAATGTCTGTAATAGATGAGTTTTTAGTAACCCGCAAATGGATATGCCTATGTAGGGTGAACGAAACGAGCGCAGAGGTCTGCCACATATCTCTAAATGGGATCTGCAATTTTTTAGATCCGGTTTACTGCGTACGCTGTGCCCATCGTTGAAGTTACGCGGGCTATGTATAATTCCTTTGCTTTTTAAATAACATATATAGCATCTTCATTATTTGGAATACTGTTTGTCAGAAGAAGAAAATTCATCGCTCACTACTAGCCTACTCACTAAACTGAACAAATGTCGGCTAATCAACGTAGCTGACCACACATATCTGTAACGTACAGAACTAAAATGAAACAGGCTTTTCCACTTCGTGTTTATTAATAATTAAACAGCGTTTTAATCCCTACATGGATAACGGAGAAGATAAGCATGCGTCACAATAAGAAATACAAACTGCAGCGCACAATACCTTTGTTTGCCACAGTGTTTTTCGTTGGTAGGCCTATAATGAATTTTAGCGTTCTTGTATAATCTTTTACCTGTGCTCCTTAAAAGGACTAAATTGTATTTATTGAGTCTTCAGTAAGGCAATAATTTTAAATTACATATAAAAAATTATAACATAGGCCTACCATATTGTGTTTAGTGTTTCGTACAGGTACACAGGTTTTTATATTCAAAATAGTTGTATAATTACTAAAATTAATGTAAACATAACTAAATTATAATTACTGTAATTAGTATTATTATTAATACTGTGCGTTATATGAATAATTAATTTCACGCTTACTCCACTTTTTCGTGTTCCCTTCCTTCATAAACATTTTACGAAAATTTATTTTGATGTCAAATATTTCCACTAGCATGACAATATATGTGTGTGCGCGTCTGCATATAGCCTATAGTTTATGTTTAGCAGAAAACTCTAGTAATGTAAAAAATGAACGAGTTTTGTTAAGCGATAAACGAGGAACCCAGTTCCCAACGACAAGTGTGACATTGGATGCATTTGTATACACCAACAGCGCTGGGCAACGGAACAATTTCCAGCCACCGGTAATAAAACCAGTGTATCACTACACAACTGTCGCAAGGGATATACCTACATTTATTGCAGCCCTCTCGTAACCGGCAGCTGTAAATATCAGCACGAAGACGATAATAAAGCCTGACCGAACAGGCTCGTTAATGAAATTGTTGAAGCTTTAACAAGTTCGTGCGCGCGCACGCTGTTAAGAGAATAGTGTATGAAAGAAATTTTCAAGATTCACAAAACCTACTCTGCCTTGATGTAAGTAATACTGTACACAAAATATGTACACCGTAAAAGGTTTGATAGTGGTAACATGAGGTAACAACAGTTGAAATCTAATCTGTTTATTAAGTTAAAATAAATTAAAATTACGTTTCCGTTACGCTACAGGCATGTGTGGAATGGAGTACTAGAATACATAGAATATGTAAAATATGGGCACACATGACATCCCTTCCGGGTATTTTACGCCCAGGCAGTGTAACACTAAACAGCACTAACTACATTTATAGGTTCACTTTACAGCAGACGATCGTCAGAAAATTCTTGTAAAGATATCTGATAAGGTGACTTCAAATTATATGAAGGATTTGTTCATAATAGTGTATATATATAACATAACCAAAAATACACCTCAAAACAAAAAACAAATGTACCATCAAAATTCACGGCAAAATATTCATAAACGCAATCCTTTTAAGTAATCAAAACAAAAAGAGAAATATTATAATACATAAATAATTGGGAAATGGAGAACGAAAACTCATGGAGTAAATAAATTAATGACAGTGACAAACAATGACTGACGATGACCAAAATACCCAGAAGTGAAGATCAAATGAAAAAAATAATGTACATAGTAATTTATAAATAGAAATATAGTATACAAATGTCTAAATCTAGTATGTAAGAAAAAAGACAATGTGAATAAACCTATTTAACTATGAGGAGGTCTGCGCACCTCAGACAGTTATTTTGTATGATTGAACTACAGAATGTGAATGATATAAAATTTTACAAATATAATAAGTAAACTATAATTATAAAAGTTGTATTGTGTGACAGTGCTAGAAAGTGAGAAATAATAACAGTGAAATACGGTAAAAAGGAAAAATTGTGTATAATGAAAGTGTTTAAACCTAATTATAATGAGCATTGAAGGGAATATGTAATCTATATTAACCAGTTATATAATCCATATAGTGAAATAAAACAAGGTAAATAATTAAAAAATGGAAAATCTTACGTTAAAAAAAACTTATAATAATATAGTGACGAAGAAAAATAATTAAGGTCAACAGAATCATGTTAATTAGAAATTGTGAAACCGAACCTTGTGACCCATAACATATCATACCCAAAGCCTTAATTGAAGGAATTAATGTTTTTGGTAAAAATAAGGATTTTTGTTGGAAAAAATCTAAAAACAAGGCAGAACATGTTAAGTTTACTGCTGAACCGTTATACAAATTAATGGTAGATAAAGGCGAGATGATCAAGAAAACCTATTGAAACAACTAGACGAATAATGCTTTAATCGAAAGTACAAAATCTTGAAGGCCAGGAGTGAAGAAGTAAGCAATAAATGCATAAGAGAACTACCAGATTGGTGAGATTGCTCCAAGGCTGAGCCAGATATTTGAACGTACATTACTACATTAATGATCGAGTTACAACTAAATAAAATGACGAAAACAATATAAACGCTATAATAGTGAATTTTTATTTGTACACTTGTATACAATAGTTATCAGTATTAACAATTTTCTTTTTAATTGTTATTTTGTATGATCCAAAGAACCCACCACTATTCAACAGACATTGTAACGTAACTGTATCGTCGTTACTTAAAAGCCACACGTTGTTGGCGTCAATTTGTAAGTAAACGGTTTACGGTGTTAAAGACCGTTTATTTTGTTTTAAATTTCAATAACTTTTAGTTTAATTTATTATCTTTATTGATTTATTTAATTCAATTCAATCTATCATTGAATCCAATGTAAATAAATCCGATGAATGCACTGGAAGTTAGTTATCGAATCTTTTGGACTTCGGTTAATTTATTTTAAGTTGTTATTATTCCGTCGACTATGCGAAATGGTGCCGTAGATTCCTCGCTGAAAGCATAAATATTTGGTAAGAATGATCACTTACTTGTGGTGAACCTTGTCGATCTTGCAGGGTCGATGTAGCAATCTAATCTGTAGATTGACTTACCGTATTCAAATTCGCCGCGGCGAGTCGGGCTATCCAAAAGAGTCGTTCACCTATTCCGAAAACATAATCTATTGAAAAGAACTAACTGACTCCGTTTGCTCGTATAAAATGATAATTTATTCTGTTTAAAACTCTTTTTTAATGATCTAGAGTATCATTAACTATTTTAATTCAAATTTAAGTAACATAAGTTGTTTGTTCATAAAATTTGTCTCATAGTGGTAAAACTGATTTACAATGTCAGTGTGTGGTTAAATGCTTTTGGTTAAAATAAGTTAGTTCATATGTGGGTTCTTTTAGCTTGCAGCATAACAAATTATTTACTAGAACTCTTATTCTACCGTTATTAGGCAGTTTGAAGACGATTACAATTCAATCATCTCTTAATAATTAACATTTCAAAATTCTAACCATGCCTGCTTTGGACATTTTAGGTTAACAAAATTATTCGCCAATCGACAATAAATGATTTAAAGAACGTTTGTTAACGTTAAAATAACTCTCGATAAAACATTTAAAATGTGAACAATAAAATAATATTTTGAAACAGTGTTGTTGAATGGAACATCTGAATCATCATTTGACTCTACATAAAGGTAATTGTATAGTTGTAAGTATTTATACAGCTTGACAACCTTAGTTTCTTATTCATAATAGACATAAACATTTAAATAGTAATAGTAGTAGACTCTTCCTAAACATAAATAGCATTTGCATTTTTCATTAACTTTCGTTAATTGTTTCATACAGTTGACAATTCTCAATCGCTTATGAATGCTTGTTAGTTTGATCTATGTTTAGTAAACAACAACTTTAATTAGGTGTGGTTATATCACACTCAGGATTTATACATAATAAATGATTAATTGTTGGCAAAATTCTTAAAAATAGAATATTCAAATTAAGTTGAGGATTGTCATTAGTACTGTTGATTGAATAATATTAATAATGCACCTTAATCTAAATACTTTATTTACACACATTATTAGAACGTGGTTCGATTATATCGTCTTTTCAAATTATTAATTAATATTGAAAAAATCACTGTACTCCCTTTTTTTTCAAATTAAATCCCGGAATTGCAATGGATTATACATTCAGCAATCCTTATTTACGCACTGTTACACTTAAAACATCTTCAATACTAGTGTAGTTATGTTGCCACAAATTGTGGTTATGTTGCTTTGTTGACAACGGTGACGCGCACAAATTGTGTAAACAGCTGTTTCCTAGCGGTGTCGAGTAGCCGTCTGCCTTCCTCTGAAGTTGGTTAAAAAGTGTCTCGAAATGGTATCTCAATCTGCCGTTCCGTCTTGTGATCGTTGTAAATTTGGCTAATTTCTTGGATCTGATTGGTTGACGATCTTTAATTTGATGCACATACCCCCTCCGCGCAATATTTTAATTGTTACTATTAGCGTGGGGTGGTTGGGTTTGAGATTATAAACATTTGCTCGATTTGACACAAATATCTCATAATTGTAATAACTTTCTTATTAGGGCTGGTTAGTGATGTGAGTGATCCGTACTGTGAGGACTAAAAATGGTGAGAATCCGGTCGGCGTGGACGAAAAAAAGTTTTGCAAAAGAATTTAGCTTGTAATGCGTGCATTTGATGAATCATTAGGTAGCAGAAATGATGAAAATTGTGGACTGTATTAAATTTATTTTAATTGAAGTTTAAGTTTACATTACATGTAATTAGCAGTTATTTAAATAAGGTTGGCTAATGTGCATTTCGTCTTTAGAAAGTATTAAAAATTTAAGTTGTATTAATAGCGGGCCTAGTTGGCCATAAGTGAAATGTGTTGGCCTAAGGCCTACACTAAATGTCCCGACACGAAAATATGACAGTAAAACAGCGGGCGAACCGACCGCCGCTAGCGTTTGAGACGAAATGTACAAAGTTTCGACATGAGTAATCAGAATAGAACAAAAGTAGGAAGCAGATTAGCCAACCTACAAAGTGAAATTATCGCGCTGCCGTACAAGGGCATAGATTTAAAATCTAAGCTTATCACTGTATTGGCAACACTTGGCTCTTTATTTTGAGTCTACTCATGGTGTGCTTCTGTTCATTATTAAGGGAGTTAATGTTTGAGATTATCACATTACACTATTCACTGTTAATTGTATTTATTCTTAAACTCAAACTATTTAATGGCAATCATACCTCCTTGTGGGCATGCCTTCCAAGTCCTCCCACACTTCTCACTTATTTGTTACTTATATCTAATGACAAAATATAGTGCTTATGCTATCATTGACTTAGCCTATGAGTCTATCAATTGTATTTACAAATTATTTATAATAAAAGGTATCTGGGTAACTTCTCTATTACCCCAGTTGTAAACATTGAGTTGTTACAACTACTGTTAGTCTTTGTTTGTCTGGAATGTATTGTTATTCCTTGGTATTTTTATCATTAATATGACCTCTATATGGCACTATTAAATGTACCTTTTATTTAACTTTTATTTGGGAATGTATTGTCTTTTCAGACTATTATTTAGTTTGGATAATTTACTAGTAGTAGTATATTTATAGTTAGTCTTGTGTTTTTAACACACTAGTCTGTTCCTTAGCGTATAGCATTGGATACTAGTAATTACACCTGGTGTCACATGACAGGTGTGCATAATTATTCTTATTACACATTATGTCCTTGCTTATAATTCTCTTATTCTATTATAATAGTGATCTTATATCTTACTTATTACATAGGTATTCTTCTGTTATTTCTATTTAGCATTACAATCTGGTTTTGTCTATGTTTTACATAGTGAATCTCATTTTGGCTGGTTTTGTTCACTTTCTTTACTTCAATTCTTATACTATAAAGATTGCTCTTGGCATCTTTTATTAGTATTGGTAGAAACCTTATTACTTCTACTTGATTTGGGGTACAAAATATTTTAGTTTAGATATGTTTTACCTACTATTAAATATGAAGTTAAGTGGAAAGTAGCTGTATTTATGTTAGTTATGTGGTTTTATTATTTGTAGCAACAATGGGTGTATTAAGTTGATACAAATTTACATCTTTTAACCTTGTTTTTTCAAGTCTAGTTTTATTAATGACAACTGGTAATTCATTATTTATTTCCTTTTTATATCTTACATGTTTTTTTATTATTTGACTAACAATTATTGTAATTATGAGACAATTCTAATTCTCCCTTACATTACATTGATGCTGTGCATATCATGGCATTATGCTTTTATTTACAGCTTCTTTTATGTTAACGTTATTGTTACTTCCACTCTTTGTCTAATATAGGATGTCCTACTCATTTACAATATTATTAGTTGTATATGGGTGTGCCGTGTTTTGTTTTTTCTTTCGATAATCGAACTACTAAGTTACGTATTTATTAACGTGGGTGTACGTAAGAATGTACGCAGGCAGTATTGGACTTTGTCGTTATGATTTATCTCCCTGCCGGCCGACCCGTGCGCGCTCTAGGTATGATGTTCCGTACCGTTTTTTCAGTAGCCGGTTTCGCCAGTTCAACTTTTGCTTTCAGCGTATTAACGTCTGGCGTCCGGCTGACAGAGTAAATGTAAAGGTTTTCGTCTTCTAGCTGCTCCTATGGATAAGTAGAAGTCTACGCGACTTCCGGTAAGTGTGTTAACATATATAAATTAATTATTCATAAAAACAAATTGTATTTATTTGATTTTAACTCAGATGCAGTGCGATAGGTTTTACAGTGATTGATCACCACGTGGCAGGCACCAGGTTAAAATTTGTTTTATGTATGTTTCAATCTTAACGCTGGTTAACAGATATTAGTAGCAATAATATAATAATGTGTTATAATAATGTAATAATAATCATACTCAATTCATTAAGCCAGAATGGGGCGTAAGCCAGTTATTTTCTGAAATCAGTGTACATCACGGACTTGTTAAAGTTTGCTAATTCCTGTAAGGGGGAGTTAAGTGCTTCATGAAAACTTGTGCATAACTATTAATTGAAATGATTATTATTATGGAATGACTGTATTTGGATATATTATATATTAGAATATTTAAAAGGGTTATTTTGAAGCGATTTACTAGATTCAATGGTGTTCTATACTTAGTGAATTTTCGGAGTTTATAAACTGGGCAGGCCATGCAATGTCAGCTGGTAAATGTGATAGTGTGGTTTATTAAACTTGTAAGTAATCACAGATATAATTGTGCAGGGTTTCCGATGTAGACGGGAATCTGTCCCGCTCCAGAAGGAAGGCCGAACTCCTGCCTCCGAGGATGTAGATTTAAACACTTCCGTCAGCTGTCAGCCGGAATGGACGAACAAATACACTCCACCGGACCCTCTACCTACACGCTGCTAACCAGGTGACATTTAAGCTTATTAAACCAGAATGTTGTGGCCGATAAACTCTTTTGAGACACTTGTGCAGACGCTCCAGTTTGGAGAATTATTTCCGGACAATGGGGGTTATATGTTACTTTGTAATTTTGTAAGGCTTACGCCTCATGAATATATCAATGTCTATCTCATTCTGAGAATTGTAAACTCGGCCAGGGTCATGCATCACCCGGGTCGAGGGGAGTTTTCTGTAAAAAGGGTCGGCACTAATTGTTTCTGTCTTAAGCATGCATGGACGGATGTATCTGTCCACGTTGGGAAATTTTAAGGTTAATTAATTTTTCAGTTAATGGGGCTCATGTATTTTATTATTAATTTAAAGATCTGGGAGGTGTTTTAACATGTGGGCGACACCTGTAGGGTCCGTTCACTGCAGGACTGTATCATGTCGGATTTTGCTGGATCTCGCCCGGACGCATGACCATGCCTGAAGTCAAGTTTTTTTATGAACACTGTAAGCATGTTTCAGTACCTTCATGACATAGTTTCTGTTTTGCGAAATTCAATTCCACTGTTCAGCTAATTTGTAAACTTTAAATTTTGCCATAGCCAGTTAAATATTGTCATAGTTTATATGTGCCATAGTTTAAATTTTGTAACGGTTAACCTTTTATTGCTCACAATACCAATTAATTAACGTTAAAGAATACAAGACTAATCAGTATCAGTTATGAGTATTCATGGGTGGTCACGTTCCACTACTTTTATAAATTCTGTCAAGAAAATAAAAGAAATGAGAAATGCAGTTAGGCAACCGGGCATCCATGTTAACCTCGTGATGGCACTCTTTATCATTATCATTGACGAGATCCGAAATTGATAATTAAACATCTGCGTGGTATTTGTGCGCAGGCCACAATGCTTACATAGAACATTTAGATTTACTTATTATCTAATTAGAATTTTGGGGCAGGTCTAATCTACTTTTTTGGGATATATTAATTGAGATTTGGGGGTTTAGTTATTTATTAATTAAAAATTAAGGTGGGCCGGATACTTGGTCAGAATAAGGGGGGTTGAGAGGGTATGATGACAAATATACGCTGCTAACCAGGTGAACATGTGATGTGCTACTTATATGTAAATGTCTTTCTATGTCGATTGTATGTGTGTGTTGTGTCTTATGTGATTGTTACATTATTATACTTGATTATGCATATGTGTATATATATATATATATATTTATATCATGTTGGTATTTGTATAATTACCGGGAGGGTCGAGTCTGTGCGCCATTTCACATTATTATTATTATTGTTTATACGCCACTAATGCTCAAACTCAAATATTTGTCGATGCATAGGTTACTTGACTTATAATAACGATTGACGGGCTTTGGAAGTGAGCTATTTTGAGTGTAAGGTACTTGCAATTATTGTGCTTTTTTTTAAGGGTATATATATATTGTATAAAAGCCGAATACAATAAATACTGTTATTGTTATCTTAGATCAGAGTTTCATTTGCAAGTCCCATCATACTGGACCCAGCACAATTTTGGCTTCTCTAGGCTCGTGCCTAGTTCTAAATAACTTGTGGCATCTCTTTCAAAAAAAAAAAATAAATGAATATAAAAAGGAAAAAAAAGGAGTTGGTTTTCTATAGATAAAAAGCATAAAAGGAAAGAGGGGTTACATGGGTCATCTAAGTTAGTCAGTTCTTGTCTATATCTTCAATCTGTAAGTTCTTCAGTTATTATATATACGGGTAAGGTGTTAACCTATAGTTGACTGGCTCTTGGAATCTATATTTTATGCCATGGTTGTTAGGTGTCTTTCTCGTAGTATGTTTCTTCCTTGTTTTCATTGGTTCCTTACTGACCGAAACTATTGGGTTATTGGTTCCTGTGGTATTCTCACTATTTGCTGTATCTTCTTTCTTTTTATAATGTTATTATTATTTGTTATTTCCCATTACTTTTATTAACTCCTGTGTTGTGAGTTTGGATTAAACACTTGGCGTGTCTCGTTGACTCAATTATTATGACATGTGTTTTTTTTTTTGTTACTGAAATATTGGGCTCATATGTCTTGTTACAACATTCACAACAAATAATTACCAAATCTCATTTATAATTATCATATGTTATGTTATATTTATGACTGGTAAAATATTTGACATTACTTTTACGTTAACCCTGAGATTGAGATTTTTTTCATGTTCTACAACAGAAATGAGATACCAATGTTAATTAGGAACATTGAATGTTTTTACAATTAAATCAATGTCAAAAATAAAAAAGAGAGTAAATACAATTGTTGAGTCAGAGACAAAACGAGAGCAAGTGTTGGAGTATTTATTTTAACATAAGAAATTATAGAGAAAACATCGAGTTTTGTTAAATATTACAAAATTGGCGCAACCAACGCGAGGCTTCACGCATCATCAAGAAAGCATTTATTAATTATTAATAATAAATTAATTAACCAACGAAAAGGGTATAACTTCGTTTAGTTACAATATATATATATGAAGTACATAATAATAACACTTTTTCCCGTATTACAAATCAATGAATATCAAACTATTTTTGTTTTTATTGAGAAGCATTCTTCAAAACTATGTAAAAGCAATTGCTCCTAATCCTCCTTCATATATTCTGCCTGCACAATATAAATTAAATTTGGTGCTTCTTATTTGATGGCTTTAACCATGAGTATTTCCCAGGTATACCAGAAATTGTTTTTCCAGAAACATAGTTAAACAATTGTATACAGTTGTTTTTAAAAACCGTAAAAAAACTTTAAGAATCACAATTAACGTGTCAAAGTCAAGCATTCTTTTATCGTCAGATCATTATCCTTACTCAGATTTAGAAGTTCAAAGTACGCCGTTTACAATATCTTTTCTCAATATTCGGAAATTATATCTTTACAGAGACAACTGAATAACAATTAAAGTCCCTTTGTAACTACAATCTTGAAAGTTAAAAAGATCTTTTTCTAGAAAACCCCTAGTATCGTGTAATCTCTTTTATGATTGCTTTTTCCAAAATAATAATATTTATATTTTACATAGAGTAGACTGTATTATGTTTGCTGATGGTATTATTGTTGTAGCGGACAAGGAGAAAGTGGTTGTGTAGCTTGAAGACCTTGAAAGGAAATGGGAAGAATGTGTAATGAGAATATACAGAGTGATTCAAAATTGCACGGCAATCTCTCGGGACCTGATTCTATAGCTAAAAATAAGAACAAATGTTTATATAAACATAGGTCTTAAAACGCTTCGTTAGCGAGTTACGGCTCGCGAACCAGTTCGACCTGATTTCTGGTCCCACGGTAAAATGAGGCCGACTGAAATTGGTGGGGTATAAAGTGAAGGGTAAATTTGGTGGTTTCTTATATTTTTTGATCTGAGAAATTAAATAAAAGAGGTCCCAGACCTCTATCTTAATTAGACTAGTTTTTAAGAAAAACGGGGTAAAACACAAAAAATTGGAGTCGAAAAACACACATTTTTAGATTTGGGATAAAATAACTTCGTTAATTTCCCAATAAACAAATAAAAATTTCTAACTAACTTTGTAGAGAATTTAATTATGAGGAATCTGGTGTGTATAATGTCTATTAAAAGTTAGTACAAATTTGAAAAATTTGAGTTTAATTAAAAACAAAACAGACCAAAATGCTCCAGAAAAGTGTTACAATTTACAAGAAATGGCATTGTAAACTTTCAAAACGCCTACACTTGGACAGACAAAAACTCACGAGACTGCCCCCAAGACATGACCAACATATTTTTTTATTTAATGGATAGTGTGGTCTTCTTGGTGATAATCTCTTAGGCCCTTTTTTTCTTATCACCAAGGCTTAATGGAAGACAATACTTACATTTTTTGCAAATGCATCTGATAGAATTCTTGGAATATATTCCACTTGCAGATAAGGTGCAGATGTGGTTTTTGAATGACGGTACATCTGCTCACTACTGTCGTGATTTGATGAACCATTTAAATAATAAATTCGGTAAGCGATGGATTGGTCGAAACGGACCAGTAAAATGGCCACCTCGAATTCCCCAGAAAAGTCTTACAATTTTAAACAGAACAAAGGTCTTCGTATACGTTTTCACAATAAATGTAACTGTAAACAAATTGAAAAACTTATGTTATTGAAGTTTTCCTTCAAATGATTAAATATCAAAATTGTTAAATTGATAAAACTGCAAACGTTCGTTCAAAGTTGTTGTTCAATGTGCCCATTTTGTTGAATGCAGAATTCAGCTAGGCGAATCCATGCTAGCCGGTCACGTTTATAGCATCAGAATTATTCTTAACAGGAGCTCCATGTTCTATTATGTGTGTCTGAATTCTTCTTGTGTGCCAATACGAGCGGAATAAACTAACGACTTCATTCAGCCCCAAAGGAAAAAGTCTGCTGGCGTGAGATCTTTTATACTTACCATGCTAGAAAAGGAGAGAACGTCCAAATTGGCTTCTATTCCTTCGAAAAAGTCAACAACTTTTTTTTTAGAATGCGAAGAAAACTCCGATGGGGAATCGAGAGAATAAATAAAGCGAAGAATCGCCTGAGCTGTTAGGTGACTCTTTGGTCTCAGACCCCTGTTCTAGAGCAGAACAATTGCCAGGAGCATCAACCTGCTACTGTATAAAACACTGATCCTTCTAGTTCTCACCTATGGTTCTGAGACCTGAAACATTTCTAGAAAGTCTGAGTTAAGCCTGCTGGTTCATGAACGCAAAATCCTCTACAGTATTTTTGGTCCAATATGTGTGGAAGATGAATGGAGGGAAAGGACCAACCAAGAACTGAACATTCTTCTGAACGAACCTGATATTGTGAAAGTTATAAAACTTGGTAAACTCAGGTGGGCAGGACATGTGATAAGGATGGGGGAGTATGAAGTACTAAGAAACGCACTCACAGAATAGACCTATGGTAGCACGAGAGTTGATAGACCCAAACTACGTTGGGAAGACGGTGTGAATTATGATGCGCGCCATATCCTTGGGACCCGAAATTGGAGAGCAGCTGGACTTGACCGGGACAACTGGCGCAGGCTGTTAAATGAGGCCTTGACTCAGTAATGGGTTGTCGAGCGGCTGAAGAAGAGAACTTATATACAATAATAATGTTTTGCAAAATCCGCAATTATCAACAAGACTAGATAACACTCAGTCGTCAGTGTCGTCACTGACAGATGGGCTGGAGATAATCTTAAAACCAATAAATTATTTAATTAAAAAAATCGTAGATAACTTAGATGTCAGCCCCGTAACTACCATGTAAACATTCTGTGAGTGAGTGTGTGTGTGTGTGTGTGTGTGAGAGAGAGAGAGAGAGAGAGATAGAGAGAGAGAGAGAGAGAGAGAGAGAGAGGATGAGCGAATGAGGGGGAGAGAGAAAAAGTGTGCGCGAACGATTTGTCGGGGGGGGGGTATTGAGTTTGTGCGGTTATATACAGTCACTGCTGGCAGCGGGAAACAATATATATTATGTTGAGAGTTCGTGCTCTCAGACGCATAGTGTAAACAAAATGTTAATTTGAATTCTTCCATTGTCCTTTTTGTCAGACGTGTTATCCAGGCATTTCCAATTTGTATTCTCGCTTAGCACCTGCATCGTGTCAGCGCATATAATAAGCATAACAACGTCTGGAAGTTTTCTATTTCGGATTTCCTGGATTGCAGGTGTCGTGCAGCAGAAAATGTTTGGTTCTGGTTATGAGTAAACTTTGTCAGTTACCTACAATATGCAATATACATGAAACCAGCTTCCACTAACATCATTATACCTAACCATTCTGACCACCCACCACAACATAAAATGGCAGCATTCTATTCACTATTTAACAGAATGTACAAAATATCCCTAAACAGACAAGAAACAGAAAAAGAAAGAAATATAATATACCAAATTGCTTATGAAAATGGATATAATAAAACTACTGTACACAAAATAGAAAATAAAAATCAAATATAAAATAAAAACTGAACAATTAAGAGTTAATCAAAATGAACAAAACAAAAATAAGAATAACAATAAAAAATTGGCCACATTCACATACATAAATAATAAAATGACAAAGCTAACAAAACTGTTTAAAAACACAGACATTAAAATAGCATACAAAACTAACAAAAATTATCTACAAAAACTAAATAACCCACACAACAAAGGTAACACAACAACCAATGGTATATATAAAATTTAATGCCAAGATTGCAATAAATGTTGCGTAGGACATACAAAAAAACAACTGAAAAAACGTTGTTTTTAACACCTAAACGCATACAAAAAACCAGAAATATACAAATCTAATTTGACCACACATGCAAGAAACACTAGACATGAATTCCCAGACATAACCAACATGACACTAATAAAACACATACCACACAAAGGAACCATAATGAACATTTGGGAAAATTTACGAATATACAAACATAAAACACAAAACAATCTAATACCTGAACAAATACAAATCAATACAAAACATGACACAATTTTCAAAGCACTCAACATAGAAAGTACACAAAATACTAATACATACACCACAATAATACCAATTTAAAGTACCAGAGGCCAACAAGAAACAAAAATAACAACCAGCCAACACACAAGTACTTCACCAGACTCAAAATCACGAAGGCTGAGGATGGGAACACAATAGTTCCCGAAACACGTTCCTAATAAGGAAAAAACATCTTGAGGTAAATTCATTATAAATATTAAACATAATATATATATATTGCAACGGAACACAGGATGATAAGCTATGTTGTTTGTATCAGAGCACATGGATGACGAGCATTTTCATGTTTAAATTGGTTTTATGTAATACTTTGTCTTTTAGCCGTAAGTTGTATTTAGAAATGGATAAGCATGTAGGATATACCAAACTCTTCATAAAAAGATGTTCTTTATTGTCATGTATTTTTTGAGTGAATTTATGCGCGTGTGCGGGTGTGATGACGTGTGATCGCTTTGTCTTCCGCGGTAATTAACCGATCGACGTGAAACTTTGACATGAATTGTTTATGTAAATAGCTTCAATTTATGTGTTTTCTATGGTTTATAACTATTTTAAAAATATGGGTTTTTAAGTAGGGAAAACTCAATTTGAAACACTTATCATTAATAAGATCATACAAATTTGTAGATAATTCAATGCAAGTTAGTACATATTTATACAAACTCTTTCTTGAAAAGTTATATCTGATGAAATCATTAATCATGTGGCTTGGGTTTAGCCAATCGGAATACACTAAATTCAGTAACACTCATTCTCTGTAGAGTGAAGATCGACAGTTTGTCTGTAAAAGTTGCAAGGTGAAGTTGTGCTCGTGCGTGAGAGAGTTGTTCTTGAGCGAACATAGAAAAGTATAATTTAACATACTCCATGGTATTCTGTACGAAGTTCTGTGTTCAGAGCCGAGTGGGTAAATTATTTAAATAGAATTATAATATAGTATAGTGCTTTTCGTGTAAGTTTAAGATATCCGCTTGCGAAATTTAAAGACACTTCAAGATTACGTGGAAGGTCTACGATTAATACACCTTATTAAATTGATAACCATATTCACCCTGAGATTGATAAAATTTACATATCAATTAATAATAAACTATTCTAGAGAAATTAATAAGCATTGTGTGTTTAACATATTTGAGAAGAGGACGACAAGACGAAGAGGACGACGGACGAAGAGGACGCCAGGACGAAGAGGACGGCAGGAAGGAGTGACGGTGAAGAAGAGAACGCCAGGACGGGAGCGGGAAGCGGAGGATTGCACGTACTGAGGTCGTTGCCTCAATCAAGTAAAACCGATATATTATCGAAATTATAAACTATTATTGCAAATTACAATACATGGCAATTTATAATACAATATACCTCTTTAAAACTAAATTTTTGTGTATAATAAATAATTTTTCATCTCCTCTATAATAGACTTGTTTGTGATTTTTACACACTCACTATATCCTTATTAGTATAATAAAATTTGATCTGTTGCAATATATATAACCCATGTTGATTACATTGACCACGACGATGATGATTTAATGTCGTAACTTAGTGTCGATTATTATTATTCCAGTGTAGTTTTGCTTGATGTCTTTCCGAGTAACGTTTCGTATTGACAGGGATTTTTCGTATCATTTCGTCATCCCGTGCCGTTTGTGTGATGAAGTCGCTTGAAACTAGGAATCAAGCGCAAACACTGAAAATTTTCAGTTACAGACATGTATCGTTGCCGCGGATATCAGATAATTACTGTTTGTTTAACACTTTACCCTGCGCAGCCAGTAATTAGAACTGGATTTGAGTGGATTCCGCTAAAAGTCGCAAACGTTTACGCCATATTCTTCCTTCATGTAATTTTGTTGGTGTTGTTTAGAACGCTACGAAAATTTCAGTGCATAAAGCGTCAGTATTAAAATGTATGTTAATTGTTAACTTAGGCTGGTACCTTCAGGGGCGATAGTTATAAGTACATATGACTAATAAACCTCTTATCCTAAAACTTTTCGGTAAGATAACTACAATCAATGTGTCAGTATCGGTAAATATTTTTTAGAAAAAATATTAAATATTATATTTATGTTCTTTATTTTCTGTGAATATCGAAATAAAATATCTTTTATCTCTGTATCCAATTTATATTGTCTGCCATTTGTCAAATGGTTAAATTATAATTAGAACGGATTTCATAAATGGTCCAATGTATAGGTACTACAGAAATAACACGTATGTAATACTAATATAATACATGTAAAACTAATGTATGTAATACTAATAGGCCTACATGTAAAAAATGCTAATATCAAGATTAGTATGTGTGAGTGTATATGTGTTTACAAACGTGTGTGTGCATGTGTACATAATATACACTTGTACACGCAGATACATACAGTATACATACAATAAAAGATATATTAGTCATCTTTTAGTACGGAATGATCATAGTATTCAAACAATTTAGGAATCCATTACATGGGTGGTAATTATTTTTATATTCCTTGTATTCATATCCCAATGGTGGCAATAGGTAGATGAAGGCGATACGTCGACACAAATATTTCACGATCGTGTTTTTTTAATGACGAATATCTGTATGTGGCATGCAAATGTGTGTGCACGCGTGCGCGTGGTCTACCGCAACACAGATTGAACAACATTCATACATGGCGCGATGACGTTACACACTTGACAATGAACACTCAACAGTCTTATAAATGTCTCTTTATCGGTTCCATAATGTTTACGTGACCAACATACGTAATGGGTATTTGGAACGAGTTTTCTGTATCACCATCGTAAGTACTGAGATAACTTTAAGACGGATACCGTCGCGATGGAGGGACACGGTTATAATATGCGCAGGGCACTTTACTATGTAAACAATTCTCAGACGGCTGTGGCTAAAACGATCCGCAGTCTGAACATAGGCTATATAGGCTACGTGCACTGGATTCCCGGTCGGCTTGTGAATATTCATATGCTACGTTCGAATGTAACGCTTCACAAAGGATACGTTTAGAGTCACACGCGCGCGCATACTCACTGAAATAGAATGCTGTTAACGTCAAGTCGTTTCATGCACTGGTATTTTTTAAATTTATTTATGGAATCTGTTATTCCAAAACAATACGCATAACTGACAAACTTTCTGGTCTAGTTTTCAAACTAGTCTTTAAACTAGACGAAAACTAGAGAAAATTTCTCTCTATGAGTATTATCAGTAACATGTTATTTAGAATATATTAAAACTTTGAATGTCTTAACGTCTTTAATGGACTTACTTAGTCCATCGGCAATTTTCAATTTAATCTTCTAGTCTTTATGATGTTATCTAGTAGATTTATTAATACTGGATTTGTGTGAGCTTCTAGCAGTTTCATGTAGATTTCATTAAATTGCGTAATGGTTTCTTTCACCGTAGGCAGGTCGGAACAACTGTAGATTTAGAAACACTTCCAAAAAGCTGTAAAAAGCTGTAAGCCATATGTTCCACACAGAGACTTTATGCTGGAGATAACTGAATCTAAACATATGCTGGGCAGTTCTAGAATACACCCAAGTGGTAAACGTTTTGTATTAACTAACGAAGAATCCTTTAGTATCAAGATTCAATTGCTTCCGGAGTTTTGGAAAGAGATTAACCGCGCCAAAACTAGCCATAAAATCATTCATGTCAATTTCACAATTTTTGTTAATTTCACAAAATGTCAGTTTTTTAACAATTTATTTACTATTGACAGAGTAAGGACTAATAAAAAGTTGGAAATTTTATACAATGGTTCGGACCGAGAGCTCTCCATAGGACGAAGCGGAATGCATCCTTATAAGCCTTAGGTAACCCATAAACATTAGGTACTTTGGAATAATGAGGAGTTACTTTATCTGGAATTAAATATGTTTATACTTGATTAAATCTTCCTTTCGATTTGAGAGGCGGAATTTTTTTCAACAAAGCATAATCATGCGAAGCAATAATATCCCGCATCTTATGATCATAATTGCAACTGTCCGCCTTCCCCTTTACCACAACGCTATATCGCTACGAGGGTAATTGGTATCAATTGACAAATATACTGTAGGAGAATTAAAGCTTTAAAATTAAAGTATTAGACATTTTTTCTTAACGAATATTCCTAAAATATTATAGGTCCACCTGACATATGTCTCGCTTGGTACCCTCATAGGCACTACTGTATGCGTAATTTTCTTGGCCTACTTGCCATTAATAAGTTGAAATATAGCAAGACTGAAATTAAAGAACCACCCATCTTCAACTGATCAACGATCAGTCAGTTACCTGAAACTGTACTGCACGTTTTGGTGAATTCCAGTGTGCCGTACTCACGAGTACTCACATTAGTTACTCTGATGTAATTAACATTCCTGCTACGGACATGGTTTATTAATTTGTTACATACTATAGAAGTAAAGTAACCACAACTTATTTTACTTTTACTTCACTGCAAGCACTCTAGTGGAGGCTCCACAGCAGCACGTAACAAATAATGTAGAGATTAATTACTGTGGCATAATCAACGCTTCCATAAGAAGCAGAGCATATTAATTTGTTACGAGAGGCACATTTTCAACAATCGTTTAAACACGAACACCTTACTTACATTATTATAGACTGCTTTCTTCCGAAACTTTAATTTTAATGCGCGGTAAAAAGTGCTGAAACTTAAAAAATCACCATGAATTAGGTTATTCGTGTGTTAAGTACTTTCAACAAAAATTTGGAAGCGTATGCTAAAATACGTTCGATTAATTTAAAACAAAAAATTTAAATTAAAACAAAAATCAATCTTTTCCACAGTGCTGTGGTTCCCTGACGAGCACCGTGTGAGTTGGTGAATCGTTTTTATACACTGAAGATGGTCTCCAGAGGAAAGGCCTAAACGTCTGTGAGTAACGACATTAGTGGTCCACATCTCAATAGCTCAGAGTTTAATCAGTTTGTTCCCAACTCTGTTGACGCCGCGTCGCGTCGGCCGTGAAACCCTTAGATATACAAAACAAGAAATACAGGCAGCCAGATATAAACTCCTTTGCTATTGTTTGAGAAGTGAGATATATTAACTTTCATACGTTTGCTAAGTGTGATGTTTTCTGCAACTAGAGTGAAACAATTTTCTGTTTATTTGAATGCAAGAAGTAGCTCACAAAATATTTTATCTTCGCAATTGCTACGACAGTCTAATGTAATTTCCATAATGTACGGCATTTAAATAAATGATTAAATTGCGGATAAAGCAACATTTTCATGTTTACATTTGTGCACTACTTCACTTACGTAATTGCCTTTACTGTTAGTCAAATAACTGGAACTTGCTACTTATTCCAGAACACCGTTAATATATTCTTGCCCGATCAACAGAGTTCTACATGAGTCGTCTGTCCTAATCGAATCGTAACAGTTAAAAAAGGAATATACTAATAAATACAACGATGTACACGTGTTACAGAAACACATAATTTGCCTATAAGAATTATATTTTATTAATTTCATTTTATGTAGTTAAAATTAACTGAAATTCTATATAACAAAATTTTACACGTAGGTCTACAGGAAATCTACACGGTTTTTATAAGTTGATGAACAACGCTCTCGATGAAGAAGAAGAGCATCTCCTAAATGTTCCTCACTGAACATAAACTCTCAAAATTATTTGTTGAAGAAGTACATGCAATTTTTGTTTACGAGAAATATTAAGTATACTTATATACATGTGTACTCTTATGCCGATAAAGTTGGTGGCTTAGATGACGCTTCGCACGTGTTGTAGAAGTAATAGTATTACGCACGTTCCACGTTAATAAGCCGCTTCCATGTTTTGCATATTTTTGTGCTTTAATGAAGGTGGTAGATTATTCTACCGGAGTCTGAGCCAATCTCATAACGTTTCTACGACATTTTGGCGAAGTATAAATACCGGTGTTTTGGAAGCACCAAAGTTTTTGCAACCAACGTTCCAATTATGAAATGCGCAAGACAAATAGAAGCGATAAGATGTGTTATTAGAAATTGCCAGTTATGAAACAATCCGCGTTATTTGAGAGTAGTCCAATATAAGGTGTTAATTGTGAATAACTGTGTGAACATTAGTAAGTGGTGGCTTCCATCTATATTATATATTTCAACAAGGTTAATTAGATGATATTTATTGTATGGTAAAGTATGTTGGATAATTGTAAACTTGGAAAACTGCGTGTACGAATGCCTTAGTTTATAACAACTGTTATCAAAGCTGAGATTAATAAAACGTCTGGTGTTGAATTATTTATTCCACAGGTTAGAGGTGACACTTTGTAAAAACATCGTAACATACTCTACGCTTTAACGTAATCTTTAAAGGATATAATGCGAGTATCCTAATATTTCTTACAATCGACAAAATATTTCTGCACAAACGTTAAATAGTACTTTGAGCTCGCTTAATGGCCCTTATTCTTTGCCTTAAAACAGATGCAAAACGATGTCCACTTTTGTTTTATTTTCATTTTTTGAAAATGAAAAAGTTCGCTTAGATATCAAAGAAATACGGTGGTTGCCATATCATTACGACGTTTTTAACCTAAAATCAATAAACAAATTATGAAGTGGTTGCTCCTGCATTATTGGATGCATAAATTGCCATAATGTTTTTCCATAAATCTAATTGAATTTTTTAAATTGCAGCACAAAAAGTAGCGTTAAATGGCCAAATAATAATATTCTTAATTTGCCGTGGTGCCTAGTAATAAAGTGGAACATAATCCAATTCTTCATCCGAGCATCACGATCTTTTCAATCCGTGAAGTACTCCTTTGCGCCTTACCAACCCAACCAGACTTCTGCAAGTCTCGTTATATTGATTTGCTTCTGTTTTTAATAAAATGTAAAGCAAATCCTTAAAATTTTATTTTTAATGTATTAAAAAATATAGGCCTATGTTAAAGTATTCTCAAAGCAGTCACACTTACTATATGGCTACTGTGGCAAACATGTCACATACGGCAATGTCACAAACATGTGTGGAAGTATTACATAAAAGTAGATTCCTAATTGACTGCAGCATGAAATGCAGCAACTGGATACACCTATGAAAAATCTCTTGTATAAACAAAAATATCTCGAAATTATTATAAGACATATACCATCTTAAGACGTAATATTCAAAATTTAACACACACACATTGTAAACACGACAGGATGTGGTCTGATGGTGGTGGTGGTAGTGTTGGTGTTGATGACGACGACGACGATGATGATGGTTGTTGTGGTGGTGAAAGTGACGAAGATGACGAAGGCCACGCTTTCAGTTATTACAGAGAGAGAGAGAGAGAGAGAGAGAGAGAGAGAGAGAGAGAAATATTACGAGTACGTTGATACAAAAGTAGGCAAAGAACCAATATCTGCACGAAGTGAAGTAGAACAAAAGTATTAGTTAAGACACCGATAACGTCTATAGACAATTTTGGTTAAAAAAATGATGGATGCTCAAATTTTTTATGTGAGAACTTAATATACGGAACCATGGTGCCTGGCTCACTCCCGTACACTTCACGTTCTAGGGCAGTAAACTGATTCAATGCGTCACGAAATAAGTGAAACGAAAAAGCAGTGCTACCAGGTCAATCAATATTCTTTTCCCTACGTAGCTATCCAGAATATCCCCACTGTTACAAATATATGTGCTGCAATGTGCAATATTCTAAAGAATGTGAGCATATTCTAAAAGTTTTAAAACTATTTCAAGAACAACGTCAATAATAAAAATAATTTTATTATTTAATTGATCTGTTTGGAATTTCAATACATTGGATGACAAAATGTTGGTGTTCGCTTTAGGGCCGCCACCCAGATAGCAGCACTATGGTCACTTCTTTATAGTGTATCACGCTACATTAACGTGAACTTTAGGTCCGTCACCAGAGAGCAGTGCCAAACAAGATTGTGTAATTGCAGATTCAACTAAAAATTGAATAATTATACTACGCATATTACATTACACTTTGTAACTAAATATTATGTAAATCATAATCTTATATTGAAAAAAATTATTTCTTACATATAGATTGTATATGTGTGTACACGGAAAACTGAAAATAATTCTACATGTGATTTTATTCTACTTATAAATAAATACATCTGAACTCTACTATACACTCATCTCATATAATTATCCGTTAAATCTTATTTGAATCTAATTTATTAATTTTTTAATAGCAAAGTCACTTCTTACTCCGAATACATACATGCAACTTTTTACAAATACAGACAGTTCACTCGTCACTTGGCACTGAAGTTCTCAATTCTGGCGTGTCCCACGGCACAACAATTTTTTTTATATTATAAAAGTAAAAGTAGTAAAAAATCCAATCTGTAGAAACCAACAGGTGGGAAGATTACTTAACAGCTACTCGGTAGGATAAAATACGATAAAGACAAGAAGAACTTTGTTTTAGCCTAATGTAATTTTTTGGTTTCAGGTGTTTGTGGTAGTCCACTTGTGCCAAGGTTATAACGTTCTCGGTTTTATCAAAATTCCGTACCGAAACTCTATACTGTATTCTCTAAATGTTTTTTATTACGTTTGAAATATTGTTTCTTTTATTTAAAACACTCCCACATTTAATGGTGGCAGTTATCGGAATAGATATTTTCAGGACGAATATTTACGTGCACAAAACATATCTATCTAATGGTATAGTCAACATGTTTGCAAACAGTGTCAGAAATACTACCTACTTTCACTTTATTAATTGATCCAATTGCTGAGTTGACTAAAGCGCTGAAAATCATACTACATGAGCAGTATATCAGCTGAATAACCGTAAACTACAGTTAACCCGATCAACTGTAGAGTACAAATATATTATCATAGAGAGCTAATTAACATTTTTGGCAGCAGTCGCGTTAATGTGCTGCGAACAAAACACCAAGTCGTAGAATTTGCTAAACATTTTGTACGTTGGTAACTTTGCGAACCGAACAAAGTTGTAGTTATTTATTTTGTACCAAAAAACACCCAGTTATTTTACTCAGTAGCGAATGAATATTTTTGAAACTACTCGCTTTTGAAAAACAGTTATTAAGTAAACAGTGATTAAATTAAGTAATTTCGACTGTGGTATTAGCGTGAATTATTCTTAGGAAGCTTTATACAAACAACATATGTACCAAATTAACAATGTCTACAAATGCGTTTTTTATAAATAATAATGTTTTATAATATTGTGAACACAAATGTGCTATAATGTTTTATAAATTTGTGATAAGCTGAAGATGGTCAATTGACCGAAATCGATCGCTTTATAATAACATCATATGGTGCCTTTAGGCTGTATAAAAAAGAATACAATAAAAAATATAACAAACAAATGGAATATTAAGTTAATGGTACCGATTTGATTACGGAGGAACAGTTAGATGAAGAGAAATATCCGATAAGACACAAAAATAGGATATAATACAACAATACAAGAGAAAATAACATATTATGATTTGCTGCCATGAACGTTAACACTGAACAAGGGGGAAAGCTGTTGTTAATGTACCTTCAGAAGGGCATTTATTGAACGCAAACGTGAATATAAAATTTGTAGCCGAATCTGGTTCAACTTTTTAGGTGTATAGCGTTCTACTAATATGAACTATGATTCGTACTATGCATTATAACAAAGGCAGATAATAGATAAGAATGGAGAGCTGCTGCTGACTTCCCTGCGGTCTGATAACTAGAAAGAAGAAAGTTTTTTCCTGTAGTGTTCTTTACCGTTCCAAAACCTGATATCCAATTTTCTGTGTGTTGTAGCTCGATTCTGTTCAACATTTCCTTTTCTGTCTACAATTCTTATCCTGGTTCCATTGAGCTATTACTTTCCTGATAAATGAAATGTTAGAACCATGGCTTCAGGCTCCAATTTTTCAATATCGTCGTAGACCTACTCTTTTTTCTCGTACTTAATTGTGCTTAGAAAAATGATCGTTTGCCCAAATCTGAGGTAAAACGTATTCCCGGCTCTTGTTTCTGTTGCTGGTTGTCGTTAAAAATATGTCTGTATTCTATAATGTTTCCCGTCTGTATTTAAATTCCCACGCATAATTATAAAGTTATAAAAATGTCAACGATAGTACTATAATTTCATTTCTTGCTTGCTTCCTATTCCCTATGGAGCTGTTTACCTTTGGAATGTTGGTTCTGCATTGTAAAATTCTCTCCGTGTTACTCGTTGAACACGCCAGAAGTTTTATACCTTGACTTGAATACTTGTGTTGCTTGAAAATTTTCACTCTAAGTTTATAAATCAGAACAGTTAAATCTCGCTCTACCCCGCTGAACCTAGATACTTATTAGGATTTACCATAGATTTATTGTGTGTGTGTGTGTGTGTGTGTGTGTGTGTGTTTTCCTTTATTTAAATGCTTACCGTGGACTGTCACCGTACCTTGCTTGATTTATTGTCACTTACACTTACTCATACGTAATGAAAATTTTGATTGTTAAAATATAAATGATCACATGACTTTGCGTTAGTAAGAAACTTGAATGTCTCTTGTGATTATGTTAATGCGTGTCTCGTTTTGGTTTCACGTAACGTCAGTAGTTTAATTATAATATATATCTATCATATTCTGTCTCTTCGTATCTTCCTCATAAAATTCTGTTTAAACATTTCATTTTCAGTTATTCCTGTTATCATAGCATATAAATCGTTGATTATAAACAGATTTTACTATGTAATGTTACAAAGAAATTTGAACGCCTCTACACCTTCCTCTTATTCAAACGTATTTGCTCGTAATACCGTTCAAGTTCAATTATGTGTTGTTCGTTCCCTTTCAGACATACTTGTTCCTCCAATATAGGCTTTGAGTAATTTGTTAAACCTTTATAATGTCAATCACTTTTTGTATCACTCTGTACTTTATGCATCAATTATATATTCTACGAACTGATTTTACAATACATCAGAGAACTACGGCACCATGTCCGCACTTTAGTGTCACTCATCACATTTTCGACACGCACCTCAGTAATTTAGCAATGAACTTCCGCCGCACTTAATTTTTTCTAGTGTAAAGACACAGCACGGCCTTTACATTTCGCGGGATATTTAATAATATTATTCATTTTTAATAAACACACCGTTTGTGTACACGAAGCAACAATGAAATAATTGCGTTCGCTGGCCTCGGCATGATTTAACTAACCTATTGCTCATGACCATTGTCAACTTCGCAGACGTTATGCGTATCGGACTTTATTTTGCAAACGGCACTTGTATTTCAAATTTAAGTATGAACTTTCATCTCAAGGAATGGACTGCCATGGACTGGGTTTTGCTCATAGATAACAGCAGGATGTAAATATTTGCTAGTTTATATTATTCATGCAATGCAAGGAAAGTCGTTTTTAATCTCAGCAACTAAATCTTTACTCAGCAAGTACAAATTTTATTATAACACGTGTCCTTTATAATTTACAAGCTGTTGCTTTTCTGAATTTAAACGTCTAAATATATGTTACAACGTGGGGTTGAGATACAGCACCCCGGTCTAAAATCTTTCCTTGATCATTTAATAATATCTCCCGATTCTAGTCTTACATTAATGTGTACGCACCTGCGGAAACATTGACGTTTCTATCTACAAATACAATCGTGACTTCTCAAAGATGCGTACAATAAATAAGATCTCTCACTGAACGTGTAACTGAGTGGTAACGCAGTGTTCGCTTAAATAAGGTGAAATGATTTTTTTCATTTAAAGCGAGGCAATGTTTTTTCTCCAAATTGCATCGCACAAAAACTGAAGCTGACAAAAAAGGCAACTTACTCCATTATGGCATGCGTGTGTATATTTTAACAGGTATCACGCTAATGAAGTGAAAATTTATTCAAGAAATACATTTTAACACAATTTAAGAACCAACACAGCTGTAACAGTGAGTTCCAATGGGGTTGTTAACTCAGTTACAAACAAATGCAAATCAATTCTGAGTGTTGGTAAACTGAGACTCGCTGCTGCTCTGAGTTAAACAATGATGCCACCTTACCCAACTCCCACTGAAGTAAACAGACATTCTTAGTGATACGAGCCTTCACACTCCTCACTGTCAACATGACATTGCACAAATAATAGGTTTTACAATAAACGTACGACGACAATATCATCAATAACAAATGATCGGTACATGTAATTAGTACGAGGCAAGATGTATTTGCAATTATTGACTAGGGATCTTTAGGGTTAAGTTTGATGCACATCACTCGTGTTTGCTTTACATCTGGTAAAGTAATTTCAACTGACTTTTAATTTACGATTTATTGTTGACAACGAGATGCTTCGCCTAGGGTTACTTTCCTCCTGTTCCTCGAGGATAGAGGTAACTAATTTTCATCACATGTTTTCTGGCACAGCTGTAAGATAACCAAACGTTTTTTCATACCAGTGGTGGTCGAGTAGCAATAAAGTGACTTCGGCTAGTTGTATCGTTATAATTATTGTTACTATTATTATTATTATTTTATATTTTTACAATTACCTTCTTCTTCTTCTGCCTTTCCGGGGTTAGGCAATTTAGCTAGTTCCGTCTTTACCATGTAAACCTCGATTTTACCACAATTTTAAAAAATCAGACCTTTTCCGAAGCTCTCGTTGAAACTCGAAAGTTTTGTTGTTTTCACTTCAGAAAGTAACTAGTCTTCCGCAACCCACTAACCCGGAGTCTTAGATGAGAGTACCTTCCCCTAGGTCGATTGTTGTATCCGCAGCTTAGGAGCTCCATCTGCCACTTGTTTATGAAAAAACGTTTTCCTAGAATGCGTCACTAAAAAGAATTTTCACCTTACGGAAACCTTTACGAATTTTCACTAAAAAGACCCTTACAAAACACAAACAAACATTATAAGTATAGTTAAAAAGAGATGTATGTTCAGCGTCCATCCTTCAGACCAATTTGTATTCCATTACAATGTTAATCACCATTTCCTGTTTTTTTATTGAGACGCGTCGCCCTTAGAGCGATGAGTATAGGCAGCCTGTAATTGACATACATATTATTATTGGTATACAAGTCACTTTGTTATTTATAAATTAATAAATTACTTTAGATCCGTCGTGTGACTTCGTTTTATTATTTAGAATTACGCGTTTCGGAACATATGTTCCATCTTCAGATTCCTTAATGTCAGAGGTACGCTGACTTGGTAGCTTCAAACTCGGGGGCCTGAACAAGCGCTTCTGAGATATTTCGGTTTCTCGTCATTCGATAACGACGCCATCAATAAACGCCTTCACCGCAAACCTCATTCGGAAATCCTCTGGTGCTTCAGGAGAGGCTAGTCTAATTAGTCTGTCGATGCTTACTTCAAACTCTTAAAGACACTCCCAGGAATGCTGTCGCTTTACTCTTAACTGAGTGCAGTACGCGTCGCGCAAATATTTGTCTCCTTACTGTAATTATAGAGCGTCTGTCAATTCTACATAGGTGTTTTGGCTTTCAGGTGGCACTTGCAGTAGTAGCTCTGCCGCAGGTCCTTTTAAAGTGAGAACGATTGAAACTGTTTTGTCCATCTCCGTCCAATTATTTGTGCACGTAGCGCCTTCAAACAGCCGAAGATACGTAGTCAGGGAGTACTCCCATCAAACGTTCGGCCTTGACATGAACTGCCCCAACTGTAGTCGTAGTGACTTCTCCATTGTGTTATTTTCTGTGTTCTTTTTTGTCTTTACCATTGGTACAGTCTGTTCAGCAATTTGTTTTTTAACGCATGGTTTTATTTTCATGAATTGCTCGACTTAAATTTTAATTCCTTCTCTAATATTTGCTTTGCAATTGATTGTTCTGCAGCAAATATTTTTATTGACATTGTTCGTTTTATACTTGAGACCGATTTTTGTACTGTAAACAATTTTGCCTTTTGGCCATTCATATCACCGCGTAGTGCACTCAAGTCACCACGTAGGAAACACAAATCTTCTTAGCATGCTGTTGCATCTATTTTTGCATACCTTTGAAAAAGAGCCTTCGTTTTATCTGCTTCCCGTTAACGTTCCTCTACTTATAGTTGTTCATATTTCAAAAATAGTGTTTTCTGTCTCTGTTATGTATCTAGCATTAGTGCCTCTGTGTTTTCCGATTCTTCAGCCTCCTGTTGGAATTTCTCATTCAGCCATTTTTCTGCTTCTTCTGCCTCCTGACGTTGTCTTTCCTCCGCTTCTTCTCCTCCTGCCTTCGTTCCTCTGTCTGCAACAACAGAACCTGTAAGTTTTCTAATTGACTGGTATCTATTTTTGCAAATAAATTATACGTACACTAGTCTTCTACGAAGTGTCCCCTGTTTCCAATGTTAAATTCTCTATCCAAATTCTGACTAATTGGTACGACGGTCCCACGTATCGTCGTATTGCACAGTGGAAACAAAATAAGAGACAAAATAAGAGACAAAATAAGAGACACCACTGAAGTCGTTAATTATCAACATCTGTTATTCACAATCAACAATTCGAAGTCAACAAAGGTACTCTCATACAGTAAATCAACTTTAGTTTGTCCAAGCCCAATAAAAAACAAATGCTGCTTTATCACAGTTCCGCACTAATTAGGGTACGACAATACTCACTTTCCATTATTCCGCAACAATCACTTGACCCGCACTGAATAAATCGCCAGCTGTAACTGACTGCTAAGCCGACCTCTATGCTTATTATATATCCCGCAGAAGTTCGAAATAATTTTATATTCTGCGTGCGACGTGCCGACATAATCTGAGTAGTTACAGATGATAGACCTACGTCAGCGCACGACATTGAGATAGACGTCACGTCTGGAACAGCGTTGAATAATGCTAGCTGCAGGCGCTGAGCTAGTCGAGAAACGTTTATAATAACGCTCTCGTAATTTCTAGAGCGTTACGTAATTCCCGTAGCAATATGTTCCAGCAAGGTTTATGCTGTGCCAAGTGTTTGGTATGAGCAAGCGTAAACCAACATGTAATTAAATTAATGGGTTGTATATAGATAATCGAGCTCATTTTGTATTGATATAGAGCATTTTATCCTCAGTAGTCCGATAAATACACGACGAACTTACTGACAGATTGTCAAAAACGCAGAACAACTGAAAGAAGTTGCAGAAATTTTATTTAGGTGTGATCCGTTATAAAGTAATTTCAGAGTTATCATTTAACAGGAAGTTTAACACCAGTTACAGTAATTACTATATTGCAGGTAATTAAATGTGTAGGCCTACAGTAAATATTTTTGATTGATTTGATATAAGATTAAATTTGTCAATTGTTCGTTTGCTTGTTATTAAATAGGTCTTTAAAAAAAAATTTCTTAAATGTGCTCCACGTGAAGCTGTCGTTGTTTCCTTGCACGCCGCTTTCTTTGGTATAACATGTTAAAAGCATGCGATTCATTGTGTCATACTGTTCGGGTAATTGGCGAGGCAGTTGTTTCTTGCTAATTTTTGATCTTGCCATCTATTTAACCTGCTGATTATCTTTCAGCCTGTTATGAAATGATGATAATATTCTTCGTTTCTAGATATCGCAATTAATTGTGTTATACAGTCGTGAAATCTATTTCTTCTTGAAAATGAGAATTGAGGACTGGTGTGCATCTAGATTATGGCCTGGATTTCCGGCTCCTAGGAAAAATTGAGACTAAATTTCCGGTGGTGTAGAATTAGAGAATGGTCGGTTAACCGAGACTGTACTGTAGTAGTCGTGGTGGAGAGCGATATTTACTCCACGTATGGGACGATGTAATGTACATACCCGCTGTCTTAACTGCACAAAGTAGATGGGATTTCAAAAATTCATATTGAGTAGGTAAAACGATTAAAAAGTGTGATAATAGAAAAATAGCCAAGTAGAGTAGACAATATAAAAGAGAAAGTGCGGAGTTGGAAATTAGGCTTTATGTACGTTGACGGAAAACAGAGGGAAACCGTTAACGAAACCGTGACAGAGATTAGTAGCCAGAAGTTCCAGATGCCAAAGGACAACTAAGTGCCTGATAAAAACAGTTATGTGATCTACTCAATTGATCACAGACTACATTTAATCAATAAGTAGCTTAGTGAATAAAGTAATCAGTTAGTTTGAGATGGTTGTTTGCTACGAAAGCGGCACACAGAATCTCAAAGCAAGTGTACAATTGTTAAAAGAAAACCAAACGACACCAGGCTGATTAGGGAAGAAATGAAGAGAAAGCGTAGACAGTGATATGAAAGAGAGAGAGCTTGTGCATGACTTACTGAACATCGTGAAAGTTCTGAGATGGATCATAAACGTCATAGATCGTTCTGAAGAAAAGTTAGATGCAAACGGTTTTAAGTGTAACGAAGATATTGAAACGAGGTCTCGGTGAAAACGTGAATTTCTACCACACATTTATTTCAACAAAGATCGTTTCATTTGTGGTTTTGGAGAGAATAAAGGGATACAGGGAACATTGGAACTCCCGTGTGGAACGCTTGGTAGACACGCGTATTCCTAAACAAGCGTTTGAATATATAGGCCATTGGAGGGAGTTGGAAGACCCTGGAAAAAATTGTCAGAGACTGTGTGAAGTCGGAACGGGCCATAGCCCAAGCCATGCAGTGAAGAAGAAGAAGATCATTTCATTCAAGACAAAGACAATCTACCCAACTATTAATGGAAAACATACGGCAGTGTTATGCGGGGGAGAAGAGATATTCATTACTAAGAGATTCAGTACACGATAAAACCTAATCTGTCGTACCACATGGATACGAAGACGTTTTCGAATTAGTAGCTGGTAGGATACAGTACGAGGAAGAAGAAAATGTAGGAGTCATTTGGCTACTGTGTCAAGCCATACACATTGTCTTATATATGGCCTCATTCACTTTCGATTATTTAACATCGTATTCCTTATTAAATTTAATTTCAAATTTTAGCCGATATTCTTAAGATGTCAATTTTCATTCCTAAAAAACATGTTTCTGTTTTAAAGTTGACAGATCTAAATTGAAATTCTTTGGAAAATTATTCGTTCGTTCTTGAAGTATACCTACTTTTATTACGTATATTGTGTTGTACTAAGTTTTGTACAATTTCATCCCATACATATAATAGTCTTGTGATGTAACTCTTTATCCAGTTGCTGCGTTGCTAAACGGGTTAACGAAGCAACGCGTTTGCAGTAAATCAGCCTATTACCCGTAACTATAATTAACGGATTCAGTTGTAAAATTCGGATTATTAATCTTGGTAACATAGGCTATTATTTGTAGTAACAATGGGTTATTGTTTTGAGCACCAAACATGTACAATGAACATGTTTATACTGTTTGTTTTGAGTTTTCGTTTTCATGTAATAATTAACTTATCGGTGAAATTGTTAATTGTTTCCACTACTAGCTTTCAGGAAAACGTGAGCCATTTGGATGGTGGTGTTTTTAATGGGTGTTATTTTCCTCTTAGATATGTTAATCTCACTGTAAACGTTAAGTTTAGTACAGGGGTTAGGGGTACCTAATAAAGAAAAGTAGGTAGTGTTGAGGGAAAGAGTGAGACTTAATACAGGCACACGGTATTACAGTAGGCCTATGCGTTTCGTCTTCCACTTTTTTCATTTTATCTATCCTAAGAATAAACAATTTTTATGTTTTATATGATATTGCAAAAAACTAATACTAACACAACAACAACAATAAAAAGAAGAAGTATAGTAATAAATAATAATAATAATAATAATAAAAGAGTTTTATTGACAAACAATTACAAACGGCTTACAATATTATTCATAAAACTACAACACAAAACTTCTGGTTAAAAGACGGCCCGAGGAGTTACATACTATTTAATACTTTTGTAAACTGAACGACAATTATAAAACAAATTAAATTACATTATAATTGTTCATACATGCAGGGTACAGTTTTAAGAAGTAACATAACATATGATGAACTGATTCTCCTTAAAACAATTACGATGTTTAAAGTCTTAGTGCGCTCGTCATATAAAAATGAAGCAAACAAAATAGTTCAGGAAGAACAACATAACCATCAGACTGCCCTCATTATAAATAAAACTACACGTTTAATAGTGCTTAATTGAAATCCATAACTAGTTCATACCGATATGGTGATGCTGATCTACAATATTCAATCAGTAAAATATTTTAAACGGCACTCTTTTAGTGTAAACAATTACAGATGAAATGTCCCTAAAAATAGTTAGTGTTAACTGTAACAGGGAGACTCAAAAAGCACATGATGTTACTGTAAACGTTTCACTTTTTTACGTTTTAACTGCCTTGGAAACATGCAATTCTTATGTTTTATTTGACATTTTATTTTTTTACACATACCAAAATATTAGACAAATGAATTTACGAAAGATACATCTACCAAACATTTGATTGATGTATTTCTATTTTAGTTTATAAAGAAATGGAAAACCGTAGTTAGATTGTGCAATTTGATACGCTTAATCTCTTTTAGTTTCATTTATTTATTTTCCTATTGGCAATTTGTCTTAATTTTACGTTTTGGCTAATAGTTTAAAATTTGTGTCATCTTGTAAGTTTTCTGGTGAAAATTTTAAAAACTTACTTAATGTTGTCACAGATGTTTTTCAAAACGTTTGAATGAGCGCAAAACAAGAAAGGCAATAAAACGCATCCAGTGCTTCACAGATTAATTTCAAATATTTCATACCGCAGCTAATTTGCCACTTGAGTGTTTACCAGACTGTGCCTGTTGTTGTAGAACGCTCAGTGTTTGACGCTGACGAAGCTTAACATTTCAGAGAAAATGAAGAAACTACACACGTTCTCGTATATTTGTTATATTTGCCTTTATGAATACATAACAATGTTGCATCGTTTACTACTACAGATTTTTTTTATTTGTTAAATCCTTAAAATAATAACACAGGCCAACAAAAAAATTTGTTGTGAAAACTTTTTAAACAAATACAGCTGAATATTATGTACTTTTGGGTGCTGAAACCGTATCTGGCATCAGTTTTTTTATATCACCCACAGTTCTCTCACAATATGGCCGCAATTATATTAAAAAAGAAAGCAAATATATAAAAAAAATAAAGAAACTTAACTGATACTTTTGTTTAATTACAGATTTTATTTAACTTAACACATATACAACTTAAATACATATATTTGAAGTGTTTATTTTTTTGTATATCCTTTCTCTCTTCTCTTTGAAGCTTCTTATGTAGCTTTTTCTCCGATGTGATGCATTTTGTCGTTCTCGGTGAAGTGACCAGCAGTAATCATCCATCATATTGAGATTCCACCGTCCCTGATACGTTTCTCCATCACTTTGATGTCCTGGTGAAACCGCTCCCCCTGCTCTTCACTCACATCACCCAAGTTGTCGGGGAAAAAGTCAAGATGGCTGTGTAAGAAGTGGACTTTTAGGCTCATCAAACATCCCAGCTTTTTGAATTTGTCTATCATATTAGGTACGATAAGCTTATAGTTTGGGTCTTTTACATTGCCCAAAAACTTGGTCACAAATTGCTTAAATAAGGTCAAAGCCTCCTTCTCCTTTGTAGTCATTTTATTTTCAAAGTTGGAATCGAACGTCATTTTACGAATGTCAGGTCCCACAAAAACCCTTTCTTTCAGTTTGGCTTCTGATAAATGAGGAAACTTTTCACATAAATACTTGAAACATTCACGATCTTTAGGCAAGGCTTTTACAAACTGTTTCATCAAACCTAATTTGATGTGAAGAGGTGGTAGAAGATTTTTTTTTTGGATCTATTAAACTTTTACGCAAAAGTTCTTCTCTCCAGGTCTTAAGGTTTTTCTTGCAGGCCAATTTTTCTGGACCAGTGTTGATCCCTTGCTCTACTGTCCCACTCACATATAAAACATGGAAATTTAGTAAATTCAGTTTGTTGGCCAACGAGCATGCATTTTCTAAGGTCTTCAACACAAACATAGCATACCTTGTGTGGAGCCCAAGATTTTCTTGATCACCAAGTTTAATTTTAAAATATGAAAAGTACACTTCTTTAACAAACTCTGTAATGTTTCATTGATGTTTTTTAATCACAAACTCACCATATATGTAACAAAAACTGTTAGGAAAGTTCTTACAACCACGATTAGCCATACTTAGAGCACATGGGCAAAAAGCTGAAAAGTGAGGTTATGTTGACTGAAAGAAAACAAACAGCTGTCAGCGAGTAAGAAGAACAAGGCGGCAAAACAAAGAATAGTATTCAAGGTGCCATTTGCCACCACTGCCAACCTAATTTCATTTGGATTTACTGTATGTTGTACTATATCAAATGCACAAATATTAGATAAAAAAATGCATTTTTTACATTTGAATATTGTGAAAAAATGGTAGGTAATACGACTTTTTATTATTATTTTCGGACTCAGCACACCCAAAAACATAAGAATCAGGCAAAATCATTAAAAGGTTTTTTTATCGTTAGCCTGTGATAATACTTTCCGCACGAATTGTCATACGACTTTTACGAAAAACACGCTATGACTTCCATTACACATTCTATTACAGTTATCCAGTAACAGACTCCGCACAACCAATAGTAAAAGTAATCAAATTAAGCAGTCAGACAGCCATGACTACTTCAAACTTGACATTTTTACTAATATTGCTGCGTGAAAAGCAATGTTGTATCAAGGCATACGCTTTTCCGTGAAACATCCAAAACAATCTGCAGCTGCTGTTGTCTTAATTTAAACAGCCAAGATCAATGGTAGCGTTTAATATTATCTTGAACCTTTCAGCTATCATTAGATTAATCGGTTAGCGTATAATCGCAGTTCTATAACGTTATGTATAATTGCCGACTTCGAGACAAGGGTCACGTGACAATAGGTTTAATAGTGTAATAACATAAAAATAACACATATTTTTCATTATTATTACTAGTATTTATTAAATGTAACAGATATTATTATTATTAACACTTGTGTACCCATCTCAGGCATTCGGTAGGGTTTTACCTCTGTTACATATCTAGGTTAGTTTAGTGTATAGACGTTACTTAGCCTGATCAACCGGCCGTCTTGGGAAAAGTCTTCGTATGACATGTGCATGTCTTATTGACTACAATCCACCAATAATCATGACCTTTCTGATTTCTGTTTGTTCCCTGCTTTGGTTAACCAAATATCTACTTTTGGTGTGCTGTGTATCCTTAATTTGCTTCTTTATATTCAATTATATGTACATGTTACACCCATATTGAGTATTTTTGTTTCTTTCTGCATTTATGCTACTGTAACATGCTTTCTTGTGATATAAATTTTAACAACACACCAAGTGTTCTTTTTAGAGCATTTTCTATCATTCGTTGGGACAAGAAAAGGCTCCCAGTTCAACGGGATCTGACTCTCATTATACTTACACAGAATAAATTAGAACACAAATAATCGAATTAAAAATAATAAAGACAAACAGAGGAACACATGACTAAACAAATGAAAAACAAACATGCAAGTAGTATCTGCTGCACATCAATTACGAAAACAGTCATAGCTGCTAACTAAGCGTTTTACCGGTATATACAGCGGCAACACATTGGACGGACGAGTGTGTTCCCCCTTCACAGTTTGTAGAGTGACAACTAGTACGAGGTCAATGACCGTAAGAAGTAAAACATTGCCGATGTCTGAGCCGGCAACACAAGACGGTGCAGTTCGAAAACAATGCTACGCTTTTCTTCAATTTTCTCTACTAATATTGTTCGGATTTCAAATTATTCAATAAATAAAGTATTCATTCTGTGATATAATTAATATTATTTTCTATTATTTCTAGTACTGTTGCCACCGGCAACAACGGTTACATGGACGCCACGCTACTGACAAATGTAATTTTTTGTAACAAATATTTATAGAGCCGGGATGTAATAAAATAACGAATCATGTGACACACCAGTTATAACGTATTCTGGCAGGGATATAACGGTTCAATGTACACTAATGTACAGTAATGAAAATTTAGTTGCAGCATTTCCTTGCAGTAGAGTAACTTCAAAGGCTTAAGTAAAGTGGACTATACTGACAATAGTTGGTTGAAAAGGGTTTTAAGAAAATATAATTCACTATGCCTTGTGTGTCTGTAGAGTAGACTGTGGCCACTGTGTTGACATCTGGCCCGGATTTGTCTTAGTATGAATGGACACGTAGACACACGTTAATACCTCACAAAACTATCATTTGGCAGTAATGTATAAATGGAGGAATTAAGTAAAGCAAATATACAAAACTATAAATGCAAGACATTAACTTTATACATTTTGGCATTGAAAGAAAATAATGTAAAGCACCTCTAAGAGCATAACACATTAAGCGATGTGGAAAGTGAAAGGGGAGATAGAATGTTTATACGAATGTTTGTGAAAAGGGAAGTAATATAGTTAAGAAATGAGAAGTTTCTCTTGTACAACAAATGTTGTAAATGAGGGTTCCGTTATTACGGCATATTTATAATTACATGGAAACTTTTAAACTGACAATTAACTGTACACAAACACTGAACAGGTAGTATTGTTATCTTTCATGAGTTGCAAATTGTAAATGATTAGTTTGTGTTGACCTCACAGTAAACATAGTAAGCCAAGGTGTGCAAAATCATTATAAGCATAGCTAGATATTGACAATGTATTTAAAATGTCGAGTCGTTGCGGTATTTATGTTGATCTAGAAGGACAAAAGGGAAAGACAGACTTTCTGACATAGAAAAACGTAAATATTGAACGAAAACATTCATTAATAAATATTGGTAGCTAATATTTATGAAAAATTAAGTTTGTTTCAAAATAAACATTTGTTAACAGATTCGTTCATTTAAATGCTATACAATAGCTTTATTATTGTCAAATATCTTGGCTTTAATATGTGGCTTTATAGATAATTCCGGTTAACAGATCTGTCACTAAATGTTTAATTGAGTGGTAAGATAGAAACGCCGAATCTATAGATAACTATTGTACAGTAGCGCGGTAATTTTTACATTATAGGTTGGCTAATCTGCGCTTTTAATTTGCACTTTCATCTGCTCAATTCATGTCCGTGCTTCGCACAGTTCGTCACAGACGCTCGCTAGCGGCGGTCGGCTCGCGCCCGCAGTTACACTGTCACATTTTTCTTCTTGTCGCGACAATTAATGTAGGCCTTAGGCCAACACTTCATATATGGCACTTTAGGCCCTTTCATCAAATTAATTTCAATGTAATACGACTTGTATTTACGATGCGCTCATTAGCTAATCTCTTAGTCAAAAGTTAACTTAAAATTTCTTTGGTGTAAATGTGAACAATTAAATAAATGTATTAATTACAGTCCACTCTCTCTTCATCATTTCTGCATCCTGGCGAATCAACCTACAGTAAATCACGAACACTTCACTTAACATTTTTGCGTCCACTCGGACCGCTTCTAAACATTTTTTGGTCCACACATGGCGGATCATTCTTCTACTTAACATTTTTTGGTCGCTCCGGACCTGGATTTCCGGATAAATCATTCACATTTATTATTTTTTCTGCCCCTATTTCTGGCCATCACGGGCGACTCAGCATATCCGCTGAGACGACCGTGGCGTGATTCGATCAGCATTTCGCTCGTCGCCTTTGAGCCTCCTGACGACATCATTGCAAGAGCCTGGTAGCTTCAGTACGTCAGTCAAAACAGTCATCTCTCCGAGCTGTGTGTTTGCCATCTTCTCCACGGCGTCGACGCTTCAGGACATCGCCCACAAGGTATCACCTCACTAACATCATTTCAAGGTGCGTACAATGGCTGAAGAAGGCCTCAAAGTGTTAGTCAGAAAGAGAGGCGGCTTAAAGTCCGCAATAGTGCGCATACAATCAGCTGTCAGTAACTTTGATACAAACTCTAATACAAAACACTTTTTAACAGTAAGACTTGAAAGTTTGAAAAGCTTGGCAACGAAGTACGACGAGGTACAGTCCGAAATCGAACTTATTTGTAAAGACATAAACGCTGCTCAAGAAGACCGAGTTGAGGTCGAAGAAATGCTATATTCTACGGAAGCAAATATTTTACAATTAATTGATACCTTTAATGTTCGGACTGTACCTCCCGTATTATCGGGCCATATGCAATTAAAACCGATAAGTTTGCCCTGCTTCACAGGCAATATCTTGGAATGGCAGCATTTTCATTCAATTTTTTCGGACTTGGTGCATTCAAGATCCGATCTAACACCAGTGCAGAAACTACATTATTTACATTCTTCTCTCAAAAATGAACCGTTAAACTTAATTAAATCACTACCTATTTGTAATGAAAATTACTCGATAGCGTTGAGTTTGCTGTCCGCAAGGTATGACAACAAGTTCATACTAGCAAAATACTACATTCAAAATTTACTTCAAGTAAAGTCGACAATTAAAGACTCTGTCCAAAGTTTGGCAGAATTCAAAAATACGATAACGTCTTCCGTTAATTCACTGGCGGCAATGCAACTGTCAGTGAATTCATTTGAACTTATTACTATACAATTATTATCAACTAAACTCGACCCGACTACTTTTAAATTATGGAAGGAGTCTATAGACCCTGATAATCTTCCTAACTTTCAAGATTTCACTCATTTTTTAAACGCACGTAGACAGCTGCTAGAAAATACACTGCCTATCGATGCCGGACAGCAGCTCAACAAGCCGAGTTTAAGACTCAACAATAAATCTGATAAATATAAATCATGAAACGCTGCTGGCAGTACTACATTTAAGAGTTATCACTCAGCGTCAAGCAATTATTCATGTTTGTGTTGTAAATCTAATCATCCAATTTACATGTGTGATAAATTTCGTGCACTAAGCACCGCTGAGCGAGGACAATTTGTATCAAATCACAAATGTTGTACCAATTGTCTTAGATCAGATCATTTTGTATCTAATTGTAAGAATAAGCAGGCATGTAAGATCTGTTCAAAACGACACCATACATTGTTGCACATGAAAAATGTGCCGAACTCAATCTCTGCCAGTAGCAGTAATTATTGTTCATTTAAATTACAATCCACGAATAATATTCTTTTATCAACAGCAATTGTATTTGTCATTGACCAGGCTGGCAACAGACAAAAGGCAAGAGTTCTTTTGGACGCAGGTTCACAAATAAAATTTTGTACCAAATCATTTGCAAAGAAATTACGGCTTAATTTGACTAAATCCAACATACCAATTACGGGTACAAATAATACAGCTTGTCATGCCACTAATCTCGCGTCTGTACGCATTATTTCTCGTTTTCAGAGATTTAGCTTCGAGGCAAAATGTGCTATCTTATCTGCATTAACCCACAATCTGCCAGCACAATCGTTTGACATAAATCAATTCAACATTCCAGACAACATTTTTCTTGCTGACCCAAATTTCAACATATCATGCGAAATGGACATACTCTTAGGGACAGTCTCTCGAAAATTTTTGGGAAGCAGAAACTATCCCTGACAACACACCTGATAACGAGTCAGCTTGTGAGGAGCATTTCGTGCGTTCTACTCATCGCAATCATGAGGGTATGTTCGTGGTTTCTTTAAGTCCGATCATCTCCAGTTAGGGGAATCTTACATCAATGCTGAAGCAAGATTTTTGAATTAAGAACGCTGATTCAGGCGTGATGCTAAGCTCGCGCGCGATTACGCAGATTTTATTAATGAATATAAGGATCTTGGCCACATGACGCTTATCGATAATTGCTCTATCAATTCAGGAGTGTCAAATACTTACTATCTGCCTCACCATGCCGTGTTTAAGCAGTCTAGCTTGACCACAAAACTCCGCGTCGTTTTTGATGGTTCGTCCAAAACTACCAACGGCCTTTCTCTCAATGACATATTGTTGGTAGGCCCGAATGTTCAACAAGACCTTTTTTCTATTCGTTTACGTTTCCGTATGCATAAATATGTTCTCATCGCCGACATCGAGAAGATATATCGACAAATTCTCGTAGCTGAAAGGGATTGTCACTATCAACGTATTCTGTGGCGTGACTCTCCCCTCGAACAATTTAAACACTTTGCATTGCGAACGATAACCTACGTCACGGCTAGTGCTTCGTTTTTGGCCACTCGCTGTCTTATTCAAATTGGTAGGGACCATGAAGCTTCTTTTCCTGATGCGGCGTTAGCTATAACAAATGATTTCTATGTCGACGATTTGCTTACCGGTGCAGACACCATCTCTGATCTGACCAAGTTGAAATCTGACTTAGGTGCGTTATTGAGTCAATACGGTCTCACGTTGCATAAATGGGCATCTAATGAACCCAGAGTGGTCGCAAGTCATGACAATTTATCACTCCCCTTAAACAAACAGGACAATGTGCGTACCCTGGGCATTCTCTGGAATAACACTGCCGATTCATTCCTGTTTGACATTAAATTATTCCCCGTTGAATCAAGCATCTCCAAGAGGAGAATTCTTTCGATTATCGCAGGCATATACGATCCACTTGGACTGATCGGTCCCGTTGTTTTCTTGTACAAACAGTTTATGCAGCAACTCTGGCTTTGCAATCTTGGTTGGGATGAACCGATCTCCGGTCAATCACGTTTGGATTGGCATTCATTGTGCGACAAATTGTGTCTGATTAGCAAAATTTTTGTCCCACGATCTATTCGTTGCAAGTTTGAGGCAAGTACAGTTGAATTACATGGTTTTTCGGATGCCTCTGAAAAGGGGTTTGGGTGCTGTATCTATATTAGAGTCATTTATCAAGATTCATCGGCCTCTTGTCATCCCCTGTGTTCTAAATCTCGCGTGGCTCCCCTACGACAGGTGTCATTACCTCGCATCGAACTTTGCGCTTGCTTGTTGTTATCGCGACTCGTATCAAAGGTCGTTCCTGCGCTTTATTCGTTTATTAATAGTATTCATTTATATTCTGACTCTATGGTGTCTCTTTACTGGATTCATGCCCAGTCCACGAGGTGGAAAACCTACGTCGCTAATCGTGTTGCTGAAATTCAGCGTCTTACGCAAGCCTATACATGGCATCACATCAATTCTAGACACAATCCTGCTGATATTATCTCTAGGGGGTGTCTCCCTGACGTTTTGCGCGATTGTTCGCTTTGGTGGCACAGTCCCAATTGTTTGTCTCAATCTTCCGAGTCCAATACTTTTCCACCCTTTTTACCTTCTAATCCGTCGTCTTCTGAAGTCACTGCGGAAGAGAAACAAACCCATAACCTTTCTCTCATGTCTACCCTGGCTATCGACCTTTCTAAGGACTTTTCTTCGTTGCATCGTCTGACACGCGTATACGCTTACTGTTTTCGGTTCATCAAAAATATTAGACTCTCCAGTGCTGACAAAATGACGGGCGATCTTACCCCTGTCGAAATTCATCATGCTCTTAATTTCTTCATAAAACAATCTCAGTCGATCCACTTTGCAGCCGAGATTAATTGTCTTCGTAATGGGTCTTCTGTCTCTATCAGGAGTAAGTTGTCTTCTCTCGACCCGTTTCTTAATTATTCTGGAGTAATACGCGTAGGCAGGCGATTACAGCAGTCGCAATTACCTTACGACACTAAACATCCTATTGTCTTGCATCCATCGGCTCATATTACTCGCCTTATCATTGAACGCGAACACATTCGTCTACTTCACGCTGGTGCTCAACTCGTGCATCACTCACTTCGTCAACGTTGGTGGATTGTTAATGCCAGGTTTGTCATTCGCTCCATCATTCGTAAATGTGTCAAGTGTCTCAGGTTTAGTGCCAAACAGCAGGTTCAGAGGCTTGGTATTTTACCGTCTCCTAGAGTCACTCCATCACGGCCGTTTCTATTCTGCGCGGTTGATTATGGTTGTCCCTTCATGATTCGTCATGGCGGGCAGAAATCCAGAACTCTCTCTAAGGCATACATGTCTTTGTTCATTTGCTTAGCAATCGGGGCTATTCACTTGGAATTGGTTTCCGACCTTACAGCCAGTGCGTTTATAGCTGCCTTACGTCGTTTTATGGCCCGCAGGGGCATACCCAGTCAGTTATATTCTGATAATGGCACAAACTTTAGGAAGGCCCGCAATATTTTACATGACCTCTACAATCTTTGGCATAATAAGGATGCCACCTCATCACTCAAATTATTCACGTCCTCTCAGGGTATCTCATGGTCATTTATTCCGCCCTCGTCACCTCATTTTGGTGGCCTTTGGGAGAGCGGCATAAAGTGTTTGAAGTTTCATTTGCGCCGCGTGGTAGGCAAGTCTATACTCACCTTCGAGCAGTTTGCGACAGTTTTGTCTCAGATAGAGGCATGTCTAAACTCTCGTCCTTTATTTGCCATCTCTTCGGATGTAAATGATCCGGTGCCACTTACACCTGGCCATTTTTTGATTTGCGCACCATTAACGGCGATACCGGACCCAGACCTATCTCATATTCCTATCTCTCGACTTGGACGTTGGCAACTTCTCCAGAAGTTTGTCCAAGTCATTTGGAAGGCTTGGTCTCGCGACTATTTACACCAGTTACAACAGCGTCATAAATGGAAATTCGCTAAAGATAATGTTTCCATTGGGGACCTAGTTTTACTTATTGAGGATAACCTACCTCCATTAGCCTGGAAATTTGGTGTAATTACGCCACATTTCCCAGCCCAGATAACTTAATTAGAGTCGTAGACATTCGCACGCCTACTGGTGTTTTGCGGAGACCAGTACATAAGTTATGTCTGTTGCCAGCGCGGGACGAGATTTGACACAAGATTATTATGATCATTTAGCACAATGCTATTTTACTCAGCCATTGGCTTATTACTTTATTATATGACCATTTGGTCAACTTAATTGTGATATGTATTATCACATCATTTTCATGACAATTTGCGCCATTGCGTGTTTCTATACTCATCATAATTTCATGGTGGTATATTTGATATTTTGTATTTATATGTTAATATGTTGTGTGGCATACTATGTCCTACACATTTACATTTTGATGTATTGGGTATGTGTCATGTTTTCGGTGATATTGTTTTATAAAAATTTGTTACATAATATTCGCATGGTTTGCAGTTATACAACCATGTATGCATTTCTTGCACAGTTGTTAATATGTGTGATTTATTGTTCTATGAATGTATTTCTTAATTGTTCAACTCATTTATTACATTTGTAACCACAGTGTCGTATTTGTTACTTATGCTATTGCGCTTATTTATATTTGTAATTAACTAAATTGGTGTTTATTATATTTATTATATAACTTGCATTTATGTAAAACATATTGTTTTTGCGTCTACTGTCTGTAACCACGCCACGCCTAGATTTTATTTTTATATTGTATTTTTATATGGTATTTTGTGATTATGCATTGCACAATTATTATTCCTGCTTAATTATGACATACATGTCATTACATATGTTCTCGCAATCAGTCAGCTATCTATAGCTTGTTTTCACACAACAATATATTGTAAATTCCTGAAACTTCAGGTATAGCATGACTCGTTCAAATTTATGACGCCATGCTAGATTTACGTCTAAACATGTATAATTTGTAACAATTTTTGTTCACTGTAAGCAATACTCTGTACAGGTCTACCGGCCTCAACTATTTCACGGTAACCATCTATGACTTGCATAGGGTTACAATTTATCGGGCCATCATGTGATGAGTTTCCGGTCATACATTATTAAACATTGTCAAATTATGTATTTTTCATGTTTTATAACGTTCAATACTGTATACATACAATATATGTGGGCAATACATTGCCAGCTTACATTTTCATGCATGCATGAAATCATTTTGCTCGCCAACCTTGGCCTACCAAACGCTTATCTTTAAAGCTTATCTTTATTCATGCTTATCGCTAAACCATTAACGTACAGCTGTTATCTAAGATTACAACTCAAGGTTCAATGCAGCCTATGAGATTAACTTTCAGTAATAAGAACTCTGTATGTTATATAATAAGTTACCAAAATGTATAATAAGTTACTAAAATGTAGTAAAAAATCTACTGATATTTTGACGGGCAGTTTATGTACAGTAGCGCGGTAATTTTTACATTATAGGTTGGCTAATCTGCGCTTTTAATTTGCACTTTCATCTGCTCAATTCATGTCCGTGCTTCGCACAGTTCGTCACAGACGCTCGCTAGCGGCGGTCGGCTCGCGCCCGCAGTTATACTGTCACATTTTTCTTCTTGTCGCGACAATTAATGTAGGCCTTAGGCCAACACTTCATATATGGCCCTTCAGGCCCTTTCATCAAATTAATTTCAATGTAATACGACTTGTATTTACGATGCGCTCATTTGCCAATCTCTTAGTCAAAAGTGAACCTAACAATTTCTATGGTGTAAATGTGAACAATTAAATAAATGTATTAATTACAGTCCACTCTCTCTTCATCATTTCTGCATCCTGGCGAATCAACCTACAGTAAATCACGAACACTTCACTTAACATTTTTGCGTCCACTCGGACCGCTTCTAAACATTTTTTGGTCCACACATGGGCGGATCATTCTTCTACTTAACAACTATAAAACTTAATATTTTGGAAAAACCTGTTGTAACATACTTGAAAACATCGAGAAATTGTTAAGGAACGTAGAAGGAAAGTGTTGTATCATAGTGTGTAATTATAGAGAGTATACGCATGCATTCAACGACACTGCTGTTTGGACTTCTCACAGTTGCCATAATAGGAGATAAAATGTAATTTCGTAGGTTGGAATATAGCCGTACTTCTACCCAGTTTAAAATTAATGCAAAATAGTTTCAGGGCATGGTAAAGACAGACTCTCCCCTCTCCATTTAATGCTGACAATCGCCGGTGATTCCTACCTCAACCCCTTACAATCTCAACAGATAAAGTCTCCCGTTTAACGTCTCACCCTTTTAGCTTTACTTCGCATAGCAACAGCAATTGTATAGATTATTGTAAACACTGTTGTTAAGTGTCGTCTAAGGCCTTAACAAGAAAACAAAGTTTTATTAGAATGTATATTGTGACTTTCCCATGACCGCGGCGCGTCCCTCCTTCTCTACTTCGTTCCCAATAAAATCCGTACCTCAATTAGGCAAAACATCATTAGCTGACACATAGATGCTTTAAATTTGGATGATTCTTTAGGTTTATAAATTTTTGTAAACGCTTATAATTCCGCACTCACAAGTCAGATATGGCTGATATCTTATCGTAGGTTTTTTCCAGTAATGTAGGCGGTAAAAAGTGCTAAATAGTTTGGACCGTCATTTACTGTTTACGATTTTAGAAATTTAATTGCCACACGATGACGCAATTCCTTAGTCGACTTCCACTTCTTTAGTGTAAGTAAATAGTAAGACAGTGCTGTAAATATGTAAACATTTCAAAATTTCGCTATCATGTTTGTGTGTGTGTGTCTGTCTGTCTGTCTACCTGGAGGTGTGACTGTTTATTTATCTCCTACTCTTGTGCCTGTGTACTTATTTCAAATATTCCAAATACAACAAAAGTTGAAAACAAATTTTTAACAAAACTAAATTAAATAAATACACTCTACAATTGGTAGAACTGACAGTTGAAAACCTACCAAAATTTCACTAACGACTTTTTAGTGTTAAAAGATAAATTCTAATATATTCAATGGTGCTGTTTTTTCTAATATGTATAGCAGATTACTAAATCTGTTAAATTTTTACAGAATAATTTTATATTACGTTCAAGTTATACGAATGTTAATTGGTTTATTTAGGGAATTTAAAATATTAATATAAAAAAAAATATATCCACCACCACTGAATGAAGCAAAAAAAATATCGTCGTCTTGGACGGAATCGCACTGTAGACTGCTCGAAGTGCATTAAATGATAGGCCGAAAGGAAGACTGGATTCAGGATGACCGAGCCAAATTTGCGTACCGGAACAGGGATAGCCGTCGCCTATCCTTAGAAGTGTAGAAAAAGTTCACTTGAGTTTGTAGTGAGTACACACGTAATACGTAAAATAGAAATACTGTATTCCGTTAGTCAGCTTGTCAATATTATTACAATATTACTGGAATATTATGCTTTGAAACTCTTTCACCTTAATTCACATGTATTAGAATTTCCTAAACCGAAACATTAAACAAGCAATCTCCCGACCGTTTAAACTACAGTAGTAAAATGTGTACACAGGTAATACATATATCTCCTTATCACTTCCATCGAGTATACGCACCCAACTTAATGGATATGCGGAAACATGTCTTCTCTGTCACAAGTGTAAATAGTTCCATAAGTTAGTAAGGCGGTTTCCGTCACGTTGAGGTGACGGGGAAGTTGCGTAAAGTGTGGCGGGCACTTTACAGTGTAAACAGTGCTCAGACGGCTGCCATATAAATCGACGTCCTCGACATAGCCTATATCCTCCATCTCCCCCGTTTGCTACTTGAATATTTGTTCTCTACTTTTCAATTTAATTCATCACAAAAATAGGTTAAACATAGACTACATTTACACTTAAGATGAGTTTAGTAGGGTATAATTTTCTTAGTGCTTTAGCTTCAGGTAACCGTATTGTAAACAAACAGACATAACAGAACGCGAAAATGTAGTCAACACAATATGAAACAGATGTATATGACGTTGCTAAGTACTACTTGTAACAGAGTGTGCCATAATCTATAAAATTCAGTAGACTCTACAAACCACTCGATGTGCAAGAGATTGCTTTTGAAGATGCGTTTTGAGATCAAATGACTTCTCATAGCAATTAACAAGGTACGCGTATGTTTGATTTTAAAACTTCTCAGTTAGATACAGAAGTAGTTAATAATAATTATAATATAAAATTATAATAACAACAGGTATATTAATAATAAAATCCAGAGTGAGCCAGAGAATGAAGGAATACTGGCAAAGAAGAAAGAACTTCAGAAAAGGAAAGGAAATTTTGTCGTCGCAACATTTAAATGTATAGAATCGCCTGCAAATGTTACCGCATCTATATTTTCCATACATGGATGAATAAAAACGAAAAGGAAGGAAGATGAATAAACATCATACTCTGCTCGTGGATTAGTGGACACTAACTTCTGAGTTCCTTATTCCCATTTTCTATGGTGGGGTGTTCAAATTTTCTTTTATTTTATCTTCCTTTGGTTTATAAATATTTTCTTTCATGTTCCGATATTATTTTATGACTTTCCTCTTCCTCAATTGGTCCTTCTATTTATAACTCCCATACTGCTCACATCCGTTGTTACTAAATTCTCCAATAGACGTTTTGGACAATATCTTCATCTAACTCTTGTTGCTTGCAGTTCTTGATCTTTTTAAAACTTCTGAATCTAAATCATCTAAATCAAAAGCGTCAGTCTGAAAAAAATTAAGAATATATTCTACTCTTAACAGAAACATAGACACATATAAGGTAGACGTATTCATTTTCTGAGTTTGAAAGTAAAATAGAGCGTAGGGTCACTTTTAAGAATATAAAATATTGTTACGTGGGTCCCAAAGACTGGGATCATTGAGCGGTAGAAATAATCAGTTTAACCAATTCGTATTAACACCTCAGTAAAAGAATACAAATGTTTAAAACACTAAATAGTCGAAACTCCTACAGAACAAAATTATTCACAATAACATGACAAAATTGAAATGAAAAAAGATATAACATTACTTATGAACAATGTTCATCCACACCACAATTACTTCACCACTTAGCGTATGAACATGGTTGATGATGAGCATACTGTTTGATGCCTAACAAGTGCCTCAAGTAAGCAAATATTCCTTGACTTTATACTTGGGTAAAATTTAGTTATTTCATAAAAAAATAAACTATACCAATTTGTAAATATTTATACAGTACATGAGTGTTAATGATTTATCAAAACTTAATGCCCACTCTGTGTGTGTGTGTGTGTGTGTGTGTGTGTGTTTTAGTAACTATATAGGCCTACGTTAAAACTTTAAGGACTGCACGGTCGATACCCGCGGCGATACTATTAAATTTAGTAGTGTTTATTCTAATACTGTTATGCTAATATTATAATATAATGGGTGTTCACAATATCATGTCATACATCGTTTAATATCTGTAATGTTACAGTACTAATATCGCTACGATGTAGCTGACTAAGAAAGGGTAAAATAATTTTCTTGACAGTACTTAGGGAAGAAACTGTGTATCTTAAGCTGTACAAATGACAAGTGTGTATATTAGTTCAATTTGTAATTCCAGCCTACCCTGGACATTTCAGCAGCTAATAATTATTTATCTCAAACTTTATACATTAACATTTTTTTTTAATCAGGTGACTGTGATAATATAATTTTGGTTGGTAGGCGTTTCTGTTCATACTGCGTTACTTCTGCCGATGACATAAGAGTACGAGTTTTTTATTTGTCCGAAATTCATTACTGTTTCGTGGTACCTAAAAGTATAGAAATTAAAGTAATAAGTCGAACCCTTCAAATAGTGGTAGACAGAGATAACGATATTCTGTTTTATAGAGAAAGGCTATAGTGTTAAAATGCAGAAAGAACGTTGGAGGAAGGATGAAAATAAAGTATTCATGGAATGTAAACAAGAAAACTCTTGTGAATTAATTATGTTTCCGTAATCTCAGCAGTAGTTTGCTAAGCAGTCAGGAACACTAAACCTCCAGACAACTAAAATAATTAATAGCCATGCGGAAAGTGTCTACGGTAGCAGCTAAATGTTGAGAGGTGCTTTATACGTAAAATACCTGCATTACATGTTCCGCTTAATATTATAAAGATATAATATTGGAAGGTTTGTGCCTTCCTTTTCAACTTTTCAATAGAATCATGAAGTTCTTTTTGGTAGGGAGATGAAGTCAGTATCACTGCTCGTTCTTTTTTCCTGTAAGTTTTACGTTTTTCTTTTGTCTGAACTTTTGGAACAGCACAAACATTTGCTGGGGAAACGTTACGATACGAGGTTGATGTCGATGGTTCAGTAGCAGTTGCGTTCATAGTGCTGCTTGTGGATGGTAACGGAATTATCTGCACTGTAGAAGTAGATGCTGTAGGTTCTGACTTGTTATCTGGTTCAATAAGCCTATTCGTAGGTTCGGATAGCAAAAAACCTGCATCTGTAAAGACACCCATGTTGACAGGCCAAATTCCAGTAGCCTCAAATCCATTCATTGCCGTTTTCATGGATGCTGCACTTACGAAAGCCGAGCCGAAAAGACATGCCACTTGCCAAAGTGTGATGACTTTATCTGGATTCGAGCGAAGCCATTTTCGCGTTTCTTCCTCATAGTACAAACTCATTGGCTTCATGAATGAAACATCAAGAGGTTGAAGCCTATGAGAAGCATGGGAGGGGGAGGCAAAGAATTACTACTCCATTCTCTCTCAAAAAATCGATGACTTCAAAATTTTTAGTGGCCGTCTGAAATCAGTAGAACTACGTTGTCTTTAGATGCTCTCGAAAACTTCACAAATTTTTTAAACCATCTGGAAATAATTGCCGTAGTCATCCATCCTGTTTCATAGCATGCTGCCCAACCTCCAGGAGGAAGGCCAAGTTCAAATTCATTTTGCATTTGTTTTCGAGGAAAGATCAACATTGGAGGCATATAGGCACCAGCCGCCGAAACGCATATCTCAGCTGTTATGGTTTCTCCTCTTTCGGATGAAGTTAAAACACCCACTTGACGTTTTCCTCTTGGTGCAATTATTTTTGTGTGTCCTTTAGGATTGACAGAGATACCGGTTTCGTCGCAGTTAAAAATACGATCAGGTGTAAATTTATGTTTGTCAACAATTCGCTAAGCAAACCAAAAAATTTGTCAACACTTGGTCGATTAAATCCCATTGCTCGGGTCCTAGATGTTGCCTCAGGTTTCCGCGTACTTAAATCTGAATGCCTAGAAAGAACGTAACCCTCACCCAATCCTCACCGGCCATCTTCTTATCTTTGTTAAATGGGTGAGTTAACTTGTTCTTTTCAGCTAACTGGAAAGCAAACGCACGGAAATCTGTTATCGTCAACCCGAACAGTCTTCCTTCCATGTCTTTTAAATATTGAACAAGCTGTAACTCCTGTGCAGATGTAAAAACACATTGAAACTTTCCTCTGGACTTATCAATTTCAAAATTGTCATCCTTTAATTTACGTTGAACCGCTCTTTGTAACGTTGTTTTAGGAACATTAAACTGTGCACATGCTTTCCGTAATCCTATCTCCTTCCCTGAAACAGCAGCTACAGCCAGCTGCATATTCTCCACTGACCATTCTTGTCGATTCGTAGAACGTACGTATTTCCGAACCATCTGTAAAAATAAAAGAGAACAAACCATATTAGCACCAGCAATGAATAGCATTTAGATTTGGTGTATATGATTCATTCCCTTTTCCTAAAATGTTTTTAACTTATTTCTCTACTGGGAAGGCGGGTATTTTATAAGTTTACAATATCTGTTCCAGATATGATGTGTGTGTGTGTGTGTGTTGGGAAAGAGAAGAGGGAGAGAGAGAGAGAGAGAGAGAGAGAGAGAGAGAGAGAGAGAGAGAGAGAGAGAGAGAGAGAGAGAGAGAGAGAGAGAGAAACACCTCAGAGTGTCGTATATTAGTGCCTACATCAAATCAGTGTTTAACTATTTCCGATGACATCATGGAACAGTATGTTTTTCAAACAGTCAACTTTCAATGAAAATTTTTACCTGAATTATTTTACAGGACAGTAAAAACAACAAACACAGCTTTTGCGAGGCTCTGGTTGAAATCCAATTCTACGTACTATATCTAAGAAAACAAACTAGCTACTAATGACTATATGCCTCAGTAGAGACACAAAAAATATAGATTTATTTAGTACTCTCTGGAGCTTTAATTCCTCCCACGGATTGATAAGGGCGGTAGAATGTCCGTTTTGATTATAAATGATGTACCAAAATGGTGGAATGCAAATAAAAATACTGTAAGAGCAAGAAACAACGAAATTTGAAAATGGGGCGGAACGGAACCTCGGTCTGTTCTGCCCCGGACCGTTCCGCCCCGTGCGTAGAGGTTATGTTCAGATCAAAATTTTATCTAGATTAGTTTATGAAATATACGACAGTAAATACATGAATATGTAGAGAAATATGTATGTTTTGCAGATATGCCAGCAACAAATGCAATAAAAGTAAACTGTTTTGCTTACCTTCGATTTGATTATAGCCAAAAGTTACAATTGTAAACGAAAATTGTGCTGAATCGTCGCTCGCAGTAAACACACGCACTCAGAATGTCAACTATGGCGAAAATCTCTTTAGTAGCATTGTAGTAAAAGTTGCTACACAACTACATAGAGTGTGCCACCGTACAGGCGAAATAAAACTGGTGTTCCGTTCTGCCCCGGGGTTCCGTTCCACCCCGGGTTCCCCCAAAATCGTAGTATAACATATTATGTGTGGTGTTTCGTACGGTTACTAATATTAGTTTGCATTGCATAATATATTGTTCTATTGCATTAAATGTTACATTGCATTTGAAATAGTTGCAAAATTAATACACACATAAGTGAACTATAATTACTATAATTAATACTATTATTAGAATTTTATTTATGTTACACCGAGTATTTAGTTTCACGTTTAATATGTTTACATACTTCAAAAATATTTTATAAATATTTTTTATGATGATAAATATTTTCACTATCTGTACAATATATATTTTTATCCCTCTATATGTAGATGTGTTTGTGTGTGTGTGTGCGCGCGCGCGCACGAGCTTATCAACACTTTAACAATTTCATTAACGAGCCTGAACGGTCAGGTTTTATTATCGTCTTTGTGCTGATATTTACAGCTGCCGGTTACGAGAGGTCTGCAATAAATGTAGGTATATCCGGATGGATGGATGATGCGCGGGCGTCTTGCGCCCTAATTTGTGTGCGTTGTCCAGGCCTAGGCCTGATGAACGCCAGGTGCCAACAGGTCAGCGCGGTCGTTTGCTCTGCACAAAGGAGTTATGGTGCAAGTAGGGTAAGAATGAGAGTTCTAACGCGGAAGTGACGTCACAGCCCCCCCTTTTGGCGCGAAATTCAAAAATCCCTGTGGTGGGGGTAGACTTCCGGCGCAGCGTGTCGTCATGTGCAGAGGTTATGATGGACCGGGGGGGTAGTGGTGTGTCCCACGTGACCTCGATGGGCGTACCGAAGTTGTCGGCCATGTTGTCGGCGTTCGGCCATGTTGTCGTCGTCGTCCATTTTGCGTGGTTCCGTGTGCGTTGATTGGCGGAGGCGTGGCCGCCGTTGTCGACAAAATGGACGACGACCCGACCACGACGGGCGAGGATCAAGCCAGGCCGCCGCCCAGCGACGATGACGACGTCAACGACGACGGCGAAGGGCGAACGGCGAACATGGCCACGGCTGGTGTCCATGTTGGGAAAGCTGTGATGTTGTCGGATTGTGCGTGTGTGCTGGTTAAGGTTGGGCCACGTTGTCGGATCGTGGTGTGTTATAGTGTATGGTTTGGGTATATGTTTTGTTTTTCCGGCGGCCATGTTGGAAAAGCGTCGACGTTGTCAACTTGTGCCACGTTGTCGGCTCGTGCATGTGTTATAGTGTACGGGTTTTGTATATGTTTACACTGCCGTTGTCGGCTCGGTGTTATAGTGTACGGGTTTAGTATATGTTTACACTGCCACGTCGACGTTGTCAACTTGTGCCGGCCACGGCTCGGTGTTATAGTGTACAGGTTTTGTATATGTTTACACTGCCACCATTGTTGCCAACTCATGAACTGTAAATTTGAATGTGTGCTTTTGTGGTAAGTATATATTGTAAAAATACAAAAAATGTGCACAGCATCGATGTGAAACTCTTGTTGACTGGCTATTGTGGTGTAATTGTTTTGATTGACACTTCACTTATAAAACATGCATGATAGAAGGAAAAAGGATAGTTGAAAAGAAAAGAAATAACTAAGCAAATTCAAAAAATTTACATTGTTGTGTACATGTAAGAAAATACACATGATATGCATTGCATAATTGAATGTCTAGTTGTAATGAATTGGCTTCGGTTATCTGAGCATAATATGTACACATGCTAGTGATGATGTAATCAATCCATCTGTGTGCCCATCTGTTACCAAAGCGTGTGAACGAAAGCTTTATTAGTCGTACATAATTTGAAAAACGCGAGTCGTTGGTGATGTAATATTATTAAATGGGCTCCAGCTGTCTGTGCGCGCTTGTGTGTGCGTACATCCATTTGTTTAATAACAGAACCCTAGCCGTTGACTAACTAATGAATAATAATTGGCTATCTGAGCATATGTACACATGCTGGTGATGATGTAATTGTCTAGCCATCTATTATCAAAGCGTGAGAGCTGAGGCTTTAATAGCCGTACATAATTTGAAGAACACAAGTCGTTGGTGATGTAATATTTTAATTGGGCTCCAGCTGTCTGCGCATTTGTTAATGTGTGTGTGAACGAAGTGATGACCGTACATAAATTATTGTGTGAAACAGAAAGCCAAGCCAAGCTAAGTGATTGTCCTTGACTGCACGTGTAGTAGCTCTAGGTTTTTTTTTGTCGTCGAAACAGAAAAGCCAAGCTAAATGGTTGTCCTTGACTGCACGTGTAGCAGCTCTGGTTGATACCAGCTGCTTTCGCGTTCATCCTTGAGATAGCGTATATATACGCTGTACGAATTGCTCACATCATCACATTGTTCAACGAGACTAGAACTCGTACAGTGTGAGTTTTTCATTTTTAAATAAGTTTTCATTTTTTTTAATAATTTTTTTAATTTTCGTTCGTTAAGATTCACATTCAGTCGTACAGAGTGAGTTTCATTTTTGTTTAAAATAATTTTCATTTTTTAAATAATTTTTTTAATTTTCGTTCGACGAGATTCACATTCAGTAACTCAACTAGAACTCGTACAAGGTAAGTTTCATTTTTAAATAATTTTTTAATTTCTAAAATATAATATAATCAAGCAATTCTCAACTAGAGCTCGTACAAGGTAAGTTTTATTTTAAAATAATTTTTGTAATTTCTAATCAAGCAATTATTGTTTAATAATATTGATTTTTTAAATTAGTTATATGTAATAACACATGAATGCACATTGCGCAACATTTCTTTTAGCTTGTATATTGAGTGATGATTAGTGTTAATCTTTCAAGGATTTGTGAAATAAATATAGAATAAAAATGTTAAAGCAATATTATTTAATTAAAATACAAGTAATCAAAATATATTACAATTTAAAATAAATATTATGTAACAGTAAACAGTGGTGACAAGTACAAAATACATAATATGTAAACATATACAATATGACATTTGTGTACAATATTCATCTAAATAAAGTAATTACAAATTAAAATATGATGACGTACACAGTAATGACAAAAATTAATATGTAAACATGTGTGACAATTGTGTATGAATTACAAATAAGTAAAACTAATAAATACATTTGCATAAATTTATATTATGTGTAAGCAAATTAGATTTTAATTTATAAATTTATTACGCATAATAATTTATTATTTGTAATTTTTTTTAATAATTGTTTTGAATTACATTAAAATAAATAAGTTTAAGCACATTATATTTACTATTTGTGTACGTGTGCAATGACAATTTTGAACAAATATATTTGTTAATTTTGAAAATGTCTATCCAGGCTTACTCTAAAATGTACACCATGTAAGCCTTGTTTTATTATCTAGATATACAGTAAATATATTGATAATTAAATATAATTAAATTAAATGAAATATATGTGTAAGCACAATATATTATAAATTAAAATACAACTAAGTACATGTTAATATATAATTGTACGTGCAGCTAATGACAATTATGTGTATTTACAATGAAAATTATACATGGTAAGTGAGTATGTCCATTCGGTCTTACTGTACAATTTCTACTATGTACGCTCTATCCTTTTCTCCACGACAAATTAGATGCAGCGAACACGGTACTAAATCTTTTAATTCATCATCTTCGAAAACGCTCGCGTATCTTTTAGGTAGATATACGCGATATTTTAGTTTAGGGTCTTTATAATCTTGAAGAGTGACGAGTACGGCTTTCCCGTACTTCGCGTCTATATTCTGCATTTCTTCTATCGGATATTTTACACCGATTATTAATTCTTTTATTTTTTTATATTCAATTGCGCTAATAGTTGCAAATTTTTCAGTGAATGATGCCATTTTAAAATAAAGAATTTTATATTTGTCTCGCGCGTCTCTCAAGGACTGAACGAATAACGCTCGCACACAGCGGAATAAATAGGGAGGTAGTTGTGGAGGTGGAACCAGAGAGGGGGAACTACATAACGTACAGTAAGCGTTTATTTTTAACCGTGTGAACAGGATACGACTTGTCTTCTCACGACTCGATGGGTAGGCGGGGAAGAGGAGACGAGTCGGTTATTTTTTTTTATGAATAGACAGAATGATGTAATTAACAGCACTCATGCGTGTTAGAACATGTTGCTGAAGCTAAATTTTTTATCGTACAGTAAGCGTTTATTTTTATCCGTGTGAACAGGATACGACTTGACTTCTCACGACTCGATGGGTAGGCGGGGAAGAGGAGACGACTCGGTTATTTTTTTTATGAATAGACAGAATGATTTAATTAACAGCACTCATGCGTGTTAGAACATGTCGGTGAATCTAATTTTTTTTATATGACTATACAGAGTGATGTAATCGTCAGAAAGGTTAATTTGTTTTACGTAAGCGCTAAACAATAATGTTTTCAATTAGTAATTTATTAGAAACATATTGATTACTCTAAAATCTGATACAACCCACTCGCGTAAAGCGTGTACTCTAGTATTTGTACATATTTCTGGAAGTAAGTGGTGCACGAGACAGACTGTTCCATGTATTGATTGTAATTGATCGAGTTTAGGACAACCGAAATCTTCTAAATTTATAATATTAAAATGTACGATACGCTTCTGTAGAAATTTTTTTTTTTGCAATCCTTTTACGAACACAAATTTAAAAGGAAATGTATATTTTTCTAATATCGGCACAAGATGTTCATACGATGTGTCCCCGTCCGTCCACGCTAGTCCATGATAATGCTCTGTTAACCATCTGTTTGTCCTCGCATGTTTATGATTCGAAACAATCATGTTTGCTGGAGGTGAAAATATCCAATGTCTGCTGGCAAATGCAGTGACATCCATAATGGATAGTTCCTTAACGAGTTCGTTTCCATCGTTGTCGATGAAACAGTGAAAGTCAAGGATGACTGCTAGATTATCCTCGCACATCCTTTTTTCGTTATAAATAATGTGTTTGGTGTTACTAAGAACGCTGCAGATCCGTCCGTCTTACGAAACAGACACGTTGTATGTTGTGAAACGCTCGTAAAGAATTTTTTTGGAACGTTTATTTTGTACCTTATATTTTCGTCACGGATCAGTGCAACAAATTTACAGGTCAAAATGTTGTATACAAAAATGTCTATAGGGTATAGTATTGTGTGCTTTAATTCACTACAGCGTATGTACTGGTAGGGAGATAACAGCTCCATGCGTCCGTCTTCAACGCGTGCTGTTCAAACACTGAGGTATGCGATATTAGTGGACTTGGATTAAACACTTTTGCCACGGCAGCATATATTTTCAAACCTTGTGTTCACTAATCGATTAAATTAAGGTGTGAAAATGAACTAGAAATACGCTCTCATGTAAGCGGTGCATGTGGTTCTACATAAAGGACAAGTATGTAGGGTTATGGCGCAATTCACACATGTGATAAAATGTCGACAGGGAATAAGTACAACTTCCACGTTCTGTGCGTAACAGACTTTGCACATTGTATCACGATTAGAGCTTCCTTCTATGTTTTTTATATTCTCCTTGATAGTGTCGACGTGTTGTTCGTTCTCTGCTGTCGCTATTGCTGTTGGTGCTTGCGCTTCGGTAACGATACCCAGTGCCTTGATGATAAAATTTTTATCTTTCATTAACATTACGTAAGAGCACGCAGGGAAATGACGTGCGTGTTCCATCCAAGCATATTCTCCACGTTCCCATTTGTTTAATCCGCCTCCACAGCAAAAACAAATCACTCTATCGTTGCATCCAGTGTAAAAGAAACCCGCTTCTGATAATTCTTTAGGTGTTATCGTTAACGATACAGGCCATTCTTTAAAACTCTTTAAACGATTTTCCAAGCTTCTGTAACGTGGGTACGGAGATGTGATTTTTTGAATTAAGATGACTTGCACTTCTTTATCGTCTGGTGATAAGGACTTGATTGTTGTTGCTGTCGCTTCACCGCATTGTTTGAAATAGCGGTCGTTCTTGGGTTTGGTATCATCATCATCGAAATCGTGTGAAAGCATCTTGTGCGTCCTCTCGCGAGTCGTGTTGATGAAACACTGAGCAAAAAAAAATAGGAAGAAGAGGATAATCGTTTCCCCCTCCACAAAATAAAATACATGAAAAATGATTACATTTTTTTTTAATAAAAAATTACATACATGTAAGTCATACATTACATTCTATTTACAGCAAATACATAAAAATTGATTACATTTTTTAAATAAAAATCGCATACATGTAACACATACATTACATTCTAAAAAGCAACATTATATTTACAGCAAAAAAAAACAATAATTTATAGTAAATGTTTAATTATGTCTGCGCACTGTGTTGGATAACGGAGTGTACACGTTGAGCGAATCATGCAGTATCAAGCAGTAGGCCGCGGTCTGAGCGGGGAAATTGCTCGATGACTCGAATTCCAATCTGACGTCGACTGGTGAAGACTTGAGCGACTCATCCTGTCTGCTACAATCGAAGACGAATAACGGTGCTTTTGCTATGAACTCAGTAGGCGTTAGAAGTACGTTGGGTTGACTTCTGTGGTAGTATGACTTTTGAAATCGTGTATACATGTCGTACAGCAATGCATAACGTCCGTTATCGATATCCAGGTTCAGGTTATCGTACGGGTAGTATTTGTCGTTCAGAAAGAGTCTCGCATTTGTCACATTGCAGTGATCGAATTCGCCGGCATGTTTTTTCAGATTATTCTTTCTGCTGGTCTGGAAGGTGAGTATCACGTACCGCGGTTTCTCCAGTTGTGTAGTTGTTTTCACTGTCCAAGTCTGTCTGTCAGTCGTTGGTAAAACCGGGTACTCGTGCAGTTCCCAACTACGAAACGGTAAAAATAGTGGTAGGTCTTTGCGTATGATATCCAATAATCGTATCCGTACTTCATTGTTCACATACACGAACGGAATCATCCAAGAGATTTTTGTTAGTTCTATATCAGCGTTAGCGGGCGCATCCGTAGACGAGAACAGAGCGTTAACGTCAGTGGAAGTGCGTAATAGTATCAGTTCTTGTTTCATGTTTAAAATAACATGTGTGAAATCTTCAGCAAATCCCATCAGCATCCTCAACGGTATGCAAAAGTTGAATTCATTATTTTTACCAGATGGTGTTAGCTCGTCAGCTGTAGGAGCAACCCAACCGGCATTTTGCATCGAAACAATGTCCTGCTTGCTGGCAGATAGTATGGTTTTAATAGTGGATGTGATGCCAACACTCTTGGTACGATCTACTTCCACGCCGGCCAATTCGTAACGGATTTCTTCGAAGAGAAACGCAATCGCATTGTTTATCATTTTCACGTTCACATTACCAGTGGCAGTGGTTTTTTTGCTCAACTTGCCTTCAACGTACAGGAAACTTTCCATCGGTAAAGTGAAGACTTCCTGTTGCAGGATAGGTATGCGTATCTCATCATTATTTCCATATCGTGACGCCGACGCGTACGGTGCATGAGGATGATATTCATAATGTGTGATGTTGTCTTCAAAGAACGGTCGACGTTCAACCGATAAGACTATACCGCTGTCCGTCATGTTACTTGTTTCTCTTGAGTTTGAATCCTAGTGAAATCAGGTAGCGTCGGTTAGTTGCTGTTAATCGTGTCAACGACGAACGTCTACTGATACCTTTTCCAACAGTGTTGTCCTCTTTTATCTTGCAGTGCAAGCCGTCGCTACCTCCGCTCTTCATCATCATGGAGGTTTCGGTGAAATAAATTCCCATGATTACTACACACGTTTCAAATGTATACGTGCGGTGATGACTTCCCCTTGAAAATTCACAATATCACCGTCCTGATCGTGTACGGACACTGTAACGTTACGCAAGTGTAGTACGTTAAGCGGAAAATAAATGACGTTTCTAGGCGTTTCGACTATCTTGAATCCTGGCTCAACTGTTGGATAGAACGAGTGCAATATATGCTCGTTTCGACCCGCCTTGTATGAACCTTGAACAGCGTTACACCTTATCTACAAAACGTTCACTTTGTTAATGTTTACAGGCGCATCCGACGTGTGTAATATATATGCTTCTAACTTGCGGCTCTTGGAAAAACCTAACATGGTACCGATCGTGTGTTCCGTACATCCGAAATCGATATCGTATGAACAATAAATTTCACATTTCAATGTGTTGTTGTTGGGTCGTAGAGAAAATTTCGGGTCTCCTAGTTCTTTTTTCAGGTATGTTTCAATATCACTGATTTCATACACACCGGTCGGTATATTGACAAGCTCTAACGTTTTACGTGCTCCCTTTAGTACAGGAAAGACATTGTTTTTTCCACTCTCCACGTTCGGTATAGAGTTGTACGTGGTAAAGTCCAGCAGTCCTGCGTACCATTCACCGTCCGTCAATTCAAGCGGTGGAAAAAAGTCACAAACCAGTGCGCTCGGATCCGTTCCTGTGACGGTGACCGTAAGCGAAGACATCTTGTAGTTTACTGATCGTTCGATGTCAAAAACTCTAAACATAAATGTCCGCAGATGACTGTATCCGACGGTTGTTTTCGCATGTAATTGTAATGAACGTCGGTCACGTTCGATCCAAAGTACCGCATTAGCTCGACAGGTGGACGTAGATTGCCGAATCCATCAAAGTACCAGACTCTGTCGCCTCGCTTCTTGTAGCATACCCAGTGCGTGCCCGGTCCGCTAGCATCGTCCAGATTCACGATCGCACTTTCGTTCACCCACGGTGATGTACTAGGAAGTGCGTCGCGCATGTACACACCTCTGAAATAGGGTATACACAATCGTTTCGTGTACTCATAAAGATCATGATCGGACAATGGACGCACGGGTATTTTGATTAGTTTTTTCGGTACGGTCGAAGATAGAGTCCTGAAGCCTTTTTACCACCACTCCTTCTTCGTCGTTTTCCTGTCCCTGTTGTCGTCGTCGTCCTCCTCCTCTTCCTGATTATCGTGCGTCGAACCGGCTTGCGTCGTCTGGTGCGACGTCGACGTTTACGCACACCACCACCACCACTACAGCATAGCCCGCTGCCTAACGCAGATTTCGCCTTCATTGCTGCTGCTACGGCTGCTGCGTACGCTCTTTCACTGATGCCTGAATTCAAAGCTTTAACTCGTTCCCACGCTTTACCGGCTAGCACACGATCCGCTATACCTCGTCGTTCGTTGTCCTTGTACTTGCTGTAAGCGATATCGTGTTCGCGACAGGCTTCGTCCAACTCGTTGATTCCTCGATCACCACGACTCAATCTCTCCTCTAGTTTCGTTCCTGGTCCGCAGAACCTGTAGCCAGGCAGATGTAGTTCTACCGGTAATACGTCCACCGCTCGATTGATCAGTGTAGGTACTGACTTCGCGACGAATGGTACCGCGCTTTTAACTATTTTTCCGATAAGACCACGCCCCCTTTTTTTTTATCAACACGGCTACGTAGTTCATACATGACTACTGTTTCGTTTGCTCTCGATAAAGAGATCTCCAATCTTGCTCGTTGTTGGATTTGTCCAGATCACTAATCAACACGCTCGTCTCCGTCTTGTTCATAAGTAGTAAGTCTGCCTCTTCGGCACCAAGTGAAGTACGCGCTGCGCGTGTATGCAATTTATAGATATACGATACCACTTTCTCCCAACGATGTTGGAACACTTTTGCGAGTTTATACGTTTCGCTCTTCGCGTACCGCTTCACGTCCTCCAATTGACGCGCGTTCACTGCATCTGTGGCCCGTGCGCCACCATCGCCAACGTTTAGAATGGTTTTTCCTTGAGCGTTGAAATAAGCATCGTTTACCGCGGTGATTGTGTGTCGGTTCAAAAATTCCAAATTCACTGCGTCCTTGTTGTTCATGGGTGGAGCTAACTGTGTTATCCGCACATTGCCAACCATTAGGTTAGAGTTCGTATCCTTCGGTATGATTTTCGAGTCCACGTATATTTTGGTCGCGGCGTCTCTCGCACGAATCGGTTCCCTCAGAGACTGTATGCGATGGTCTCGTGCGTCGACGACAGCCCCGTTCTTCTTGTTCGGTACCAATTGTGTGAAACGTAAGCACGAGTAGTCTACGTACTGCTTGTTGACAGCGTCCGCGAGATCGACAGGAGCGCCGACGTTGACGAGCTTACGACCTTTCGCATCTATTCCTTGCGCCGCCGTCGACGAATCGCCAGCTAACAGACAATTGTCACGCACAAAGCGCAGTGAAACGGCATCGCTATCATCGCGCGGTTCGCCCAAATTATGTATTTTTTTTCCCGCTACATCAAAGTGTCCGTCCTCGGTCATTGTGATACCAATATCCTCTCGCAGACTGCGTCGCGTCTCTCTTCGCGCTCTGACAGCGCTCTGGTGTCTGCCAAACTTGTCGACACTCATCTCGTGAATGATGCGCCTCGTTCGTTGTGCACGACATTTATACGTATTCACGTAATAAATCGATTAGTTTTGATACGATCGTACTGTCTATGCATTTTATTCCGACAACGGATAGTGCGTCGTTATGTTTTCCTTTTACAATCGTATCTAGAAATTCATCGTACACGTATACGTGTGTGTCTTTGAAGAAATACATTTTTCCGTCGATATATCGGAACGCACTATCAACGGCTTCTGGTAAGCCGACAAAACGATCTTTAACATAACCATGTTTCTTGATCGTGAACGTGCACTCGTCTATCTCACTGTAATACATATCGTTGTACAACAGAAGAGTTCGACCCGTGTACGTGTGTATTGCAGCGTTTATTTTAGTCATCGTGCGAACACCGAGCGTTGTGATTGAACGCGGATACCCGTTCACCGGCTGCAGACTGTGTATATCAAACATGTATACATAGTTGTCTATGAAAAGCACCACTTCTTCGGTCCGCGGTCTCTGGTACATCGCCGAAACGTTGGTGAACGTCGGCGGTAAGAAAGTCAACCAATCCGTCAACAGAAGCGGACTCTCGCCCGTTCGCTTCGACTCGATATCCAATGTCCACAAAAAGTTATCGTGCACGATATACAGATGTCTGTTGATTATTAAAAATTGGTTAACGTTCTTTAGTCGACATAAATCCGTTATCGTCCGCACGGTCTCGTTCGTTGTCGGTGTCGTCGTCGTCGTTGACGTCGTCGTCGACGTTGACGTTGTCGTCGTCGTCGTAGCGGGCGGCGGCGGCGGCTTCCCGTACAAGCGTTGAATGCCTCTTATATCGTCGTCTCTCAGGTCGAACGGTCCGTCCGAGCGTGGTACGTAGAACGGGTACATGATCGAATCCCTATCGAGGGAATGAGACAGTCCTAACGCGTGTCCGATTTCGTGCGTTAGCACCTGAAGAAAACTGGTCTGATCGTCCGGTATTTCGGTTGCGTTTGTATAATTCCACGACTCGTAGTAGTCCATATGTATTTCAGTAGTGTTATAAGGTAAATCGGGCGGGTAGTAAGCGTGAGCGAGTATACCTCCTCGTCCGTCCAAATCGTACCCGCAGATCGTGCACCTGGAAGTCAGACACCTGTGTTTAAAATATTTCATAGCGATAACCATGTCTGCGTTTATGTCGTTGGGTCGATATTCGAATTCCAGATTCGAATGTTTCTGCCACACAGCGAACGCTTGTCGCGACGCTTCTATAGCGCTGACGCTACCGTGAAAGAATCGCCACGACAGACGTTTCTTGGCCCACGGCGTTCGTAAGGTGTACGACACGAAATCTTCGTTACCACATCTCCGCGCACGCATCAGATTCATCGTTTCATTGTTCAATTCTCCATTTACGGTTAAATTGTAATTCACTTGAAACGTGCGAAGGTAGGCGTCCATATCGATGGTAGTGTTGTCCGTGAGTCATAAACTATCGTCGGGCACGTATCCGTATCGCACCAAATAATCTATAGCGAAATCTACATCGTTAGCGTTAACGGACGATGCGACGACGACGGCGCTTGTGCACGCAATAATAAACAGTAGCACGATATTCATGTTGTCACAACCAATCGTGGAATGTCCCCCGGTGCGTGTACGACAGTATTATTTATACTTTATCGGCTTTCAGAATCGAATAGGGAGCACATGGCATTAACGAGTCCTTTAAGATCGATTCCATGCTGCTGCTGCTGCTAATGTCAGATGATATATACCGCTCTTGTTATACGATTATGTCTGCTTCACGTAGTTCTTCCACTATGGAGACGATTTCGTTCGTGTGCCCACTGTTTCCAACACGTTGTGATGCCATTAACAGTCGCAATCTGTCCACCAGTTCGTTCGGATCGTCCCAGTGCACGTAATCGATTTTGTCTTTTTTTCTCGTTAGCGTCATATACGATGTATCAATATTATTATGCCCCTGTCCTGTACGTTTCGATGGAAACAGTTGCGATATTATTCGTTTATACTTTACACCTCTGTTCGCGTTCACCTGTGCGTTCGCTAAGTAATACTGCTTATGCGCGTTGGTGTTACGCAGTATATCTTTGTACGTTTTCAGATCTGATTCCTTGTAAATATTTTCATTAGGATGCTTCATGAATACAAGTTCGTAGAGTCCGGGTGTACCTTTGTATCGTTTACCGTTGATAAGAATCGTATCGTCCTTATCGATTTCGAACTGTGAATCACCAATCATCCATTTTCCGTTTTCATGTCTTACACCGTACGTATAGTCCATCAGACGATCGCGTTCGGACGAAACGATCATACGCATGTACTTGTTCGCTAACGATTCACTGTCGTATTTGTCCTGAAAATATCTACGCGCTTCACGTCTTCCTTCCGGTGTGTCTAACATTTTTTCAATGTTTTGACTAGGATCGTCCTCATCGTCATCACCTGATGTTTCGGCTATCACGGGTGTTTTCAGGAAAGACGGTTTCGTTCGGGAACGAAGTGGTGTTCCTACATCGCTCTTACTAATTGCATCTAATGGATCCTCTTCTTCTTCTTCTTCCTCTTCTTCTTCTTGTTTCATTTTTTTCACTCTTATCGGCTTTTCATTTGTTGTTTTACGTTTCTTTTCAAGCAATGCTTGTGAAATATTTTGTAACGGTTCCAGAATCGGTTTGTAACTTTTGGATAACGTTGCTTCTTCTTCACGAATACCATGTTTTAACGCATGGTATTTCTTCCGTATGTCATCACTGATCGTGTCGATATCACGTGCTAATCGTTTTTTCTTGTCATCCATTTCGATAAACGGTAGTACGACAACTAAAGTCGTTGACAGCAGGAAACGTGTATTTAGCTAAACTTTTGACATTTTTTTTTTTGTTTAATCGTTAGGTGCGACTACTATGAAACGATCGAAACCGACTCTGTACCTACCGGTGTCGATAGAAGAATCCTTGTCCACAACGAGAAAGCCATAACGATCTTTCCACGCTTCAGCGCACATGTTCTTAAACGTGACATATTTCATGTCCGTGTTGACATGATCGTTATACACATGCTTCAAGTTGCGATCGTCCTGTTTGAACAATACTATTAGATTGGCATTATCACGAACCAACTGTTTTGGCACTTGACTGTACGTCTGACAAAGGTAAAACGCGTCCACACCGCTGTGACGTCCCATAGAGAAATACTTGCGTATATTGTGTTGTCTTTCACAAGACACATCATCAAACACCATAATAGAATCAGGATCGACCTCGTCGGGAGGCGGTACCTCTTCGTTATCGTTGTAGGCGTGATAACCCATTCCTTCGTTGGAAAGTTGTGTCATCAAGGTCTCCAGCATCTGATATTTAGGTTGAAATAGTGATTTAGAAAACACGTATAAGTTCGCGAATCTTAATCCGTTTACATCGAACAACAGGTTGAACATGACGTTTGTCTTCCCGCACGCAGAAGGTCCGCAGATGATCGAACGAACGGTATCGGGCAGAAGACGTCCGTGTTTACGTTTTTTTCTGCCACAACCACCCCCACCACCATCGCCGCACAATTTCGAATAGTCCACGTCCTTTATTTTTAATCTGTGCGCTTGTTGCAATATTTTCATGTTGACGTTCCGTGCACAGTCTATTTAATAGTCGCACTATATAGCAGCAGTCGGTAGATATGTAACTGCATACACAAGTGTCCGGACCCGTTTCACAGTTCGGATCCGACCAAACACATTCTTTGTAGTGATCGAATCCGGTACCACTTGGTACTATTTCGTTAAGACGGAATTTCTTCACACGATTGATAACCCGTTGCCAGTACTCGTGCACTGTCAAGATCCTACGCATGCGTTCAACGTCGTTTGCAGTCGTGTTCACGATGTACTCATCGTAACCAGGATGTGACACAATGTCTTTTACACTGTACACAGCGTGCATGTTGTCATCATAACGTATCGATGCATACTGGTTCTATTTCCATGAGTCGAATAGTTGTTATAGCAAGTTCTTCTTGTGTATCCACGAATCGTGTTTACCATCGAATCCTAACCATCTGACTTTTACACGATCGCCTTTACGTTGTACAATCTTTTCTACCAAGTACACGTCACCAACGTTCGATTTACTGATTTCATGTTCATAAAAACCACCTTTCAACACTTCTCCTGTATGATCCTTTAGCGAATAAGTAATGGGTACGCTGCCGGTACGCACCGAATGAACGAGAAATATCTCGTTTGTCCAATTTGGTGTGTATCCTTTGGCGAATGTCATTTTGTGTTTGCTTATACGCACACGATCGCCTACTTTGAATTTCGGTCGTTTATAAACGATGCTCCTCGCTGTGTTCACACGAATCCTTTGTAGCACTGTACGTTCGTTGGATTCTTTCACCTGACACGGTTTCATTCCAATCGTTCTGTGCACGCTGTTGTTGTACGTGTTGACTAGTTCCGGCAACATATCCAACCAACGATAATGACCTTGTTCACTGAACGCACGATACATGTGCGTTTTCAACGTACGGTTAAAACGTTCCACAATGGAGGCCTTTTTTTCACTATACGTGGAATAGAGTGTGATACCGTATCTGCTCAGCACTTTTTGTACGCTACTGTTATAGTACTCTTTCCCGTTGTCTGTCTGCAGATATTTCATTTTATTAGCACGAAGAATCGGTTCCAGAGCTCGTGCGACCTCTACGCCCGTTTTTGTTTTCAACGGAACAGCGTACGCGTACTTGCTAAACGCGTTAATGATTGTCATAAGGTACTTGAATCCCTTGTTCACCTTCGCGTGCGGTATCATCTCTACCAGGTCCGCTTGGTACAAGTCGTGAAGTCCCTTTAACTCCACCGCACGTCTCGGAAAATTCCTTCTTACCGGTCTGTGCAACTCCTTCGCGATAGTCTTGCGAACGCTCTGCTGTATGTTCTTCACCTGTCGTTTCATTCTCATATCGTACGAACCGTGATTCACAATACGTCGGAACGTGGTAAAGCGTTAACTCAGTGCTGAATGTAACTCTCCTCGGTACCGTTCTGGTACGTCTGCTTTCCATCGCGTGACTGTAGTAAGATTTCCACTCCACGTCCAGTTATATCATTTCGACCGAACGGAAAAACAACGCGTTCTTCTTGTGATTGCGTAAGTACGTTAAAACATGCGCTAAACTGATTTTCATACGTCCATTACGCACGAGACTCATACCGATGTAATATCTCATGAGCGTGTGTTGTTTCATGTCCAACGCTCTTACGGTCTTGACGGAATTCATGTCTTTGAACATGACGCTGCGTATAACGTTGGCACGATACTCGTGCATTTCCGCGACTATGACGTTATCGTTTACGGGTAGATGCTCGCACATGTGTTTAGCTTTGAGTTCTATGATCGGACGATGACTTCTCGACTCCATATGCAGGTGTATAAGATACGAGTTCAACAACCAAAACTCGTCTGCCATAGCACCTGTACATCGTTGCCACTGTTCGTATAAACGTCGATCTTTCACTGTGTACCCTTTTTCATGTGAATACTGCAGACCGAAGTATTCACAATACTTGCGGAGTGTAGGCAATGATTCCTTCAAAAAGGCTACTGAAAACAATCCCTGCGCCTTGTTGTTCACCAATGTGAACTGTTTCCCTCTCGCAAGTGTCGGTAACGAAGATGGCGGGCAGCGCACGTCAAAACTTACGTTGTAGCTAGGATCCACTGCGCACTTTGGTGCTATCATAATCGCGCTTCTGTATATTTCAATCGCTGTACGTATCGGAATAGTGCGCTCTGTAATGACAATGCAACACAAAGCGTGTGGGATTGAACTTCCGTAGGCGAGCATGTCTGTATAGACAGTCGCATAGTTCATTTGTCCGTGTGAATCATGTAAGCCGTGAACACGTTGAACGGCATGATACAGTTCAGGAATCGGTCGGAAACGTGAAATAAAATTCCACGCGTGACGTACTGTACACTTGAACATATTCTTTTCATAAACCACGAGTTCAATCGGTACATTGTTTCGATCACACTCTTCGATAAAATGAAGCCATCGTGATTTGTTGTGTATACGATCAGAGATTATCATCAACAGCACGATCGGCGGGAGATAACCGCTACGTTTCTTAATGTGACGCCAACAACGTCCGTGATATTTGTCAACACCAAACTTATAACGTGTACAGTAGTTACCACAAAACCGTTTTTTCTTCACAAAATACATAGAACACAAGTTGGAACGTATCGTGCTTCGTAACGGTTTTGTTAGTGTGAAATGTTTCCCATCATCGTATCGATAAACATCCATTGTGTCATCGATCTGCGATGCAAGTGATACAGCTTCGAAATTGTCATGATATTTAATAGGTATAATTTTTATGAAATCTTTTGTTTTATTTTTTTATCATTGACGCCATCAGTCAGACATTGAATTGTGTACACACATTTAGTAGTAGTACTAGTAATAGTAATATATATAGTACTATTAGTACTAGTATAGTACTAACACAGAGTACTACTAGTACTACCCAAACGGGTATGTTTGTACATGAGTTTATGTTGGCTCTGAAAAGAGCCGTTTTTGCGTGCGTCGACTTCTACAAGTGTTCACGAACGAAACTACATGTAGGCATTGACGCCTTATGGACTTGGACAGGATCATCACCCGCCATCCAATCCATAATTCGTATTTTACAATTGCAGCATCTTACAACATCATCATCGCCTTCATAAATAAACCCGGCTTTGGCTAGGTCAAAAAATCTCACGTTCGTATTCGGAAATTTACGCACGTAAAATTTAATGTTACCTCGACGATGGATGTTATAAAAGCTTTTTAATCGGCTTGCAAAAGAATATGTGTGCACGTCCATATCTGAAGCAAGAATGTTGGTTTGTTGCGCTGCATTTCACTTCCTCAGTGGTAGCTGCGCGCGCAATCGTAGTGGGGATTGCTGTCGTCAATTGGTCGGTATGAAATAAAGCACAGTAGTGGGAACAAATAGCTGCGCACGCACTCATCATAGATAGTATAAGTGGAGCGGTGATCGCTGCCTGCGTTCACCTTCGAGTCTCGTGCAGGCTAACTTTCACGCACTGCTTATAAAATGTTACTTATTTTCTAACTTTGTATCAGTATTTTAATGTTCTTCAAGTGAGCAAGTAATTGATTTTGCTTTTATCGTTATTCTAACAATGCAGACGTTTTCTGTTGATCGTAAACATTCGTTGCGTGGCTCGTTGGTGTCGTACGTTTACACACCTCTTGTAGAGGAAGAAGAAGAATGTGTCAACGATGTCATTACCTTTTTCGATGAAATTCACGATATGTTACGTACGGACATTCTAAACGAACTGACACGTTTGCTTACTATAAAGTGGCATATAGCGCTAAAAGCGAGATTTGTCAAGTACATTGTAAATGCCGACACGAACGAGGACGAAGAAGTGACGAGTGAAGGCTATTTTCATGGACGATGTCATACGACATTGATCGCTGATCAGAACGTATTGCCTGAACGTTTAGAAGCTTCGTACGAAAAAATCATCGAATCGATTTATAAATTCACTCGTGAGGGTAGCGGTTGGGCGTTGGATCATATAATCTCGTTAGAACTCGTTCTCTCACGATACCAACCGCTGGCCGCCTCCAGTTTCATCCGTACACCTCCTGAATTGTCTTGTACTAAATCCATCATCAATGTAAACAATACAGGCGATCAAATGTGTTTTATATGGTCAGTGTTGGCCGCACTGTTTCCACAACACAGAGACAGCGAGCGTGTATCCAAATACAAATCACATATTCACAGTATCACCACTTCTGGTATAACTTATCCCACCCGCCTATGCGATATTGTGAAGTTCGAACGAGACAATTCTGACATTTCTATAAATGTTTTTGGTTACGAAGAAAATGAAATTTACCCGCTAAGAATAACTCCTTTCAGTGACAGACAACACCATTTTAATCTATTACTTCTCACCACCGCTGACCGAAAACATTACTGTTTAATAAAAAATATTAGCCGCTTACTATCTTCACTAACCAAACACAACGGACGTTCTTTCTATTGCAACTACTGTCTGCATAGATTCTGTGAAGAACGACTCCTTAGTGAACATGTCCCTCGTTGTTCACCGTATGGTGAACAAAGAATTCGTTTACCAACGAAAGAGAAGGAGAAGGTTATGTACTTCAAAAATTACACGTACTGTCATAAAGTCCCTTTCGCTATATATGCAGACTTTGAATCGTTCATTGTACCTTGCCATCGTTGTGATGCTCCTCCACACACATCGTCCACCACAACAGAGTCGTTACATCTTCCTTCAGGTTTTTCCTACCTCATAGTCGACCACGAGGGCAACATTTTCAAACCACAGGTCGTTTATCGCGGTGTGAACGTGATAGAAACCTTTTTAGATAGACTAATCGATGAAGAGCATGAACTGTACAGGATCATGCGTACCAATATCCCTATGACTATGAGTGATCGTGACGTATTATCTTTCACGAATGCTGTCGTATGCCATCTCTGCGAAAAACTGCTGACTGATGACGACAAGGTGCGCAACCATTGTCATCTGACTGGACGATACCTTGGCGCAGCTCACAACGTATGTAACCTCAACTCCAAGTCCGCCCAACATATTCCTGTCTTTTTCCATAACTTACGAGGTTACGACGCACATCACTTGATACAAGGGTTGGGTAAATACAATGATGAAACTCTCACTTGTATCGCTACCACTAGTGAACGCTTCGTATCAGTCACGTTGGGTGCCCTACGTTTCGTAGACACGTTACAATTTTTGAACACGTCCTTGGATACACTTGTTGGAAACTTGCGCGCGAGCGGTGCGGATTTCGCTTTAACAAAGCAATGTTTCGAAGAACACTTCGAGCTACTCTTACGTAAGGGGGTGTACCCTTACGATTACATGACAGGTAGCGAGAAGTTCGACGAAACATGTCTGCCCGCACGCGAACACTTTTTCAATAGGCTGAGTGAATCACCCGTGTTGGACGAAGATTACGCACATGCACAGAATGTGTGGCAGACTTTCGGAATCCGCACGCTGGGTGATTATCACGATCTTTATCTTAAAACAGATGTACTGCTGCTGGCTGACGTCTTCGAGGCGTTTCGTGAGATGGCCATACGGTACTACCAGATTGATCCGGCTCATCTTTACTCGCTTCCCGGCGTTGCTTGGCACGCGATGTTAAAGATGACCGGTGTGCGACTGGAACTGTTGACGGATATAGATCAGCATCTTTTTATTGAATCAGCCGTTCGCGGTGGTGTTAGCATGGTACCCAACCGCTATGCCAAGGCCAACAACCCGCTAATCGCTGATCAGTATGATGCTTCAAAGCCGACCTCTTTCATATTGTACACCGACTGCAACAACCTTTACGGTGCAGCCATGTCACAGCCACTCCCTTACGGTGACTTTAGATGGCTCGATCGTAACGAGATCGACTCACTGGACGTACGTACTCTGAGTGATGACAGTGACATGGGCTACATACTTGAGGTCGACCTACACTATCCATCCGAACTTCATGATCTTCACTCAGATTATCCACTAGCACCTGTGCGTTCCTGCGTCAATCCTGACATACTTTCACCGTACTCTCGACGACTTCACACACGACTACACTATACAAAAGGGTATAACGGATCAGAAACGCCCTCATCGTCCGTCCCCAAGTTGCTAACGACTTTGGACGATAAGCAAAAATACGTTCTTCATTTTCGAAATTTAAAGTTGTATCTGAACCTTGGTCTAAAATTGAAAGCGATCCATAGGGTGTTGAGTTTTAAACAGAAAGCGTGGATGAAACCGTTTATCGATTTCAACACACAAAAGAGAGCAGCAGCCACCAACAGTTTTGAAAAAGATTTTTTCAAACTGATGGTCAACGCTGTCTATGGTAAATCGCTGGAGAACGTAAGGAAACGAATAGACTTCCAACTAGTCTCTACCAAAGGGCGGCTGCAGAAACTTGTTTCCAATCCACGACTAAAGCGTATGATCCGCTACACCGACGACTTGGTCGGATTGGCTTTACGAAACAGAACTATATACCTTTCCCGTCCAGTGTATGTTGGTTTCACAGTACTTGATGTCAGTAAATTGATAATGTACGATTTTCATTATCGGTACGCTGTCAGCAAGTACGGACAACGATTAACATTATTGATGACTGATACCGACAGTTTACTTTACAGCATACAGACTGACGATGTGTACTTGGATATGAAAGAGGATCTCCACCTTTTCGACACGTCGGACTATCCCTCAGATCATCCTTGCCATTGCGACGACAACAAAAAAGTCGTGGGGAAGTTCAAGGATGAAACTAATGGGAAACCCATCAGGGAATTCGTCGGACTCAGAGCTAAATGTTACTCGCTCCTGTTGTCCGACTGTACCGACAAAAAGGTGGCGAAAGGTGTTCCAAGAACGGCAATAAAAAAAAGGTTACGTCATCAGTTATACAGCGAGTGTCTTTTCGATAGTCGTACAGTTTTCACCTCTGCCGAGTGTATACGAAGCGATCGTCATAAGCTGTACACGCAACGTTAACAAAACTTTCCCTGTCTCCTTATGACGATAAGAGGTACGTACTGGACGATGGTGTAACTACACTCGCGTACGGACACTACAGAGTGTGTAAACGTGCGTTAACCAATGACGATACCAGTCCTAACATGAAGAGACTAAGATACACAGAGCAGTAACTCATGGTAATAATAAACTTGTATTGCAAATATAAAATTTATTTATTTACTTTCATTTAATTTTCAATTGGTAGGAGAGGTGAGGTAGACGATTAGACATTAATGGTTAATATTTATAACAGGATGTAATCGACTCCCACTGAGACTTTCCCACACTATGCACATGTGCAGTTAATTTTATTCGCTGACTAGCCATATGTTATCGCAGCGTGTGAACTTTGTGATGGCGAGGGGCTTTGTTACGTACAGGATGCAAGCCGTGTGTGTGTGTGTGTGTGTGTGTGTGTGTGTGTGTGTGTGTGTGTGTGTGTGTGTGTGGTGAACACTTTGAGGGTAAGGGGACTTTGTCTATAGCAGACTCCTACCAAGCATATACGTATATATAAGCATTTCGTCATAATAAGTATTATCACATTCATTATAATTTTTCAATTTGCATGTAAGTACTTACTATATTTTTACGTTAATATTAGACATTACACACACACACACACACACACACACACACACACACACACACACATTATTATGTTAGCAAATTACTATACAACATTTTTCTTGTTACGTTTTACAGAATGAGTGGAAGCGATAATAGATTATATAAAAGAGTCTGTGAGGAGCAGCGACGAGTTCGAAGGTAAATTACAACATTTTTTTTATTTAACGAGTACAAACAGAATACAACATTCGACTGACTTACTGTTTATTTTTTATAGTTCCCAAAGGTTACGTCAGGCCTTATTGGGACCTTCATCAGTATCACAACAAAACTCGAGTCGGTAAGACCATTTTTATTAACAATCACTTGTACTATTGCGTTTACGTTCGGTATTCAAATGTATTTTTTTTTCAGTGATGCTACCGGTTCAGCTGCTGCTACTGCTGTTGTTGCTGCTGCTGCTGCTGCTGCTGCTGCTGCATCTCAGGAAGCCGGCACGAGTCGGTACGTTTTTTTTCATTAACGTTCGCTTGTACTATTGCGTTTACATCTGGTATTAAAAGTGTACTTTTTTTCAGCAATGATGAGATGATGGTTTATGATGACGATGATAGTGACAGTGATACGTTACTGCTTGAAAGAACTAATAATGATGATGATGAAAATAATGTTGATGAGCATCAACAACAACAACAATTACCTACCATCACATTTAATATGTAAGTCTTCTTCTTATGTCTACATACTTTCATGTTTTTTTTTACATGATTTTTATATTTATTCTTTTCACCAGTGATATTCGTCCACAAGCACGACAAATAACGATCACACCGCCACAATCACCACCACCACAATCGCCATCACCACCGCCACAACCACAGGAACAGCCGCAACCACGTCCGCAATGGATAAGTACAGCACGACAACCAGAATCGCAATCCCCACAGCCTCAACAGCAGCCACAACCTCAGCAGCCTCAGCAGCCTCAACCACAACCTCAGCAACAGCATATGCGGCACGATCCACGATTACAGTCCCCTCCAGAAGACGCGCCATGCGTGTTTTATGATATTATCGACACGGTGGAACCAAGGATGCATAGCGAAGTCGCCACGATGAGACTACTTCTCAGAAGTAGATTTCCAACGTGGCGATGGAGCCGTGGAGATCTCTGCCCCATTCAGGGTATGTTAGGGCACACATCTTGTAGTGTGTGCCAAGAAAATTATACTGAGGGGCAGAGACTCCTCGGCTTAATGTGTGGGCACACATACCACTATCTGTGCATCATCAACTGGTTTCAAACCGTGGCACTGGAGGGGTCGCCGCCAGGATGTCCGCAATGTCGGGTGTATGCATTCAGCAGGCCAATACACCCATTTTATGCACGCATGCATTTTTGAGGTATGTAACAGTACACATTATTCTAATCCATCCTACGCCTATCAATTATACATCACTAATATTGTTTTTGTTTCTGTTACAGATGGTCGTGCACATTAAATATGAAGAACGTGATGTTTTTTTTCATATAATGTTTTATTTTCTGTATATTGTATCCATATTTTTTTTTTTATACTATTGTAATATACAAAGTGATGTTTTTTTGATATAATGTTTTATTTTTTGTATATATATTATAACCGTTTTTTTTTGTCTGTATATATATTGTATATAAAATGTAATATAAACTGAACTTTTTATTTATTTTTTCATTAAATTATATTATTTATATGTCTATTTATAATGTTTTTTTTCTGTATATATATATATATTGTATTTGTAATTTTTTTTCGGTATATATATTGTATATAAATATGTAAATTTTTTGAATTTGCTTAGTTATTTCTTTTCTTTTCAACTATCCTTTTTCCTTCTATCATGCATGTTTTATAAGTGAAGTGTCAATCAAAACAATTACACCACAATAGCCAGTCAACAAGAGTTTCACATCGATGCTGTGCACATTTTTTGTATTTTTACAATATATACTTACCACAAAAGCACACATTCAAATTTACAGTTCATGAGTTGGCAACAATGGTGGCAGTGTAAACATATACAAAACCTGTACACTATAACACCGAGCCGTGGCCGGCACAAGTTGACAACGTCGACGTGGCAGTGTAAACATATACTAAACCCGTACACTATAACACCGAGCCGACAACGGCAGTGTAAACATATACAAAACCCGTACACTATAACACATGCACGAGCCGACAACGTGGCACAAGTTGACAACGTCGACGCTTTTCCAACATGGCCGCCGGAAAAACAAAACTTATACCCAAACCATACACTATAACACACCACGATCCGACAACGTGGCCCAACCTTAACCAGCACACACGCACAATCCGACAACATCACAGCTTTCCCAACATGGACACCAGCCGTGGCCATGTTCGCCGTTCGCCCTTCGCCGTCGTCGTTGACGTCGTCATCGTCGCTGGGCGGCGGCCTGGCTTGATCCTCGCCCGTCGTGGTCGGGTCGTCGTCCATTTTGTCGACAACGGCGGCCACGCCTCCGCCAATCAACGCACACGGAACCACGCAAAATGGACGACGACGACAACATGGCCGAACGCCGACAACATGGCCGACAACTTCGGTACGCCCATCGAGGTCACGTGGGACACACCACTACCCCCCCCGGTCCATCATAACCTCTGCACATGACGACACGCTGCGCCGGAAGTCTACCCCCACCACAGGGATTTTTGAATTTCGCGCCAAAAGGGGGGGCTGTGACGTCACTTCCGCGTTAGAACTCTCATTCTTACCCTACTGGTGCAGTCCGCGGGTCCATGATAAATTACATGGCCACCACGGAGGCAAGCTTGAGCTTTCGATTCAGCCAATTGTCCCGCCAAGGCGCGACACCATGGTCCCCTCAGGCTAGCTTTTGGGAACGTAGTGACGCACTGGCGAGGACAAGAGGCTCGAGCGCCCCAGGGCGTCGGCCGAAACGGTAAGGAATGACTCCGAGACAGCAGCTTCCGCAAGGAAGGCACTTGCACAACCTCGCGGGAGCCATGTCTGAGGTCATTATCCTGCCGAATCAGCAAAGCAGGTGCTGACGGGGATCTCAGTGGTCATGGCTTCAGCCAATTGCAACGCCTGGTCGCGGCTCCTTGGTCTCCGAGGACATAGCCCACGGAAAATTAGAGGCACGCTGGCAAGGACAAGAGGCTCGACCGCCCGAACGCGGCGGCCGAGTCGAAGGGACAGTCACCGGGGCAGTCGGCTCTCACAAGGAAGGCATTAAGGTATATCCCTTGCGACAGTTGTGTAGTGATACTGGTTTTATTACCATGGCTGGAAATTGTTCCGTTGCAAAGCGCTGTTGATGTATACAAATGCATCCAATGCACACTTGTCGTTGCGAACTGGGTTCCTCGTTTATCGCTTCACAAAACTCGTGCATTTTCACATTACTAGTGATATCTGGTGAACAGAAAATATATTTGTGCGCGCAAGATCACTATTAAGGGAACTCTAAATGTAAGAAGTTTTCGACATTCACAAACCCCACTTTGACTAGACAGAATATTGCACGCAAATTTGTAGTGCGTGGGATTCTTGATATTGGTCACATAAAGTCAGAACAGCTGAAATCTACGATGTTTTATGGTTCAAAAATAAATTAAAATTACATTTCCACGATAAATTTCAGTTACGCTACACAGATATATGGGGTAGAATACTACAAAACTTTTCGGCTGTGAAATGTGATTACACGTGATTATTCTTTCCTGAAAATTTTCTGTCAGGTGTATGGCACTGAGTAATATCAGCGCTATTACGAAATACCAACTAAACTTATAGGTAAACTTTTCATGAAACGATCAAGACAAAATTCTTGTGAAGATATTTGAGAAGTCTGATGTTTGAGCCAGTTCATAATATGAAGTGAAGCATATGTTCATAATAATAAACATGACGTATATTTTACAATAACATTTTTTCCGAACTCAAAATATTAAGGAATATAAAATGCTAATTTTATTCAGAGCCGTTCTTAAAATCATTTTATATAGGCCTACAGTGCCTCTTTCTCCTTTCTTTAAATATTCTGCCTACAGAATGTAAATTGAAGTTTCTGCTTCTTATTTGATGAATTCAACCATGACTATTTCGCAGCTATATTAGCAGTGTTTAGAACTAATTTGCTTTTTTCAGAAACATCATCACTTCATGGATAGGGGTTCTCCTGTTCCGGCCTCATGGCTTCCGCCATCTTTTGACTGGCCTGTGTAGTTCTTCTTCCAACCGGCACGTTATCATAAGCCAACTTCGGAAAGCGGGTATTGTCTATTCTTTCTAGATATTATTTCCAGCAATTTCTATAGTTCTAAATGAGTTCATTTGGGGAAACTATATCAAGTTTTCGTCTAATACACTCGTTTCTTTTTTTTCAGACAGACTTATATCATTCTAAAAAAAAAAAAAAATAAAAAAAAAATAAAAACCAGCAACAACGTAAAGAATCCCAAATAGAGTGTTCACTTCTAGCATTCTCTTATGGTCGGATCATTCACTTCACACAGTTTTAGAAGTTCAAAGTACACCTTTCTCTACGTGTTCTTAGTATTTTGAAATCGTATCTTTTCATTGAAATTTGAATAACAATATTCTTGAAGTACGGTACATTTGTGACAATAAATTTGTAACTTTTCTGAGAAGGAACGTTTTTTAGAAAGAGCTTCCTAATAGCATAAACTCTATTTTACTGATTGCGCTTTACCAAAATATTAATATTTATGTTTCAGTAGAACGTACGAGTTTCTCTATATTGTAGAAGCTCAGAAAACCAGTATTCGCTTGTAGAAAACCAGCGAACGTAGAAGTTGGTTTTCTGTATATTGCATATTGTAGATGGTTATTGTTTCTTTTGATGGTTATGTATAAATAGTTGATTTGATTTTGTTAGGTTTTCTTTTTCTATTGTGAATTGTATTTTTGAATGTATGTTATTAATTTGTTTTAATATGTTATCTGCATTTGTGTTTTTGTTATTATATACGTATAATACATCATCTATATAGTCCCCAATACATAAATACAAACCTTGAAAATTTAATAGTAGAAAGAGAGTATGCTATTAACCTATTAGAAGACAATACACAAGAAGAAAACGAACAGGAGCAACACATCTAATTAAAAAAATAATCACCAGTTAGATAAAAAACAAATCTAAACAGAAAAAAGATAATAAAACTAAAATAGAAATCATAAGTAAAGTAAATAACAACAATTTAATCATAACTAAAACAGACAAAATTCCAGAAACAGTAATTATAAACAAAACAGATTATATAAAAAAATGAAGACTTCATTAACAATAATAAATGCATACAACTAAAAAAGACCCAACAGAAAAAATCTTAAACAAACAATAATACTAGTAAAACAGAAAAACATTTTGGACAATAAACATACAGACATATATGTGTATATATATATATATATAAATAATAATCCAAAACCACTAATATGAATAGCCTAATAAAAATACACAAATTAAACAACCCAATACTACCATTAATCAACATCAAAAAAGCACCTACATGCGAAATAGCAAAAATAATAGCACAAAAACTAAAAAGTAAGCACCTAACAAATAATTATCATAACATAAAAAACGCATACGAATTAATAGATAAACTAAAGGTAATAAATATAGGTGAAAACACATTTTTCACATTATATGACATCACAAATATGTATACGAACATCCCAGTAGATGAAACAATAGACATAATAATAAACAAACTTAAAAAACAAAATGAAAACACACAATATATAACTGAAATAAAAAAATAGCCTCTAACTAATACTAAAACAAAATTACTTTGAATTCAACAGCAAAATTTATCAACAACAAGAAGCCCTGCCACTTGGTTCTCCATCTAGTATAATAGCAGAAATATACTTACAATACATAGACACCAAAATTCAAAAAATTATAAATTCATTTTATCTAAATGGCAAATGGATAAGATATATAGATGATGGGCTATACGTATCTAATAACAAAAACACAAATGCAGATAACATATTAAAACAAATCAATAACATACATTCAAAAATACAATTCACAGAAGAAAAAGAAAAACACAACAAATTCAACTATTTAGACATCAGAAGAAACAACAACCATCTACAATATGCAATACGAGTATATAGAAAACCAACTTCCACTAACATTGTTATACTTAACCAATCTGATCACCCACCACAACCTAAAATAGCAGCTTTCTATTCACTATTTAACAGAATGTACAAAATACCCCTAAACAAACAAGAAAGAAAGAAAGAAAGATGGAAAGAAAGAAAGAATAAAGAAAGAAAGAAAGAAATATAATATACCATATAGCTTACGAAAAAGTATATAATAAAAATACTATAAACAAAATCGAAAACAAAATCAAATATAAAAATAAAAACTGAACATTTAAGAAATTATCAAAATGAACAACACGTAAATAATAACAACAATAAAATTGGGCCACATTCACATACATTAATAATAAGATGACAAAACTAACAAAACTGTTTAACAACGCAGACATTAAAATTGCATACAAAACAAATAAAAATGATTTACTAAAAATAAATAACCCACACAACAAGGATAATACAACAACCAATGGTATATACAAAATTGAACGCCAAAATTGCAACAAATGTTACATAGGACATACAAAAAACAACTATAGAAACGTTATTTTGATCTTAACGCCTACAAAAAACAGAAATATATAAATCTAATTTGGGCACAAATGCAACAAACACAGAACATGAATTCCCAGACATAACCAACATGACACTAATAAAACACATACCACACAAAGTCACCATAATGAACATATGGGAAAATTTACAAATATACAAACACAAGACAGACTAATTCCTGAACAAATACAAATCAGTACAAAACATGACACAATGTTCAAAGCACTCAACATCGAAAATACTCCAAAAGCTAATATAAACACCACAACCACATACAACAACACCAGTATAAAATACCAAAAACCAACAGAAAACCATAACAACAACCAACTAAAACACAAATACCCTACAATATACAAAATCAGGAAGGCAGAAGATGGGAAAAATATGCTTCCCGAAATATGTAACAATTAAGGGAAACTTGGGGTAAGGAATTTATAAATATTAATAAACTATTGTAAATATATTTGCACTTGTACTTATATACATCTTCACATTTATATTTTCCATCATGTCATTTGAATTAGGAATCTCTGTAATTGCAACTTTGTAGTGTTTACTTGCTGAACTGCTACTTTTCATTTTCAGGACGAGGCCTTTTAGTGTCCCCACCAAGTTCAAATGGAACGTCTTCCCACCTTGTAGTTTTGGACTTGAAAATGGTGGGAACGCTGAAAGGCCTCCTCCGGAACATGACAAGTAGCAGTTCAGCAAGTAAACACGAGAAAGATGAGATTTATATTTTTAAAAACATGTACCAAGTTATCTAGTTATGAAATCATAAATTCGAAAGAAAACTCATTGATAATTCTACAACTACAAACCCTTATTAGGTCTTTTACGAATAATTTATTGTTTGTAGTGGCAAGTACTTAGCTGTCTGCGAAAAACCTTTGAAGCACAAGGATATTTGAATTTAGGCTTTCAGACCTGCTAAGGAACAAGGGCCACGCATCCCACACAAGAAAATTTTCCTATATATGCTCTTCCATATGCGCTTTACCTATTGTCTTCATAAATTCATTGTGCCAAAGCATGTTCTAGCTTAACTGGGTTCTTCCTCATCATTAAGACGTTTCTATTCACAGAACTCTACAAAAACTGCAAAAACACCTCATCATACGTAAGACTTTCACATCTTAAATCTTTATAGTTCTCCTGTAGCATCAGTTTTCAATGACTTTACTCACTCTTACCCTACTACAAGGGACTCTCTTAACTGTAACAAGAGATTTAACAAAGCCATTCAGTGAACCGTTAATATTGTTTTCTACGTTATTTGTTATTTTCTTAAACTTTCTCCTAGAGACTTTTCTTCTTCTTTTCCCCCTCCACCTCCTTCTCATCATTCTTCTCGTCCTACATCTTCATAATCACCATAATCATAATCGTCATCACATCATCTTCTTCTTCTTCTTCTTCTTCTTCTTCTTCTTCTTCTTCTTCTTCTTCTTCTTCTTCTTCTTCTTCTTCTTCTTCTTCTTCTTCTTCTTCTTCTTCTTCTCCTTCTCCCTCTCCTCTTCCTTCCCCTTCTCCTTCTCCTTCTCCTTCTCCTCCTCTCCTCCTACTCCTCCTCCTCTCTCAATTATAGAGCTGCTCAATTATAAAAAATACTACTTAAGGAATATTTGCTAATTTTGTGGGACATTATTTATATACAATTTAAAAAGAAAATGTGATACTTGGCAACTTTGTTGAATTCCGTAATTGATCAGGGCAACACTAAAGGTCTAGCTGTATTTATTTGTTTTTTTTTTTTTTTAGTTAACATAACGCTTATGCTTTCCCAGAACAATTAAAATTAAAATTAATATTAATCGTACGTAATATTTGATTCATAATAATTAATTAGCCAAAGATGTGAGTTTTGCTAGTTAGTACCGACTATTAATGCAGCGGACGTTTATGTAGTATCTTTCAAAGACCAATATACTCTGGAGCAGTGGTTCCCAAAGTGTGGTCCGCGGACACTTTTAAGGAAAAATAGAATATACCGTAATTTTCTTAGATTTGTTATGCTTTAAAATCTAAATTTTATAATCTTAAAAAATTAGTAGATGATTCCAGTACTTTGTTTTTGTTCAAACTAATTGTAATCATAGGTGGAACAGAACAAAAATCTGTTAAAAAAGAAGTGCGACAAGGTCACGCACTGTCTCCAACTTTGTTTAATATCTACACTGATAACAAAAAGAAAAGGTCTTCTCTGGCTCCAAAGCCAACTCTAAACCAAGCTGTTGTATGCCCCATATATCACTTGCACTTATTTTACGGTGTAGAATGATTCCAAAAAGTATTTTAATGGTTGTCTGATAAGAATAATTACTCTGTGAGCCTTAGATACTTTATCATTGTTTTTGTTTGGCATAGGAATAAATTGAGACTGGTAAAAAATTACATAAGTATACCTCGCACACACACACACACACACACACACACACACACACACACACACACACACACACACACACACACACACACACACATTTTCCTAATTCATTTACAAAGAACAAAGTCATTATAACGAAGTGTAATTATTATGCAATACAATTTATGTTATATTATTTGCGTCAATTGCTCTAATCTGAATGTCCTAAGAGGAATTTAAGGATATAACGAAGAGAATATGATAGAAATTATTTCATACGAAATCGGTTGGACGTAAGGCGAATCTGGAAGAACACGTGACCAGAATTGATGTAAACCGCATAGGCCTACCTGGATTGTCGTAGTGTAGAACGTCCATTGAATGTCGGCAAACCGGAAAAGCGGATATAGCCATATGCTGAAATATGACACCATGGACTAAATCAAAAACGATTATTTGCTTGACTCAAATTTAATTATCATACTACTTACGGTGTAAGTTATTACAAAACAACTGCAATGCGATATAAAAAATATCGTAATTGAGCAATTGAGCTTCGAAAATAAAGCCCGCAATTGTAATCGCGACCGACCACCCTCCTTCTTACCTCCATTGAGACGCAATTATAGTACTACGATTTTTTTGTCTTGACTAACATTTATAATGGATTCAATTTCTTTAAACTTTTCCCTTAATATAAATATTTTTCCTTGTGTCTCCTTTATCTTATTGCCATTTAGCCCTCTATTATTTTAACAATCAAGGGATATTTAGAATTTGCTTTAGATACATTAAAGAATTATAATTACTAATTATAATTTAATAACTTAATAAATCAAGACATAACTTTAATAACTTTATAATTTAATAAATCAAGACAGTGTAACTGGGATAGAAAGAGAAAAGACATTTTATTACTATATTTGCAGAAGAAAAAGGCATATAAATATACGAATCAACTTTCTGAAAAATATTGACAGATACTGATACTCCTATAGTTACCTTACCCACAAGTTTTCTAGTTTAGAGACTACTTATCATATAATTTGTCTTTAATCATTCTTCGCCGCAAAATCATTTTGAAGCTTTCTAGGTGTCTTTCTTCCTTTTTGTTGATGGACCATGTTTTACTGCCGTATAAAACAACACTCCAAATGAAATATTTAGAAAGTTTCTTTCTCACCTCAATCGGAATCTTTCTTACCATCAGTAGTGGTTTTCCTTTTTCAAAGCCCTATTTCCAAAAAGAGTAGTAATAGTCTTCGATTTAAAAAAAATGCAAACAATATACAATAACGCCACTGAAAACACGAAAAAATAATTTAAAAGAACATAAATTATTGCACCATTACCCACAGTACCATACCATATACAATTAACAGTTGATTGGTGAAATCCTTTCAAAGAGGTTTAAAAATAAGAAACAAAAAATTTTATGTAAAATCCAAAACCATGAAATTCGGGTATTGATGATACGATTACCAGGCTGGGAACATAGGTGTACCAAATATAGTAGGGCTATTTAAAACGATCCATAGAAGCCTAAATACAATGCAATAAATTGTTACTACGATTTACAAAATAATACCTATTCCCCTATCGTTTCAAGTGAAAAATCGACTCTTGGTATATAAAAAAAAACGAAAATTCAAAGTGGTGAAATATTTTTCTTCAGAAGTAGACAAAGATAATACATATGAGACATAATAGATGGAAAAGTAATGAAGATACTAAAAAAGAAATAAATGTTGAATATTTGCAGAGGAAGTTTAAGAACAATAAAAGGATATATGCTAACATTTGCATCACAGCCTGAATAAGAGGTTACCACATTACCTTGAGCAGCCTTGAAATATATGACTACTGGATAGAGAGATTTTGGTGGACTTAGGAGATTGCCCTTAGCAGCAATGAGATGTAAGACTATTGGATAGAGAGAAATTGGTAAACTTATGAGGATGTGGGTTCCGAAAGGAGGAAAATAAAGCTTTATTCTTAGAAATGTAAATGATGATGATTGATATAGTTTATACAGTATAATTGACCTTATAATTAATAAGTAAACGTCATTTTTTCAGCCCTCAGCCTGTGAAAATGAAGATATAGGAAGCACTTAGGTAACAGTGGTAACAGTAGCTGAAGAATAGTACTGTCCACACTGCTTTCCTTGTATACAGTATGGGTCAAGTTAGGGATCTTACATTGTCTCTCATCAACAGGGATCTTTGGTTATTTAATGATCATCAGATTTTACTCTAGGAAAGAAACTCTAAAACATCTCTAACTTGTCCTGTCAATCCAACATTTTGTACTTATTGTAACGTTTTTGATCTATCTCTGCCTTTTCCAGTCACTTCACTTCTCACTCGCTCTACCTGATTCTGAAAGAGCAGGATCAACTTTCATAAGCTTAACCACATTTCCATTACACAATTTTGCTGTTTAGCTTATGCTTGTACGCTTATTATGAACTTGTTCTATTTGTATAAATCGTATAAAGTAGTGAACTGTATTATTTTACATTAAATGAGCCTTGAGAAGATAAGATAATATTTGCGGCGTGCTAGCATTAAGTTTTTAAATATAATCTATAGCTTTGCAAATTGAAGTCCTTCCAAAAATGTGAAACATTTAATCTTTCTTTACTTTGTTCGTTTGAATGTAAGTCTTTCTTCTATTAATTGTACCCTTATAGAATAAATGTGTTAGAATTTATGGTCACAAGAAATATTTACCATAATTTATAGAAACGTATTTTTAAAACAAAGGTTAGATTTGGTACAATTTGTAAAAAAATTACAAGACTAGCAGAACACGTTTCCTGTGTTTGACACGCTCGCTTTAAACCTTTTGTACCACAACTAATTTCCCATTGGGGCATTTACCAACTTAGCCGGCACAGCGTGCTAAGTTTCCGATGCTAACACATCGTAACGACCGCAGGGAACAAAACGAATGTACGTCCTGAATTGGATTATCGTCCCCTCAAACGCACAGTCCCAGTATTGTTTAATTTAGATTAAAATTGCTTCAACATATGTTATAATTTTTAGTTAAGTTCCTAACGCAAAATTATTTTGTAGTTGAATTGTCATATGATTTTTCAAAGACACACACATATTGTTAAGTTGAGATGAATGGCAATTACGTGACACTTATCATGTATCAACGATCTAGGCTGTTCCAAACCGCAACGGTTGCCGCGTTGTGTTCACGGCCAGAATTTGACACAATTTCTACTGGATTCCCGAGAACCCAGCTTCCTCCACACGTCATACGGAAAGCGACAGAGTATACTGGAATCTCAGTGGCGAATAATCATCACGTTCAATTCATTTACACCTGGCTATAATTCAAATGCGGTTCGGGATTAATGTTGCTTTTTTAGTGGAAAGTGATTATTGTGTTCAGTGCGCAACTGTAATAAGCTGACGTTTAAGGTCGTGTTTTGGACACTTTTAACACGAACTACTTTATGACAGTCCTTTTGTTCATTTCGAACTGTTGTTTGTGTCTAATTTCATTTTGTAATTAGAATCTTCATTGGTGTCAGTTATTCCGTTTCCTCTGTACAATACGATGATCTATGAGACTGAGGCAATGATACACACACACACATATATATGATCAATTAATTATTAGTTTTTGTTTTAAAGCATGAACGTTATAGATTCTTAAAATTCAGGGCAAATATCACATAAAGTTCAAAACGAACATTTCTAAACAATTGATACAATTTTCTTTAATTAAAATAACAAATTATTAACGTTCAGTTCATTTAAAACATTGAAAAAGTAGTTAGGTGCAGCCGCCATCCTTTTAATATGCAATGCTATGGTAGATGCCAAAAAAGAACGTTAAGCCAAAAACTCTTTTCAATTCGTTCTAACTACAGTTCAACCTTGCATGTTTATTTTATACGGTTCAGTTTACTGTGTACCATTTAAAAAACAACACTGTCTCTCATTAATGTATACTATTTAGTTTCATCACTTAGTTAGGGAGACAAAACATCAGAGCACAAGTGTTGTGTTTGTAATGTAGGTAGGTTATTTCGTTAACTCAAATGAATGTCTTCTAAATATAATTTTTCTCTTTACCTGGTACATATTCTGTATACTTTCTAATATCAGTTAGTTATTTCTCACTAAGCTTTCCGTTGTACATTGGTAGTTATATTCTGCCTTGTAAAGTATTCTCTTAGTATATTGTTAAAATATTTTTTGTTGTAACTTTTCTTTTCACCTTTTCAATAATATTATTATCCATTATAACTGTTCTTGTTTACTTTGAACTACCGGATTGACACTAATTAACAATTAATTACTATACCGCGCTCCTTTATTGAACTGTCAGACTCATACTGCGCTCTTAAGAACTCATCAGACGCTTAAACAAGAATGAGTTACCGTTCTTCTAGACTATACTATTGTTGAAACCCAAATTTATCCTTTGGTCTTCTGTTTGGTATCCATACTATAATGTTTCTAAATTCTTATTTTCGTCTTCACGTGGCTGTTTTTGTTCACTACATAGTTTAAAAATATTTATTTTATTTTCTGATTTACACTTTGTTGATATTTAAAACTCATTTATAATTTATAAGATTTTTTTATAGTACGTAGCTTCACATAATATTTTTGATTTCTTCATTAGGCCTACGTATAATTTTAATTGCTGTTTCTTACAAACTACTTCATCAGTTTATACACTATGATTGATTTTCGCTTATTTACATTATAAATACCTAATTTTATGTTAATTATTACCAGATTTTTTCATTCATTACCTAATATGACATTATACATTTTATTTTCATCATTACTATACTTTCTAATTACACTACAACACCCAAGCCTTCTTGTTTTTTATAACTTAACCTTTTTACAAAATTTACAATTTTCAACAAGCTTGACAAAGTTTATATACTGGAAACATTTAAAACAGTACAATATATATACTTGTACACATACACTCGCGCGCGCGCACACATACACACACACACTGTGTGTGTGTGTGTGTGTGTGTGTGTGTGTGTGTGTGTGTGTGTGTGTGTGTGTGTGTGTGTGTGTGTGTGTGTGTGTGTGTGTGTGTGTGTGTGTGTGTGTGTGTGTGTGTGTGTGTGTGTGTTTTTTTAGTAGGTACTACTGCTAATTGAAATAAAACAAAATGCTCAGTAAATAATTACTATTTATTTTAAAGCAATCAGAAATCAACCTGAAGTGTGTAGCACATATAACACAAAAAATTATAAACAGACAATTAGTACAATTTTATTTTTTAACTTACTGTAGTAATTTATTAATGTTCAGTTTGTCTTACAATATTTTAAAAGTAGCCGGGTAGAGCCGCCATCTTCTAAGAGATCTGTATCAAGACCGCTATCTTCAATGACGTCAGAGTTAATGTAATCTTTTATAAGCCAACAATACTTTTCAATTACAGTTTAATGGTGAATGTTTATTTTATGATGTTTAATTTTACGGTGTACTATTTTGAATTTAACACTAATTAAGATCACCCAATACCATATAATACCATATGAATCTTCAGTTTTGTCACTAAGTTACACAGATCAAATGTCAGAGTCCAAGTGTTGTGTTTGCAATGTATGATAGTTTAGTTTAGCCGGAATGAATGTGTTTTAAATATAATATTCTCTTTACCTATTACGTATTCTTTGTAATATCACTTGGTTCATTATTTCCAACTAGGCGGTTAATTTTATTTGCATTGTCAATTATTTCCTTAGTATATTGTTGATTATATCTTTCTTGGAAATTATTTTCTTTTGGTCTTTTCTAACACTATTATTTTTCACTACGGCATTATTCTTTAATTTGAATTCCTAGATTGACACTGATCAATAATTATTTACTATTTCTATTACTACCGTACTCTTCCGTTTCGATTTTCTCTGATGAGAGGTTTAAACAAGATTAAGTGTGGGGTTTTCTCTAGGATATATACTAATGTTACAAACCAACTTCGCCCTTCGGTTTAGTTTTATACTATCATGTTTTTACATTCTTATTTTCGTCTTTTTTTATGTACACTACATCGTTCAGATTCACTTTGTTTTATCTAACTTACACTTTGTTGACATTGGGCACTCGACATTTGATCAATTAATAGTACATTACTGTTTTGTTTGAATTCGTTTATTATACTTGCTTATTGTATTACAATTGATATTTCATCCAATCCAACACGGTTGAATGCCTTCTTGAATTTATTTCTAGCCTAACCTTTTGACAAACTTTACAATTTTCAACTAGTTTAACATAGTTTATATACCGTAACAATTTACACCAGTGTATAGATAGATATGATTATAAGTGCGTGCGCGCGTTTGTGTGTGTGTACACAATCTTTTACATGGATTTTTTTTATTTATCACATTGTAATAACTTTTTAGTGTACACTAGTAATGAATAGGTGTATACGATTTAATACAGCCGTCAAAGTTTTTAAATATATATTATATTACTTTTTAACACTAGATTAGGTTATATATTAGGTAAGAACGCATATAAAACTACAAAGTAATAGACGATGCTAAAAACCTAAAATTAAAAACTTAAAAACAGTCCTTAGTGCACAGTATCATAACCCATGTTGTATAAGTGTAGGTAATTTTCAACTAAAAATTAAGGAAACTTTATTATACAACGAGTTCAAATATCTATGGTATGATATAAAGTGTAAAGTACCAAGTAATTAATGCGTGGCTTGTCACTGCCCGGTAACATAGTTGCAAATATTTCAGTCCGCGATGAGACATCCATGCGTTAATCCTGCTCTCTCACTAAATGTTTAATTGCATGGTAAGACAGTTATCACATAGATAAGTTAAGGTGATATTTTCGTTAGTAGTGAGAGATTGTCGGAATTTCAACGCACTGAAACTACAACCAACTGAGTGTTATATGCTGGTTTACAGCTTCTGTAACTACCAGTAAAGCAGGATAATGGGCTGGAAACAAATTAAAGTACAAGGACCAAAGTCCAAATAACAGTTCAAGGACCAATCAGCGGCGTCAGTGGTTGGACTTCTCACTTGTGCCGTAACAGTTAATTTCACATCGTTTCAAAGGTTTCAAGGGAGTTTGTTAATTGCTTAATTTAAAATTAATGCAAATTATTTCTGCGTTTTGATCAACACAACTCGATGAAATCCGTTCAACCCATTCTAACCTACGCTGAAGTAAACAAAAGACCTTGGCGCTACTCGCACTATCTCTTTCACACAACTCAACAAACGCATATGAAATACTGTTTGCAGGAAATAGAGTTTTATGGTATAATTTGAATCCAAATTAATGATAATATGTTAGTATTCTTAAGTAATGTATGTCACAATTATTTAGATGAATTTCCAAATGGCAGACTATACTGTATGTTGGACATCTTTGATCAGGTTTGTCCTGCGTATAATTAAATAATTGTGTATTTAGCAGTTTAGTTTCTGTTGCTACCAACAAGATTAAGTCTTCCCGTACGTTGAATTGCATGTTTAAGAGAAATCTGTACGAATCACCAGCCACATAGTGCAACTTTAATAAAAAAAGAACTTATTAAAAACGTTTATTTACTTATACCAAATAATTCTGCACACGGTGTGGAAAACTAAAAATTTGCTGGCCGTAATTGTGTACAAATCTAATGTGTAAGGAAAATAACAAGTTTTTGTTGAATGATTGTACCAGGATTCCGTGGTAAACATTTCTAATTACTTCTAGGGTTTATAAATTATGTAACTGATATTTTTACATTTCATTTGCAGACACATACATTTTTACTACTATAATGAAATATCTGAAACATAGGTAAACAAATGCAAAACTGTCAGGACACTGAGCTTTTTACAAGACATGTGTTTTCTTAAAAAAAATATTTTTTTCAACAGCTCCACGCTGCTATATCATTTGGCTGTCAAAGTCATTCAAGACCAGCACAGTTTTATCGCCCACCATTACATGAGAGGTTTTCTTTATGTTAAAAACATTTTTAACATTGTGAAACACATGCACGTACACATACGCACTCTTACATATAGACTAGTCAAGATGATGTATTGCGCGCACGCGCGCGTGTGTTTCACTGAACATTAAAATTTGTCATTCATTTTAATAGTGATCGTGACTTAAAAATGATAACAGGACTTTTTGAGGTTTGATCACTAACTAAAACTGATTTACATGTATCTTTAAGATTATATTATTATTTGACATCTTACAGACTGGAAGCAAGTGCAATAGTAAGAGTTCCTCAAAATTTAGTATTAGGCGTATCTCGTACACAATATTTAGAGCTTAAAATTTAAAACGTTTTCCGATTAAAACACTCAGATATATGAAATTAGTACAAGAAATTTTATGCTCTACGTTGGATAAGCTAACATGTGCAAGAACTGTGTGTGCTGTACGAAACCCACCACTAACACAGACATTTATATTTGCATACCAAAGCTAATGTAAACGTTAGGATAATGGTACTGAGCAATCAGTGAGATGCATTACGTTTAAATAAAAAAAGTAAAATAATAATAATATAACAACATTTAACGGTACGTGGAAGCGTTGGGGCTAAAATTCATTCTATTTACTGCCATATCATTCGACTCGAGTAAAGTAATTGATGTCGACCGATAAACAAAATATTGCCCGAGGTGAATACGTAACATGAATGTCTGTTAGTCACTATTTGTTGTATGTCTAATCTAAAACCAATCTATAGTATTTCGGTTACCGGTTAGGATGCGTAATTTCTACATCGTTTTGAGGATAGAACGAGTATAGTATGTAGTAGAATGAAAAGCATTCATATTAAACCGTTCAACATTTTCTCAAAGAACTTTACAAGGCAGTATACCTCATGTCTCTCCCCCTTGGCGCCCTGATGAAAAACGTTACATCCGTAATTCACTTGGGCAGTGTTCTTTTAACGAGTTGCAATTTAGCAGGACTGAATTCAAACAACCAACGATCAGTCAATTATCGGAAAACCTACTGCACGTTTTGGTGAGGTCCTGTGGGCCGTACTCGAGAGTACTCACATTAATTACTCTGATGTAATTAACATCCTTGCTATGACATCATCATCAGCGGCGCAACAACCCATTACTGAGTCAAGGCCTCCTTTAACAGCCTCCGCCAGTTGTCCCGGTAAAGTGCAGCTGCTCTCCAGTTCCGGGTCCCAAGGATGTGGCGCCCATCATAGCTCACACCGTCTTCCCAACGTAGTTTGGGTCTATCAACTCTCCTGGTGCCATAGATCTGTTCTGTGAGTGCCTTTCTTGGTATTTCATTCTCCACCATTCTGATCACGTGTCCCTCCCACCTGAGTCTACCAAGCTTTATAATTTTCACAATATCTGGTTCATTCAGAAGTGTGTTCAGTTCTTGGTTGGTTCTTTCCTCTATTCACCTCCCACACATACTAGACCAAATATACTACGGAGGATTTTGCGTTCATGAACCAGCAGGCTTGACTCACACTTTCTAGAAATGGTCCAGGTCTCAGAACCATGGGTGAGAACTGGGCGGATCAGTGTTTTATACAAAAGCAGCTTGATGCTCCTGGCAATTATTCTGCTTTGGAACAGGGGTCTGAGACCAAAGAAGCACCTATTAGCTGAGGTGATCCTTCGATTTATTTTCTCTGTTGTTTCCCCATCAGCGTTAACTTGGCATCCTAAATAAACAAAGTTGTTGATTTTTTCGAGGGAAAAGATCAACTGTTTTCCATCATTTATATTTATCACTGTGTTATCACCAAAGTCAATACAAACAATGGTACGATAGAAGTAAACGACTTTAAATATTGTAGCATTATTAGGAACACTCGAATGCTTGACAACAAACATAGTAGTCACAAAGAGAACGAAAATCTTGTTTTCTAGTCAGTGGAAGTTTCACAAAGTTTCGTAAAGAAGACTGGCTACAAAGCATTGACAATGATACTAAAAATTTAGGCTGTACAAAAGAGCAAAAAGATTGTTGTTTTGTGTTGTTATGTGGACTTCTTCAACAGTAGTCCATGAGCTGGGAGCAAGAGTGTCATGTTAGGAAGTTATGGTCACAGTATAATAAGTATGAGAGGACTGTTAGAAATGCATAACCAATATCATATTACCACCTAATAAATTCTTGTTGTATAAGTGTGTACGTAACCGATGTGGATTTTATGTACTATAAACCATTAATCGACTTTGTCGTAACTTTGACTATGTCCGAGCTCAGAGAAAGCTGTACCCATGCACATCCATGCATTGATGAAACTAAACAGTAACGCAACAGGTAATAAAATGTGATGTATAAATGCGAAATATTATACATTCACACAGTACATAAAAAATATTGGTTTCAGGAGTTGCTATTATTAACAATACAGATGGCACAAAACAACTGACAAGAATGAAAATGGAGGAATGCGGAAACTGCACATCCATCAAATTTAATGGGCGTTATTATTTATCTCCGAATCATATTATCTTCGCACTAACTGATATGCTGTGAGCTCCTTTCTACAAATCATGTTTCCTATACTATTTGGCTTTGTGTATCTGTTTACTGACCATAAATACTTGATATTAGCTGCCAGGGATTTGCAACGCTTTTGAAAAATAATTGTGGTGTTAGTTCAGGACGAATGTGAACTACTATGCTGACAGAATACCGACAGAATGACGACCCAACATATTTAATCTGTTTTATAAGGAAACGATGTATACCAGAATTGACAAACATGTATATGTTTTGATATGTTAAAAAAAGGACTGGAAACTCAGTGTAGGAAAATTGGTGTAAAGCATCTTCCTTTGTCGAGTATATGGTAGCATTCTTCGAATACTACTAAAAGAAAAGAGAATGTGTGTTAAAGAACAGAATGAATTTCGAAGTGGTAGATGTAGCCAAAATGGGAATCAGGCATTTAAACAGACACTGTTGTTACACCCAAAAGACTTCTATACAGACACTGAGGCAGCCTCACTAGTAACCAACTCTCACAAAAGTTCAGTAATTGTTCAAACAACATATCAATTTAATATTGTAAGGGTATAAGAAATGTTTAAGGAAAATACGCGGTAAAATTTGTGAAACTTAAGACTCCATCAAGAATTTGGTTATTTACATGTCTGGATTTCGAACCCTATTTTGTAAGCCCATGTTAAGATACGTTCGATTAACACAAAAACTGTAGCCAGCCAGACATAAACTTCTTAGTAAACTGTTTGTTGTCGTTTGAGAAGTAAGTGAGATACATTAACGTTGGTACATTTCCTAAGTGTGATGTTTTCTGCAACTACAGTCAAACAATTTCCTCTGAAATTTGAATAAAAGAGGCAACACATTAAATATATTATCTTCGAGATTGCTACGACAGTCTAATGTAATTACGATAATAAATGGTACATGAAAAGAATGTTAAACAAACACGGACAAGGCCATACCTTATGTCTCCATTTGTGCACTAGTCCACTTACGTAGTCATTGTTTTCAGAGTTAGTAGGTTATAACTGTAACTTGCTACTTACTCCAGAACACCGTTAATATATTCTCGCCTGAACAACAGAGTAGTAAATTAGACTACAATTTCCTGGAACTGTCGCCAACTACACGAGCCGTCTGCTTTAAACGGAATTATATTTTGGATACAAAGAGTTTGTTTTGCTAGTTCCAAGCTGAAATAATTGTTAAATAAAGCAATGTAATTATAAATACAAAGGTATACACACATAGAGAACACAAAAACATACCATGCATATAACAATTTAAAAAATTTAGATTTTATGTAATTAAAGTTAATTGTTAAGTTCTATAAAACAGAATCTACACATATAAAACAGACACCGTACGCATTTTTTCACCGTGAAGAACAAGACCATGTGCTAAATGTACATCACGCAACATTAATTGTCTGATGAAAAAGTTCGTGCAATTCTTGTATATTTAAAAAATTAAGTACACTTATCAGAAAGTGATTGAAATAATATTATCTAAATGTGTATTCTTATATTGATGACGCTGGTAACCTACATGACGTTGTGTAACTACGCAATAGGATTACGCAGCGCTCTTCCGTGTTCTCCATCTTTCTGCCTCTTAATGAATGTCGTAGATCATTCTACCGGAATCTGGAACAATGTAGTAACATTACTACTACACGCGGGCGAAGTATATATGCCTGTGTTTTGGAAGCGGCCGACCTGTATTTTGAGTTGCAGTTATGAGTTGCGCAATAATAATCGAAGCGACAACATGTGTTATTATAAGTTGAAGTTGCAGTTACAGTTACAGTTTTGGTCCATTGTAAAGCGTTAATTGTGAAGTATCGTGTTCTTCTGTGTAAGTTAATAACTGGTGACCTGTACATCTGTTATTTATTTCAACAAAGTTAATTACGTGTCATTTATTGTCTGTCAGAGTAGTGTGTGTTGGAAAATGGTAAACTTGGAGAACTGTGTTCCTTAGTTTACAACAGCTGTTATCAAAGTTGAGATTAAACAAACCGTCTGGTGTTGAGTTATCTATTCCACAGTTTAGAGGTGACAATTTGTCAAAACGTCGTAACATACTCTATGCTTCAACGTAAAGTTTAATGGATATAATATGATTATATCAACATTTCTTGCAATCGTGAAAATATCTATCAACATGTTTTGATAGTGCTTTGAGTTCAGTTAACTAGCTTTTTTTGCTTAATAACAGTTGCAAAACATTCTCCATTTATTTTCATTCTTTGGATAAGAAAAAGTCGCTTAGATATCCGACAAATACAGTTGATGTTTTCCTATCTACAATTCATAAATAAATAAAGACGCGTTTTCTAATTCACTATTAGGTGAATAAATTTCCATAATATTTTCTTTTCATATCTCATTGATTTTTACGCTACTCTGTGAAGTGGCGTAAAATGCCTAAATAATACTCTCAATTTACCGTAGCTCCTACTGATGAAAAGAGAACACGCATCCAGTATTCATCCCTTTATCACGATTTCTTCAGCTCATTTCACAACTGTCTATGAAGCGCTTCTACTATGTGTTAGGCCCTCCTTCGTGCCTTGCCACACCCACCAAAGCCTTCTGCAACTCTTTCATCTTGTGAGATCGTTTTACATCATATCTTACAGAAAATGTAAAGAAAATCCTTAAAAGCAAATTTTTATATTCTAAACGTAAACGTGTGATTATATCCAACCTATAGAAACCAACAGGTGAGAAGATTACTTAACGGGTGAGATAAAATACCATCAAGGAGAAGATTAATTTTGTTTCAGCGCAATGTATTTTTTTGGCTACGGTACTTATGGTATCCCGCTCGTTGAGCCAACAAACGTTATAGGTTTTATCAACACTCTCTTCTGGAAACTCTAGCCTGTTTCCCTAGAATTCTTCCTCCCTTGCCCATAAAATATATTCCTTTCATTCAAAAATATCCCATACTTAACGGTTGAAGGTACAGGTAGAGCTGCTTTCACAAAACGAGTTTTTATGCTTACAAAACGTATTCGTAGGCTATCACGGCCGGAGTAGACTTTATTTAAATGTGTAGAAACCACGCTATTGGACATATATTTCTGAAGGCATGCCCAATATTATACGGAGACAATAATAAAAATTTGATACCTGAATCTAACCTGGTTCACATTTATTAAGTTTATAGCGTTCTAATGATATGAACTGTTATTCATTATTACACATTTCGAAAAGTAATAGAGAAAAAATTATTTAGGCAAATAAGGTTAGCTGCTGCTAACTAGCCCACAATCTCTTAACTAGAAAGAAGAAAGCAACGGTCCTCAACCAAGAGACGCGACCCACGGCTGGGTCTTAAGAGAGGGCGTTACGTGGTTAGCGAGATACAGAAAATTATTTACTGTATCTTATAAACCTAATACATTTAGTATTAAGTAGAATTCTTACATTTAGAATTACCTGTATATAATTTCTTTAAACGTAAATTAGGGCTCAAAGTACTCGTTGTTATAAAATATATAGGGTAATTTTAAACTGGGTACACATGCGTACGAAAATTCTGGTCACACAGGCTTCTTAGTCCCATGAATTAAGGACGATATCAGACTTAAAAATTTATAGTGTTCTACACTATATATAGTGTTCTATAGTGTTCTACATGGTTCCGAAACACAGCATCCAATTTTCTATGTTGAACATCTGATCCTGTTCTAGATCTCGTTTTTCTATATGCAACTTTTATCTTTGTTCTATCTGGTTTACCGTTCCGATAGATTAAATGTAGGAACTATGCGCCAGGCCTTATTTTTTTATTATGGTTGTACTATATCATCATCATCATCGTCGTCGTCTGCAAGAATTAAAGAAAGGATACTTTGTTCCAGTTTCAAACAGGCAAATTCTAGAGTTGGTCTCTCCAGCTCTTCCTCAGACGTCCCACACCTCTCCGTCTCTTCGATTTAGAGTTCCATAGTTTTTGGGGAATACGGCAGTCATACAATCCGCAAACATGTTCCTACCCATTAAGCCTATACTGGGCAATCCTGTCGAGTATACTCATAATATTCAGTTCCTGCCGTATATCTATCTGTGTTTCTTCTATGATCATGGAGAGTATACTCTTTCACGTACCTAAGACATCTCATTTCAGCCGCTTGGATTCAACTGGCCTGGCCATAGCAGTGTTTCTTTGCTTGCTGACTTAAGAGTTCGCCTGATGGTCCCACACATAGGTTTGAACTTATGCAACTTATTCACCACGTCGTTGCTTGTATTATAAGTCACACTGTACCCCCAGGTATTCAAATTTCTGACTTGTTGCAGGACAGTACCATCTATAACATTTCTGTCCGTACGGGATGAGTTCCACGAAAAGCTATCACCTAAGTGTGGATATTTGTAATCCACAGTCTTTGCATATTCGATTTAACAAAATGTATACCCATCTGCAAACTGTTTTCCGAGTCCGGCGGAATACCCTGATCGTCCGCAAACAACAAAGTGTCAATTTCAGAGTGACCAATCATAAAAACCTCCGGAAGTCACATCTGCTAATTTTATATGACCTCGCCAATATACAAATTAAAAAGAGAAGATGATAATGGACACCCTTGTCGTACCCTGCAACTGATCAGTCCAACTCTAAGAGCACTTCTTGGTTTCCCTGCTTCAACTAAAATTTTATTCTCCACATAAAGACTCTGTATAGCTATAATTAGATGTTTTGGGTTTCCTTTCCTTGGCACTTTTCCCCATATTTTTCTCCGATTCACCCTGTCAAACGCCTTGTAGGAAAGTATGGTCTCCGTTATTGCATTCAACCGTGTTCTTAATATAGATGCATATGATTTATATGAACTATTAAGAAGGCTGACTCCTCTGTAGTTCCTGCAGACATTACGAACATCTTTCTTGTATACGGAAATTACCTTTGCGATCCGCCAGTTATCAGGAACATGACAGTGGTGCAGCATAGATTGATGAACTGCAGCCATAAAGGAAACACTATTTTTATTAATTTTTTTACTTTTCCCCTACACGTGTTTAGAAAAGTTACCCTTTACCCAATTCTGAAGTAAAATATATTCTCAGCTTCTGATTTTATATAAGATTCTCGTCAAAAATACGTCTGTATTCAGTAACGTATCACGCATGTCTTACCGTCTCACACACATTTTTAATGTAAGAAATAATTTCAGTGCAGTATTGTAATTTCATTTCCTGCTTGCTTCTTCTTCCCGCGGGAGCAGTTTATCTCTAGTATGTCGAATCTGAATTGTATATTATTCTCCGTTTTACTCTTTGAACACGCCAGAAGTTTTATAAATTGATTTAAGTACTTGTGTTGTTCGACATTTTTCACAAGAATCTTATAAACTAGAAGAGTTAAAACTCGCTAATCTCCGTCTGAATAGGTTGGTTGTTGCTATGGCTTCCTGTTGGCTTTTGGTGGTTTAAATTGGTATTATTGTATGTGGGTGTAGTATATATATTTGGTATCTGAGTGTTTTCAATGCTGACAATTTTGAAAATTGTGTAGTGTTTTGTGTTGATTTGTATTTCTTCAGGTATTAATTTGGCTTGTGTTTTGTGTTTATATATTTGTAAATTTTCTCATATATTGTAAAAAGCGTGATGTGTCGTGTTATTGTATTTATAAATTTAATATTGATTTTGAGTGTTTATTATTGCGAACGTTATCAAGTCTCGTTCGGTGTGATTTAAACGTCTAGTAGCCTGTGTGCCTTACCTGTCCCTTCTCACTCTTTTGTACTTCCCGATAGGCGCCAAATTGTTTTGCTAGAAAACAATTAGAAGTTTTTACCTGGGTGGTTTTACAGTATATTAGTGTCGACTCGAATAGTTCGCCGACTGGCATGAACTCGAATCTTGTTTGACTGGGGGAAACATGTTACCAACGTGAAATAATGTTGGTTTGTTTGACTCACTGCTACAAAACAAAACATACATAATATTTTTCTGTAAATAATTACTGGACAGTTGTTAATGATACACACTTTTTTATTTGGCTCAGAACTATTAATCCTTGTTAACACTTATACAAACATTGTAATTATTATATTAATTTTAGCCTCGGCAATAAATAGTCGTTCACTCAGCGGGTGGCTGGGTTGCCAATACAAGTTTTTCTTTCGCCACAAGACGGCGTTGATTATTATTTACACAATAAATTTGCCAAATGAGTCCTTTTAAGTACGACAAAGAAGTTTTAAAACAAGATAATAAATTACAATATATCACTTTATAATCGTGAGCATTAAAATAGAACAAGGTTTACTTTAAATTCAATGTTGTGTTGTTACAGTGTGTGACGGTGTCATTTGTGTAATACATAGGTTATAATCAGTTATTTAGTGTTCATAAATTAAGTTTTATTCATCAATCCTTGAAAAAATAATACCTTCAATGATAGTGAGAGTTCACAGTTTAGTGATAAATTTGAAAGAGAATTTATTTTAGAAGTTCAATTAATTCAGCAATACTTATCGTCAGTTGATAGGAAGTGTATTGTCAATAGTTAATGTAGGTTGATTCGTCGATGTCGATTCTTCTTTCTTCAAATCTTGGGCTTCAGGTACGTCTTGCGTCTTCTTCTTGTTAATTTCCTTATTTCAATACATCGCAATCAAATTAAGCTGGTCCTTGGTCTGGTTTGAATGTATCATCCTCTCATCAGTTGGTATGGTCCTTCTCTTCATATAATATGGGCACTTTTAACGTTTTATAATAAAATTTTGGGCCCTTCACGGCGTGGCGTCTCTTCATGTAAGCGTCACTATAGATTCTCCCGTTCCTAACTGAAAATTGTCAATATTCTGCTGTTGCCATGGTAACTCAAAAATTCTGATTGGTTAAAATTGGTTTAAGACCATTGTTAGGAGATTTGAATTTTTATTTAAAATGGTTACAGATCTTCTAAATGCAATTAATCTTCGGTATTCAAATTTGAGTATTAAGTATCATCACCACTATTCGTATTTTGTCTCAAGGATTAAGTTGACATCCAATAAGATTGGGTTTACTGATGTATTAACTTTTTGACAGTTAAGTTGATATTGTTTAATTACACTGTTTTCTTAATTCACATGATTACTTTAATATTTCTTTCTTCACATGATTGCCTAATCATCTTTTATTGTTTACTTGCATTAGTTTTGTCAATGTTATTGTTTAATTCTCAAAATTGAAGTTTTTTGTAGTTTTACAGTTACGCATTTGCCTAGGCCTAAACAGCAATTGGCTATTTTTTTTTAAATTACAGAGATTACATTTTATTTTCCTCTTGTATGGGTTCTGATTGGTTTAATACATGGTTTGTTCATTTGTTCTTGGTTTTATGTCTGTTCTTGTAATTGTATGTGATTTTATGGTTCCATATTCTGGCTTGTCTATTGTCATAACTGCCTTTTAGTATCATTGTATTTGTCTGTATTTATTTTGTTTCTTGTTTACTGCTTTTGTTTGTTTTTAATTATTATTTCTTATTCTTTATTATTTAACATATAACATTTAATCTTATGGTCTAATAATTCCCACAGACATAATTCTATTCATTAAACATAATTATTTGCTTGTCATTACTCACAATGTTCAATTTCTTCATCTCCTCATACTCTTTGGTGAGTAATAATTATTACATAGTATAAAAAAAAAACATATATACATTAATTAGATACTTAAACATAATGATAATTCCTTATTACTAATTCTATACGACATTAGGTCATTAACATGACACTCTAATAACCTTTTACTATATTTTTTATTAAAATCTTTTAATGATTATTATTATTATTAAATGTCTTTCCACTATCATTTTGGGTTAAGAATATTTGGTTTATACCTCTGTACATTGTAAATTCTCTATACTGTGTATTATCACACTAATAGTCAATCTTTCTTAAACACATAGGTAATAACATAAATTGCCACTTAGAATACTAATTGTTCAAAATTTAAAATATGATATGTAGTCAATCCTACTGCTGTCTTAATTCTATTGATTATTTAATCTACTACAGTTTAGTTTAGTTTGTCAGACACTGGTGTTCACTTATAATTGCTTTTGATTGCCACAGTCCTTTCTGTGTTTAGCAATTATGAGCTTTCATTCACTTTTTATACACTCTTAACACTTTATCCACTGATTTATCAGTGTTTATCACTATCAATGTGGTTCTATTTACCTTGGGTATTTTAATACTAACACCTTGCACTCTATATTTGGTTTAAGTGTTACTGGTGGGTATTGCTTACTAAAATTCTCTTTCTCATTTTTTAAAAATGTTCATTATTATTATAATTCACTATCTCTCACTCTACTAGGTTTGATTATACATTTATCAAGTTTGTGTCGTGCTAGTTTGATTTGTCATAGTTATCTCTATTCATTTGGGTTAATGTACCCTTCTACAATTTAAGTCATTAAAATTTAACACTTCTTAATTTACATTATTTGCCTGTGTTTACAATCATCATCATTATATACAATTATTATTGATTGGTCTCTTCTCTTGGTTTATCACTGGTGTTGTGCACTTTCACTGTCTTTACTTCATTTTGTTATAATTTATATATCGCTTCCTTGGTGTTGGGGCTGGTTCTATCTTCTCACTTCCATGTTAATTATTTATACATCCTTATGTTAGTGTTGGCTGGTTCTACTTATTCACTTACGATGTGTTATCACTTACATATTCTTTCCTTGGCTTTGGGGCTGGTCCTACCTTCTCACTTACTTTGTGATAATTATATATCCTTTCCTTGGTGTTGGGGCTGGTTCTACTTTCTCACTTACCGTCTATTGGGCTATTGTGGTTAAATCGACAGGTATCATTGTTTTCAACGTTTCGGTCCGTTGCTTGTTACTTTTTTCTTATTAGAGGTTATTTTCATGATTACCTTCATATGTTTGATCGTATTATTATTTTAATTACCCATTCTTTAATCTCTGACTCATCCCTTTTTATCATAGTGTTAAGTATTTAAATAATTTATTTTGGTCATGTTTCTTCATTATTGTGTTTTGAAGATATGTACCATTACAATATTCATTTTGTGCACTTGTGTTTTATCAGTGTCGTGTTGGTTATATCTGGGAAATCATGTCCTGTATTTATTGCATTGTGGTTAAATTGGATTTATATATGTCTGGTTCTTTTTATGGGTTTAAGTGTTCAAAGTAACGTTTTTTCAGTTGTTGTTTTGTTTTGTTTTGTCTGGGCATTCAATTTTGTATATTCCATCGGTCATTGTATTATCTTTGTTTAGCAGGTTATTTAGTATTAAATTATACATACATTCCTTTATTTAAATACTTTTACCGCGGATTGCCTAACCGTATATTGGTCTCGAATTTCCTTGAATAATTTTCAGTTGCAGCTAAACATACGTCATGAATTTTTTTTTTTACAAGTATATGATCAAATGTCTTTGCGTTAGAAAAAAACATGATTAGTTCTCGTGATGAAAATTTTATTTTGTCCCTCGTTATTATTTCTGCACGTAATGTAATTAGTTCTTGATCTTCTGTTTCTTCATATCTTCTTCATAAAGTGTTGCTTAAACGTTTCAGTTATTCCCGATATTGTTTTATAAAAATCTTCGATAATATGCAGATTTTAACGTGTAATGTTACAAAGAAACTTCAATTCCTCCTATTCCACGGTTCTTTGTTCGTCGTACGGTTTGTGTTTATGTACCGTTTGTGTTCTTCCTGCTCTTCCAGACTCACTTGTCCCTCCAGTATAGATCTCATGTGAAATGTCCCTCCAGTATCATGTGAAACGTCTTTAATGACAATCACATTTTGTTTCACTATGAAAATTATAGTGAAACAAAATGCACAAATGTGTGTGTGTGTGTACTCCAAACTGATTTTCAATCATTGTCCCTTTTATTTTCGTCTTCATATTTTATACTGATTAACACAGACACACACATACATATTTCATCACAACTAATCTTGTTTTATAATTGATAATAACGTATATTTTACAATATAGTAATATGTAGATGACACTTAAAAAAACTGTCAAACCAGTGTAAAAAGGAATTGTATAATATATATTCTTTTGAGAGAAATGTATCATGTGTGTGTGTGTGTGTAGCAACATGTATGTACTGACTGGCCGCGATTGGAATGCGCGGCTTCGCGTCCCCACCACTAGACCGGCAGATGCATTGTTACTACTTAGTACATTCCCCCACTTTACCCTGCGCACTACAATCGCGGCCAGACAGTATATGATATGATATGCGTGTGTGTGTATACAATTGCAAACTCAGTCTATATGACTGATGATCTCAACAGAATATATTGGCAGAATTGTGCGCATATCTAACTGTCTAAATCACTAAAAACCGTATTATTTTAATTAAGTCATATCGGAAATAATTTTGGGTTAAGGAATTATGCTTAATGAAATATAAATGTAAATTAGTTCTTCCTTCTCCTATACGCACACTGGCTGGTCCCCGTTCAACAATAATGGCGTCTGTCCTAACACCCCTCTGAAGTGAATAGCACTATTTGGCGCAGGGGCGAAGCGTCCATATACGGTATGTAAGCGGCGCTTACAATTTAAAATTATTGGAAAAAAACTTTTTTAGCTAAAACCACTGATTTTTTTATAACCAATGTTAAATCTGGGAGCTTTCTATATGGAATAAGGTAAATATACCGGGTACGATTAAAATAAGTGGGATTAGAGTGCTTATTCGAGGAAAAAACTTTTCATTCGAGTTTTTTCCGTGTACGCTGTTGACTGTGCCGCGTGTTAAGCGCAAACGGCGGTCACTGCTGCCCCCCCCCCCCATTTCCAGCGTAGACAGCCAAGTGAATCATATCCTTTTCGCTGTTTAGTTGTATTATAATTTACAGTGTTTTTGCGTAAATGTCTGGTTCTACCGCTCCTTGTATTTTCATTGCAGGAATGTCTTTCTCGTGCGTCAATGAGTGTAATAGTTATTGAATAATTACTGTATTGACAAAATTTTACAAGAAGAACGTTATCTTTATTTGACCTGCAAGGAAAGGAAATATTCCAAGCAGTGAACGCTCGAGAAATTGGCTAAAATCTTAGTTGATTTTGTTCTTCGTATCGTACAATTTAGTCTCATTCAGAACTTGATAACGCATGGTCGTGCTGCTAGTTTACACGATTGGTCTACGAAAGCGTACGAACGCAAGACTGAAAGTTCGCTATTTGATTATTTAATATTGCTAATCCGGTAAAGTATAAGATTGTCAACATAGGTATTAAAAAAGACACTTGAAGTTGTTCGATTAATGTGCCTATATTTAACACACAAAATAAATTACAGTTAAAAATTTATTAACTATTATTTGTAGAAGTACCAAACCCGAGAACGACCCTTAACGCCGGAAAAGAGGAGGAGATCGCAGCGGTATCCAGAAAGAACAACCACACCCGTCTTCCGGGACTGGATCGTCTACATCTCATCATTCATCGTTAAGGGAAGTGAATTAATTTGATATAAACTTTATTAAAAACACTTATAAACTATAAGACAAAAGAAACCATGAAAATAAAATATTTATGTATTAGAATAGAAAGGCAAATTATATAAAAATTGTAAAATGGTCAACAGAGACAGTATAATTTGTTTAATTTTGTTGTCATGAACAGTATTAAAGTAACGTAGTGCAATTGCTGATACTGTTAATAAATCCGAAAAGCATTTCAATATACGATTTTAAACGACTACTTATTCTATGCGACACCTGTACATCGCGTTCATCGTGTGTGTGTGTGTGTGTGTGTGTGTGTGTGTGTGTGTGTACATTGTTTTTCAATCTATTTATGTATGGGTAATTCTACTACCATCCTGCTTTCATCTGAGAAATGCAAATTCAGATAAGCACGCCAGGCATTTTATAAACTATACCAAGCACCTCGAAAAAAACGGTAGTTGTGTTGTTTTGGGATAAAAAAGTATTATTTGTTTAACTTATAGTTTGTTTTATTGGCTTACTTATTTTCAGAACAAAATATTCATTGCTTCTGTTGTGATAAGCATAGGATACTTGGTGACGTTAATGTTGTGTTATCATATTGACAGACATATAGAACTTGCGAGGGGTGTTTTAGCATCCTGGTGTGTCTGGGCATTGTCCAGTGTAATGAACTTCATTTTCTCGCATTATAGGGCAGTAATACTTTAAAAGGATGTTAGATGCAGAGCGCTTTGCACAATGGAGTGTGGCGTGCAAGCAAGAACTTTCGTGTTTGGATTGCTCCAGCTGACTCCACATTCTGGTTCAACTCCTACCTTAAGGATTCACCCGCAGGAGTTGCAGATACAGCCACACTGGTGGGGACGTTAAGCCGACCGCTCTAAGTCACGTTGAGATGGATTTATGCGCTGCCACATCGAGGCGGCTGACTTCCGCAAGGAGGCATTTACACAGCTAGTGGTTCCCATGCCTCGACGACAGCGCAACCGAGGAGGCTCAAGCAGTTCCAATTCTATCTGTTGCTGGATTTTGATTTAGTTATTGGGCTAGCCAAGCATGGGGAAGCCGCTCCCACGTGATGTTGTCTGGCTTTTGCCAGGTAATTTATCATGGTAGATTAGGAAGGGGGTGGTTAATTCGTTCGGTTTGGGTTAATGTAAAGAATAGTCTATAAGTACCACCCGAGGTTATTTAACGTGCAGTAAGTGTTGGTGCGGTGTCTGTAGGCCTACTATTTAGCTGATGTCCGTACTGTAAACAAATTTTTTATCAGGGTTCAAATGAAATCCTGCAGGGAAGAACAAAGTGGTTCTGATGTAGAACATCATTTCTGACTACCGTGGGGTCCCCGAGAGGAAACTGAGCATATATAGTTTTGGAATGCTGTCAGCCTATGCTTGTTGGTGTCTGTAAGAAAAACATACACAGTATCTTGGTGTGGAGAGCCAAGTAGTTGTTCGGAGGAAGCATGGGGAAAAGTTTATCTCTGCCTCCTCGAACCCACTGGCTGTGTCTCTCCTCCAATATCATATATTGGCATACAGAAATAGACTTATATGTAAAGCAAATCGCTGAGTTGGACGCTACACAGCACTTCCAAAACCAATTTTGAAGAATTCCCAACCAGGATTGTAACATTACACTCGCCTGCAGCAAGAACAGGTGGCTATATCGGAACATTGCTTAGCGAAAGGAGCAATATGACTCCAGGATACACTGGCAAGTTGTTCGTCTACACGAGGTACAGAACGGGGCCAAGAACAGGTTCTTGAGGAATGGCAGGGGCGACGGGCATAGTTAACAGCACGCTCAACTTTCGATGGTCGCCCTGATTCGGTCTATTAAATACGACCGTATGAAATGCACAATGGACACTGGCATTTGTGTGTGAACCAGCTTGTCGAACAGACCTTAATGCCAAACTTTATCAAGAGTTTGCTCATGTCCAGCATAACAGTGTGGACTAATGCCTATTGATAACGCCTGCTAGCTGATGATGATTCTCACTACCTGAAGAGTTGTCAAGTGCACTGTAAAAACCCGAACAGCTCAACACAGATGTCGTTGTCCATCAGAAGGCGGCTGTGGTCCAACAGGAATTCTTCGAATATCCTGAAGGTTGCTGGCAAGAGCGAGATCAGACCTTACCTTCCATGATGGTTTGAAGCTTCTAAGATTTCAGAATCAGAATGATGTTTCCGGTGTCCCACAAACAGGGAAAGTACCAGAGCATCTTCATGTTGGTTACCTTAGGGTTCGAGATTCAAGACTACTTGCTTCGTGCAACACTCAAGGCTTGTTATTTAAAAATAAACGTTTATACCTAGCAGTAAAAGTCACTTCAATTTTGCAATTGTCCGATGCTACATTCACATGCTAATCACAAAATTGCACACCTTCTAACAAAACTAACACTGTTCGTATTCTTAATACCAGAAACAACATATACAGCAAATCCACTTGAAACACATTCCAAACAAGCTATGTGATGCGTTGATAATTCTATAACGAGCCTCTAGAGGCTACACAAGTTCAAGTAGTGGAAACATCGTTTTATGTTGCTACTGGAATTAATGGAAATTTTCCCGGATTCTTAGATTTAATAAGATTTTTTGAAATAAAACTTTGCGATTTGAAATTTTTGAAGAATTTTTATAAAACACATTAGGTCGGGCAACACTTATTCTAGGTCAGGTGGCGCCCATCTTGGCCCCGCACCTAGTTTCTCTACATGTGGCGCCTCTTCTATATGCCCCCCGCCCCCAACAAAACTCCTCTTGTCCATATAGCACAACAGGTTTTCACATTCCAAGTTGTACTATAGACAGTATGTATTAGAAACTAACAATAAAAACAGAAACAATGGAAACCAATATGGATTATATTTCTTAGCAACAAACATTTTATTTCATTTATTCAACATATTAAATTTGTTGTGGGTTTGGCATGATTTCATATGTATTTAGAAATGTGAATAGTGCAGTCGAAATATTTTGGATGTAGTCTATGTTTGTGGGTAGCTTAGATATTACTAAGACGAAGAGGGAGACAACTGAAATGCTGGTAAGAATAGCATAACCACAATTAGATCAAATACAACATAATGCGTATAGCATATTTTATCTTTTGTGTCATGCCTTCAAATATAATTGATACTTAATTCACATTTTAATTCCATCTGATTTCTTTTGTATGAATCTTTTATATTTAATTATTTAATGACTTTTTAATCTTTTAATCTTCGTTTTAGTTACCAATGTAATATTTTTAATTACTGTATATTAAGCTCTACTTAGTTTGTTGTTTATGTGGACCAATGAGACAAGGGCTTCGGTAGACACACTCAATATAATCCCTACTCTGAAGATGGCTGGTGTGTATACTGTCAAACCATGAACGTCAAAAATGGTAGACAACTTTGACAAATTAATAATAGACTACAGCTCTAAAATTTTAGATTTTAACTGTAATGACACATGCTTTCACAACTTAAAGTAGTATTTATTGATAAAAATGTATGTAATTTTCATAATAAGCATTGTGGCCAGTACAGTGGCAATGGAACCAATATGAACTTTGTGAGACTTTTGTGATTTCTGTGCAAGAAATTTTATTAAACTGAATCCGGTAAAGTATACAATTATTTTTTTGTTAAAGTAGTGAATTATTATCCACAAAAATTATTGGCTAGGATTGTAGTCCAATGTTTATGTAAAATTAGCATATGAAACTTTATCGTTTAGTTAACACAAATTTAATAAGTAGAACACTATACAAACAATAATTATATTAACCTAATAGAATATAGGAAAGACAATTTTTTATATTTTAGTTTTCCAATGGTTAACTTACCTAGATGACTATTAATTACAAAATGATACGTAAGTCAGTTAGATACTCACAAATACTGATCAGTGCTTGTACACTGAATCCAGCAATTCTTCGTCACAAATAAAGTAACATAAGTTCATCTCTTTGTAGATATTGACCAAAATATTATAGCACACGCTTATCCATAGTGACTAACATTCATTTCCTCACCACTCAAATTCAGTCTTGACACCAGCACACAACATAGCTTTCACCTGATAATGAATACTGACAAATACATCCTGTCAACCTGACTATAAGTCCTGATCAAATGAACAATTACACACTATTGGTTTTTGATCAAGACTGCATCAGTTTCTGTAATACAAAACATTGACTACATACCGTTCTGTCTCCTTTGAACAACTGCTTGCATCATTCTGGCATAACATCCTCCTATTGCAACTTTATACTTGCTTATTGATGTACAACTTCTCTTCGAGAACATTTCACTTAGCTGCTTATTAGAAAGCAGGAAAAGAAGTTCTATAAGATCTTTACAATTACTTTTCATTTAATTAGCTTGTACTGTATTTTTGACTTTCTACTATGCCGTTACATTGCCCTCTTGTTAAATCTACTTTGAATTGGCATCTACCAGTACTTTTTCGAATAAAGATGGCATACGTGGTATTATTTTGACACTTGCTCCCTCATTCTCTTTTGACAGAAAATATATGCTTTCCTCTGCCTTCTGATTCAGAAATAGAAGATTAAACCCAAAATGGAAGTATGAGGGTCACATATCTAGGATCACGACCAAAGACAGAACAAAAATGCAATGCACCCTAAGACCTTGGAAAGGGGAAGTTCGAGAGTGTAAGCTGCAATATTCTCAGTCCTAGGTGCTACAGGACTAAAAGAAGAAATAATAGAAGAGGAAAAATAAGCGTAACTAATTACAAGTTATATGATTTTATACACATTATTATTGTTATTAATATTGTTATTTTCACGCCTACTTATTAGTACCAATACTACTACTACTACTACTACTACTACTACTACTACTACTACTACTACTACTACTACTACTACTACTACTACTACTACTACTAAAACACTACTACTACTACTACTAACACTACTACTACTGTTTCAGATTTTTCAGAATACCCTGGCAGGGTATTTTCCCCAGTCAACTAGAAAGTGATTGTTATTGCTCAAAATGGTTTGTTACAATATCTATGTAGTGTTAATCACAATTAGAAAAAAAATCTTTTGCTGTAATATGTGTATCTGTGTGCATGACTGGGCAAGTCATCAAGTGGTCATAAATTTATTATTCTCTGATAACCATGCGTAGTGAATATGAACACAATCTAGTCTTTGTACATATAGCAATAACAACATATATTTGTACATAATATGTATGACATATTATTATGTTATTGTGTACGTGTATTGTGTAGACAATTATAAGTATAAGATCAGAGTTGCAGAGTTTAATGTAATGGTGCTGGTGAAGAAACAGTAACACAAACTACTGTATTCAAATATCATTAATTAGTTCGTGTTTTGTGTTTAACAAGTTAATATATTTATATGTTATTATTTCATCCTATACATGTGCAATACTTGCCTAAACATATGCTACTTGAAATAAAAAACTTCTCATGAATTTGTGTTTACACACTGGTTGATCTTGTTGTACTTTCTGTCTAGGCGTGAGATTGTCCAAAATAACCACAGAAGAATTCATAGGTACTCATGCTCATCATCCATAGTATCTAGCAATATCTGAAGTATCATGGTACCCTTGTAGCAGTAAGAAACCAGTGTCCAGACATAAACAAGGAACCATGCTCCAATGCATGGTGTCTATTTTAACAGTAAGAAGTGGAGTTTTAGCAGTAAACAAGTAAATGTTGAACACACGAAGAATATAATGTCATTATAACAGTAAGAAGTGGATATTTAGCAGTAAACCTTTCAGCACAAGAAATACTGAAGTCTCTTTATAGCAGTAAGGAAATGATGCCTATTATTATGTAAAAGTAAACATTCAACAAAGAAATATGAAGTCCCCTTATATCAGTAAGCAGATAATATGTCTAACAGTCTTCAACATTCTTCATTAATATTCAACACATAAATATTCTTCACTAGAAGTATCAAGTGACAACATAGCAGTAAGAAGTGGACGTCCACTGCATGTGTGATTAAAACATCATACAAAACAAAAATGTGTCTTACCTTAGTTCAAGAAGACTAAATGTATCATATGCCTACTGCAAATAAAGTACCTGACTCAACTGGGCTGTATAGAAAGCATTCCACTATGACAACCTACTAAGTAAGTAAGTAAGTAAGTAAGTGTATGAAACCTAGTTGGTCTGATTGTATTGCTCAGTACGGGAAGTGAAAATATGTCCCTTGAAGAACGAAGTTCGTATTTACCAATAAGGAAAAGCATATAGCAACATTTCAAGGCTTCCAGTAACATTCGAACAAGAAGAAGTGGAATTTGTAGTGCAGTGAGAATTATCTACTCAGTAATGCAGTATCACCTACTCAGTACAGTAAGTATCTGGGGTAAAATTAATTTGTCACTTACTTGCAGAGAATGTTTTGCTACCATATTGCTTTTGTTAGTTATTATTTAAGTCACCATAACATTTACACTTTCATGGCAATGAGCAATTTAGCAAACTGACTTTCATGTTGGCTTCAGTTGCACACAGTATTATTGTGTGTGTGTGTGTGTGTTACTATAGTACTCGTTATATAACCGCATCAACATCATTACTTTCAAACTCTGCAACTCTGTCTTCTTACATTATGAACATTATGAACAATTTGCTGCACTGAATAAAAAGACATAAAAATTTTGATTTCGTATTTGGAACTATGTTGACAATCATTAATAACTGAAAATTAAGTAACACCTATTTGTAATTATTTATTATTTTTAGGAAGAGACATACTGTGTATTACTGCAACACATCTTTATAAATAAATGTTTGTTGTATCTTAATAGGCAGCACTGTTTTTTTTTTCTGGACAAAGCTTTTCATTGACTTCACTGTTCGCAAGACTTATTCTACAGCTCAGAAGTTGATATGTATCTTCACAATGGTGTGGAACATGCATTGTCTAAAAGAAATTGATTAGCAACTTGGCAAACAAATGTTAAATTATTTTTCCAACAATTATACTATTAAGATGCGTTTCTTCACTACCTGTAAAAAATAATTTTTATTTGTGGAAAATGTTTAATTTATACTTATTATGTCTTATGCATATTATGTGGAATTTGTCAGCTCATGCCAGTTCCAGAGTTAAGGTGTTGACACCCATAATACAGTTAGTCCAATGTCAGAAACTTACCTGTAAAGTGGATGTTGTTAAGAATCTAAAGTAGAATCCACAATGTATACTGTAACAGTATAGGCCTACACCAGTCCCATATCTGTACAAGATACAAGTCTAGTGTCTATAAATATTATATTATTTAAGTTATGTTTATTATATTAAATTACGTGTGTATATTATGTTATGTTTAATTTAGTGTGACAGATTATGTTATTTTATGAAATGTCAAGTTGTATGTATTTATTAAAACAAGTATCTGAGTTTACATAGCATTCAACAAATCAACTATTAGACAATTTCTGTCATCTGACTAAAATATGGTTGTGTAAGCCCTACATTTCGTCCTTATTTAATAAGTAAGTAAGTCAGAGAATGATAAATTTAAAACGCAGTGAAAGTTGTGTCAGTTTCAGTGCATATGCAACATGGTGTGTACTCATATCTGGCCTTCAGGTAAAAATCGAAATTATAGCCAGTGAATGAACTTCCCAATTACTTTACACTACAGTTATCATATATAGATATATTTTTGTATCTTGTAGTATATATTATTTTCATAAATAATGTAGTGACGTGCAGCTTGTGGAATTCTTAATAAAAAGATAGATTCTTTTAGATTATGCACTTTCATATTTTACTATTATCCCTTGCTAAAAACAGTTAATAACATAGTCTGCGTAACATCAGCTATAGCAGTTTGCATAGAATGTTTTGATGATGACAATACGCACAAGTGCCCACATCTGCAACCAAGTACAGTGCATTGAGATATAATGTACAGAGACCAACAATCCAGCAGTATCATCATTCTCATTGCAATGGTAAAGACAATTGAAGAAGAAGGAAGAAAATAGGCAACAGTGTACCTTAGTAGGAAATCAGAACAGTATGAAGCCTTTGATTATATCAGTACTGAAACTTGTTCTTGTCTTACTTGTTATTATATTATTACTGTCAATTTATGAATACAATTATTACTGTTTAATTGTTTCTTTCTTTTATTTTATTTTTAATTTTATTATATAATGATTCCCATGTATACCACCGACGTAGCTTCGGAGTACGCAGGGTAGGCTGCCTAATATGAACCGTACGGCATATAAGGAAGGCAGTGTGGCCGCCACTACGCTTCAGCCGCCCATTATTATCCCCAGGTAGTTATCCCAGATGCTCATTTTCAACAGGCTGAGTCGACCTGGGGGCTGAAAACACACCTTGATTTTATGGTGCGGGACCGGGAATTGAACCCGGGACCTCTAGATTAGTAGTCAGGTGCCATACCCACTGGTCTACTGAGCCGCCTTTTTAATTTATTGTTTTCCCTAAAAACTATATGCTTGAGTTATCAATAGTTGTCTGACAAGGATCACTGATGTGATCCGACTGGAAGAACAGAGTGAATTTCAAAAAGACAGATCCTGCAATGACAGTGTTATGTCTATTCTGGTAACTGACAGAGAAATGTTCTTTTATATTCTCTTATATAAATCCTATAAACCCAGGGAAATTTAAACTTAAATTGGCTTTATAGACTATGTAAAAAGTTTTGATTGAGTGAACAGGAATATTTCATGAAGAATTACGGAAATGTAAGGTAATCTGAATCTTCTAACTGGCATTACAAAGGAACATCTAATAAGGGTTATACCAAATTTCCCTTCCAACAATAAATGTCAACGAGCGGGAGTATAAATTGATTAGGAAAGACAAGAAAAATAAAAAATGTATTAAACACACACATTAAACACACACATTAAAGAACATCATTAAGTCGACTACCAATTTGACCAAAAACAAGAATAGAAGAATACGTAAAAATGTTTTGTTCCAGTTTTACTTATGATGCTAAAACACTGAACTGATTGTAAAATCTGTGTACCACACACAGCCAGTGAATGGTAAACACCAAGATACAGAGTATGTGACAGCACTGGACAAAAACTCAAACCTATGAACAAGTTACAGTGATAACTATGTGGGTTTTAGCCAGTCGTGCTGCAAAACTAATGAACAAGAGATATATAAAGCAAATAACTGAATGAAAACCAAGGCGTGTCCTTCAAAAATAGAGGCAAACTTTCAACGAGATTGTCAAATAATATAATAACAAATTCCTCTTGCACTTGCAAGCAAGACCAGAGTAAATGGGCAGAATTAAGGGAGGCTTATGTCTCATGTTGGGAAGAATGTTGTTGTTCTTGCCATGCCCTCTGCAGAATGTCTGACACTTCCATGTGCTTCCTAAACTGCTTTAGCTACATCGATAATATTTGTTCCTGTATAACTGTTGCTCAGGATTATAGTTTATTGCCTGGTTTGCTGCCATGACGACTGGACAGGTGAAGATGTGTGTTAGTGTCCGCTCAGTGTTGGACAGTTATTGCAGTTTATGTACATCCTTGTGCCATCCATATTGCTCTTCATTTCTCCGAGGTGACCAGCTTGAAGCCTTGCTATTATAGTAAAGTCCTTTCTGCAAATTAATTTCGGGTATTTTGTGTTGCATCGCTGATTTTTGTGAAATTAATTTAAATTTCACCAAAGCGTTGTCATCAGCAAGAGTTATCATGTCAATTTCCTAGCTTTTTTTTGTTAAATTGTGTCAACTGTTTTACTGTATTTGGTACACACATGAGCAGGATATGATGATTCTCACATACTGTGATGGATGATGAAGGTAATTCCATAATTTCCATTGTTCTGTATTCCCATACTATTGTAAATTTACATGTTACACATGTTCCATCCATTATCTCTAATTATTGTGTAAAGAAAATCAAACAAGAATTTCACAGGAAAATCCACTACCCTAGATAATAAGATGTCTCTAGAGAACTCATATCTACTAAGTGATGGATCATCTTTTACACGATTACCAGACTAGCACATCTACCCTCTCTCCTCTGGATATATATTTTTGTTACTTCTCAGAAAAGGTAATAAGAAAAAATAATAAGAAAACAGAAGGTTCCATAAAAGGTGATGTTTTTGGTTAACATTGTCTTGTAAAATTTTGAGATAAAGATTCCTGTTACAAAATCAAAAACTACAGCATTTGGAAAAACAAACATGCAGTTGCAACGAAGATAATATTTTACAATGAAATTTTAAAACATATTTGACATTTTATTTATCTTGGATGTGATATCTTACATGAAAATGACACTGACTTGAATAATAAGTTAGCAAAATTCAGAACTATCCAAAGACTGAAGCACAGAAGCTTAAACAATTAAAATTAGAAAGGATACATGCACATTGCAAATAGGAACATATCGCTACTTTAAAATCGTGAACTATCACTTAAAAGTAATCATGTACTTTTGTAAAAAAATGTACTTTTCTTTAAAAAAAACGAAAATTCAAGCTGTAGAAATAAAAGTGTTTAGAAGTACACAAGTGATGTTTCCCCCTAGATCAGAAAAGGAATAAATGCAAAATAACAGGTACCACTAAGAGCCTTGAGATGTGAGCCAAAGAGAGATGTTAGTACACACGTAGGCGATGGGTTCCAGAATAGATCAACTAGGGGCTAGTCCTTGGAGTGCAGATAATGATTTCTTTAAGATTCTGGTTAATTAGAAACTATAGTATACATTCTATGTGCATGGTTAACAAATTGTGGTTACACGGATTGTTACTAGCACCAACAAATATTGTATTTGTTGTAACGTTGACTACGTTTATTCATTCCAAAGTCCATAAAATCCAAGTACCAGGAGGGGTGTGAAGCCAAGAGATAGGGAGGCTTGTATATTCTTATTTGCTATCTGCAATGACGGGATAGATTTCGGGTAATATTTATAAGGTATTTTGGAACTCAGCAAATATAACATGATACAGTACGTATAAGTTTTATTATAAAATGTGTTCCTTTGCTCTTTTCAAACGGTTGCTGTAATTCCGTCAAACGTTGAAACATAAACGTCTCGTATATTGAAACCTAGAGATGAGGTACAGCACTTTTCTCTAACCCCTTCATTGATGATTTCTTTTTCAATAATATCTTCCGATGCTAGTCTTACGTTAATGTAAATACTCCACACTCGCTGACGTTTCTATCTAAAAATAGAACCGAATCTTTACAAAGATGCGTAGAGTAAAGGAGACCTCTCACTAAACGTGTATAACTGAATAATAACGCAGTGTTCATTACATAAGGTAACATGATTTTCTCATTTAAAGAGAAAACTAAAATTCCCCCCCCCCCCAATATAACGACGTTCTTATTTACGGCATGAGTATACGTATTTTCCCAACTTTCATGGTAATAAAGTGATAACTAATCTAGCAATACTTTCAAACAAAAATTTAAGAGCCAAAACAGCTGTAACAGTAATTCGTGCAGTATAGCATTTAATGTAATAACATGTAAAGGTTTCAATGGAGTTGTTAACTTAATCAGTTTAAACAAATGCCACTACGTTCTACTGTAAGTTTCTCGGTAAACTGACACTCGCTGCTGTTCTCTCAGTTGAGCAATGATGTCACCTTATCCATCCCAACTGAAGTAAACAGTTGGGTACTTAGCGATACGCGCCTTCACTCTCCCCATTGTCGCCACCCAGTCAACACGCCATTGCTCAGATAATAGCGTTTACAACGAATGTACGATGACAATATCATTAGCAAATGAATGAATAGTAAATGTAATTAATACGCGCCACAAAGTATTTACAGTCATTTACTAGATATCTTCGGTTAATTTGGATGCACATCTGTCGGGGTCGCTTTACACCTGTTAAGTAATTGCAACTTTGTTTTAATATAACATTTATTGGTAACAGCAAGTTTGAGTCGCCTAGGGCTTACTTTCTTACTGTCCCTTGAGGTTTTCGTATAATAATTTACCTCATGTGCTTTCTGTAAAGTATCCCAACCTTTTCACTTCGGTGATTGTTGTGTTCCTCAGTAATTACGTCGACAGTGTGTATTATTATTATTATTGCTTTATATTATATTTATTGTTTTCTTCTTCTTCTGTCCTTCCAAGGTTAGGTAATTCTGCCCATCCCGGCTTCACCGACATAACCATCTTCGATCTTCCTACGATTATTGAAATCAGTCCTGTTCCAAGGCTATCTTAGAAGCTTAAAAGTTTTTCTGTTTTTACTTTCGGATGTAACCAGACTTCCCCAAAATCTGCTAGCCCCCGGAGGACCAGGGTTTAACATCAAAGATGGATGCTTTCTCTGCAGCTTACGAGTTCCAAATGCCCATGCTTATTAAGGAAACCCCTCCCATCAGTAGGGTTAACACCATCGCCAGCCCAGCCATACCGAAGAACCTCTTCTCCGCTTTCGTTGCCGTTGAGGTCTTCGTCCATAACACTAGACAAAAGTGAATTATACCTCGCAATACAGGGTCCTCAGCAGTATGTAGCTCGTGTCGGGGATACGCCTACTGAGATTTACATAAATGGTTACAGAGAAGAGATCCCTGGCTCCCCTTATATTATTATTACTAATATAATTTATTTAGCAGTGTACCAAAATGAACACAGCAAAGACATTGTACAGGTAATAAAAAGCATTATTCAACAATATATGGTTATTTATTAATTTAATAAAACGTTATTTACTTCTTTAATGTTAATAAAATAACACTGGATGAAGTAACTATTGCAGCTGAAAATCCTATGGATGTACGCAATGTACACATATTTTCTGAGCGATAAGAGAATGTACAAGTTTAATATTAGAATGATGATTTTATTTAAATGTCGTGTAACAAATATATATTTTTAGATATTTACTCATTCTGCAAATCTGTACTTGTACAGAATCTCAGTTTTTAAATTACTTCTTGACTAAATACCCTACTGATGGTTTTCCAACACAGGCAGTCAACTGGAAATTATCTACTAGGACAATGAGATTTCTAAAAGATACGTTTAAGCTTTTTACAACTTTTTCGTAGCTCCCAGAACGGTTTTTCATTGCTCTCTCGTTAAGCTATCAACTGTATCAAATGTCTGATAGGTTCAACGTATTCTTAGAATCAGCCATTGAATGGGGTTTTCATCTTTACGACAAGGAAACTTTTAACCCACACACAAACACAAAAATTAGTGTTGAAAATATATGTACGTTCAATGTTCAGGCTTCACTCTAATGCGGATTCCACTACAATTTTAAATTTTATTTTCTTGTTGTTTATTAAGATGAGTCAATAACAAGAGTTTAGGCACCTTGTTGTTTTACAACTCTGACTTGGTTGCTGTTAACTTTAGTTTCCATAAAGCAGCTATTACCAGTTGGACGGTTTCCAATAAAATGAGAATACTACTAAAAAAAAATTATTTTGTGATAACTCTGTGTGAGCCAGGTAGAGTTGGCTTAGAATTTCAACTTTGTATTTCAATTCATGATTCTGATAAAAATTAAATGTAACAATTTAGAATTGCTTACTATCATACGTTAGTACGGTATATTCGCAATCGCGGAATATATCATATATTCGCAAACTGTCGATGATAAGTTTCTGTTCACCTCACAGTAAACATCGTAAGCCAACGTGGTAAACCATAATCAGCATTCAAATGTGTAGAAAAGAATATTTGTAATATTAAGAAACTTAAGTTATTATGGTATTTATGTTGATCTGTAAGGACAAAGTGAAGGACAAATTTTATGACAAATTAAATTTGACTTCAAATTTAAACGATTAAGAGATTTCACTTAAACGATATATAATAGCTTCACTATCGTCCTATATCCTAAATATGTGGCCCTTTGTACCGATAATATCTGTATACTCTTACTAAATACTTAATTGTGTGGTATGGTAGATACGTGGACATCTAGATGGGACTATACAATTTAAAATTGGGCGGACCATGTGATAAAATATTTTTTAACTTAAAACACAGAGAAATTACAAGAGACAGAGTAAGTAGTGCGTTTGCTCATGGTGTGTAATTGCAGAGTATGCATTCAACATCACTGCTGGTTGGACTTCACAATAAAATGTCATTTCGAAGGTTGGAATATAGTCGTAATTTTACGCAGCTTAAAATTAATGTAAATTAGTTCTAGGTTTTGGTAAACAAAGACTCACCCCTCTCCATTGACAAGGCACCGGCGATTCCTACCTCAACCCCTTCCAAACACAACAGATACGCAGCCTCCCATTTAAAGTCTCACCCCTTTCGCGTCACTTGGCGTAGCAACACAAATTATATAGATTATTGCAAACACTGTTATTAGGTGTCGTTTAAGACTTTACGAAGAAAACAAAGTTTCATTAGAATACATATTGTAACGTTTCCACGATCTTCCTTCGGCTGCGCCCATCCTTCTATTTACAATAATAATAATAATACTTAGTTTTAACGTTACACTAGAATAATACGCGGGGTATATGGAAATATATAATAGAAAAAGAAAGAAAAGCCGAGGTAAACAGTAAAAAAGAAAAAACACTAAGGTGTTGCTTATAGGTAATGAAGTACGGGCTTCGGCGACGACAGAACGAGAGAGAGAGAGAGAGAGAGAGAGAGAGAGGGGGGGGTGAGAGGGGTGTTACTTATAGGCCTACTGCCGAGCGAGAAAGGGGTGAGAGAGAGTTAGACAGGCAGACAGAAAACCAAAACAAAATAAGTAGGCATATTATAAATACTGGGAGAAGGGATATAACATAAGGAAAAAGTAGAGATAATTATGTGGGGACAGGGAAAAATTGAAAAAACTGTACTTATAAAGTAACAAAAATTGTATGTGGTAGCTCTAGTGACTCTGAGTTGTACGTACAAAGTCAAAGAAATATATGTTATTTTGATCCACGACCATACATTATGTAGTTTATCACACATATACAATATTTTATTCTATGCCTGTTGTACTTTATAATAATGTGGATTACAGCTAAAGATGCAATACGCCATTACAGCAATCATAATTATGTGGATTCCTTAATGCCGGGCAGCGCTTTCTTATGTTCTGAGAAGAATGACAGAGAAAAGGATTAGTGTGTTTTTACGTTACTTTGTGGTTTTTGAAGGAAATACAAATAGAAGAGTTCAATATATTCTCAGAATCATCTATAAACTGTGATTTATGTAAATTCTCTTTTAGAATTGAAACTAGAAGAAATAGAAAAGGAGTACTGGACTCTGCTTAATTAGGTATATACCAGACAGATTTTAGCGGAATCAACTCAAATAAATTTTTACGTAATTTACTAACGCTGAGTGGACCAGTGAACAAACAGTAATTATAATTGATATCCGCCGGCCATGATTTTGTGCTAGTCACTGAGAACTCCCAGTTGGTTTGTTTTCCATCACCGAAACTCTTCTTCAAGAGTTATGTCACATGGGAAAATAAAAAATTGGGAGGATGTAAATTCGCCTAACGTGTAAACAATCGTTCTAAACAGATTGTTGCAACATTTTGTTAAATTTCTTATCAATCTAACACATGAAATGTATTGTGGAATTCTACTTTGAAATCGTAAAAAAGAAAGAAGAAATTTACCTCTGTGGTAAGAAAACATTTAGTTTAATAAGTCAATATTTTGGCAACTTCTGTAAAGGTAATTTTAATCCTTAAAATTATGATTTGACAAGATCGTCAGCTAGTGTGGCTGCGGTACTAAAGTACTTAGTAGTGAAAAGAAAGAAAGGCGACTTTTTCATAAAGATCTGTATCCCCTTAAGTTTTATCAGCTCCTAAAAACTGCAGGAAAACCGCAAATGGTCTACTGATAGAGGGCCCTAAACGATTAACACGTAACGAAGTTGCTCATGTTGAAGAAAATAGTGGAGATCGATGTAGAAGCGAGTCCCCATACCACTCTGAAATCAACAAAGGGGTGGTAGTGTACAGGGACTTGCTTGCTCAACTGTACAGGAAGCGGGATAGCCCCACAAAGATTTATAGCATGTCGAAGGATAACGGTGCGAAGGCAGAGGATTCCATTTACCTTCCACGTCATAACCTTCAATAGCGCAAGTTAGCCTGAGAAAATTATAGAAAAAGATACGGGCTGAGCGTAAGACTTTTTCTCCTGAATCAAAGCAGACCTTTCAGTGCTTGCGAACAAAGACAAAGGAATTACACACCGGCTTTAAATCCTACAGTATCACCTGCCACCACTGTAAAGGGATATTACCTGAAGTTACACGTTTCATTCGGATGTACTGTCCCGGAGTATATAAAAAACCAGAGTCCAGCTCCAATACCAGCGCCAGTGACTTCACTGACCTTGGAAACCTGGAAAAACGTAGCTAGCTGCGTCTAGAAAGGAAATGTTGGCCATAAGAGAAGCCAAGAGATTAAGCATTGTCCGAAACAATTGATTGTTCAATATCCAGGATGGAGAGCATCCTGTAGTGGAATATAAATGGTTGTCCTTTGCATCATTGCGACTTGATGATGCTACTAGCCAGATATACACCAACGTATGTGTGTCCCTGTAGGTAATAACAAATGACAGGAGAACAATTTAAGACGGAACAAAGCGAATATTAGTTCTTCCACTGAGATGTTCTACAAGACGTCAGAACTAGGGGAGGGGTTGTTACTTTTCTCAACAACATAGTTTAAGACGTGTCCTGTTCGCTACACCTCTTCATACATTAGCAATCACTTCACTATAGCCTCTGAGGATGTGGTAGGCTTCATATAACTACTGGTTACCACCACATGGAGAGAGTAAGATACGTAGTCACCAGAGCAGAAGATCTGGTTGAACAGCTCCAATAGTCATTAGTCCTGATGGGAGACTTCAACAGTTCAGTTTCGTCTGGGTTATAATAGAAGGAACATATCTCGATTAAGAACTATGGATCAACTCCTTAACAGTGCTCTTCTGTTTTGACCACCTGCCCGAGTGCTCATTTTAATGTTGGAAGTGGTAGTTCCTCCGCTCCGTCTGTAGCTCCAGTCTTTCCCTACATCTGTCGTGGTAGGTACTCCGTAACCTTCATAGCAGCAACCATTTCCCACAGCTAATAACAACGTTAATGCCGAAAAGCTTACATGCGTGTTGGAAAGAAACACGGAGGCGGTGCAAATCGGACATGCTTCACAGTGGCTACATGATACACAGACATGAATGAATAAGTAGAAGCAGATGATCATCATTTCCATTTTATTATAACATAAACCATGGAACATATCCCACGAAACGGTGGTACCTGTAGAGTAATAAAATACCCATTTTAGGGACGCAATAGGAGAAAACTGACTAGCCTACTTCAGCAGATAGAAACAAGCGGCGACAGAAGACGATTGCAGCATTTTTAAAAAACTATGGGCCGCCGCTTAGCGAACAATATTAGTTGCTAATTCGTCTATTCACAAAACGGTATATCACATATCAGATTACCAAAGGGGAACACATCTTTTCTGTTTTCTTTGGTTTGGATCCATAGAAGATTAGGCGATTGACGTAGGAAGCTACCCAGATTCAACTGCATCTCTCTCTGGAACAGGAGTATCCGTGTTCGGATCAACAATCTTTATCGGCACAGCATGAGTTGGAAAATGGAGAATTGCAAGGTCGATCATCTTTCCATCTAATATATCAATTACTGTTGGTGAGATATGTGGTTATTTTTTTATTACTGTTGAGCCACTTAACCACGTGTTATTTGCAAAACACAATTTGCAATAACATACAACCGCCGTTGTACGTCTACTCGTCCAACTAACGTTCTTGCCGTCAAACAACCATGGCCGATGATCCATAGTTCTAGGTATCCCCTAGGCTGTTATATACTACTGTGTGCGTTTACATATTATGTATTTTAAATTGTAATATATTTTGATTACATGTATTTTAATTATTTGTAATTAAACAGTATAGCTTTAACCTTTTTATTGTTTTTTAATTTCAAAATTCCTTGGAACATTAACAATATTCTAAAAAAAATCAATTTTATTAAACAATAATTGCATGATTTTAATATACTTTAGAAATTAAAGAATATTTAAATATTACATACCCACCAATGATAACAGATGGTCTGTCAGCATTCTGTTATAAAAAATAACTCCACATGTGAAAATCATGGTGGGAGCCGATTACATCATTTGCAACGTCCTATTATTCAGATATTACATAAATATTGCGTGTGCATGTGTTTTATATAAGTGAATTGACAACTGCATATCATGTGTGTTTCTTTCAAGTAGGGCTCGACATAGCGGTGTGTTTCTTACAACATCAAATGTAGGGCTAGACATAGCGAGCCGCAGACCAACAGGTTGCTGCGAACGTATTTTTTTCAATCTGTTTATATATTTACTTAACACATAAACACAACATCGACGATATCGACGTGGCAGTGTAAATATATACGAAACCAGTACACTATAACACACGCACGAGTTGGCAACAATGGCGGCAGTGTAAACATAGTTGTAAAATAAACTTGTAGATATTTTTTTCTTTTATGTTTATATTTTGTGTATTTATAATAAACTTGTACATATTTTTTCATTGTATAAGTGTTTATTTTCAACTATCCTTTTCGCATACTACAATTTACTTAACACATAGACACACAGTTGTCAACAATGCAATCGTTCAGATAAGTGAATCGAACACTGAATATCATGTGTATTTCTTACAGGGAAAATGAGAGTTCTAGCCTAGACCGTCACACGGCGAGAAATTCAAAAATTGTGGTGGTGGGAGTAACCATGTTTATACACAACATCGACGATTTCGGCACGGCAGGGTAAATATATACGAAACCAGTACACTATAACACCGAGTTGGCAACAATGGCGAAACATACATTCAACCCGTACACTATAACACCGAGCCGACAACAGTTGGCAACACCGCATCGACGCTTTTCCAACATGGCCGAACTTCCGGAAAAACCCCTTACATATACATAACCATACACTATAACACACGCACGAATCGGCAACCAGGCCGTACCTTAACCACTACACTCTTACACCACTCGACAACATCGCACCTTTTCCAACATGGCCGCCGGCGCCCCACCACGGCGGGCGGCCATCAAGCCACCACCAGGCCGCCGCCCAGCGACGATGACGACGTCAACGACGACGTCAACGGCGAACGGCGAACGGCGAACATAGCCACGCCTCCGACAATCAACGCACACGTTAACCCCACTTTAGGCGGCGACGACGACAACATGGCCGAAAGACAACTACCGCATGGTTACCCCCACCACCACAATTTTTGAATTTCCCGCCGTGTGACGTCACTTCCGGGGTAGAACTCTCATTTTCCCCCTACTTCCGTGTTCGGATCAACAATCTTTATCGGCACAGCATGAGTTGGAAAATGGAGAATTGCAAGGTCGATCATCTTTCCATCTAATATATCAATTACTGTTGGTGAGATATGTGGTTATTTTTTTATTACTGTTGAGCCACTTAACCACGTGTTATTTGCAAAACACAATTTGCAATAACATACAACCGCCGTTGTACGTTTACTCGTCCAACCAACGTTCTTGCCGTCAAACAACCATGGCCGATGATCCATAGTTCTAGGTATCCCCTAGGCTGTTTAGAAGGATAAATTTCTGACTGGATGTTGCTAGAAATCGCAAGAAATTGTGCAACCTAACGGAACTCTTTGCACTTATGACTCGAAGGTGGAGAGTAGAGTGAGTAGCATGTTTGTCGTTATGAATACCGTCCAATCGTGGATACTGTCCAAGATGACGTGTGGCCAGCTCTTTGGTGCTGTGGACAGCGATGTGAGAGAAAATTTTGTTCTGTGAATGTATCCACTGAGCATTCCAATTTCCCTATACAACTTCGGCACTATGGATCTCTCATTATTCCAATGTGCAATATAGTAGAAACCTAGATTTATCTTTTTTTTTGTTTCGTGCCTGAGCCATGTAGGTTATCCAAGGCAGTAAATCAGAACTGCTGCAGAAAGGCATGATCTTAAGACAAAAAGGTGGCTGCCACAACTACCATTAAAACTCAGTAGCAGCAGACACATAATTCGTTGCACAGCAAATTGTAGGCGGTGAAACAACGAGTCCGTAAATGGTATAAGGAACACAGCAGACTGCGAATCGGGCAAAAGAACCTGACGTCTACTTTCCTCTTACTAGGACAAGAAAAACCTGAATGTGGCGATGCATTTACGATGAAACTGTCTAACATAGGCTTAGATACACAGCAAAAGGTAGCTGAAAAGAGAACCTGGGGGGGGGGCAGTTAGCACTATGCATGTCTCTTAATATAACCACTTTGCCCTATGGGTTCTGAGTGAATTGATTTGTTTTCATTTTTTCCATACTTTTTCTTCCATTGTATTTGTTTAACAAATATATATTCCACTTGTCAGTGGGATACACGTTCCTCGTTCCAACAAATCACTTTTCATCCCTATAGAACTGCAGGTTTCTCAGACGTCTGGGAAAAGCACTCATTCACGCATGTACCAATACAAATGAATGTTGACTTATAGGAATGTAGTGAATCAGAGGTAGCTTCTTAGAGATTGAGAATACTAAGTAAGTCTCTAACTCTAAGTCTTAGAGTTTATATGTTAATATCTTTTTTCTGTTTGTGCGTGTATGCTCGCGTGAGATACTGTGTAAATAACACACGACACTGAGTCTTTCTATCCGATGGGAAGATTATGACGTTGTTAGCATGCCTGTGCATATTTACATAAGACAAGTGAGTGTAACCTACATTGTGATGCGTGAAACGTCATTGAGTGTGTTGAAATGACTAATGTTCGAGTTACGAAAATGAAATTTTCATTAATTTACTTTCTAAACCTACAACTTTGGTACGATATTATTTGTCCAAAATCATTAACAAGCTTCAGTAGCAATAGTATAAAATATACTCTTAAAATTTGAGACCTTTTTGGACTATATTTTGAAATCAACCCAATAGTTAACATTATTAACGCGAAGCAAATAAGATGATTTGCTCTACTGCGACAATCTAATTTGATTATATGTTAGCATTCTATTAGTATACTAATTTTTCTGTAACTTGTGACGTTTTTTTATTCATAGCGGAATACCAGAAAAGATTTTGAGACATCTATTTACTACTATTTATTTTCTGCGGGTAATATTGAGTTGCTGTGGATTCAGTTGTTGATAGTCCAAAATTTCGCGTTTTTATGTTTTCCTTATCTTATTACAGACGACTCCAATTTAAGCCCTTTTTACAAAAGAAAAGCCGCACGTTAGCCTACGTTTTCAATATGAAAGGAAAACTCTTATTACATGATAGTTGGTGAGGGTCCTTTCAAACTCACGATGAATGACAGTTCAATGAAACAGCGATAAGGAAGCCTAATCGAAAGGGAGCGATACACAGAAGTGTTTAGAAAGATTCAGTAAGTTCAACGTCCATTCGATAATAGTGAATACGTCGTAATCGATATTTAAAACCTACGTAAATATCGGAACCTCCATTACTTCATCGTAAATGGCAGTCGGTTCTACAACTGATTCCCCCGCAAGTCGTTTATGTTTTAAAGAATTCAAAATATTTCACTACTTACAAATGAAGGGTTGTCAGTACGAGCAAATTGTTGTATGTGTGTCTGTAAAGGCATTTTAAGATTTCTTATTAAAATTCAGTAGTTTTCATACATTATCATTAAACTTTTTTATAATGTTAACGTTATGATATTAAACGATTATAAGAAAAAAACAGTCTGCTTAAAAATGCTGAGATTTTGAATTAGCAAACAGAAAACAGGAAAAGATTAAAATTATTATCATCAAATAAATACTTAGTATCCTGACGAATGGATAGTAGATCATTTGAAGTGGAATCCGAGGAAAGAAAGAAAGAGAGAGAAGGGGAGTTTGCATAAACAGGATAACACAGAGATACACTTGCGCCCGCACTTATGCGCAAATTCAGGCGTATATTAAGACGTGTAGTGTACTGTAGTGATGTAATGGTTCAGAGATGCAGAGCACAGAGGTACGGACGGAGGTTAACGGGCGAGAGTGCGTATTGGTAGTTGTGTTTATTCTGTTGACTTTAGGATATTTAACATTTAAAGAGGACGAGAAAGTTTGTGTTAATCAAAACATATAACTAATTTACATTAAGTTGAAACTTCAAGCAAGTTAGGAACTCCATTGAAAGCTTTAGAATGAAATCACATTAAGTGTTATGGCACAAGTGAGGAGACCAGCCACTGTTGCCGCTCTTTGGTTCTTGGATTGTTATTTGAATGTACATTAATTTGTTTCCAGTTCATTAGCGCTTTACTTGCAGGGATACCCATCAGTAACCAAGCGCGTTATCTTCTTCGTGACCCCAGCTCTTTGTACTGAAATTCAGAAACCCGCCACGTTTCTGACTTCAAAATTATAAAATCACATTTACTAATATATTAACGGTTCACAATCTAGTTGGCAACTTCTTTCATAGCTTCTTGATACTTAGCCTGCCTCTTAAATGATATATGTAGACAAAAATTCTTCATAATTTTATCTATTTGTGCCATATATTTGAAACTAACCTATCCTTTGGTACTTCCACCTTCTACTTTCCCATCAAAATTACATTTTTTGTGCGTTGCGCAATAAATTGTGTACCACATTAACTGATCTTTTCTCATGCATAAGATTCTGTAAGGAATTTCTTTTTCCCTGAAAACCAATGTTTCCTCCGAAAACCATACGGTTGGAGCCAGTGTATCTTCATCGTTTTATACGACACTACACTAGAAAAGCTAAAAGTAGTGCTTTCCCTTAACTGTCTTTGATTTTTATAGAATATCTTCTTAAATTTTATGTTAGCCACCATTCTTTGGTTCCTACTGTATACAGTACTAGCAAAATACCCGTGCTTCGCTACGGAGTTTCACGTTGTACGTAATTGTACAATTATTGCTCGCTTAATAGTATAGGATTAGATAGATTGTACAAACTCTTAGTTTGTCTATTTACATTCATAGCAACAGCTATTTATTATTTATTTCGAGAAAATCGTTAGAGCCGTTTCCGAGAACAAAAAGGACATACATTTATTAATTAATTGAACTTCAAAATTTTCTCGACTATAAGAACCTGCAAACAACGAAGTTTTTTCAATTTAAAACAATGATTAAAAACTCAGGACAAAATGTATTCGGAGTTTCCAGTAAACTGAGATGTCAACCACTTCATTTACCAAGTATGCATTTCCCGCTATAAATTTCAGTATTTGGTTTTTTGCCCCTTAGGAGTGACAGTTTTTAAAACCGTTTCTTAGTGAGCACCTAAGACCTATGATGAAGCTATGTTCAAAGTTTCACTGATATCCATTCAGTGGTTTCAGAGATATCGTGATCAGTGAGTCAGTCAGTGGTATTTGGCTTATATAGATATCTATATCTAGCCGATTTACCCAGCGTTGCTCGGGTTCATAATTTATTCATAGGCTCATAGGCACCTATTCTTGTTCTAACGTTATATTACTTGTATACTGTATAATCTTCCTTATATTGTTACGTTCGCATTCTCACTGGAGGAATACTCTGTAGCGCACCTGTTTAAGAACATGTCATAAACTGTATTCTTATATCTGGAGAAGAATTCTGTTGCGCGTGATGCTCCTGCTCGATTTCTAACTCTGGGAGAGGGCGAACAGCTAAAATAAAAGTGGGAGTTTTCAATAAACTGTCTACAGTACTTGCACGCGCTGCGTATTTAACTGTCGTTTTATAATTCATTGTGTTAATGTTGAAATAAGGCATTTGTTAAATTAGTGTCTCCTCAACTTATTCTAACAATACAATACCTCTATAGATTTCAGCTTATCAATTTTTAAATTCAAACTGAAGCAAGTGCATTTATATTGTCTGAGCTCTATGGTTTGAATACATTCGCTATCAAAACTTTGTTTTTTGTACTCGCTTATAACTTACTTCGATCTTAACTCTTAAACACTTTACACACTTTTTAACACTTTTAAATTCAAACTGAAACAACTCTGAATTCACACACTATTAAGACGTTTCTTAAGATGCATACACCACCTTTGATATCATAACCTATATCTTTATTTATAAGAACCGTGGACTCTGGCCCCGCCGTCTTTCGCGGGATCCGACCTAAGACTCCCCGGGTTCCGTGGATGAACTCCGGGGAAGGCCCGTCGGACGACTCCCGCGCTATTTCCTACGCGGGAGACTTCCACCGATGCTATGGTAACAAGAATCTATTCTATTGGGTTGCCATAATAACCAGATCTAATAGTTGATTAAGACCCAAAGGACCCCCCAGAGGATCGTATCGAAAAATAAAACACCTGTCCTATGTTGGTTCTCCCGTTGGGTAAAATATTTGTGCCAAGTTTGGTTGAAATCGGTCCACTGGTTTAGGAGGAGATGTGAAAGACCCCAAAGGATCGTATCAAAAAAACACTTGTCGTATGTTGGTTCTCCCGTTGCGTAAAATATTTGTGCCAAGTTTGGTTGAAATAGGTCCAGTGGTTTAGGAGGAGATGTGGAAGACCCCAAATGACCCCCCGAAGGAGCGTATCGAAAAAACACCTATCTTATGTTGGTTCTTCCGTTGCGTAAAATATTTGTGCCAAGTTTGGTTGAAGTCGGTCCAGTGGTTTAGGAGGAGATGTGGAAGACCCCAAAGAACCCCCAAAGGACCCCATCGAAGAAAACACATATCCTATGTTGATTCACCCGCTGCGTAAAATATTTGTCCCAAGTTTGGTTGAAATCGGTCCAGTGGTTTAGGAGGAGATGTGAAAAACCCCAAAGAACCCCCCAAAGGACCCCATCGAAAAAAACACCTATCCTATGTTGGTTCTCCCGTCGCGTAAAATATTTGTGCCAAGTTTGGTTGAAATCGGTCCAGTGGTTTAGGAGGAGATGTGGAACATACATACATAGATACAATGGGGGGGGGGGTTTGCCCCTTAGGAGTGAAAGTTTTTAAAACCGTTTCTTAGTGAGCACCTAAGACCTATGATGAAGCTATGTTCAAAGTTTCATTGATATCCAATCAGTAGTTTTGCTCTACGTTGATTCTATGTCAGTCAGTCAGGCAAAATTCCCCCCCCCTTTTACCCCTTTAAAGGTCGAATTTCCAAAAATCCCTTCTTAGCGGATACCTACATCACATAAGGAACCTACATGCCAAATTTCAAGTTTCTAGGTGTTATAGTTTCGGAGATTTCGTGATGAGTCAGTGGTATTTCTCTTTTATATATATAGATTAGGGATTTAGTCTTCTGTTTTTTTTTCTAATCTTCTTTACACACTCCTCTTTTATTACGTTACCCATTGTAGTAAACATTTCCTGCCGGTGTGCTTCTCCATCAATAATTAAAACTATATAGTTTGCACTGAGCAAATTAGAGAGTTCCCTAAGGAAGCTTATAAGAAAAAAGAATTGTAGTCGGAAGTCACGTATGTATAAAACATCTTCATCAGTACAATAGATCTGCCGATTCAAACATTTCTGTGATACCTGAAATGAAGGACGAGCAGATTAACTTTCTGCTAACAAATATTACGAATTTCAATACAGTTCACGCGAAATGTAGTTCACGCAGGTCAAGTAGTTAAAAAATATCGGTATGGAGAACCATACATGACTTCCATATTCTAAGTTACATTGCCCAGCGATCCACAGGAAGCAAATTGATGTCCATTTTTTCGGCTTGCACGCGTTATGTTGGTGTGGGTTTCGGCACTTTCCATTTAAAAAGCGTGCAAATGTAAGAAAATAAACATGAGTGAGGCCAGAAATAACGTGAATTGTGTGTGTGTGTGTGTGTGTGTGTGTGTGTGTGTGTGTGTGTGTGTGTGTGTGTGTGTCTTACCTCCCTTTTTATTGCTGTAGGCATAATAATAAAATGGAAACGTAAACATTACATAACTGAGATATGCTTACCTGCCACGAACGATATATTATTTTATACATGGAGGAGTTCAGTGACATACACACGTACAGAAGTCATCTTCAAAAATACTAGAAGTCGTCCACGCTTTTATGTTGGCAGTGTAACTTACAGGAAGTTTTTTGATGTTTTTAAAACATCTAGGATGCAAACTTTTCCCGATAACTAAAAGTTTCCTTTTTTCGGTTCCCGTCATGTTCGCACAAACAAAAACTGTAACTCTTTGTTTAAAGAGCTTCCCACCAACACACTTTTCATTTTTATTAAATTTGGAAGTCTTATCTGGAGTTAATTTATAAAAAATTCCGGCTTCATGTCCATTAAAGATGTCTTCATCTTTATATGATCGTCTAATTTCTGGCCAAGTGTTACGCACCCAATCGCCTGTAACGTTCAGATCTACGCATTTTGCCTCACCACAAATTTTTGCAAAGAAAATCGAGTGTCGGGCCTTAAATCGATCTAGCCATCCGTTGGAGCACGTAAAATGGCTGGCGCCGGCAGTCCTGTTACAGTGCTTATCGCCTGCATACAATGTATGTCTGTAGCCATGGGCTAGCGCGCGCGCGCGCGCGCACATATATACGTTTATATGAAATTATTTGACATATATCTGAGAAATATTTGACGCTATAACAGAGTAGTACAATATTTAGTGACGTTAAAACCGGGAATTTTTATAATGTTAAAGATATCAGTTTGACCGGACTTATGACAAAATAACGCTACACCCGAGTTGATGTAACAGCCGAGGCCGTAATAACCAAGTTCCACTGTATATATAAAGATATTAACTCAAACATAATTTACATTAAAATGAAAAATTATAATTTTATTGCCTGGCAACAAAATTATTTTATTTTTAACAATTACCATTGTTTCAAAAAGTTTAAATAAATTTTCAAGTACTTTACTCTTGTTAAAACATAAAAGGTTGCAGGTAAACTACCCCTTCCCCTTAACCGATCTTCACCAAAATCGAAAGTCCTTGAGACCTCTACAATTTAGGGACGTATGAAAAAAATTATTTGATTCTATTTGAATTTGCGGCTGTTATCGTTTGCCATAGAAAATACGCTTGGTAAAAAACGTTGCAGGTAAACTACCCCTTCCCCTTAACCGATCTTCACCAAAAACAATAGATCTTGAGTATTCTACAAATCAGGGCTGTATGCAAAACATTATTTGATTCTGTTTGAATTTGCGGCTGTTATCGTTTGCCATTAAAAATACCCTTGTTAAAAAAACGTTGCAGGTAAACTACCCCTTTCCCTTAACCGATCTTCACCAAAAACAGTAGGTCTTGAGAACTCTGAAATTTAGGGCTGCATACAAATAATCTTTTGATTCTGTTTGAATTTGCGGCTGTTATCGTTTGCCATAGGAAATACCCTTGTTAAAACATAAAACGTTACAGGTAAACTACCCCTTTCCCTTAACCGATCTTCACCAAAAACAATAAGTCTTTAAGACTCTACAATTCAGGGCTGTATGCGAAACATTATTTGATTCTGTTTGAATTTGCGGCTGTTATCGTTTGCCATAGAAAATACCCTTGTTAAAAAAACGTTGCTGGTAAACTACCCCTTTCCCTTAACCGATCTTCACCAAAAACAATAGGTCTTGAGAACTCTACAATTTAGGACTGTATACAAATAATCTTTTGATTCTGTTTGAATTTACGGCTGTTATCGTTTGCCATAAGAAATACCCTTGTTAAAACATAAAACGTTACAGGTAAACTACCCCTTCCCCTTAACCGATCTTCACTAAAAACAATAGATCTTGAGAACTCTACAATTCAGGGCTGTATGCGAAATATTATTTGATTCTGTTTGAATTTGCGGCTGTTATCGTTTGCGAAAAAAAAAATTTCCCTTGATAAAAAAACCCGTTGCAGGTAATCTACCCCTTTCCCTCAACCGATCTTCACCAAAAACAATAGGTCGCGAGTACTCTACAAATCAGAGCTGTATGCAAACAATCAATTGATTCTCTTTGAATTTGCGGCAGTTATCGTTTGCCATAAGAAAAAAATCTACACACAGACACACAGACAGGCAGATAGACACACAAGCACACACACAGACACTTTTCGGAAAACGACTTTTTTTCATGTTTTGAGTGTAGTAGGATCAGAATCTGCAATAATCTCGAAAACGATTTTTTTTGCCATCACCATACTTCCATTCCTTAAGGAATATGGAAGTAAAATATCGGTATGGAGAACCATACATGACTTCCATATTCTAAGATTTATATTTAAAATCATTTTCGAAATGAAATATTACCATAGAAACTACTTCTTTCTACTTACTGCTTCAGCCTTAACCATAGTACTGTGGTCACTAACGTATACCACCTCACGTTATCGCACTCGATTTTCACTGATGATGGAAGTCGATGGCATTGCCGAAATGTCTGGTTTTGTAGAAAACATTGGACTACGGCCAAATATCCCGGGAAGGAATTTTAACAAAAACTACTTCTTTGTTGCCGATAACGTTGTACACATATATATCAGTGGCGAAGTTACATGGAGGCAATTGAGGCAATGCCTACCCTAAAAAATTCTGTAGAATAAAAATTATAAATACGTATGAACTACATAACGTAAAGATTATACATTGTTACTGCGGCTGTCAAATTTATTAAACCGAAACGTGCTTTATTGAGCGACCGCTAGATGGTGACAGGTGAGATTCGGCATAGTTCGTTTAAAGCGAATGAGGCAACCTGAACTTGCCTCAGCGTTTTTTGTATACATCGTATGTAAGCAATGTAGTGGTGTGATAGGGAAGTGTACGGAGGGGGGATTGTCCCGCGCTGTACACATAGAGCGTTGAGGCATACCTCACTTCTGTGGTCCAAACAGTTAAGTTAAAGCGCCTGTGTTGTTTCTAAGTGTTTATTTTATGCGGTTATTAAAAGTGTCACTGTTATTCCGCTGAACTAACAGATGATCAAGATTGTTATTTGAATTATTTGTAACATTAAACATATATATAGAAACTAATCAAGTTTAAAAATTTGAAGTTCAATCAGTTGTATTATTGTGTATGACTAATACAAGGATTGTTCAATAGACACACGTATAGAGCTGTAAAGCATTTTTTATTCAACGATTTTAAAAGAAGTCTCCAATAACATTAAGACATGAGTTCCACTGTTGCACTAACCTGTAGATTCCCTGCTAGTAAAATTCTTACGGCTGTTTGTGGAACCATTCGGTTACAGCAAACTCTACCTCAGCGTCCGATTTGACCCACCGTCCTTTTAGTGATTCCTTAAAAAAAATTTAAGATAAGATTTTTGCCTACCCATTCATTAACTACTAGCTTCGCCAGTAAGCAAATTGATGTCCATTTTTTCGGCTTGCACGCGTTATGTTGGTGTGGGTTTCGGCACTTTCCATTTAAAAAGCGTGCAAACGTAAGAAAATAAACATGAGTGAGGCCAGAAATAACGTGAATTGTGTGTGTGTGTGTGTGTGTGTGTGTGTGTGTGTGTGTGTCTTACCTGCCTTTTTATTGCCGTATTAAATGAAAAATATTATATTACATTAAAATGAAAAAATTTTAATTTTATTGCCTGGCAACAAAATTATTTTATTTTTAACAATTACCATTGTTTCAAAAAAATTAAATAAATTTTCAAGTACTTTACTCTTGTTAAACCGTAAAAGGTTGCTGGTAAACTACCCCTTCCCCTTAACCGATCTTCACCAAAATCGAAAGTCCTTGAGACCTCTACAATTTAGGGACGTATGCAAAAAATTATTTGATTCTGTTTGAATTTGCGGCAGCTATCGTTTGCCATAGAAAATACGCTCGATAAAAAAACGTTGCAGGTAAACTACCCCTTCCCCTTAACCGATCTTCACCAAAAACAACAGGTCTTGAGTACTCTACAAATCAGGGCTATATGCAGAAAATTATTTGATTCTGTTTGAATTTGCGGCTGTTATCGTTTGCCATAGAAAATACGCTTGTTAAAAAAACGTTGTAGGTAAACTACCCCTTTCCCTTAACCGATCTTTACCAAAAACAATAGGTCTTGAGAACTCTACAAATCAGGGCTGTATGCAAATAATCTTTTGATTCTGTTTGAATTTGCGGCTGTTATCGTTTGCCATAGGAAATACCCTTGTTAAAACATAAAACGTTACCGGTAAACTACCCCTTCCCCTTAACCGATCTTCACCAAAAACAATAGGTCTTGAGAACTCTACAATTCAGGGCTGTATGCGAAACATTATTTGATTCTGTTTGAATTTGCGGCTGTTATCGTTTGCCAAAAAAAATTTCCCTTGATAAAAAAAACTGTTGCTGGTAATCTACCCCTTTCCCTCAACCGATCTTTACCAAAAACAATAGGTCGTGAGTACTCCACAAATCAGGGCTGTATGCAAAAAATTCTTTGATTCTCTTTAAATTTGCGGCAGTTATCGTTTGCCATAAAAAAAAATCTACAGACACACAGACAGACACTTTTCGGAAAACGACTTTTTTTCATGTTTTGAGTGTAGTACAATCAGAATCTGCAATAATCTCGAACACAATTTTTTTTGCCATCACCATACTTCCATTCCTTAAGGAATATGGAAGTAAAAAATTAGTTAGAAAGTAGTTCCAAATGGTTGGTAGTTTTATAAATTTAATTGTTAAAATCCGGCAGTTGTTAAAGCTGATAAGCAATTCTGAAACATCTGGTATACTACAATTACTTTTATAATGCCCCGTGATGGGACGCCAAATATAACAATTACTTTTATTTACTGTTGTCAAGTATAATGTTTGACAGTTAAGTGTATACGCCCCGCGTTCTGCAGCGCCAAATATTACAATTACTTAGGTTGCCCGGCTTTATGGGCGTCAAATGTAATAATAATTTACTTTTGTGGTTGTTTATTAATAAATGGTTAATTAATTAATTGAGTTAATTAGCTAAGATATTGTATACTATGCTGATTGTTTGTGTATAAGTGTGACATACAATATTATTGCCACTCGTTAGGTACTCCAAATATAAATAAAACTGCCCCACTTTTCTTGTGGTGCCAATTATAACTATTTTACTGTGTGTGTTACCTCAATTATTTATATGGTGTTAATTGATTATGTATGATTTGAATGACGTTGTTTTAATTTCTTTGATGCTATATACTAACTTAAACTTTCATAATTAATAGCATTGATATTCTATCTTAGGTGCTTTCGAATAAGTAACAACGTACACCAAACTTTACGATATTAACTTAGTTTATTTAAATCTGTTACCAATGACATCACTTTCATGATATCTGAAAAGAAAAACAACATTTATCTTGCAATATGAAATAGCACATTATAATATCATTTATCATTTACTTCAAAATTTACTCACTCTCTTATAATCTCTTTCTCAGAGTTACTTATTTAAACATCAATAATCATAATTATAACTTGTTATGCTACACTAAAGTATTCTTAAAATATCGGTATGGAGAACCATACATGACTTCCATATTCTAAGATTTATATTTAAAATCATTTTCAGCCAAACAGCCAGGGAAGGAATTTTAACAAAAAAATACTTCTTTCTTGCCAATAACGTAGTACACATATAAAAAATATTATCCCCTCCCCCTTCAACTATAATTTTGATTTACAGAAAATTACCCCCAGCCCGTTCAACTAGCCTCTTCATTTATAGATATTTCATCTACGTTTCTACAGTGGATTATTAAGATCTTATCAGGATACTTTATCAAAATTAAGTACTTTACTCATGTTACAACAAAAAATGTTTCAGGTAAACTGCCCTTTCCCCGTAACCGATCTTCACCAAAATCAACAGACATTGAGTTCTCTATAGCTCAGGCACATATGTAAAAAATTATTTGATTCTGTTTGAATTTACGGCAGTTATGGTTCGTCATATAAAAAATTACCCATGTTAAAACATAAAACATGAGATTTATAAAACATATCTAAGATTTATATTTAAAATCATTTTTGAAATAAAATATTTTCATAGAACCTACTAACGCTGGGGAAATCTGAGGAGCCAATCAGAGTTGGGCCTACCTGTCACTCTGCTGAATTTGGTGGAAAGCCCTGTCACTGTCGTCAAAGTATCAGCCTTGACAGGGTCCTCTTTTTCTGCAAAATGGGAGAGGAGGCTTGAGATGGAGTGAGTGACATGGTCCCCACCTCAATGAAGAACCCATTGTTTTATAAAAATATATTTAAATTTTGAAAACTGAAAATTCTTTTCTTGTTGTAAATATTTATATTTTATAATCAAAATGACTTTATCAAAAAACAAACATTATTTTTTTATAATAAGTACTTACATATGTTTCTTAATATGCTTACTTTTTCTTCAATGTTGATGATCATTTCCAAACATTCTGACAAAATTGTATCTACAGAACAGTTAACATTCCCCAGGTTTCCATTTCTGCTAATTTCTCATTACACCTTCCACTGACGTATTATTAACCATTTCATAAACTATCGTATAATCTTTTCAGATTTTGTGGGACAAAATCTGAAATTTTTAGAATGCCTGGCAACAAAATTATTTTATTTTCAACAATTACCATTGTTTGAAAAAGTTTAAATGAATTTTCAAGTACTTTACTCTTGTTAAAACGTAAAAGGTTGCAGGTAAACTACCCCTTCCCCTTAACCGATCTTCACCAAAATCTAAAGGCCTTGAGTCCTCAACAATTCACTGACGTATGCAAAAAACTATTTGATTCTGTTAGAATTTGCGGCTGTTATCGTTTGCCATAGAAAATACCCTTGTTAAAAAAACGTTGTAGGTAAACTACCCCTTTCCCTTAACCGATCTTCACCAAAAACAAAACGTCTTGAGAACTCTACAATTCAGGGCTGTATGCGAAACATTATTTGATTCTGTTTGAATTTGCGGCTGTTATCGTTTGCCAAAAAAAAAAAATTTCCCTTGATAAAAAAAAACCTTTGCAGGTAAACTACCCCTTTACCTCAACCGATCTTCACCAAAAACAATAGGTCGCGAGTCCTCTACAAAAAAGGGCTGTATGCAAAAAATTATTTGATTCTGTTTGAATTTGCGGCAGTTATAGTTTGCCATAGAAAAAAAATCTACAGACACACAGACAGACACACAGACACACACACTGACAGACACACACACAGACACTTTTCGGAAAACGACTTTTTTTCATGTTTTGAGTGTAGTAGAATCAGAATCTGCAAATATCGGTATGGAGAACCATACATGACTTCCATATTCTAAGATTTATATTTAAAATCATTTTCAGCCAAACAGCCAGGCTGTGTCTTACCTGCCTTTTTATTGCTGTATTAAATGAAAAATATTATATTACATTAAAATGAAAAAATTATAATTTTATTGCCTGGCAACAAAATTATTTTATTTTTAACAATTACCATTGTTTCAAAAAGTTTAAATAAATTTTCAAGTACTTTACTCTTGTTAAAACGTAAAAGGTTGCAGGTAAACTACCCCTTCCCCTTAACCGATCTTCACCAAAATCGAAAGTCATTGAGACCTCTACAATTCAGGGACGTATGCAAAACATTATTTCATTCTGTTTGAATTTGCGGCTGTTATCGTTTGCCATAGAAAATACGCTTGCTAAAAAAATGTTGCAGGTAAACTACCCCTTCCCTTTAACCGATCTTCACCAAAAACAATAGGTCTTGAGTATTCTACAAATCAGGGCTGTATGCAAAACATTATTTGATTCTGTTTGAATTTGCGGCTGTTATCGCTTGCCATATAAAATAAAACGTAAAAGGTTGCTGGTAACCTACCCCTTCCCCTTAACCGATCTTCACCAAAATCGAAAGTCATTGAGACCTCTACAATTCAGGGACGTATGCAAAAAAAAATTGTTTGATTCTGTTTGAATTTGCGGCTGTTATCGTTTTCAATAGAAAATACGCTTGATAAAAAAACGTTGCTGGTAAACTACCCCTTCCCCTTAACCGATCTTCACCAAAAACAATAGGTCTTGAGTACTCTACAAATCAGGGCTGTATGTAAAACATTATTTGATTCTGTTGAATTTGCGGCTGTTATCGTTTGCCATAGAAAATACCCTTGTTAAAAAAACGTTGCAGGTAAACTACCCCTTTCCCTCAACCGATCTTCACCAAAAACAATAGGTCTTGAGAACTCTACAATTTAGGGCTGTATGCAAATAATCTTTTGATTCTGTTTGAATTTGCGGCTGTTATCGTTTGCCATAAAAAATACCCTTGTTAAAAAAAGGTTGCAGGTAAACTACCCCTTTCCCTCAACCGAACTTCGCCAAAAACAATAGGTCTTGAGAACTCTACAATTTAGGCTGTATGCAAATAATCTTTTGATTCTGTTTGAATTTGCGGCTGTTATCGTTTGCCATAGGAAATACCCTTGTTAAAACATAAAACGTTACAGGTAAACTACCCCTTTCCCTTAACCGATCTTCACCAAAATCAACAGATCTTGAGAACTCTACAATTCAGGGCTGTATGCGAAACATTATTTGATTCTGTTTGAATTTGCGGCTGTTATCGTTTGCCAAACAAACAAAATTACCCTTGCTAAAAAAAAACCGTTGCGGGTAAACTACCCCTTTCCCTCAACCGATCTTCACCAAAAACAATAGGTCGCGAGTACTCTACAAATCAGGGCTGCATGCAAAAAATTATTTGATTCTGTTTCAATTTGCGGCAGTTATCGTTTGCCATAGAAAAAAAATCTACAGATAGACACACAGACAGACAGACAGACACACAGACAGACAGACAGACAGACACACACACAGACACTTTTCGGAATACGACTTTTTTTCATGTTTTGAGTGTAGTAGAATCAGAATCTGCAATAATCTCGAACACGATTTTTTTTGCCATCACCATACTTCCATTCCTTAAGGAATATGGAAGTAATAATCTCGAACACGATTTTTTTTGCCATCACCATACTTCCATTCCTTAAGGAATATGGAAGTAAAATGGATTCATAATTGCATGGATATAGCTAAAATTATCTTTTAAAAGTTGTTCATGCCAATTTAACATGAATAGCTACTAGATATTATTTTCTTGAAATATCATTCGTGAGTTCTTTTAGAGGGACAGACTGTGTTTTAATTAACATTAGTAATGCATGAATTTTCTTACTGTTGGTAAGTTATACCATTATTTCTGCGGAACTCACCTGCGATTCTCTTCTTGTCTCTCTCTAGGCTCGCTGATGTCCTTGTTGATGACACTATCATCTTGTGGAAGACACTTTTACACATCACCTATTATCCCGCACTCCCACACATATGTAACCCTTTTGCTAATTCTAGTTATTGGAATATCTGATTTCAATACATGTTATTTGATAACGCCACTTTCTGTGAATTGTTTATATTTAAGTATCATTTACAAATTCTTAGTACGTTAACAGTTTATTTAATTTATACAGATTGTTGGATGCTCTATTTATTCGCACAGTTCTTTCGCGGACTAACTTTATTAAACCGCCATTATATTATGCTTAACGGCGTTAGCAGTTACATTCGTCTTTCACTCAATTACCGTAATTAGTTCATATTACCGGTTCTCTTTATCTATCTCGATTACAACATCATGTCTATCATTTACACTCCGTCGAAACGTCCGACCGTATTTACGTCTTTGGTTAGTATATCAACTCTAGACAGAAAAAACTAAGTCGATTTCAAGTAGTATTCCGACATGTCTGTTAATTACTAAGTTCCATTACCGTCTCCCGACTCTCGACTCTTCGCACTTATATTTCCACTCCGACTCTTCTAAGGTTAAAACTTTTACTCCACTCTGACTAAGACTTCCGCACTCAAGGCAGTTCAGATACATAAGACATAAGACCTCGATCGCGGTAAACACCCAAGTTTATATTCCGAATCCCACTATCTTCTCTACTCCAAACTCTTCTTCCTACCTTCTTCGCTTCTATTGGTTCTCAACGATTTTCTAACGAAAAATCTCCTCCTTAACACCATGGCTTCTCTTCTGACATCGTTTTCATTCGTTCTTCCATCTCGTCTCCTTGGCAACCTCTTCTTGGGGAAACGCCTTCCTCAACTCTGGATCCTGATAAGCTTCTTGATTTCCTACCCTCATAGCTACTGGTTGGCTCCACCCATAGTCTGTGGCGGATGACCAAATTTAACGCTTGTCCATCACCTTTTTGTCTTTATGTCCGGTCCTTTCAGACAAAGTTCTCTTAATTGCTCCATTGCCTGTCATCTGCCTTTTAGTTCAGCATGTGTATCGCTGCTTACCAGTGACCAATCCTCGCATTGTCTACCAGTTTCCTCTTGCTATTCCCACGCCAGTGTGGTCGTTTCTAGGTATTCCTTACAACTGCCACATCTGCTCTGCAGGCTTTTCTTAGCTGTCACCCATTCTGGTAAAACTGTGCGTCCCGCAGTTTGTTAATTGCTCACCCGTATTGTCGCTATTTAGTCCGAGCCTTTCCTGCCCATTGTGAACAATGTAACGCCGCGTTTGGTGTTAAGCTCCACACACGTGGCTTATTATTTCTCGTATAGCTTCGTTATGTCTTCCTGTCAGCCTTTCTTTGTCATTTATCTGTGATACATTACTCCATTGCTTTTTCTGATGTCCAGCTCGCCACCCACAATTTTCGAACATTCGCAGCGAACAGCTGCTACTACAGAGGTATTGTCTTTTGTACTACCCTGCCTTCCCGTTGCTTGAGCGACACATGGTACAGGGCCGGCGTATGTTGTGAAGTTGACAGCAGACCCTAGTTACTATGTTCACTTACTTACAAAAAAAATTCTTTAAAATTATCGTTACAGGGAAGAATAATTAAATACAAAGTATGTGTTAGAGCGTACACGTGTGTTAAAGGCGTATGAAGAATATGGTAAAGTATACTTTGTCCTCACCTTCGCCGTACTTCATTTTGACTAACAGTACGAGATTGCTTTGCACTGTGTTGTGTGGGCGGCTGGATTACGCATCGCTCGCGCACGTTATCTGCATTTCAGAGACGCCTTTCAGATTACGGTCGATCATACTACCGAAATGCAGGATATTTCTGTGGCGTTCTGTGCCACACTATGTCATCCGTCCTGGCTCGGAGACTTTGAGTCTTCTTATGAGCAAGTAAAATGTTTTACCCAGGTAATTTGTTAGCCAAGCCTGGAACCCTCATCTTTTATGGGTTTGGGAGTGATATCAATATCCAGTGAGCTACCCAAACCACCCACCGAATACCGATGGCAGAGTTCATTATTATGTCCACTATTCAAACACGACGACTTTGCGACCATCTGCATTTGCCGAATTTTTTAAAGAATGATCCGTCTTTTTAAGATTAAGTCGTCCACAGTGCCCTACAGGTTCAGCATGCAAGAATGACACCGTTGATATCTATCGTTTTCTTTGAATCTGAGATATATAAAATGATTAATTTCCAATCTTTAATTTAATCTAAGGATTTGATGAGTATATGAGTAAGGGTGTACGTACGTGCACATACAGCTGTCACATTCTATTTACTTACAAATATTTTCTCATGTTCTGTTTAGGAAAAATGGTTGTGTCAGTTTAAAATTGTCCAATCGGTTACTCAACGTAACTAATTATTGTTCATGTCACTTGAAAAAGAGCGTTCATATTTATAAAGCAGGTACCTTAACACAGAGAAACCTTTCCTAAAGTTAAGTTATTGGACTGCTATTGCGGAGTCATTAACGCGTTTACACGTCTGGACGCTTAGCATTTGCGACTGTTTATTAATTGCTGAAACTACTGAAGCATATCGAAAATAACAACTGTTCCGTTGCCTGAAGTAGTGAATGTCGTATTTACTTTGCGTCCGTAACTTTCTTACAATTAGTATGACCTTATTTCCTTCCTTTTTAAACAAGTATTTTATTCTTTTGTGAAGCAATGAGTTTCTAATCTCTACTCAATAAATTTATGAATTGTGTCACGAAATTGTACTTGAAAAACGAAAGTACCGGATATTGTGTGCGCGCTGGGTTCCAAAGGTGCTTCCGGAACAACACAAAATGAAACCGCGAGACAGTGAATTAGGTTCCTTGACACGAACAGAGAGGAAAGGGATGAATTACCGACCTGAATAGTAAGCCGAAACGAGATATGGATGTCTAACTCAACCCAAGAATTAAAACAACAATCCATTGAGTGGAGGCACACTTTATCATTCAGAAAGGAAAGTTTTTAAGACAACGTTTACCTTTCGTAAAACCATGTGCACAGACTTTTGGGACAGAAAATGTTTTTTAGTAGCTAATCGATTTTTTGCCTTAAGTCTCTTCAATGAACACGGATCTCTATTATAACACGCTTACGAAATTGCGTCGTGCGATCCAGAATAAGGGACATGGGATTGCCCGGGCTTGTGATGATTCATGATAATGCTCTACCACAACGCTTCGACAACAACGAAATATCTCACAGCCTTTAGCTGGGGACAATGTGGTCATCCGCCTTGCAACACGCAGTTGTCATATTTTAAGGCATCTGAAATCCTTTTTGGTAGCCAGCGGTTCCATAAAGACTGCGATGTCAAACAACTTGTTAATAACATGTGTTTGAAATTACAGGCAACTTCTGCGAAATTATATGAAGAGGATATACATAGAAAAGAAGACCCCACTATGAAAATTGCTTCACAAATGATGGAAACTATGTAGAAATGTAGCTTAATATCTGTACTTTAAACAGCAATAAAAATGTTTTCTAAATGTGTACAAGTATTATGGTCTTATAAAAATCAATTCGTACGTACTTTCTGGATTTCTCTCGTATATCCCTCTTGTTAAGAGCATCGCAAAATCTGTCTGCTCTTCTAACTTCTCAGGTTCACTTTTATTGTGGTTGCCATTGTTGTTTGCTGTTTATTTGTGTGTGTGTGTGTGTGTGTGTGTGCGTGGTCTTATTTAATTATTATTTAAGATTTAAAAAAATCTCTCGTCCAGATATGCTCAACTTATACACACCGTCAAGACATGAATTGAAGAAATAATCAGTAGTCTCCCTACAGGAAGTGTTGGTCATTTTTGTAGCCAGCTCGTTGTCAGATATTAATTAGTGTCACGCTCCTAGTGCAAATCCTTTCTCAACTACCTTCCTAACACATGTTACTTTCACTTCCTTCAAATGTACAAGGGTCGTCTGTTCTGTTTTATAAATAGAGTGTTGGTCCGGGCAAATTTACAGTTGTGTCTTTGGCATCAGCAACAATTGTAAGTGTCTCACTGATCACATCATTTAGTATTAGCTAAGTAACATATAACAATTCTTATAGGAACATATTCGATCAGTTTTAAACTCAGTACAGTGAGCATCTCCGTTGTGCATAATTTACACTTAGATGATAAAAAGAAGAGAATAAAATAGTGTTATATTTATGTATGGATGCTCGAATGTGTAGTTGGCTTGTGAGGTTGTTTTGTTGTGTGTGTGTGTGTGTGTGTGTGTGTGTGCTTATGTGGTGCTAGCGTGTGTGTATGTACACGTCTGCGTGTTAGAGTGATGGTATATATCTGTTTAGATTGTGAGTGAGAGAGAGACAGAGCGCCCGAGTGGTTAATGTGAGTGAGAAGGTGTTGTATGAGTCTAGAAAGAGACAAGACAGAGAGAGAGAGAGAGAGAGAGAGAGAGAGAGAGAGAGAGAGAGAGAGAGAGAGAGAGAGAGAGAGACAGACAGACAGAGAGACAGAGACAGAGAGAGAGAGAGAGAGCATGAGAGAGAGAGATAATGACCGACATATGTACGAACTACATGAGACTATGGTACTCTGTATAGACCAAATTCCAGGTAAATAATATTGTACAAAATATAAATATTAAGTAATAACCATTTTCATATAATAGATCTGTTATCTATAATGTTGTGTTATAAAAGTTTGTAACCCTTTAATGCAAGTTGGTAAATCTATTCTGTTATCGTGTGCAAAATTCTCTATTTTATATGAGGATGATAGTGTAATAAAAATGGTGAGTGTTTTAGAGTGCCAATTGTGGACAAAGACAAGTGAGAGAGAGAGAGAGAGAGAGAGAGAGAGAGAGAGAGAGAGAGAGAGAGAGAGAGAGAGAGAGAGACAGACAGAGAGAGAGACAGAGAGAGAGAGAGACAATGATTGACAGATAATGAGAGGGAGATAATGAGAGGGAGAGAGAGTGAGAGAGCGAATGGTGGTAGAGTGAGAGAGTGAAGAAGGGAGAAAGTGAGTGAGATGTAGTAAGAGAGAGAGAGAGTGGGAGGGATAGTGAGTGATAAAGCGATTTAGGTTAGAGTGAGAGGGTGTGAGGACTGGTAGGGGGAGATTGGGTGAAAGAGTAGGTGGGATTGTGGACACATACATAAATTACATTATTCTATAGTACTCTTGACTATAATTTACAATATGATTACAATTATTATCCAAGTTTACCTGTTAGTAAAATTTACCAGAAACTTTTGTTTGTAACCTTTGTCAACTATCTGATGTAAGTCGTAATGTTCTACAGCTATTGTGTAAATTGTATGTTTCTAAATTATGATTGTTTGTTAATACCAGTAGGGAGTGAAACATGTTAAAAATAATTTTTAATAATTACGTAGTGAACATCCCCTAATCTGTTTTAGTTATAGGTAATATATTTTACTTTGCTATATGTTGACTGCTGTAGGTATAAACAATTTATGTACCAATCTAATATCCAATTGTTGATTACTGTTTGTTTAATTAATTAAAATATCATTACACTTAGTAATTTAAATTGTAATACTGTATAAATTAAGTTCTCTCATACTATAATTTGCTCGTTTTCTTAAAGATAATTTGAAGGTGTAAACAAACTATCATAAGTCTTCACATATACAATGATAGACCTACATACATACGCACGCACACATTCACATACACGAACACGTTCACCCAAATATTTAATTGTTCCGTTGTGTTTGACATTTCTTTTGTATTTCATACACAGGTCCTGAAGATGACAATAAATATTGTCGAAACGTCGACGCAAACAAGTTAAAATTTGTGTTATTTTGACCGATCCTCACTAACCACCCACTAAAAAATTCATTGATTGACGACGGTCACTAAAAATTTAAGGATTTAATTATTGTTAAGTATTTTATTCATTATTGCATCAAATACAATATATTGTTTGGTGTTTACTTCAGATATTAGTATATTTTGTATATGATTTTTGTGTACACACACATACACACGCACGCACGCAAAGGTAGGCCCACTAATATGTCTATTCTTTACCTTTGTCCTGTTGATGTAACAAGATTGTTATTGTCTTCATCTTGAAACGGGTGTTTTGTGTTGATGGCATGTAGTACTAAGTTGTTTTCACATATTCCTCTCTCGTGAAAAGTTATTTTGTGTATTTTTGGTATCAATAAATTACTGTTTTTCTTCTTTTCCCACTCACGCCACTCATTTTATTTAAGACATTGAATTTCATACATATCGTTTATACTTCGGTTATCTGGTAGGTGCTTTGTGATGACATATTTGTTTTTTTAGACTGTTTTTATGTTACAGATGTTTAGGGCTTTTGAAATGGTTTTTATATTATGATTTGTGTATGTTATTCATGTATAAATTGTATTTGAATACGAATCTACATATTTATGTTACGTTTTGTTATACATTTTTCTTTTATTTTGTTTTATTTTACATGGTTTCTTTACGCTAGAAATTGTCTATAGCTAATGAATGTATTGTCGATCTTTCTTCATTTCTGACTTTTATGTTAAGTGGTAATTTTAGCATTCTGTATAATAATGAATGTAAATTGCATATTCATATTGGTTGGAGAAAATGCTGTTATTTTCTAAGACTACCATTCAACAACAAATAAATGGTGTGAATAATAAATTAGACCTGCAGGATGCTGAAATAAAATTAATATTGGAAAAGCATAAGGAAATGGACCATCAGTTGCTGAATGAAGCAGTGGAAGATAAACCTGGCAAGATAATAGGAGTGCAGTGCAAGTTACCCATAAAAGAGAAGGTGAATTTAAACAAGAAGTCATACCCAATACCCTACAAATTAAGAGAGCAAATAAAAGAAGAAATCGACAAAGGATTAGTAAAAATATAATTGAAATAAGTCAGTCAAAACACACGAGCCCGTTAGTAGTAATTCCCAAAAAGGATAAGTCCTTAATATCGTGTTTGGATGAACGTCAAATTAATTGGATGATAATTCCTGATAAGACGTCACCAAAGAATATAAGAGTAGTTTTAAAACGTTTTAATAACGTCAATTTTGTTATTAGTCATGATGCTATACCTGGATATTGGCAAATAGAATTGCATCCAGAAAGCATAGAATATGTGAGTTTCATTGTGAATGGTATAAGTTATCATTTCAAGAGAACACCTTTTGGGCTGGTCAATAATGTAGCCATATTTATAAAATGTTTTGACGGAGTATTGGGCAAGGAGATTTTAGAAGTTACTACGGTGTATGTCGATGAGTTAGTAATTGCATTAAGCAGTGGGGAAGAACATTGTAATAGAATTAATAGGGTACTTACCAGACTGGGAAACATAGAATGACACTCAAGTAAAATAAATTAACATTCATAGCTAGTAAAATTAAATTTTTAGGGTTTATAGTAATCAAATACCAGGATGGAAAGGTTAAAGGGACCTACAATGTTAATCAGCTTCGCCCGTATAAATCAAGTAATAACTAAAAGAGGGTTAATTCTAATATAAACAACACATGAACTTTATAACCAGGATTGGGAAGGTGAAAATAAAAAGAAAAGAAAATAATAATGTATTCATGTTTTTAAGTTTTTTAGCCATGAAATTAGGCACACTTGTTAAATCATATTTGTTATGTTTATGTAAAACCAGATGGTTTAACTAATATGATTTTAATTAATGAAAATAATGAGTGTATAAGATACTATGATTCGTGGTAATGCTAAACCATATTTTTTATGTTAATAGAAAACCAGTTTGTTTAAAGAACTTTGTTGTATATAATTCGTTAGTTAATCAGATATTATCAATGTCAATGTTAGAAGTTAATTATTTCAAAATCTCTTATCAAATTATGTCAGAGATTATGAAATAAGGGAATGAACAACAAGGGAATGAAATGTTGTAAAAATGAACAACAGTACATAAGAATAAAATAATAATTTCAGAAAAATCAAAGGTATAAATTTAATAACATTTTGAACATATGGTAGAATTATAAACAAAAACGGATTAATTATTCATGACAAACATAGAGGTAAACTCAAGTATTGGAACTGTATGATAACGAACAGCATGAAGAAAATGTATATATGTTGACAATTATTAAAATAAAATTAAAATAAACATTAAAATAAAACTAAAGGGTAATAAGATTATAATATAATAGATACAAATTAGAATAAAAAATGTAAAAATCAGATAAATGTATTTAATAATAATTAGTAAAATTATATATGTTTTTAAGAGTAATATGATGAAAATATGTGACAAATTTAGTGAGGTATCAATATGGCAAATGTAAATTGTTATACTGTAATTGAATTGTGTTGGAAAGTAAGAAAATTTGTTTGGTCTAATTTTATATTTAATAGAGCATACATCAAAGAGAAAGATCCTGTAAAAAAGTCTAATGTTATATTTAAGAAGATACACATCAAAAAGTCTAATTCAGTTTTTAATCTTATACACATCTCTGTGAGAGTTAAAGTAAGTCAATTTGTATAAATAATAAAAAGAAAAGAATTAATATTGTAATCTATCTTGGATGAATAAGCCAAAGAAAAATAATTAACTTTGAATTTGTAACGAAGTGTATAAAATATTGGAATTAAAAGAAGTTTAATAAAGAACAAAAATAACAGAAGATTTTACTAGTAAACATTGGAACTAATTTTATAAACAAGATAATCCTATTAAGAGCGAGATCTATGCTGGTGACAAATGGTAAAGGAACTACAAGGGTACAAGACTTGAACCCGTTGCAGTTTTGAAAAGCTGAGAATTGAACGATTCGCATGTCCACGGTATATTATCTTAATATAATTTCTTCGAATTTTGTTAACAAGAGTTATTTGGTACTGACTAAAGAAAGTAATTAATCATTACCAATATTAAATAATATAAATCGAAATATTAGTTGTCTACCCTGAAATAGTTTTTCATGATCAGATGTTTAACATAAGCAACATTTCAAAAATTATTCAAATACTAAAATAATATAGACAACGCGTACTGATCGGCCAAATAAAGGGGCAATTACTATAGCATACAGAAATAAACAGTACTATATATATATATATATATATATATATATATATATATATATTGAAAGGTAACAGGTTGTTAGCCTAACTAGACTTGCAGAAAAGAATGCTCAATTAGTGATTAATATACATTTATTGTCTCTTTCTTTACAGTGATGTGTGTTAAAAATGTTTCTTTTTATTTTAAACAAATTACACAACTTTAAAAGTTCAAATCTTCTTTTGAACTTCTAATTGAATAAATGTTTCTTTTAGTTAAAACAGTGATATAAATTGTAAATGTTCAAAGCCTTCTTTAAAAAAATTATTCTTGAAATAAACGTCTTCTTTACTTTAAAATAATATAATTCAAAGTTCAAAAAGTTATTTTCTTTTGAAAGCTTTATTAGTGGAAAACAACTTTAGTTTTAATTTTTTGCTTTTCTGCTTTGTCGTCTTCGTTGTCGTCCCGGTCGAAGATCTCGGCCCAGGTCTCCAGCGATCTGTTGTCCGTGTTCCACGTTCCAGTCACCGCCTCCAGGAACTGCCTTGCTCTAAGTGCCCGTTTCAGCCGCCACCATCAGCAAACGAAACCCAGGAACGGTAGTAGACGATCTCTTACTCCGTAGTTGTTCCCTGCCGTCTCTCGCTGCTTCTTCGACTTCACGGGCCCCAAGGATTGCCTGGAATTGATGTTGAACTGGACGCCGACTACACTGCGACTGCTCTCGCTGAGTGCTGTATGAAGACTCCTTCACGACTGACTGCAGACTGCTTTCATAATCTCGTACAATGAATGCTGCAGCGCTGTAGAATGACGACACAGATTATCTGCGCACAGGCGTATTCCCTATCCATTCTATGTTAAACTAGGGAACATTCTGGATTCGCCACGTGTTCATAGACTTCCGTCGTCTCGATTTTTCTAGAACACGTTTAACTAAATATGAATAAATTGTCTTAACCTTCTATTTGATACGCGCACAACACAACACTTCGCTCACATATTAAACTATATCTTCATAAATTTTATAATGTCTTATTACTAATTTATACAATTATCCTTAAGTTTTAGCAATATTCTTACATTCAAACATACCCCAAATGTTCGTTTCCACTGGTCATAATTAATTTCTATACATTCACATACTGTGTTACTGCCTGTCACATTGCAATGTATATATATATATATATATATATATATATATATATATATATATATATATATTGCAACAAAACACAGGATGATGCTCTATGAATAAGAATATCTGAGCATGGATGACGGACATTAACATGTTTTAAATTGATTTATGCAATTTTTGTCAATTAGCTATAAGTTTTGTATTTAGCGATGGATAAGGACTTATGTTATACCAAATGCATTGGAAATTGTTGCCCTATAATGTCATGTACTTTGCGTGTTAATATGTGCGCGCGTTCGCGTGTGGTGAACCTTCGTTGTTCCGCGGTACCGCTTCCGCGGTAGTTAACCTATCGGCATGAAACTTGGACAGTGAATTATTTATGAAAACAACTACATTTTCTATATACTCTGTTGTTAGCTATTTTTACTTCCATATTCCTTAAGGAATGGAAGTATGGTGATGGCAAAAAAAATCGTGTTCGAGATTATTGCAGATTCTGATTCTACTACACTCAAAACATGAAAAAAAGTCGTTTTCCGAAAAGTGTCTGTGTGTGTGTCTGTCTGTCTGTCTGTCTGTCTGTGTGTCTGTCTGTAGATTTTTTTTTTTTGGCAAACGATAACTGCCGCAAATTCAAACAGAATCAAATAATTTTTTGCATGCAGCCCTGATTTGCAGAGTACTCGCGACCTATTGTTTTTGGTGAAGATCGGTTGAGGGAAAGGGGTAGTTTACCAGCAAAGGTTTTTTTTTAGCAAGGGTAATTTTGTTTGTTTGGCAAACGATAATAGCCGCAAATTCAAACAGAATCAAATAATGTTTCGCATACAGACCTAAATTGTAGAGTTCTCAAGATCTGTTGATTTTGGTGAAGATCGGTTAAGGGAAAGGGGTACCTGTAACGTTTTATGTTTTAACAAGGGTATTTCCTATGGCAAACGATAACAGCCGCAAATTCAAACAGAATCAAATAATGTTTTGCATACAGCTCTAAATTGTAGAGTTCTCAAGACCAATTGTTTTTGGTGAAGTTCGGTTGAGGGAAAGGGGTAGTTTACCAGCAACGTTTTTTTAACAAGGGTATTTTCTATGGCAAACGATACCTGCTGCAAATTCAAAGAGATTCAAATAATGTTTTGCATACAGCCCTGATTTGTAGAGTACTCAAGACCTGTTGTTTTTGGTGAAGATCGGTTAAGGGAAAGGGGTAGTTTACCTGTAACGTTTTATGTTTTAACAAGGGTATTTCCTATGGCAAACGATAACAGCCGCAAATTCAAACAGAATCAAAAGATTATTTGCATACGGCCCTAAATTGTAGAGTTCTCAAGACCTATTGTTTTTGGTGAAGATCGGTTGAGGGAAAGGGGTAGTTTACCTGCAACGTTTTTTTAACAAGGGTATTTTCTATGGCAAACGATAACAGCCGCAAATTCAAACAGAATCAAATAATGTTTTGCATGCAGCCCTGATTTTCAGAGTACTCGCGACCTATTGTTTTTGGTGAAGATCGGTTGAGGGAAAGGGGTAGTTTACCTGCAACGGGTTTTTTTTAGCAAGGGTAATTTTGTTTGTTTGGCAAACGATAACAGCCGCAAATTCAAACAGAATCAAATAATTGTTTGCATACGTGCCTGAATTGTAGATGTCTCAATGACTTTCGATTTTGGTGAAGATCGGTTAAGGGGAAGGGGTAGTTTACCTGCAACGTTTTTTTAACAAGGGTAAAGTACTTGAAAATTTATTTAAACTTTTTGAAACAATGGTAATTGTTAAAAATAAAATAATTTTGTTGCCAGGCAATAAAATTATAATTTTTTCATTTTAATGTAATATAATATTTTTCATTTAATACAGCAATAAAAAGGCAGGTAAGACACAGCCTGGCTGTTTGGCTGAAAATGATTTTAAATATAAATCTTAGAATATGGAAGTCATGTATGGTTCTCCATACCGATATTTACTTCCATATTCCTTAAGGAATGGAAGTATGGTGATGGCAAAAAAAATCGTGTTCGAGATTATTGCAGATTCTGATTCTACTACACTCAAAACATGAAAAAAAGTCGTTTTCCGAAAAGTGTCTGTGTGCGTGTCTGTCTGTGTGTGTGTCTGTGTGTGTGTCTGTGTGTCTGTGTGTCTGTAGATTTTTTTCCTATGGAAAACGATAACTGCCGCAAATTCAAACAGAATCAAATAATTTTTTGTATGCAGCCCTGATTTGCAGAGTACTCGCTACCTATTGTTTTTGGTGAAGATCGGTTGAGGGAAAGGGGTAGTTTACCAGCAACGGTTTTTTTTTTAGCAAGGGTAATTTTGTTTGTTTGGCAAACGATAACAGCCGCAAATTCAAACAGAATCAAATAATGTTTCGCATACAGCCCTGAATTGTAGAGTTCTCAAGATCCGTTGATTTTGGTGAAGATCGGTTGAGGGAAAGGGGTAGTTTACCAGCAACGTTTTTTTAACAAGGGTATTTTATATGGCAAACGATAACAGCCGCAAATTCAAACAGAATCAAATAATGTTTTGCATGCAGCCCCGATTTGCAGAGTACTCAAAACCTATTGTTTTTGGTGAAGATCGGTTAAGGGAAAGGGGTAGTTTACCTGTAACGTTTTATGTTTTAACAAGGGTATTTCTTATGGCAAACGATAACAGCCACAAATTCAATCAGAATCAAAAGATTATTTGCATACAGCCCTAAGTTGTAGAGTTCTCAAGACCTGTTGTTTTTGGTGAAGATCGGTTGAGGGAAAGGGGTAGTTTACCAGCAACGTTTTTTATCAAGCGTATTTTCTATGGCAAACGATAACTGCCGCAAATTCAAACAGAATCAAATAATTTTTTGCATACAGCCCTGATTTGTAGAGTACTCGCGACCTATTGTTTTTGGTGAAGATCGGTTAAGGGGAAGGGGTAGTTTAACGGCAACGGTTTTTTTTTATCAAGGGAAATTTTTTATTTGGCAAACGATAACAGCCGCTAATTCAAACAGAATCAAATAATGTTTTGCATGCAGCCCTGGTTTGCAGAGTACTCGCGACCTATTGTTTTTGGTGAAGATCGGTTGAGGGAAAGGAGTAGTTTACCAGCAACGTTTTTTATCAAGCGTATTTTCTATGGCAAACGATAACTGCCGCAAATTCAAACAGAATCAAATAATTTTTTGCATACAGCCCTGATTTGTAGAGTACTCGCGACCTATTGTTTTTGGTGAAGATCGGTTAAGGGGAAGGGGTAGTTTAACGGCAACGGTTTTTTTTTATCAAGGGAAATTTTTTATTTGGCAAACGATAACAGCCGCTAATTCAAACAGAATCAAATAATGTTTCGCATACAGCCCTGAATTGTAGAGTTCTCAAGACCTATTGTTTTTGGTGAAGATCGGTTGAGGGAAAGGGGTAGTTTACCAACAACGTTTTTTTAACAAGGGTATTTTCTATGGCAAACGATAAAAGCCGCAAATTCAAACAGAATCAAATAATGTTTTGCATACAGCCCTAAATTGTAGAGTTCTCAAGACCTATTGTTTTTGGTGAAGATCGGTTAAGGGGAAGGGGTAGTTTACCTGCAACGTTTTTTTATCAAGCGTATTTTCTATGGCAAACGATAACATCCGCAAATTCAAACAGAATCAAATAATTTTTTTCATAGTTCCTGAATTATAGAGGTCTCAATGACTTTCGATTTTGGTGAAGATCGGTTAAGGGGAAGGGGTAGTTTACCGGCAACCTTTTAGGTTTTAACAAGAGTAAAGTACTTGAAAATTTATTTAAACTTTTTGAAACAATGGTAATTGTTAAAAATAAAATAATTTTGTTGCCAGGCAATAAAATTATAATTTTTTCATTTTAATGTAATATAATATTTTTCATTTAATACAGCAATAAAAAGGCAGGTAAGACACAGCCTGGCTGTTTGGCTGAAAATGATTTTAAATATAAATCTTAGAATATGGAAGTTATGTATGGTTCTCCATACCGATATTTTACTTCCATATTCCTTAAGGAATGGAAGTATGGTGATGGCAAAAAAAATCGTGTTCGAGATTATTGCAGATTCTGATTCTACTACACTCAAAACATGAAAAAAAGTCGTTTTCCGAAAAGTGTCTCTGTGTGTGTCTGTGTGTGTGTGTCTGTCTGTGTGTGTGTCTGTCTGTGTGTCTGTCTGTGTATCTGAAGATTTTTTTTGGCAAACGATAACTGCCGCAAATTCAAACAGAATCAAATACTGTTTTGCATACAGCCCTGATTTGTAGAGGCCTCGCGATCTGTTGTTTTTGGTGAAGATCGGTTAAGGGAAAGGGGTAGTTTACCTACAACGTTTTTTTAACAAGGGTATTTTCTATGGCAAACGATAACAGCCGCAAATTCAAACAGAATCAAATAATTTTCTGCATAAAGCCCTGATTTGTAGAGTACTCGCGACCTATTGTTTATGGCAAAGATCGGTTGAGGGGAAGGGGTAGTTTACCGGCAACGGTTTTTTTATCAAGGGAAATTTTTTTTTTTGGCAAACGATAACAGCCGCAAATTGAAACATAATCAAATAATGTTTCGCATACAGCCCTGAATTGTAGAGTTCTCAAGACATATTGTTTTTGGTGAAGATCGGTTAAGGGGAAGGGGTAGTTTACCTACAACGTTTTTTTAACAAGGGTATTTTCTATGGCAAACGATAACAGCCGTAATATCAAACAGAATCAGAAGGTTATTTGCATACAGCCCTGATTTGTAGAGTACTCAAGACCTATTGTTTTTGGTGAAGATCGGTTGAGGGGAAGGGGTAGTTTACCTGCCACGTTTTTTATCAAGCGTATTTTCTATGGCAAACGATAACTGCCGCAAATTCAAACAGAATCAAATAATTTTTTGCATACATCAGTGAATTGTAGAGGACTCAAGGCCTTCAGATTTTGGTGAAGATCAGTTAAGGGGAAGGGGTAGTTTACCTGCAACCTTTTACGTTTTAACAAGAGTAAAGTGCTTGAAAATTCATTTAAACTGTTTCAAACAATGGTAATTGTTGAAAATAAAATAATTTTGTTGCCAGGCAATCTGAAAATTTCAGATTTTGTACCACAAAATCTGAAAAGATTATACGATAGTTTATGAAATGGTTAATAATACGTCAGTGGAAGGTGTAATGAGAAATTAGCAGAAATGGAAACCTGGGGAATGTTAACTGTTCTGTAGATACAATTTTGTCAGAATGTTTGGAAATGATCATCAACATTGAAGAAAAAGTAAGCATATTAAGAAACATATGTAAGTACTTATTATAAAAAAATAATATTTGCATTTTGATAAAGTCATTTTGATTATAAAATATAAATATTTACAACAAGAAAAGAATTTTCAGTTTTCAAAATTGAAATATATTTTTATAAAACAATGGGTTCTTCATTGAGGTGGGGACCATGTCACTCACTCCATCTCAAGCCTCCTCTCCCATTTTGCAGAAAAAGAGGACCCTGTCAAGGCTGATACTTTGACGACAGTGACAGGGCTTTCCACCAAATTCAGCAGAGTGACAGGTAGGCCCAACTCTGATTGGCTCCTCAGATTTCCCTAGCGTTAGTAGGTTCTATGAAAATATTTCATTTCAAAAATGATTTTAAATATAAATCTTAGATATGTTTTATAAATCTCATGTTTTATGTTTTAACATGGGTAATTTTTTATATGACGAACCATAACTGCCGTAAATTCAAACAAAATCAAATAATTTTTTACATATGTGCCTGAGCTATAGAGAACGCAATGTCTGTTGATTTTGGTGAAGATCGGTTACGGGGAAAGGGCAGTTTACCTGAAACATTTTTTGTTGTAACATGAGTAAAGTACTTAATTTTGATAAAGTATCCTGATAAGATCTTAATAATCCACTGTAGGAACGTAGATGAAATATCTATAAATGAAGAGGCTAGTTGAACGGGCTGGGGGTAATTTCCTATAAATCAAAATTATAGTTGAAGGGGGAGGGGATAATATTTTTTATATGTGTACTACGTTATTGGCAAGAAAGAAGTATTTTTTTGTTAAAATTCCTTCCCTGGCTGTTTGGCTGAAAATGATTTTAAATATAAATCTTAGAATATGGAAGTCATGTATTATTCTCCATACCGATATTTAAATATGGTTTTTTAGTAATTGAAAACTCAACTTTTCACGCTTATTTAATAAAGAGTAATAAAATTTCTAGATAAAATCTAGACAGGCTCTCGCAGACTTATACAAAGATTCGCCTGCAACCCGTGTATCTCTTGTTCAGTCTACCACGTAGACAGTCGATTGACCAATCAGAAGCCCCTAATTTCAGTCAGATTCGTCCGTTGTCAGGTGTACTTCAGGCAGTTCATCCGAAGCCATTGCTTAGTGAACGTGTGCTCTTCGTCAAGAGTTTTTCTTGTTCGAACGGGTTAATCTAACGTAACTCTAAACCTTGGAACTCTATTCGAGTTGTTCGATTAGAACCAAGCGAATGAATTACATAATATCCAATATTATTATATTAAGTTCTATTCCGTGTTAGTAGAAGATTTCCGCTTAGGGAGATTTATCTACCTGGGTAAATCTTATTAATGCGGAACACTTCGACAGTAGCCGGAAGGTGTAAGCCTAATACACTGTTTTTATAATTACAACTCATTACAACCCTGAGAATCAATAATTCATAACGATTAAATCCTAATAATAACAAATTCCGAGCGATACAAACTAACAATTCGGAAAGTGACAGTTTATGTGTGACATCTGCAATCAGTGTTATCAGTTGTTCGACGAACCCAGCACAGCGCGGAGAGAGAGAGAGAGAGAGAGAGAGAGAGAGAGAGAGAGAGAGAGAGAGAGAGAGAGGAGAGAGTGAGAGAGCAGCGCGGCGGTCAGTGCAGAGAGAGGGAAGCCAGCGGAGCAGCGAGTGACGTCACGCCGAGTATTAGGAATTTTACGTATCAAGTAAACTCATCCAAACTGAACTATATAAACTCTTTTATAAATAATAAAGACTATACATGACATTGTTTAAATTTAAATATATCATATAAACATTATTTACTTGTGTGCCGAATAAATAATTTTTCTACACCTCCAATATAGACTTGTTCATAATTAATACACACACAACTATCCTATGCAAAAGTATTTATTTGTATCGTCGCAATATATATATATATATATATATATATATATATATATATATAATAACGAATTTACCTCAAGATATTTTTTCCTTGTTAGGAACATGTTTCGGGAAGCATTGTGTTCCGATCTTCATCCTTCCTGATTCGTAATGGGAACACAATGCTTCCCGAAACCTGTTCCTAACAAGGAAAAAATATCTTAAGGTAAAATCATTATATATATTAACTATATTATATCCATTAAGAAACAGGCTGTAGCAAAAAGTGTTCAAATATATATTGTGACATAGCGAGGCGAAGATCTGCTCTCGGCGCCAGCCGAGACGTGACACGAGAAGGCGAGGCGACCCAATCAAGGATCGGCAGCAGCTTGATTGGCCTCAACGTGACCATCTAACGTGCTCGAGGCGAGCCAACCAGGGACCAGCGGCACTCTGATAGGTTCGTGGCATACGACCTGTCAGGGCATAAAAACAGCGCCGCTAAAAATTTTAAGGGCCTAAAAAACTATAGTGTGTACGATTGGCGCCATTTGTCCTGTGACAAGTGGCGCCCAACGTGGGGCGACGATCATCTTGCGGATGCAGGATCCAGCCACGCCAGAGAACTACCAGCCGGCACACAAAACAACATGGCGCCCAACAGCTACACCCAGCGGGACACCGGGTTCGAAATAGAGCAAGGCTTTGCGCAATTCGCCGCAGCTCTGAGGTGCACGTTGCCACCGGTGATCACCGCTACATACCATGGCCTCAAGTACGAGGATCCAGAACGATATCTTCAACAGCTAGAGCGACAGGTGCGGGACTACAGAGTCCCACCTGAACAGTGGGCAGATTACGCAGTGCGGCAGCTCCGAGGAGAAGCTGCCACGTGGGCAGAGAGATACACGGGACTGCAGATAAATTGGCCCGAGTTCTGCGACCGCTTCCGGCATCACTTCTGCGGGATGCAACGAGACGCAGAGCTGCTGGCCGAGCTGTACGGACAAACGCAGCGGCAGGAATCGGCGGAAATCTTCATCCTGAGAAAAATCAAGCTGTTTCGCCGTCTGTACCCCGGAGGTGACGAGAGGACGAGCATAGCCATGCTTACACAACAGCTGCAGCCACGCCTTCGACCTGCGCTGAGGTTGCCCCCCGCCTATGACTTTAGAGGAACTTTTACAACGGGCAATGAGCATCGAGGCGGACTTGGATCAAGATAGTCGTGCGCGAGGTCGGGATGACTCTGCTGAAAACTCCCTGGATCGAGTAGGGGGGTCGAAGCAGTGTCGATCGGCCTCAAGCACGAAAGAGGAACAAAGATTGAACAGCCTAACGCCCAAGTGCCGCTACTGCCCGGGAAGACACTTCCATCGGGACTGCCCTGTGAAGAACCGGCAGGGAAACGACCAAGCGCCCCGGTAAATAGCCCACCGGGGCGCGTGAACCAACTAGGTGCGGACATACCGCGCATTCCAATAGAGATCGCCGGCCGAAAACTGACCGCAGCCTTGGACTCCGCCGCAAACTACGACTTCGTACGAGCCGGTCTGCTGCCCGGAGGAAGGAAGACGGAGCCCCGAGTTGTCCAGCTAGCGCTACACGGTCAGCAATGTCACTCAACGGCCACCGTCGTCGCAGACATTATAATTGGAAGTCTCGCGACCACCACCAGTCTGCTAGAAGTGCCCGGACTGCAAGAAGAAGTTTTATTGGGCCACCACTGGCTCACGGCCAACCAAGCAGTTGTGGACTACCGACGGGGCTGCCTTCACATTGGCAGCGAGAACCGACAGACGGTCTTCTGGAATGACCGCGCGGAGCCCGAGGAAGAGGACATTGACGAAGCTAGCCTTCAAACGTCAGCAGGTGGCCAACACCATAAACGGCTTCTGGAAATGTTACACCGTCATCGCAGTTTGTTCTCCCGTGGCCCGCTCCGCACTACATCTGCGGCCAAGCACGAGATCCGGCTGATAGAAGGTAGCCAGCCATTCCGGCTCCCAATGTACCGGTACTCCGACGAGAAGAAACGCACCATCCGGGAACAGGTAGAAGAGATGCTGAGGCAGCGTATCATTGAACCGGCCACCTCGCCATACAGCTCTCCGGTGGTGATTGTGAAGAAGAAGGACAGCACACCCCGGTTCTGCGTAGACTTCCGGAGGCTGAACGATCAGACCGAGGATGTGGACTCACCACTGCCGCTGATATACGAAACAATCAAGGACCTCAGCGGGGCCCAAGTCTTCTCGACCCTAGATCTCAAGAGCGGCTACTGGCAAATCCCGCTGGAGGAAGAAGCAAAGAAGTACACAGCATTCTCGGTGCCCGACGGAGGTCGCTACCAGTTCCGGGTGATGTGCTTTGGGCTGAAGAACGCGCCCAGCACCTTCCAACGGCTGATGCAGGATGTTCTCACGGGACTATTACGGGAGTGCTGCCTCGTCTATCTGGACGACATCATTGTCTACTCCCCCGACTGGGAAACGCACCTGCGACACCTGGATCAAGTCTTGGAAAGGCTGCAGATGCACCAGCTGACCTGCTCGCTCAACAAGTGTCACTTCGGCCGGGAAGAAGTCGCCTTTCTGGGCCACGAGATTACTCCGGACGGCAACCTCCCGCAGCAGCAACATCTCAGAGCGATTGAAGACCAGCCGGCCCCCAGCAACAAGAAAGAGCTGCAACGCTTCCTGGGAACCTGCAACTGGCTGCGAGAGTACATCCCCTGCTTCGCCATGATTTCGGAACCGTTAACGGAACTGCTGCGGACAAGAAAGTGGCATTGGGACGACACAACTCATCGAGCCTTCGAAGAGGTTAAGGCCGCTTTCCGGCAGCCGTTAAAACTCTCACGACCGGATCGAGACTTGCCGATGTTTCTGCAGACCGACGCCAGCCAAAAGGGACTTGGAGCGGTGCTTTATCAATGCACCGAAGCCGGAGAGAGGCGTATCATCTCGTACGCCAGTGCCAAGCTCCACGAGGCGGAGAAGAACTACCACTCCAACGAACTGGAGTGTTTGGCAGTCGTCTGGGCCATCAAGAAATACCGGCCATACTTGGAGGATCGACATTTCACCCTAAGGACCGACAACAAGGCGCTAACTTGGCTGAAGCAGGCGACGGGGCAGAAGACGAAGTACGCTCGCTGGGCTCTACTGATACAGAGCTTCAAATTCACCGTCGTCCACTGCCCGGGCAAGGAGAACGAGTTGCCGGACTTCCTCTCGAGGGAACCTGGGCTTGAAGATACTGCCGGCGTCCAAGAAGAACCACGGATGCAGCCTGAAGAGAGGCCACTTCGCAGTGTTGCGGCAGCTGCACCCCGACTACAAGAAATCACAGCTGTCGGCATCCATCAGGCAGTGCAGGAGGCGCAAGAAGGCGACCAGGAGTGCCAAGCGTGGAGAAACGACCCTGCGGCATCTACAGCGAGAGGATACCGGGTGGACAACGGCCTGGTTTGGAAGGACAGACGCAACCAGGAACCAGGATTGTACGTGCCGCCGAGTGTCCGCATGGAGGTCATCAGGCACTTCCACGACTTCCCTGAAGCCGGTCATCCGGGGGCCGAAGAAACGTTTCGGGCCATCGGCAAGGACTTCGTCTGGACCGGCCTAACCATTGATGTCCGCAGATACGTCCGGAGTTGCAGAATATGCGCCCTACACAAGCGCGGCGCAAATCCCGAACAGGACCAACAGCGACCTCACCGACCCAGGAGATGTTGGAATACTGTCGCCCTGGACGTCATGGGACCATATCCGCTGACTCGAGCTGGCAACCGGTACATCGTAGTGGTCACGGATATGATGTCGAGATGGGTGGAAGCAAAGGCCGTGCGCAAGGCGGACGCCGACACCATTATCCGCTACCTGGAGGAAGAAGTGTTCCCTCGTTGGGGATACCCAGAGGCGTTGCTCACCGACAACGGAAAGCCGCTCACGGGCCACAAGTGGAAGCAGATGTGCGACAAGCTGCACATACGACCGTGGACTACAGCCAACTACCATCCCAGGGCGAACCCGACCGAGCGGCGCAACGGCGAGATCAAGAAGGCGCTGCGGATCCAGCTCCATGACTGCAAGGACCATGGCGACTGGGACAAGCGTTTGCCGACGATTCTGTTCTCGCTGCGGAATCGTGCAAACGCCGCCACTGGAGTGACACCGAGCGAGCTTCTGCTGGGCAGAGACCTACGCCGACCCGGCGACTGGAGTCGGCCACACGCAGAACAGGACGTCCGGCCAATTGAGGAACGAGAAGAGGCGGCCAGGTCACACCAGACGCAGTATCAGCGGCGGCGGTATACGGAACGGAGGACACAGGACCCTACACTGGCCGTAGGGCAGCTGGTGTACGTCAAGAGCCACGCCGGACCAGCCAAAGGACGGAGGTACCCTGGATGGGAGCCAGCCTGGGAAGGTCCCTTTAGCGTTGCCGCAACCCTCGGCGGGCAGATTTACACGGTGGAGAAGGACGGACGTCCATACAAGGTTCACCGCCAACGGCTCAAACCCGCCGGAGAAGAACAATGGGCTGGCCAGCATCGGAGTCGAGCTCAATGGCTGCCTGTGGATATACATAGGTCTGGTTCTTCGACTGGTGCCTAATATCAGGAATGGACAACCGCCAACCAGTTAACTGAGAAGGCGGGGGAGAAAGGTTTTAATTTTTATTTATTTTAAAATATTTGCAATCAGTGGGCACTGCCGCATGAACGGGTTCAGATGACAGATGTCACCCGTTCCCAGTCCCGCGTGCAGACGCCGCGAGGCGGAGAGCCTCCGTGCCAGTGATAGCGCGTAGCAGCAGCATTCAGCGTGGTCGGCATACTAGGAAGGGAGGAAGGAAACAGCTTGCAGGTAAATTCTGGGGCATGGGCAGATGGTGAATATTCAAATTGAGGTTTAAGCAGGTTACTTAAACTTATGGCGGGTCATCGAGAATCGCCCGAGGGCGTTTGACCCGGACAGGGGGAGGTGGTTGCGTGGTGCTGATGGTTCTGAGGTAAGGGAAGGAAGAGGTCTCAGCTGCGGCAAAGAGAGTCGCAGCTAATGACCAGACAAAGGCTGAGAGAGCAGGAACTCGTAGACCTCCTCGAATTACACTGTTTCTAACAAACCAAGGAGATCCCGACAAGGAACGGAGGGTTCTGGATTGGAAACTTTCCAGCCTACGCCTGTTGGTGGCGGAGGCAAGTGACCACCATACAGGTGCCGCATAGGTCAATACAGACCGGAGAAACAACAGATAGAGGGTAACTTTCGTGCGCAGCGCCAGGGGGCTGCGGCACGCGAGGTATGGGTAAAGTTTGGCTCGGACGCCGCGAGCCTTGGCAAGGGTGTCCGTCACGTGGGCGTTGAAGCATAGGCGACGATCTAGCCGAACGCCTAGATACTTCACCGACTCTTTGTAGGCGATAGGCCTCCCTTCAAGGGAGAGGGGCTGGCATCGGGAGATGGACTTACGAGTGAAACAGATCGCCTCGGATTTCTCCGTGTTGATCGTCACCCGCCATTTCCGTAGCCAGTCCGGAAGCTGGTCCAACTGACGCTGCAACTGTGTACTCGCAAAACGCGGGGACACAGAGCTGTAATGATACATTGCATCGTCAGCGAACAAAGACAACGTGACTCCGGGCAAAACAGGCAGGTCGTTCGTGTACACGAGGTACAGAACGGGGCCGAGGACAGATCCCTGGGGTACGCCAGCGGCGACAGGACGAACTGCAGAGCAGGTTCCGTCGACGCTAACCATGAAGGTTCGGTCGCTGAGATACGACCGGAGGAAAAACACTATGGACGATGGTAAGGGGGAGTTAGCAAGTTTGAAGAGAAGACCTTCGTGCCAGACTTTGTCGAAGGCCTTGCTCACGTCCAGCAGTGCGGCGGCCGTAGCCGCTCGCCTGTTGGTGGCGTCAGAGAGTTGCGTTACCACGCGGACTAGTTGAAGCGTGGTCGAGTGCTCTCTGCGAAACCCGAACTGTTCGTTGCGGATAAAATTATCCAACAACGGCGAGATGCGGGCCAGCAGGAGCCGCTCGAACACCTTCGAGATAACTGGCAAGAGAGATATTGGCCGATAGCTTTCAGGAAGCATGCGCGGCTTGCGGGGTTTAGGAACCATAACGATGTTGGCATTTTTCCACAGGCGGGGAAAGTACTGTAGCCGGAGACAAGAGTTGAACAGCTCGAGAACGAGGTCAACGCCTGAGGCCGGGAGATATTGTAATGCAGCGGCCCCGATCCGGTCAGGACCGGGGGCGCGACGGCGGTTTAGTCGACAGACAGACGAAACGAGTTCGTCTCTGTCGAACGGGAGGTCTGGGCCAGCGGGAGGGCGAGAAAAATAACCAGATAGGAAGTCCCGGACTTCTGCCGAGTGAGCAGGGTCCGAAACGCCTCGATGAACGGTAAATTGCGACTCCATGCAGTCGGCGAAGACCTCAGCCTTGCCTTCTGATGAAGACACAACCCCGTTCGGGGTTTCCAGCGGGTTGCGAGTTCTCTTCTCGCGGGTCAGTCTACTCACCGCTCTCCAGACGGAGGCGTGGTCGACTTCAAGAGACTCAAGGTATGAGTCCCATCGATCAGAGTTTACGTCCCGCAGTAGCTGCTGAACGTAAAGGGACTGTTGTTGAAATCGTCGCTTAACGACTGGGTCTCGGGTTCTTTGCCATCTGCGGCGGAGCTGGCGCCGTAGCCAGATGGCGTGGAGTACTTCCGCAGGTAAGGCCGATTTACGATGATTCACCTCGAGTGCGTAGGTGTGTCGATCCATGACACCTTGGACCAATTCCTGAAGATTTGTGGCGCGGAGATCCAGATCGTCACGAGTGACGATTGGGTCCGCCGGGAGAGATGGTAACCTTCGAGAGAGCTCGTCATGATAGGATCGCCAGTTGACTCTCCTAACAATCTGAGCGGGAAGTCGGGGTGACGCCGACAGCTCTCGAACAGTTATAACAAGGGGATTGTGATCGGACGAAAGGTCCGACACAGACGAGACCTCGATGTTGCGGGCAACGTTCTTGACAACTACTATGTCAAGAACGTCCGGCCGATGGCCGTGAAAGGGGAAGTAGGTAGGGTCTTCAGGGCCGATGACATTAAGTGCCGGGTCGCCAGAGACGAACCGGAACAGAGAATTTCCATAGGCGTTGACAACGCGGCTGTTCCATGAAGGGTGTTTGGCGTTTAAGTCGCCGGCTACAATGGTTGAGAGGGGGTGGTCGAGGAGGGCGTCCCACTCCTCGGGCGGTGGCGGAGTTCGCCGGCCAGGCCGGAGGTACGCAGAAACAACGCGCAGCTCCGATCCGCCGGCGTCCACCGCCACCGCACAGCCTTCAATAATAGATGTATCTAGAGGAGGCAAAAGCCTGTGGGATATCCGCCTGTGGACTAAAACAGCTGTGCCCCCCGAGGGGGGACAGCGAGGCCGTAGGGGACGATCCTGACGATAACAGGTATAGGCAGGAAGGGAAAACGAGTGGTAATGAGCCAGATGAGTCTCGGAAAGAAGTATGATATCAACATCATACTCCGTTACGAAAGTCATCAGTTCAGATCGCCTGGGGAGTATTTCGAAGGCGTTCCACGCAACGATCCTCAGGCTATTAGCCATTTAGGGGAAGTAGAGGAAAGAGGGCAGCTAATGATTGGAACACCAGGGCAAGCACAGTGGTAGTGTCGCGAGCAGTCCTGATGGATGCAACAAGATTATTTGCCCAGGCAGTCAGGGGATCCGCCGAAGCCCGGGAAGATTCCCGGGATTCAGGAGGACAAGCCTGACTGGCCTCGACAGGGGTAGCAGATGGCGCTGGGCTGGTGGTCTGAGTAGTAGACTGCTCGCTGGAGGGTTGAGGACGATGGCTGGGGGCGGGTCGAGCCCGCGGAGAGGGTACAGGTGGAACCTGTGATGATGTTGGTCGGCCGGCGGAGTTCCGGCGACGACGAGAGCGCTTAGATTTGCCCGATCGGGCTGGAGGCGGGGCTGATTTAGCGGCCATGGCCGCGTAGGAAGGTGCGGGCGCTCCGGTAGGCGCCGGGATTGAGGCCGCTGCAGGCGGCGCCGAAGCGACGACTGCAGGCAAGACAGCGGCACCGGAAGCAACCGGAGTTGCTGCCGGGACCTGGGCAGATGCACCAGTGAGTGGCGGGAAAGCCGCTCGCCGGTTAGGGCCAGGACCAGCTACACGGCCTGCCTGCGCGCCGGGGCGCACAGGAGTTCGCTGCGGTTTCAAAGCGGCGATAAAATTAGGGCAGCCTCGGTAATTAGCCGGATGGGCTCCTTTGCAGTTACAGCATTTAGCTGTGTACCCCGTCGTAGGCTTATCACAGCCACGATGAGGTTCAGCACAACGCACGCAACGCGGGGGCTGATGACAGAAAAGACTGCTGTGGCCGAACCTCTGGCAGTTAAAACACTGCGAGGGGCCGGGCCGCGGGTCAAATGTTCGGACTTGCACCCGTAGGTGCAGAAGATTCTGGAGAGTGTAAATCTCCTCGAAAGGGCCTACTTTCAGCAATTTGACAAGAAAGCTGTTAACAGGTCGGCGGTCGTCACCTTTGCCAAAATGCAGGACGCTTACCGCGGTCGGCGCATAGCCGAGCGCAACAAGTTCCTGCCTGATGGCATCAGTTTCTGTGAAAGAAGGAATTCCCGACAGAACGACCTTGATTTCTCGCTCTGACGGGAGGGCGAAAGTATGAAATGATATCTTACGCTCTGTCAGGAATGACTGGACAGAGCGGAAGTCCGGGATTGTAGCGGTCGCCAGCTTTAGCGAGGCGCCTTGGCACCTCGCCTCGACCTTGACCGAAGGAAGAGCTAGGGTTAGAGAACGCAGTAACTGAGAGTAATTCCTATTATCAGGAATTACAATCGGTGGAATGCGTGGGGAAGACACAGTTTGGGTTTCAGTAGAATACTCACGCTCGCGCTGAGTGCCGCTGTTACCGTGACTAGACGACTGATCTGCAGCTGAGGCGGGCGGCGGAGTTTGGGCCAGTTTTCGCTTGCGTTTGGCAGACTTGCCCTCCACAAGCGAGAACTGTCCGTCCCCCGACCCAACACTGCACATATCGACCGCACTTTGATCACTTTCACTATCACTTTCACTGTCGTGAGGAAGTGGAGTGGAACGGAAGCCGGTTCAGCATGTTTCCATTAAGGAAACAAGCGGCGCCGGCAGAGGATTCGGGGGCGTATTCGACGCCATTTCGGACAAGCCGAAATGAACGTCTACGCAGGTCTAGGATTGAGGGATCACCAGACACTGAAAACTATCCACAGGCACAATTGAACACTACACAGACCGCACAGCACACGGATACAAAAACTCCCGCACAAGCTAAATAAAAACTGATTTGCACTGAACTGCTGAAGAATCTTGTAGAGTAGATGATGCTGAATGTGATGATGGTGATAAAAATGATGAAAATTGAATATTTCCGCTAATTTACACGAAATATTGCAGAGCAAAATTGGACACAGCCTACCCGGGCAAATGCTCTAGGTAGACTCCACCGGAGAGCATTCAAGACCCGGGGGAGTTGTGACATAGCGAGGCGAAGATCTGCTCTCGGCGCCAGCCGAGACGTGACACGAGAAGGCGAGGCGACCCAATCAAGGATCGGCAGCAGCTTGATTGGCCTCAACGTGACCATCTAACGTGCTCGAGGCGAGCCAACCAGGGACCAGCGGCACTCTGATAGGTTCGTGGCATACGACCTGTCAGGGCATAAAAACAGCGCCGCTAAAAATTTTTGGCGCAAGGACTAACGAATAGAGATGCGGGTTGCGCCGCCACTGTGACGGTGTCACAGTTCGGCCCCCGGGTACCCGCTGGACAAAGAGCCGAGTTAGTCGGCAGTAGCCCCGCTGTTAGTGTCCCCAAAGCACTGTGCGGCAGCATCGAGCCCCCCGGCCGGCCACTTGGGCCAGTCGGGAACCCTACGACTTGCGCGGGAAGCCCTGCTGAACCCGCGCAAGTACGTGAGCAAAATCGGTCCTTATTAGGGCCGACCAAGCCCGCTAAGGCCGGGCCTTCCGGCTGCACGGCCGCTAGTAGGCCAAGCAGCCCGAATCCTCTGCCGGAGTCTGACTCCCCAGATATGGAGACCTCGGCTTCCACCGATTGGGTGGCAGTAGGGCGCGGTGGCAAGCCGCGAAAGTCTCCTTCCCTGACCTCCTTGAGTTCGGCCACGGACTCGGCGGCACTCCAAGCCTCCGCTGAGGTTGCGCCTAGTCGCACCTCCGAAGGAAGGGTCCCGCCGGTGTTCGTTACGAACGTCAGGGACGTTATCGGCTTTGTTCGCCGACTCCGTAAGACCGTTGCGCTGGCAGATAACGCATCTGTCAAGCTCCTTGCGAGCGAGACTGTGCGCGTTACCTGCCGCAGCGCATCGGAGCACTTCGGAGTGGTCCAGTGGCTGGAACGTGAATCGTTCCAGTTCCACACTTACACAATGAACCGCACCAAGCCTGTAGCCCTCGTCCTTCGGGGCCTGGACATACAGGCGGATCCGCAGGTCGTCGCTGACGAACTGTGCGACGCGGGTTATAAGGTTGTGGGAGCCTCTCGGCTGTACACCACTTATGGCTCGCGTCGCCCACTCCCCCTAATAAGACTCCTGGCAGAGAAGGGCGAATCCTCCCAGGCCTTATTAGATTTAAAACGGCTTTTCGGGCTCTGCGTGAGCGTAGAGCCCTGCCGCCAGACCGGGCGACTTTCCCAGTGCCACAGGTGCCAGCGGTTCGGCCACAGCAGCTTCGGTTGCCGGAACGCGCCGACCTGCGTCCGCTGTGGAAATGACCACTTGACGCAGGCCTGCGCTGTCCCGGACAACCACCGATATTGCATAAACTGCGGCGGCGCCCATGCTGCTAATAACAGGCGCTGCCCAGTGTATAGCGAGCAGCTGGACAAGTTGAAGAAACCCATCCAGCCTAAGCCTCGACATGATGTTAGACAGCCAGTCAAACCGGCCAAAGCCGCTGAACCTGTGGTCCGGAAACCAGCCCCCAGGTCTGCTCCGGTTCCGAAACCCAGCAGTGCAGTGAGCCCGAGCAAAGCTCCTCAGGCCAAACCAACCATCGCGCCCCCGGAACCGGAACGCGAAGTCCCCCATTATACCAAAGTCCCGCTGCCGGACAACGAGGAAATTGATCCTCCATTGCCGCCGCCACCCAAGCCTAGATTCCCCAGATCGGGCAAGAAAGTTAGGAACCCGGCCAAGAACACGGGCCAGCCTAAACCACCTGCCACTGGACCCAAGCCCGTCCTCCAAAAGCCAGAGCGGCCACCCGCTCCAGTACCAGCCCCCAAGGCTTCCACTGTCTCGCCCCGCCGCAGCTACGCAGCTGCCGCCAAGCGTTCTCCCCCGGCCTCATCTTCCGATGATCTCGCCGTAGTATCAGACTTTCTGGCAAGCTACGACTTGCAGAAAGTAGCCCAGACTTTCCTTAAAATCAAGGAACGCTTGGCAACAGCCTCGCCCCAAGATAAGTTCCTCCTCTTGGTGGAAGCATGCCGTGTTACAGGTCTGTTATGAACGGACAACCCCGGCAATCCCTCAAGCGAGACCTCGAGCTCGTGGCGTGGAACGCCAACGGCCTCGCTTCCCGGCATTCTGAGCTCTTAGAGTTCGTTGCCCGTCACAAGCCCGACGTGCTTCTTCTTGGCGAGACGCACCTGACCCCGCATCGTCGTTTCCGACTACCCAACTACGTGTGCCACCGGGACGACCGGTCGGGTCGCGCAGGAGGGGGCACAGCCATCGCGGTGAAGGCGAGTCTTCGCCATCACCGCGTTGTCCTGCCTCAGCGGCGGAGCCTCGAGTGTACCGCGGTCGAGCTCCATGGTGCTCTCGGCGGTCTACTCGTGGTTTCCGCCTACAAGCCTCCACACACGGAGCTCCTGTCGAACGATCTGGAGGCTGTCTTTGGAGCACACAGGAGGGTAGTCCTGGCGGGCGACCTGAACTGTAAGCACCCCGATTGGGGGAGCCGCTTGGCGAACCCAAACGGGACCCGCTTACGCAGGTATGCTGATGCGGCTCGGGTCACAGTCATGGGTCCTACCGGGCCTACGTACTATCCCTCTCGGGCTAACTCCCGCCCTGATGTACTGGACATTGCCGCGGTCAGGGGCGTTTATTGCCCGGTCCACGTCTCCGTCATTTCGGAACTGTCCTCGGACCACTGCCCTATCAGTGTGCATATAGCTACCCAGCACGCCACCGTCCGCGACGAGCGGCGGGTAATCGAGTGGGACCGCTTTGGCCCGGCGTTCAGTCGCCGCCTACCAGAGCATATCCCGCTCGACACTACCCAGCATGTCGATGAGGCAGTTGCTGTATTCGACACAGCCGTCGTCTCGGCGGTTGACGTGTCCTCCCGGATGAAGCCGGGGCTCACGCCCGACTATCAGCGGATCCCCGAAGAGGTGTCTCAGCTCGCTAGCGAGAGGAATCGCCTCCGGAGACGCTGGCAGAGGACTCGTGACCCGGCCGACAAGGCTGCGTTCAACAGAGCGTCCGGCAAGTTGCGTCGCGACATGCTGGCGTTCCGTAGACGCAACTGGGAGCTAGCTGTAACACAGATGGATGGCCCTGCCGAGGACCGTAATGTCTGGCGGATTCCCAGTGCCCTAACGGGAAAGCGCAAACGCGCGCCTCTCCCCGCACTGGCCGGACCCGGCGGTCAACCCCTTGGTCGCCCCCTCGAAAAGGCAGAGTTCTTGGCTGATAGTTTAGAGCGTCAGTTCGCTCCCAACCCATCCAAGAACCCGGCCTTCACTGAGCAAATCTGCCGCGAGGTAGAGCGCTTTCTTACGGCCGATATCACAGTCCAGCCGGAGCCCATCTCCCCGGAGGAGGTCTCTGAGAGGATTGTTCAGCTCAAGCCCCGGAAGGCGCCTGGCCCGGACGGAGTCATGAATTCCGCCCTCCATCGCCTTCCGGAGCGAGGAACCCAGTTCCTCACTGACCTGTTCAATTCATGCCTCAGACTGGCCTATTTTCCGGTGAAATGGAAAACGGCTACCGTCATCGTGATACCCAAGCCGGGAAAGAATTCTTCTCGAGTGGAGAACCTCAGGCCCATCAGCCTCTTGTCCGCGACGTCCAAGGTTTTTGAGCGTCTGATCCAGCGTAGGATCCGCGACCATCTAGAAAGACTAGACGTGCTGATCCCCGAACAGTTCGGCTTTCGTGAGCTGCACTCCTCGACTCATCAGCTGATGAGACTCGTGGAATGCATAACCGAGGCTGGCTGCCAGGGCAAACAGACGGCTGCGATCTTCCTAGACGTAGAGAAAGCCTTTGACCGCGTGTGGCACGAGGGTGTCCTTTACAAACTAACGGAAGTCCTTCTCCCAGACTGCTACGTTCACTTGATCGGCAGCTTTCTGCGAGACCGTAGCTTCCGAGTGAGAGTAGACCACGCTCTCTCTTCGGAGAGGCGTATTACCGCCGGCGTCCCTCAGGGAAGTGTCCTTGGGCCTCTCCTGTTCTCGTTGTTTGTCAACGACACGCCCCGAGTTCCTGGAGTGAAACTGTCGCTGTTCGCGGACGACACTGCGGCTTTTGCCTCAGAGCCGAACGCGAGTTATGCGGCAGTTAAGCTCCAGCGCCAACTCGACGCGTATGTCGGGTGGACCGATGACTGGAGAGTTGCCGTTAACGCTTCCAAGAGCGCCGCGGTAATATTCTCGCGAAAACGCAAGCGGCCTCGGCCGCTTAAAGTAGGCCCCGTCGAGGTGCCCTGGACCAACAGCGTCAAGTACCTCGGGCTCCACGTGGATTCCCGACTCACCTGGCGAACCCATGCAAACTACATCAGACAACGCGCTTCGGCGCAACTCAGTAGACTCTGGCCCGTGCTATCTAATCCGGCAATGACCCCCCGGCTAGGTAAGCTCATAGTCAACACGTACGTGTTGCCGGTGATTACCTACGCCTGTCCTGTTTGGGGATACCTGGCTCGTGGTCATAGAATCACGCTCCAGCGCGTACTCGACCGGGGACTGAAGCTCGCGTGCAAAGTCCCCCGGAGGTACTCTTCTCGTCTTTTGAGGAGAGGACTCGGTGTCCGCTCTCTTGATGACACCGTGAGACGCCTGGCGCGACGATTCTATGTTCGTTCCGACAGAGTGACCCACAATTCCCTCATTGCCGGACTTGGTAAATACACCCCGCGACCAGGTGAGTCCTGGAAGCGACCTCGTTTGCTAGTCCCGGTGGTATAATCCACCAATCGCAGGTCGCTTCAGACCCCCCCCATAAGTAGCTAAAAGTATAAAATGAACTCTACCAGACCCAGTGGCAGGAGTCCTTTCTGAGACTCGGGACACTGCACTACTCGCGACCCGCGCTTCGCGCGGGCCGCGCAACCCCCAGTTGTTATTTTTGGCGCACTCCATTGGACGTCGTCAAGCCAGCTGGAAGAAAAGGAAGAAGGAAGAATGGAGAACGCAGGAGAAGCAGTGATGGACATCGACTGGGACAGCAGCGGGCTCTACATACCGCTGCCGAAAGAAGAGAACCGCAGCACGCCCGGAACAGCGGACGCAGCCGCCGAACATCACAGCGCGGCTCGGGCAGCGTACGCAAATGATTTAGCGTACCCGACAAACGGTCCTTTTAAGGGCCTAAAAAACTATAGTGTGTACGATTGGCGCCATTTGTCCTGTGACAATATATATATATAAATCCTTTTGAATATTATATATTAATATGTATACTTATTTATGTATATAAGTTAATCTTAAACCTAACCTTATTTAAGATGCATATAACCTTCACGGGTATATACGGAAAGTTTTGGGAAGCAGAATGTACGGTACAATAAGGAGAAAACAAGAGGTAAATATAAAAATACAGGATAGACAATTAATATTAAGAGTCAAAACGGTTCGTCAGTAACATCGTAACTCCAACTGAGTAATAAAGTGAAGAATACACGAATAGTCGCATATACTTTGTCGATGCAAAGCATTTTACTGGGTAGGAAAAGCAGTATTAATTAGTTTAGTATACTTAATACATAACGATAAATGTACGTTTCTACCAGGGTATACAAAAGGAATAATGAAAAACCAAAACGATTAAATTGAGAAACCTCGGTTACAGTGACATGATTAAATATTTTATGTAAAATTAATGTTTAAAACAAGATTAAAATTAAAGTTGTGTGTGTGTGTGTGTGTGTGTGTGTGTGTGTGTGTGTGTGTGTGTGTGTGTGTGTGTGTGTGTGTGTGTGTGTGTGTGGATTGGTAGTGAACGGACCAGTAAAATGGCCACCTCCATCTCCTGATCTCACGCCAGCAGACGTTTTCCTTTTGGGTTGAATGAAGTCCTTAGTTTATTCCGCTCGTATTGGGACACAAGAAGAATTGAGACACGCATAATAGAATATAGAGTTCCTGCTAAGAATAATCCTGATGCTACAAAACGTGCCCGGCTAGCATGGATTCGCCTAGCTGAATTTTGCATTCAACAAAATGGCCACATTGAACAACTGCTTTGAATGAACATTTGCAGCTTTATCAATTTAACAATATTGATATGCAATCATTTGAAGGAAAACTTCAATAATATAAGTTTTCAATTTGTTTACAGTTACATTTATTATGAAAACGTTTACGAAAACCTTCTTCTGTTTGAACTTGTAAGACTTTTCTGGGGAATTCGAGGTGGCCGTTTTACTGGTCCCTTCACAACCAATCCATTGCTTACCGAATGTATTATTTAAATGGTTCATCAAGTCATGACAGTACTGAGCAGATGCACCGTCATTCAAAAACCACATCTGCACTGTATCTGCAAGTGGAATATCTCCCAAGAGGTCCATCAGATGCGTATGGAAAAAATGTAAGTATTGTCTTCCATTAAGCCTTGATGGTAAGAAAAAAGAACATAAGAGATTATCACCAAGAAGACCGCACAACACATTAAATGAAAAATTTACACAGGCATTCCACAAATGCAATCAATGAATTAATTCTTCATTCACTAATCAATGAATTCATTCTTCATTTACCAATGTAAAGATTATAAGTTAAATGTAGTCGCATTCATAAGCGAAGTTTTATATGTGTACTACGTTATTAACAATAAAGAAGTGGTTTCTATGGAAACTCACCGGTTCCCATTTTCGATAACGCAGCAGGGATCGGCCGCAAATGTGCGACACGTCCTTATAAACATTTTCAATGTTAAAAGTATGTTAGTCATGTCTTGGGGGCAGTCTCGTGGATTTTCGTCTGCCAAAGTGTACGTGTTTCGAAAGTTTACAATGCCATTTCTTGGAAAATTGTAACACTTTTTTGGCGCATTTTGGTGTTTTGTTTTTAATTAAAGTCAAATTTCTCAAATTTGTACTTACTTTTAATAAAAATTATACACATCAGTTTTCTCATAATTGAATTCTCTACAAAGTTAGCTAGAAATTTTTATATTTTTATTAGCAAATTAACGAAGTTATTTTATCCCAAATCTAAAAATGTGTGTTTTTCGACTCCAATTTTTTGTGTGTTTTACCCAGTTTTCCTTAAAAACTAATTAAGATAGAGGTCTGGGACCTCTTTTATTCAAATTTTCAAGTCAAAAACTATAAGAAACCATCAAATTTACTCTTCAATTTATACCCCACGAATTTCAGTATGGCGTCATTTTACCGTGGGCGCAGAAATCAGAGCGAACTGGTTCGCGAGTCGTAACTAGCTAACGAACCGTTTTCGGACCTATGTTTATATGAACTTTTTTGTTATTTTTAGCTATAGAATCCGGTTCTGAGAGATTGCCATGCAATTTTGAATCACCCTGTATATTTGCATATTTACCCAGGGCGTTATGTTTTTTATATAATTACTGTAAAACGAATTCGACGAACAATTTTAAGCGGGAAAGTGCAGGCCGTTGTCTGTCGAAAGTGTACACCTGCCCAGATAGTGTAAATACAGCGTTTGTGTGTCTGTGTGTCTTTGCCAGTGTCGACCTGCAGTATACGACGAGAGGGGAGATAATCAAGAATTGTTGATTTTGGCATTAAGGCAGGTATTGACAGGATTAAAATAAATTAGTTAATACGTTTTTTACCTGTTACCAAAGACATATCAGAATTCTAAAAACATCATTAGATTAAGGACATTTAAACGCGAATGGTGATGCAAAATTATTGGATAAAAGTGGTACATAAATTATTTACAGATGGTACATAAATTAAAGTTAATTATTACCATAATTAGCTACTGTAGTAAGTAACGAGGGACTTATTCGTAAATGACGAGTGAAAAATTACGAAGAAAATGTTACCACTCGCGTAAAGATAATTTTGACGTGATCGCTAAACCGGACTAAAAAGTGATCAGTAAATAAAAAGACGCTAAGAACGAATTTGCAATGTTTAACATGTCAAAAACATATCTGACATGTCAGTTTGGCGTTTACTATAAATAGCTCCGGCAATTTTAGGCGAAGTCAGACTCACGACGTCACTCTGCCAGTCTGCCAATCGATTTTAACAACATTACCATAACTTGCAATACACCAGGATTGATGGAGGAGCACCGGATCATCATCCACAACAAGCCATAGAATACCGAGAACGCACCAGCATCATCATCATCTTCGTCATTGTCATCATTCAGGACGCACACACACGTACACACATTCAACGGTAACTTCGACAATACGCAGGTGACAATGAACAATTATATTTTGTGCAAAGAACTCATAAAGAACATAATATGAGATAGTAAAGCCTTAAAGACTTAAATGTAAATATTTAAAGTAAATAACGTAATGGTAAATTGTTGTTAAATTTAATAATTTTCTTCTGTTTATTGGGTGTGTCATAAAAAATCATAAATATTCTTAAAGTAAATGTTACTTTTTTTAATTAAAATATTAATAGCAACAATTAAACTTTATTTTAGTAAAGTTAATATTATTTTATAAACGAGTTGCTATTTTTGAAAATGAGTTAAAATCAGACATCCTAGCAATATAAAGTAATTGTATAATTTGTTCCTCATATATATAAGACATTTAAGATTATATGCTATTAATATGTGCTCAGCAGCAATGGTATGTTATGTTTCACAGAGTGTAAACTTATAAAAGGTAATATTTTAAATTTTCTAATTTCAAAGTTTTAATAATCTAGTAATTTCTTTGCACTATTTAATAACGCGTTGATTGATTCTATTAAGATGTTTTCATTAATTATTTCATGTCATCGACGTCTCACTCCACTTACTAAAAAGTACGTTTATTGTCCAACCACATATACTTAACGCAACGAACACAAAAATCCTACGACCTGGCCGGTGTATAACACTTTATAGTTGCGTTGGGTTCATGGTCAGAAATGTATTCATTTATATTATAATACTTATAACGTTGCAATGTATAATGTCCATAAAAATTTGCAGGTAATGACAATACAGCTCTCAGGCGTTTAAAGTAAACAAAAAGATGAAACCAGAATGTTACCCGCGATATTGTGTGTGCGTGTGTGCGCTCGCGCGTGAATATCTGTTGTCTATGTAAATACAGAGTGATATTTAGAAGCAAATATAACAGAAGTAGAATTCAATTAGGCGGTGCAATTTTATGAAGACTTTTCTTCCCGGAGGACCAGACAGAACTGGCTAAGGATGGAGAAGGCATTTTATATGATGAGAAAATTAGCAAAAGTGATCTTACCGAATCAAAACACCAAAACTTAAATCCTATACAGTTATAGGTACTCAAACAGCTACCTAGTTTGGTTACCTGACAACATATTAATAAAAACACTGCACACATTAAATATATTTCGAACGTATTATTAGTCAGGATGAAACCTGTGAGGAAGATATGAGGCTTCGGGTGAGTAAGGATAAGGCAGCATGCGGACATTAAACTATATTTTTCGTTTCCCTAAGATCGGATTTAAAATAAATTTGCGAATTCATTTTGCATTTGGGTAAACCGAGTGCTGAATGAATACCCACGAGAACCGAAAATGACTCAACCTGTAGAAATGGATTTCTTCAAACCAGTTTCCAAAGTTTCACACTTAGAGGAGCACACTACAAACGAGAGGATACAAACACTAACAAACAGAAAGGAAACGTTAATTTTCAAGATAAAAAGAAACCAATTTTTCTGTTAGGGTCCTGTGATGTGAATGGGATATTAAAATACTTCAGGTAGTGCTTAACTATAAATCACGCTGCAGAAGACGAACAATTTAACTTTTGCTAAAATGTATCCAAGTAGGTGAAACAGGTATGGAAGCAGAGGTCCAAAACAGGCTACTATAGAACCTGACATTCGGGATGCAGCAGGAGTTGTAGGCCACCAGGGATATGACACTCAAAGTTGTAGTCGAAGTGATACAGCATTATAAACTGGATAAACCCCTCCAACTAACTACGCTGTTTTTAATTCCTTGCTAAAAAGGAAAGTGCTCTTATTAACGATTCCACGCACGTTACGGCTGGTCCGTAAAGAGTTTTCAGTGATACAGTCGCCATGTTATTGCCTTGTTACACTGATCCCCGAGGATACATTTTTAAGTTAAAAGACGCTACATTTTTGTATTCTGCACCAACAATTTATTACGAGAAAAGGATGATTAATATTAAGAATATTGTATTTATAAGTTTTAAATATGTAACGTTCTAATAAAGTATATATACAATCAAAATTAAAATGCAAGACTTTTTGAACTGAAACATTCATGATATGTTCGAAGTCTTAAGAGTAACTTCCACCCATTAATATAAAAATAAAATTGCTACTGCAGCAATTGAAAATTTGTACAATGATTATATAAATTTTGGTAAAAAAACTGGAGTTTATAGAAATTTGTTTAACACATTTATATATATTAGTAAAATTATAACTTTCCTTGAATCACCATTATATCCTTTATTACTCTATACCTATTATAGATTTCAGTATTTAAGATGAAATATGTTTTGCTTCTAGTGTTCCAACGTCCGTTGTAAAGTAAAGGTAAATTGTTGAATAAATATTCGTCGTATTAAACTAAAGTATCGATATAATAATAACAAATAAATATTAACATTAAATAATAGTATGATCGCGGGAGAAAAGACACGAGAGAAAGAAAGAGCGAAAGCGGGACCAGGGGAATGGGAAATAGTTATGCATGCCAAGAAAGATACTAGGTTATGGAATATGGTATAGACAACGGGATAAAGGCAAAACAAACCATAAGATGAGATTGTGTGGGATACAGTGAGGTTGGCTAGGGTAGGCGGGAGAGGGAAATAATGTGGAGGTAGATAATAATTTTGTAATTACCTGGTAACGAGAAATTTTGTGTTAACGGTAACAAATGTAAGCAGTAAAACATAGTTTAACGTACATGTATTATTACATATTTTTTACAAACGTATATATTGTAGTCTTAATTGAAAATACAGTATTGTAATATACGCGTACTTATGTTTTACAGTATTACTCAGTAATTAAAGATACAAAACTGCAATACTGTGCTCGTAATTATGTGGGTTGTCTGATGCTGCGCTGCGCTGCTATTATCTTTTGAAAATACAATTAGAAAATATTGTTTTTACGTTTCTTTTCAAATTTTCATCGACACTAAAAACATTGAAGAGTGTTATATTCTGTGATGCTGGTTCTACAGTGTGACTTCTATAAAGTCTCTATTACACTTGAAACTGCGAGTATAAAAGCAGGAAAGTCTGACGAAAGACGTGTAAGCTGCTGGGGTTTTAGTGAAATCTACTGGCCTACATTTCCGCTTAATACTTTTGCCAGGTATAGAAGTGGCCAAACAGTAATTATCGAATTTTTGCCAGCCGTGATTCGCGCTAGTAATGAGAATCCCCAGTTGAATTTTTCTTAGATGAGAGGGTTCGTACGTTGTGTAGATACATTTTATTACTGGAGTGCTGTGAATTGGACGCATAATAAGCAGAGCATGGATAGAAATAACGCTTTTGAACTTTGGATACTTAAGTCTTCTGAAAGTATTGTGGATGACAAAACTATTGAATAGCAAAGTCTACGGAATGTTCACAAATGAAAGGAACTCCCTTTTACAATTTTCAGAAACAAAGATAATTATTTGTTTTCGTTTTACAACCAAAATGTAAAATTTGTTACTTAATAATTCAGAGTAAAATCAATGGCAAAAGAATGTTAGGACAAAGAGGAATACCGCTGATGAGAAACATACGAGAGTATTTTCATTGTTTCTCTATAAACTTGGTCAAGATGGTTTTGATGACTAGCGTGATGATGATCGAAGCGGTAGCCACGATGATTGTCAGCCTATTCCTAAAGAGAAACACTTACTATCTCGCTCTCTCTCACTTTCTCTCTCTCTCTCTCTCTCTCTCTCTCTCTCTCTCTCTCTCTCTCTCTCTCTCTCTCTTGTCTCTATCTCTATTGCTTTTATTTGTATTGTGGTCTCTATGCTTGTTCTACTTTACGAATGAGGCGGTAGGGCTATTAAAAATGAAAATTTTAAATACACAGATGCCCGACACAAGAGATTTCCAGCAGATAGAAATAAACACAACGAAGATTACCTTTTGCCTATTTGCTTATAATATAGCCTCAGAAACAAGGATAAAATTTTGAACTATATCTCAACTAGCAGATAGCTAGCAACGTTTATATTAAGCGATGTAATACGCATAAGACTAGTAGCGCATCGCAATTTAACATATTCATATTCGTGTGGCCAGTTAGCCTATTTATTAAATTATTTTATATAAAAACATTTCTGCAGCGCTCGTTTGATGGTTGTTTGAGCCCCAAACCCTCCCTTCGTTGCGCCATTACATTATATCATTTACTCTAAATATGTGTCGCTCTAAGTGCAGGCCTTTTTGCTGACAGATCGGATTATATTTACTGATGGTATAGACCGACAATTGTTTACTCTCTAACAGATTGCTGATTATTATTATATTAGTCCCTCTCATTTAAAAATAAAGGTAATGATACTTATAGGCAGTGGTTTTGTGAGACCCATAGTTATAATTAATAATAACTTGGCCGAGAAACTGATTAAATTTACATATTGGGATTTGAATTCAGTTGTTGAAGTTACGTAAGTAATTCATATACTCAAAACATTTCAGATTTATGTGGCAATATAAGATTATTTTTAAGAAAAACCAGAAAAGACACAGCTGAGGTTTTAAAAAGCTGTGGCTGTTTCCTAGGATGGTTGTAGAAAAACATCAAAGGTAATAAATATGAAATAATATCTCTTAGAGCAGAAGGAGGATACACCTAAGCTGACGGGCAGATAAATGAGTTCATAGGAGAGAAAGTAAATAAACCTAACCTAAGATATGTCAGAGAAGCATGCAGAAATGATTGGCACACCGAGCTCCCAAATTATTGACAGATTATAATCATACATAACATACATGTTGCAAAGTGTAAGTCGAGGTCATCTTGTGTGGGACGGAACGGACTAGGAAGACATGAAGCGATAAGTTACTGTGTGAAAACGAAAGAAAAACAGAAACGGTTCTTACTCGTGAAGTAGTATTCGTAGTAGTAGGTGGTAGTAGTAGTAGTAGTAGTAGTAGTAGTAGTAGTAGTAGTAGTAGTAGTAGTAGTAGTAGTAGTAGTAGTAGTAGTAGTAGTAGTAGTAGTAGTAGTAGTTAATGATGTTGATGACGATAATACCAATAATGCCAAATTTATTTTAATTATGACTTGACCAACTACAATTGAGGAACGTACCTATCACTAGAAACAATTGTTGATTCAATATTGTAATTAATGTGAAGTTTTTACTGTATTATACCTGTTTGCTTACTTACCCTTCACCAGATTGTAGAGAACTGTCCTCGTAAAATATGGACACTTTGCCGTTTAGAGTCGCTACGACCTGTAATATAAAACTCCCACAAAAATATATCGCACAGCCCATACAAGATTATCACATTTTCTGAATCAGTTTTACGTAGTCAAACACAAGCAAAGCTAATATAATTATTTCTCTTCCTTCCCGAATGCTAGTTTTACTATTTTAGAAAAATGTGTTTCAAGACACGAAAAAATAATACACGCAGACATTAGATTACCTCCATTTCTCTGAAGGGGGAAAATTACAATAATTGGGAACATTGTAGACGATTGTGCTCCATAGGACAAGCGCTATTTGTTTTCTTAGATTTTTAAAGTTGTTTTCAATGCTCGATTCTATTGACTGCCTAATACAAATATATTTGAATTTTTACACTACAATTATACAAATATGTTTAGTATACAGATCCAGAACTTTGCTTTCGAATACTCAAATGACCTCTGTGTATGTATACATTTAAGGTAAATGGTGATCACACGATAATTTTTAAATTTGGAAAAACGTTTGTGCGTCCCCAAGCTTTTACAGAGCTATTGGGGTGAAAGCTTCTAGTCGCACTGCATTCCCATTTGGGCTTTCACAAAAACGATTGCCCGCTGGTAAAGGACGCTAAATGTCTGAAACTAACGAAACGTAATGACCACAGGGAACGTTGGGTTACCGACCCTACTCAGCCATCGCATTCACTTGTAGCTTTTTTCGCAGATTACATTATTTCGTCAAACAGAACATACAATTACATCGCACATTAAATGCCGTTTGATGACGTTTCACCGACATAGACATAGTCCTGGAACACAGCTGCACGTACTTACATATAAACGTTCAGTCGCCTTCAACCTAGTAACAAATAAATGATCATTTAAAAAGGAACTAGCGGCCAAAATTGTGGAAATCTTTTAGAAAGTGTATTTCTGAGGTTTGGTGGCTCATAGTATCACTTTTTTTGAAGTAATACAACAAACATATCAGTGGAAAGTTAATTTAATCAAAATATAATGAAATAAATCTTATTAAAACAGCAGTTATAAAGAAGAAAAACGAAAAACAGAAAAATTAGATATACAAAACTTCTTACCATGTCAGTTAATACTGAGTTTGGTACAGCCTAAGATTTAGCATTAACTACAGTCTCATAACGCCTTTCCATGGAGGGAACAAAGATTTTTAGTTCTGATGCTGTTATAATGTGAAACCAAAATTGAATTATTGTTCTATTAATTGAGTTTATTGATGAGTTGCTTCCGACGAACAAGTTTCTTTGGTCGGCTCCGTAGATTTTCGATTGGGTTAAGGTCTGAGTTATTCCCACCCCATTGGGAATATGACTATCTTGAAACCACTTTTAGAACACATCAGCAACATTAAATGGAGCTGAATCGTGTAGAAATGTGAATGTTTCTGTTATCTTGGAAAGGATCACGTGCGGAATGCTTCAGTTTGGGCTCATTTATGTATTTTTCGGCATTTATATTACCCATTATTAACACACATTCTGCCCACACCTTGTGATGTTATACAATCAAAGACCATAACACTAACTGCGTGTTTCACGGTAGGTGTAATGCAGTCAGGATGCAAATCTCCGATTCTTCTTCTTACGTATTTTATGACATCACTACCAAACGGGGAGATTTTGGTCTCATGACTACAAATAACACTGTCTTATTGTTCTGTTGTCCAGGTAACATGGGTTTTAGCACAGTTTAATCTTTATAACCTTTGTTTGAGAGATAAACATTCCTTTTGTAGAATTCTAGCATGTATATCAAATTCCTGCAGTCTGCGCTGAACAGTCCTAGCACTAAATTTTACATTGTATTGCGCTAGGATTATATGATCGTTTCGCATCTCTATGATTATAATTATCTACTTTGGGTTAGTGAAGTGTTAGTGACCCATTTTATTGTTTAACAGGAAAAATGTTTACTGCTAAAATTTACATTAAACATTTAACTTATCATTCTTTAGGTTTTATTGGTTAGTAATAATTTATTTGTGTTTGTGTTAACTTGGAAGGTTACATGATGCTACATTTTTGAATTGGTTACAGAATAAGATAAAAATTGTGTTGAGTTTTGATTCTCTTCTTTTTGTTGTGTTGTAAATATATTTCTTTTAGTAGTATATGAAATATTTTTCATTTTTAAATGATAGTTTAAATTCAACAATCAATATTTAAATTTCCTTCCATTTTTAATACATGTGCTTATTAATGAAGCATGAAATTACCGTCCGAGCTTCGCTTTTTCTGTGCAATATTCTGAATTGCAGCTCAAAGCATTTCTCAAATTTTCTTATTACAAAAATATAGATTTCATATTTGCATTGTCCTATCAAAATAAAATTTACTTAACAGGTGTATATATAAAGAAGGTGGGAATAGTGCATAGCTATTCGATGTAAGGCTGTTGTAGTTCTAGGTTAGGTAATTATTGTTCGTTTGTTAAAATTGAAAGCTGCAATTAGGCCTACAGAAAGAACATTTTTCTAGAAATGATAAAGATATTGGCCTACATTAATCTTTGCTAGACATTAATCTTTGCTAGAATAATCGGAGACTGAATTTACTTACACTTAATACCGGTTAATATACAGTATAATACTACTACACGTAACACATGTAGATTCAATAGTCTTTAGGTGAAAGAAACTCATTAGCGACCACAAGCACGATCTGACACGCCTCAAAAACTGAGAGTGAACAAAAACAGGAAATGACAGAACTAAAGAATGGTACAATAGAGATTTTAAGGAATTCCGATTAGAATTCATTCAAAGGCATTCCAGTACTTGTTTATAAAATGTCAGACAGCACATTTTTTGTATGTAAAGTATTATTATTTCACTCCACCTATGCCTTATAAGTCATATGCGATAATGATGTATGTGAATTACCTGCACTTAAGTAGTAAGTAACAAATGTATCAACACTTGATTCAGTACATTTTATAGATAGAATATACGTATAGACTTAGCGTATTACTCTATGCCTTTATATCTCTTATTTATGTTACTACTTCACAACGTATTGTAACCCTCTTTTTATTTGTGTGTGAGTTCAAAGACATTTTTTTTTTAAGGGTTACTCGATATTTAAGACTAGGCTGAAGGCCTAGAAGGAAGCATAAAGTGTGCTGGGTCCAACGAGACGGGACTTGCAATTAATACTCTCTAGTAACAGCAAGATAACAACCTTTATTATTTCTGGAATATTCATCATAATTCAAAATTTACCATTATTTATTTCATAATATCATAATTATGTTTTTTTAATATTCATTATTTCCAGGTAACAACCCTTATTAGATGATTACACATGATTTAACACACACCAACATGTAAATCACAGACACATTTATAAGTATAAATACACCATTTACCATTTAAAATGTATACATACACAGAGGTCATTTGAGTATTCGAAAGCAAAGTTCTGGATCTGTATACTAAACATATTTCTATAATTGTAGTGTAAAAATTCAAATATATTTGTATTAGGCAGTCAATAGAATCGAGCATTGAAAACAACTTTAAAAATCTAAGAAAACAAATAGCGCTTGTCCTATGGAGCACAATCGTCTACAATGTTCCCAATTATTGTAATTTTCCCCCTTCAGAGAAATGGAGGTAATCTAATGTCTGCGTGTATTATTTTTTCGTGTCTTGAAACACATTTTTCTAAAATAGTAAAACTAGCATTCGGGAAGGAAGAGAAATAATTATATTAGCTTTGCTTGTGTTTGACTACGTAAAACTGATTCAGAAAATGTGATAATCTTGTATGGGCTGTGCGATATATTTTTGTGGGAGTTTTATATTACAGGTCGTAGCGACTGTAAATGGCAAAGTGTCCATATTTTACGAGGACAGTTCTCTAAAATCTGGTGAAGGGTAAGTAAACAAACAGGCATAATACAGTAGAAACTTCACATTAATTACAATATTGAATCAACAATTGTTTCCAGTGATAGGTACATTCCTAAGTTGTAGTTGGTCAAGTCATAATTAAAATAAATTTGGCATTATTGGCATTATCATCATCAACATCATTAACTACTACTACTACTACTACTACTACTACTACTACTACTACTACTACTACTACTACTACTACTACTACTACTACTACTACTACTACTACTACTACTACTACTACTACCACCACCTACTACTACGAATACTACTTCACGAGTAAGAACCGTTTCTGTTTTTTTTCGCTTTCACACAGTAACTTATCGCTTCATGTCTTCCTAGTCCGTTCCGTCCCACACAAGATAACCTCGACTTACACTTAGCAACATGTATGTTTATAATCTGTCAATAATTTGGGAACTCGGTGTGCCAATCTTTTCTGCATGCTTCTCTGACATATCTTAGGTTAGGTTCACTTACTTTCTCTCCTACGAACTCATTTATCTGTCCGTCAGCTAAGGTGTATCCTCCTCCTGCTCTAAGAGATATTATTTCACATTTATTTTCTTTGATGTTTTTCTAAAACCATCCTAGGAAACAGCCACAGCTTTTTAAAACCTCAGTTGTAACTTTTCTGGTTTTTCTTAAACATATTCTTATATTGCCACATAAATCTGAAAAGTTTTGAGTTTACGAATTACTTACGTAACCTCAACAACTGAATTCAAATCCCAATATGCAAATTTAATCAGTTTCTCGACCGAGATTAATTATAACTATGGGTCTCACAAAAGCACTGCCTATAAGTATCATTACCTTTATTTTTAAATTAGAGGGACTAATATAATAATAGTCAGCAATCTGTAGAGAGTAAACAATTGTCGGTCTATACCATCAGTAAATATAATCCGATCTGTCAGCAAAAAGGCCTACATTTAGAGCGACACATATTTAGAGTAAATGATATAATGTAATGGCGAAACGAAGGGAGGGTTTGGGGGGTCAAACAACCATCAAACAAGCGCTTCAGAAATGTTTTTGTATAAAATAATTTAATAATTAGGCTAACTGGCCACAGGAATATGAATATGTTAAATTGCGATGTGCTACAGTAGTCTTATGCGTATTACATCGCTTCATATAAACGTTACTAGCTATCTGCTGGTTGAGGTATAGTTCAAAATTTTATCCTAGTTTCTGAGGTTATATTGTAAGCAAATAGGCAAAAGGTAATCTTCGGTGTGTTTATTTCCATCCGTTGGAAATCTCTTGTGTCGGGCATCTGTGTATTTAAAATTTTCATTTTCAATAGCCCTACCGCCTCATTCGTAAAGTAGAAAAAGCATAGAGACCACAATACAAATAAAAGCGATAGAGAGAGAGAGAGAGAGAGAGAGAGAGGGAGAGAGAGAGAGAGAGAGAGAGAGAGAGAGAGAGTAAGTGTTTTCCTTTAGGAGTAGGCTGCCAATCATCGTTGCTACCGCTTCGATCATCATCACGCTAGTCATCAAAACCATCTTGACCAAGTTTATAGAGAAAATGAAAATACTCTCGTATGTTTCTCATCAGCGATATTCCTCTTTGTCCTAACATTCTTTTGCCATTGATTTTACTCTGAATTATTAAGTAACAAATTTTACATTTTGGTTGTAAAACGAAAACAAATAATTATCTTTGTTTCTGAAAATTGTAAAAGGGAGTTCCTTTCATTTGTGAATATTCCGTAGACTTTGCTATTCAATAGTTTTGTCATCCACAATACTTTCAGAAGACTTAAGTATCCAAAGTTCAAAAGCGTTATTTCTATCCATGCTCTGCTTATTATGCGTCCAATTCACAGCACTCCAGTAATAAAATGTATCTACACAACGTACGAACCCTCTCATCTAAGAAAAATTCAACTGGGGATTCTCATTACTAGCGCGAATCACGGCTGGCAAAAATTCGATAATTACTGTTTGGCCACTTCTATACCTGGCAAAAGCATTAAGCGGAAATGTAGGCCAGTAGATTTTGCTAAAACCCCAGCAGCTTACACGTCTTTCGTCAGACTTTCCTGCTTTTATACTCGCAGTTTCAAGTGTAATAGAGACTTTATAGAAGTCAAACTGTAGAACCAGCATCACAGAATAAAACACTCTTCAATGTTTTTAGTGTCGATGAAAATTTGAAAAGAAACGTAAAAACAATGTTTTCTAATTTTATTTTCAAAAGATAATGGCAGCGCAGCTCAACATCTATATTGAATAATAATAGTTTCACTATTTCATTGAGGACTAATAATAAGTTACTGGATATTCTCAAACCGGAAAAACATACGCCTCCAGAAGAAAAAATTGGCATATATAAGTTAACATGCAATGATTGCGAGTGCTTCTACATTGGACAGACTGGGAGAGGTTTTCTTAAACGATTTCGAGAACATTTACCTAAGAAAATAAGAAACATTGAAAACATCAAATCAAATTACGCCCGACACCTGAATTCACACAAGCATAATTACACAGATTTTAGTTCCAATTTAATACCGTTACATGTGTGTAAGAATGTAACTGGTTCTATATAACTGTTCACTGGTTTCATGAATGCCTTGGAGGAATTTGAAATTTACAGTGCATATGCAAAACCCAAGGAGTCGCGATATCGTGTTAAATGACCATCTGAACTTTGTATCCAACCGATTGTACGATACCGCATTGAGTCTGCTCGCTGGGCTACGATAAGGTAGCAACCGCTCAGTGGCAGAATGAACTTGACCGGTTGCGCACCCAAATCCGCGTACGGTTCACATGAAAATTTTGACATTTTTACTACTTAACGATCTCGCAAGAGTGATAGTTTTTATCTTCTTTAATATCTGATGATGGAGCATAAGCTCTGAAACGCGTAATAGACGAAGTTACAAGAAATCACACGGCGGATAATTTAAGGTAAATAATTTATTAATTCGTACAAGTGATTTGGTTACCATATTAAACATGAATATTTACCTTTACTTTACAACGGACGTTGGAACACTAGAATCAAAAAAAAAATTATCTTACATACTGAAATCTATAATAGGTATAGAGTAATAAAGAATATAATGGTGATTCAAGAAAAAATTATAATTTTATTAATATGTAAAAATGTGTTAAACAAATTTCTATAAACTTCAGTTTTTTACCAACATTTATATAAACTTTTACAAATTTTCAATTGTTGGAGTAGCGATTTTATTTTTATTTTATTGGGTGTAAGTTACTCTTAAGACTTCGAACATATCATGAACGTTTCAGTTCAAAAAGTCTTGCATTTTAATTTTGATTGTATATATACTTTAGTAGAACGTTACATATTTAAAACTTATAAATACAATATTCTTAATATTAATAATCCTTTTCTCGTAATAAATTGTTGGTGCAGAATACTAAAATATAGCGTCTTTTAACTTAAAAATGTATCTTCGGGGATCAGTGTAACAAGGCGATTGTATCACTGAAAACTCTTTACGGACTAGCCGTAACGTGGGTGGAATTTTTAATAAGAGCACTTTCCTTTTTAGCAAGGAATTAGAAACAGCGTAGTTAGTTAGAGGGGTTAGTATCCAGTTTATAATGCTGTGTCACTTCGACTACAACTTTGAGTATCATATCCCTGGTGGCATACAACTCCTGCTGCATCCCGCATGTCAGGTTCTATAGTAGCCTGTTTTGGACCTCTGCTTCAATACCTGTTTCACCTACTTGGATACATTTAACTAAAGTCAAATTGTTCGTCTTCTGCAGCGTGATTTATAGCTAAGCACTATCTGATGTATTTTAATCTCCTATTCACATAACAGGACCCTAACAGAAAAATTGGTTTCTTTTTATCCTAGAAATTAACGTTTCCTTTCTGTTTGTTAGTGTTTGTATCTTCTCGTTTGTAGTGTGCTCTAAGATTCTCCTAGAACATCTTTAATTTTAAAAGGTCCAGTGTACAATTCGCAAAACTTCTCAATTCTCCTTTGCATCGCATCAGACTGGTAATGCGTACGCACTAATACCAAGTCTCCCAATTGAAATTTCATCAGCTTACATGCTTCGTTTACTCGCTTAGCATGTCGCTCTCGTTTTTGTTTAATCCTTACGAAGATTTGGTGGCTATCCACTGACTCGTCCTTTGATTCGGCGTCTCCTTTTAAGAATTTTTCCCACACGCGATTCTGCTTTCTTCCGTGGTGCGCTTTGTATGGCGTTACCTCTATCGTGTCATGGTAAACTTCGTTGATACAGCATTCTATTGTATTTATGAACTTAGACCACTTCGTATGTTGATCCCCAACGAATATTCTGAACAAGTTTCCTAGTTGTCTATTGACACGCTCGGCAAGGTTTGTTTGTGGGTTTCTTATTGCAGTATACTTAGGTATGATCATAAGCTCATCCAGTCCTTTGATCCATTGTTTTGATGTGAATTGGGTACCGTTGTCTGTTAGTATCGCCTTCGGCTTTCCAAATTCATTTACATATTGTTGGAGTCTACGAAGCGTAGCTACTGTTGTGGCTCTTCTGAGTGTGTATAATTTTACGTATTTGGTGAAGTTATCTACTATTACCAAAACATATCTTACTCCTGCTGCTGCGGTTGGAAGAGGTCCATAGAAATCACCGCTAATCAAATCCCCTTTATTCGTTGGTATAAATGGTCTAGTACCCCCAAACAGGTTACGATTATTTGTGTCCTTACATCGTTGGCATGTGTCACACGTTTTTACATATCCCTGTACGCGTTTCATCATCTGGTCGAAAGTGAAATGCTCATGTAATAACTTTGTGCATTTTTTACTACCAACATGACCGTACATTCCATGTATTTCTTCAATGAGTATATCCGTAACGCTTTCCGGTTCGTAGAGCTTCCATTTTCCCTTACATTTTCTATATAATTTATTATTAACACATTTATAAAATCTACACAACTTATTACTACCATCTGTGGTCAGATCATTTATTATCTGTCGTAATTTCTTGTCTTCCGACTGGTACATCTCGATGTTTTTAAGTATCTTGCTCATCTCCTTACTCATCTTAATTGTTATATGATTCATTTGATATTCAAAATTATCGTCGACTGGGTCTTCACCTGTCATATCTTCTGGATATCGACTCAATATGTCAGCGACGATATTTTCCTTTCCCTTGCAGTGTAGTATGTCGAAGTTGTACTCTTGAATGCTGAGTATCCAGCGTGTGATCCTCGAGTTGTTCAGGTGACATTTACTCATAAAGATCAGTGCTTTATTGTCCGTTATTATAGTCAACGGCTGTCCCAGAACGTAGATTCGAAATTTCTCTAAGCACCTAACTATGCTTAGCAGCTCCTTTTCCGTTGTAAAATAATTTCGTTCTGCTCCTTTGAAGGTCTTGCTCGTATTCGCTACGACGCAGATGCTTCCGTCATCATCCAGCTGATATAACTGGCCTCCATACGCGAAATTACTCGCATCACACTGCAGGAAATATCTCTTATTAATCTGTGGAAAACTTAATATGATGGTGTCGATAAACAGGTCCTTAACTTCTTGGAAACACCGGTCAAGATCGGGTGTCCAATTAAACCTCTTACCTTTTTTGAGTAAATCTAACAAAGGTCGCGTGGTTTTTGCGTACTTGTTAGCAAACTTATTGTAAAAATTTGTAAGTCCCAGGAATCCCTTTAATTGCTTTTGATTCTTTGGGGTCGGGAACTTCCTGATTGCCGCTACCTTCTCCTCGGATGCACGTATACCGTTTGTAATTAATTGGTACCCTAGGTGTGCGATTTCTTTGCGGAAAAATTGCGACTTCGCCAAATTTATCGTTAGGTTTGCTGTCAATAGGTTTACGAGTAATGTTTCAATGTTTTCCAGGTGTGTTCGTACATTATTTGAATAACACAGACAATCGTCGACGTATATGATAGTGCTTTCCTTCACTCTGTCCGTTAATGCCGTGTCGAAACCTCTCGTCAGGGCGGCGGAACTGGTACTTAGTCCAAATGGTGTAACTGTATATCTGTAACATTTACCTTCATAAAGAAACGCTGTGTAATCTCGGCACTGTTATTCAACGGAACCTGCCAGAAGCTACTCGTTAGATTTATCGTTGACAAGTACTTCATATTGCTGCATCTCGCTAAAATTTCTTGAATAGGGGTCGGTCCTTCGTAGTCTGGAACTGTCACGCTATTTATCCTTCTTGCATCCAAACACAATCGCACATTTCCATCTCTCTTGATTACGGTGACCATTTGATTTACATACGGACTACTACATCTCTCTATCACGCCATACCTTAGCATTATGCTGATTTCGGCGTCCACTTCTCCTTATATACTATCGGGATTGGCCACCCGCGTTGGAAATATGGTGTTTCATCAGTCACTTTGAACTCATGTTCATAGCAATCCATCCGTACTGGACTCTCCCGAAATACACTTTTACATTTTAGTAAGATTCTTCTAAGTTCCTCTCCCGTCGTTTCATCTTCACATGTCACACTGTCAACTTTCTCATTTATCCTTCTCTCGATCCCATCCAAGTCTTCTTGTACTAGTTCCATGTGTATGATAAGTAATTGCAGTTCCTGTTCACCAGTCCTCCCTCTGAATTCGACGGTTCCCTTATTCATATCAATAACACATCCCTCTTCTTCCAAAAAAACTAATACCTAGTATGCAGTCCCTAATTAAATTTGGTATTACTAAGAAAACACAATCTAACTTAACATTATCAATAACAATTCCGCACATAATTTGCTTACGGATTAATCTTGACTTCCCACCAACTGCACTTACAATTAGTGTGTTATTCATGCGGAGTTCCTCGTAAGGGCGCTAGCGTTGTTTGTTCCTCTCAAACCAATCCTCAGCTAAACCGTTGATGGCACTTCCTGTGTCTATTAAGGCGTTTACCGTAACCTCATCATTGAATTTTATTACTATTTCTGGGCATTTAGAAATGCGTCTTTCTAATAGTGTCTGTTCATCAAGGATTAATTCTTGCCGCAAGTCCGGTAAAAGTACGTCAGTTTCATAACATTGAAGCGAGGGTTTGTGTGCGGCTATCTCTCTAGACGACCCACTTAATGTTTTTTTTTCTATTACCTCGCTCCCCTTACCGTTTGACGTGGAGGCGCTATTGTTAACAAATTCTATAGTATTTACGGTCGGCTTGTCACCGAATTTTTGGAATTGTCTATAATTACCACCCTCACCCTTTCTGTGTTGCCAGTGGGTTGGCTTTGGTTCCGTGACCTTGCTTACAGCGGCGTGTTGATTCTGTACCACCCCTCTCGTATCTCGGTCATTCAACTTATCTCCTTGTCGCACGAATCTGTCTTCCCTTTGGTTTCTCTGTCGAATCATCGCATATTCTGAAATTAATGTTTCCAAGTTTTATATAGTTCGTACGTCTCTCGTCACGCAAGCAATTTTCCAATTCACGTCCGTAATGGCGCGTTATTTTCCTAATTAATTGGTAGTCCGTGAGTGGAGGTGTTAGTTGTCGGCTCTCTAAGAGTTGTCGCTCCATGTATTGGACTGCGCTCATACCTTCCTCTCCAATCAAAACGACCGTACTCCAGGTTATTCCTGACATCGTCTTGCTTCTCCGGGCCCCAATATTTTTGTGTGAATATCTCCTTGAATTCTTCAAAGTTCGTTATTTGGTCACGTACTACGCGCCACCATATCGCTGCATCAGCCTCAAGATGTTTTCCTATCCATTTAACGTTGTCTGTTGGGTAATACATGTGTTGAAGTTCGGACAGTTCCTTTAAAAACTCAATGGGAAAACGGTCCGTTCCGTTGTACTTAAGTTCGCAGTTGTTCTTCCCGTTCGCTTACGTGGACGGTCCAATTTCGGCTTCAGCTATTCGTCGCTGCAGTCTCTCTTTTACGCTTTTAATGTGGTTGATGTGGCTTTTTAATTCTTCAATTATTACGTCTTTTTCTTTCTCTGTCATCGTGGTCTTTTGTTCTGCCGTGCGCTGTCGGTCGTCAACTTCAACGATTTTCTGTTTAAGTACGAGGCACGTCCAGAAAGTAAGATTACAACACTTGTTAAAAATCGAAAAATGAATATATTTAATGAAATTTACAGGGTATGTGCCAAAATATGTTATCATTTCTCCACATAATCGCCGTTGAGGTCAATGCACTTTTGAAGCCTGGGCACCAGCTTTTGTATACCCTCGTCGTATACCTTCCGCTCCACCTCCTTAATCCACTTTTTCACAGTCTCCATGACCTCCTCATCGTCCGAAAATCGCTGTCCACCCAAGAACTCCTTCAATTTGGTGAAAAGATTGTAATCCGAGGGTGCCAGGTCCGGGGAGTAGGGTGGGTGAGTCACAATGTTCCATCCAAACGACACGAGCAGGTCCTGAGTGAACTGGGCGGTATGGGGTCTGGCGTTGTCATGAAGGAGTGACACACCACGAGTCAGCATTCCCCTACTTTTGTCTTTGATTTTTTGTTTCAACTTCTTTAGGGTCTCACAATATGCAGCAGCATTGATGGTGGTCCCTTTGGGCATGAAATCGACCAACAAGATCCCGTTCCGGTCCCAAAAACGGATGCTATGATTTTCCTCTGTGAAGACTGAACGTTGAATTTTTTGGATGTTGGCGAATGGGTATGGCGCCACTGCAGAGACTGTCTTTTTGACTCAGGAGTATAGTGACACACCCACGTTTCGTCCCCAGTCACAATTGAGTCGAGAAAAGATTCACCCTCAGTACGTGGAGCAAACGGGGGACGAACTGGTTGACGTGTTAAGCTGCTGCGACGACATTTCGCAACGGACTGAGGCGCTCGATGTCTCATTTTGACCGTTAAGAACCCGTCTACACGTCACGGGTGCCAACTTTGAAAAAACAATTTCCCTATGTCCTACACAGCCCTTGTATTCTTACTTTATGGACGTGCCTCGTACATTGACGGCTTCTCCCTGTTCTTGTTGCTGTTGTGTTTGTTGTGTTATGCTATTCTGTACTTCTCTTCTCCATTCTTCGTTTTTATTATTCGTGTCTTGGATATGGTTATCTAGTTTTTGATCGACCTGTTCGACTGTTTTCTGTGTATGATTTATGGCTTCCTGCCACTCATGACGGTCCTTCTCTCTTACCTCTTTATTCTCTCTCACCTGTTTCTTCAGTTCATTTATCAACTCTTTTATTCCACTTTCACTCTTCTTTTGTAGTTCGTTGATTTTCTCTTCCCACTTCTTAGCGTAATCTTGTAAATCTGGTTTTATTTTGCTAATCGGTTCTTCATTGTGCCGTTTTAATTCTTCACGCGTCTTGTCTTGCTTCTCGCTCAGTTCTTCCTGCATCTGTTTCAGATCGTCTCTCGTCTGTTGTTTAATTTCATTCTTTTGCTGCTCTAATTTCTCAGTCATCTTCTCAAGTACCATTTGCAAATTCATTTCGCCGGGTTGGGACATCTGTCCCCCCGCCCTTATCTCTGATTCATCCGCGCTGACGTCGTCGCTTGGCGTCGTACTCTCCTCCTGTCCTTCTATATTCAATTCGTTATTGAACTCCTGGCTTTCGGGATTATTGGTCGCCATTCTTACATGACTTCGCATAATCATTCAGAGTTATTTCGGTTTATAATAATTTGTCTTATATTTATACTTATACTATTGTTTTGCCAAACTACAAACTACTCTAGCTTACCGCTGCCTGCATTTAACCAGCTTATATAATAAGAATTGACCTTATTAATCTGCCTTCAGGTTGGGCGCCATATACGGTGTTAATATTTATGCATCTTTAATTAATTGCATAAACTAACATTAATTTTAATTATATAAATTTTATTCTTGATTGCAATTATCTAGTAGAACAAGTTTCCTTGTGCCACGTGTTGGGTAACCATGTAATAACTTATGTAAATTAATTGCATAAATTTATTACTCAATCAATTATTAATCTTGGAGACAGAGATTGACTAATTTTATCACTTTTACCTACTAGGATTTATTTTCCATTTGCCGCGTGTTGGGTAGCCATATACAATATTATTATTTATGTCACACGTTGGTAGCGTGATATACAATGTTATGATTATACAAATCTCCTTTGCATAAATTATATTTTAATTAATTGTTGTCTGATTATAATTATATTAATGTTATGAATGTGTTGTCTGTATGAACTTTATCGTATCTCTCTGGTTTTAACTAGCCCCGCAGTTGGACGCTATATACGTATGTTAATGTTTGTGTATATTTAGTTAATTGCATAAATTAATTATTGTTTAATTTATGAAACTCGATCATATTTGTTAAATGTGTTAATGCTATCAACCAAGAGTAATTAATTTTGGCTTTGACTACCAAATAAAACTCCAAGAATTAGAATATTTATGAACATGGTACTTGTTAGATCATATTAAAACGAAATCATTAATTGTGGATCCTATCTTTTAAGAAGTTATCTTGTAAGTCAGGTCTTAAAATAAATTAATTCAACGCTATCGAATCCATTCTAAAGTACATTTATTATAATATAGCATTTTGCATGTATTCATATCATAAAAGAAATCATGTAATAAGAGTATCTACAAATATTTCCAAAAGACAATTAAATTCTATGACACATTTAAAGTAGTTGAAAGAAACAATCAAATGTATGCACTTATTCGTGCGTAGTGACGTTAATAAATATCAATGTAGCGTGCTTGAGATTTGCACTAAGTGATTTACTTCAAAACACATTTAAACATTTACACACATGAAATACTCATATACTTGCAATAAACATATTAAACACATACATAATTGAATAATCATATACTTACACTGTTAAATAATACATGTGTAATATTCTATGACATTATTTATTCCTAACTATGGATTCGTATTTTATTGACTCTTTATTGAATATCTCATGCAGTTAGTTCTAAGTGACAGGTCAGCGGTATTACGATAAACTAGGAATTATGATAAGTGATTATTCTAGTACGTTACTCATATCGTCGTAGTGTCTCGCTCCCGTTGCATGTCCATCTGGGTCCATTTGTTGACGATTGATGTTAATCCAGGAAACACTCGTAACTCGCATTTTCAATTGTTATACGTACATCGTTCGGGAACGCTAGTCCGCACTTCACGACATCCGTTATGAGTTTTATAATATCATTACAGTTTAAGTCGCGGTACTTGCACTAAGGATTCATCGACTATTCGTATCGCGTCAGTCTATTTATGCGATTTTTAGTTCGATACTGTCACACACTTAGTTATCTGTCATCTTACGTATTCGACTCTTCCGTAACGCCTAGATTGATTTCAAGTTCATTAGACGCATATAAACATTATCAGCACTTGACTCAATTCTACGAAATAATGTAGTCTCACAAATTTAGTATGTGATAAACCGATTCATTTCGTTGATGAAAAAGTTCAAGTATGTTACTACGGGATTATATCACTTCTTACAGCATTAATTGTATTAGTGTAATGCTTAGAGTTTTATAAAGTTCGTTAGTCGCGCATCGTCGCGAACACTACCGTTTCGGCTTGACGGTCTAAGTCTTACTCCCGAACTTTCACTAAGTCCGAACACCACTTCGAATATATCTTTATAATGTTTATAATACTGAGATAGAAATTTAAATAATGAGATACTGGGATACTGAGAGATCTGTGATAAAATTTTAGTAATACTGCGAGAATGTGAATGAGACCACGTCTCCTCGTGCATACAGTTTTTATTTCCTCCGTCTTACCACTCTTGTCACTCCTACGATCGCTTCATTTTCCCACCAAATTTGCTCTGATAGGGCAGTTGTTCGGATTTCCCTATGTCCTCTTGTCACTAGTCTGTGATTTTTGTGAATTCTCCACCAAGCGCCGTTTGCAGAGGGATGTTCTTCCTCGGGATTTGTCCTCTGGTCGTCGGCTTCTGTCAACACCATCCCTTTCAGTTACTCCCTTCTGAATTCTCGTTTCTAATTGGCTGGTTGGCTTCTCTACTTGAATCTTACGTAGTCCACGTGGACACGACGAGTTGCTGTCATCAGGACGTTGCCACTTTCTTGGAATCTGCACCAAGACCTAGCTTCTGAAGTCACATCTGCCCCTTTTGGTGTAGCGTGTCGAATTATTGTATTGTTCAGACACTATCGACTTCCTCTAACGAACTTACGGGTGGCAAACATCTGTGTTCATCGCAGGCGCCTCTTCGTCCCATGCTACATTGTCCGTGCTCCAGCTATTGTTTTTCTGTAAGTCGCACACATGCTTGGAACAATGCTCTTAGCGATGCCTATCTATTCTTCTCGCTACTGAACGGATGCAAGGGTAACGTTCTTTTGTTATGTTTGTAAAGTCAAGCGTTCCCACGCATGGTCCAGTTCGTCGCAACATGTGTTGTCCCTTAACGGCTTTTATGTCATTTAAGTGGAAAGGAGAGATTTGTTCCTTTCGTCGCTCACCCTCGAACAAAGCTAGCACGTGTCACTCTTGACGGGCTCTAATTGCTGGTGTAACTCCCTCGGAATACCCAAAAATCAAAAAAAAATCTCGAAGTAATAAGTACGCTATACAATCATAAACACTGGTAGCTGAATTTTATGAGTAATTAAATTTGTTTCAAAACAAACATTTTTACACAGATTTCACTTAAATGATATATAATAAATAGTTTCATTACTGCCGTAGATCTTAATTTCATTTCAAAATATGTGGATCTGCAGACCGTATCTGTTAACACGAATCTTCAGATTGAGATCTGTCACTAAAAGTTTAATAGTGTGGTAAGATAGATACGTGGACATCTAGAGGTGACTGTAAAATTTAAAATTTGGGAATAGCCAGTGGTAATATCTGACTGAGTAATATTAAACTAGATTTATTGCGTTTTACTAAAGGAAGAAACTGTGTATGTCAAACTGTAAGAATAACAGGTGTGTGTATTAATTCAATTTGTAATTCCAGTCTACCCTGGATGTTTCAGTAGCTGATAATTCTTTATGTCAGAGTTTATAGATACGAAAGATTGAACAAGGTTAATAATCAGAACGACTATGAATACATAACTTTGGACTGGTAAGAGTTTATTTTCCTACTGCCTATTTCTGCAGATAAGTTATTCAACGAACACGGGTTATTTGAATTATCCAAGACTTCATTACTGATACATTGTGTAAAAAAATACAGACAATTAATTTAATAAGGAAAATGTCGTAAACAGTGTAAGGTTATAAACTGTTAAAGAAATTCTGTTTAGTACACAAAGACTGTAACGTTAAAAAGCAGAAAGTTGGAGAAAGGAAGAAAATAAAGTATTCATAGACTGTAGACAAGAAAACTGTTGTGAATTAATTATGTTTCCGTAATCTCAGAAGTAGTTTGCTAAGCAGTCACGAACACTAAGCCTTCAGACAACTAAAATAATTAATAGCCATGCGGAAAGTGTCTACGTTAGCAGCTAAATGTTGAAAGTTGTTTTATACGTAAAACACCTGCAATATAATATCCGCTTAATGTTCTCATTTCGAATACTATATGCATTATAAGCATTAATCTATCACTGAAAAATATTTGTGAATTTATAAATACTACTGATATCTATATATATAAAACTCAAAGTCTGAGGATTTATGGGTACTGAATACAAATCCACACCGTTACACCGATTGCCACCAAATTTTGCACAGGTAACCTTTGACACAAGGCGAAAAATACTGTCTAACTTGGAATTTGATATTTTGCTCCGTTCGCACGATTTAGGCTCTCTTAGTTATGCCTTTTTGTTGACTCGTATAAAGGTGTCAAAGATACCATGGAGACCAGAATTAATTACCATACTAACAAGTAAATAAACAAATGATATTTAGCGGCTTCGGAACTGTAACTTTTCCCGTTCCTGCAGTTTTTAATGTTTTTAATATGCGATTGTATCTACATATTTTGTAATTTTGTATATAAATACGACTATATATTATGAAATTATCTTAAACGATTATAAAATTTATGTTTATACGTATTTATGATGATGTAATGAATAAGTAATGAAATGTATTAAATACTACTACTAAAGATGTTAACAACACCATGGAGACTAGAATTAATTACCATAGTAATAAGTAAATAAAAAAGCTATTTAGCCTCATCGGAACTGTAAATTTATCCATTCCTGGAGTACATTTTTGATGTTTTATATAATATGCAATTGTATCGATATATTACGATGTGGAAAAGAAGAGGTGTACTAATTGTAAATTGTCCTATTACTTAATGCAAAGCGAAAATACGTGTTGTTTTCATTTGTGAGGTGAGGTGACAAGGGGTTTTGGTTTTTAGTTTACTGCTGAAATAAGAAAAGCCATGGTTGAGGAAAACATAACGTTTAATGTGTTATACAATGCTTCTAGCACAGTAACACTTGAAGAATTTAGCGTTTTTGATTTAAGAGGTACTTTATAAATATTTCCAAAGACTTTAAAAATGGATAATTTTAAGTCTCCAAAGGCTGTTGCACCAACACAATAATTTAATACAAGTTAAAGTAGTACAAATGTTGAAAACAGTTTGGAGAGAATTTGACTAATGAGTACAAAATTATTATACGAGCTGACAGAACTCCATATAGACATAGAAATTGAAAATTATATTAAAATACTTAATAAAAGTTAAATATTTGCGTGCGAAAACGTAGGTAACAGCTAGTAATATAATAATGTGGTAATTATTACATATAGAATATACCTATATATGTAAAACAAAAACGAAATACACAGTACAAAATATACTAATGGAAAATATGATTACAAAGACAATAGATTTAAAAATAGTTTAATTAAGACTCTCTGACACAATTATTTATTTCTATATAAATAATGGGTACATTATGTGTGGGTACTTAAGAATTTACATTTATATTATCGTATAATAAAAAGTTACACGTGACCGCGCGCATTCAAGCACACACATAATTGAATAATATAATATTTATATGTTTTAGTATGAGATAATATTTATAATTTAAGGTATAATTTTTTATTTCCGAAAATCACTGAAAGTAGACTGTGAGGGACTCACTCAGCAGTGGGCAAGCCATGTTAGTGCTTAATGTAGTGCAATGTATTCATTGTAATAAGAATTAACACAAAATTAATACATAAATTTAGTTAATACCTTTACTGAGAATGGTATTGTTCTTAAAACCATTGCCAACATACAAAGAAAATATTAACAAGAGCGATAGTAAGGATTTATTTTAGATGGTAACATTTATTGATTTTAAATAAATTTTTAATCTTCATTCAGCAGTAAAGTGTTCCGACTCCCAACTAAATGTTTTATCAAATACGTCCGGGTTAGAGATGATGAATTTTTCTTCATCTGTTGCCAATATTGAATTATATTATTCTCACACTACTAAATTCAAAAACAGGCGAATTAATTGACGAAATGCACTTTCACGTCCGAGATTTACAGAAGATGCCATCATATGTCTGTAACCACACGGTTAAAATGTAGAAGACGCCTAATGAGTTTAAAAGTAAAAATTGGAAATGCTTCGCTAACAGTAAGTGAAGAAAACACAGTGGTTTACAAGGTTTTACTTTCAAATGTCTGTTTGCTCTGAAACAGTTTACTACTCAGGTATCACAGTAACTCTCAGTAAAAATGTAGAGAAATAATTGAATAACACCAAATGTTCTCATGTTATAAAAAACAATAAAAAATGTACAATAAAAAAGTACGTTTGCAAGAAATATAATTGTAAATGCGAACACATTTAAATTATTACCTAATAAAACTAGAATAGGTATTGTATGTGTATAAGGGAGAGATATTATTTTTCAGGATGCCACAAAGGAATTGTTTAAAAGTAGAAAGCTGTCGACTTATTTCAATTGATTTTCAACCACATCTTGCACTATTATTCTGTATAGATTCGGGAACCGATTAATGTAATTTCAGTGGTTTGTCGGTTTTCCATTGTAGGTGTGCCTCTCATTTAACACAAACTTTTAAACAAGCAGTGTTTAAATTACATATGTAGGCCACACAAATGTTGTTTTCTAATTCAGTATCCAAATTTCTTTTTCCTTTGGTAAGTTTCTCTCAAAAGTAAAAACCTTCTGCGGTAAATTTGCAGGAAATTAAAGAAACAAGAGCGAGTATTGTGATTTAAAAGTAAATTAGAGTAAACAAAACAAACACACACACATACACAACTTATGACTGCTACTACTACGACGCCTACTACTAGTGTGTGAAGGTTTGATACTATTAAAAATCAAAAGATTAGAATCCCTTGAAATGTGGCTCTATCAAAAGATGCTGGGTTTATCGTGGACAGTTCGTGTCACAAATACAAAGATCCTTCAGAGGATAAGAAAGAGCTAGGAAGCTTTTATGACTGTAAAAATAAGAAGGTTTAATAACTTTGTCACATAATGATATATGGAAGCAGATGTTACATACTACAGTCAATTATACAGAAAACGTGCTTAGAAAGAGAGGTAGGTACGAGAAGAATCTCATGGTTAGGAAATCCGAGAAATTGGGCATCAAAGACAACAACGGAACTATTCAGAGGGACTCTGAGCAGAGGAAGCTTATCCATGGTGGTTGTCAACGTCTGGAACTGATCAATACCAGAAGAAGAAGAATACCTTTTTCTACAATTTACTTTTTTTCTACTATATTCTAAGAAGGAAATGAAGTATAATTTAGTGATTATATAAGTGAACAGTTGTGTGAATTTATTTTGTATCTTTCTGTATTCAATGGTTGTAATTCATTCCTGTGTGTGTGTGTGTGTGTGTGTGTGTGTGTGTGTGTGTGTGTGTGTGTGTGTGTGTGTGTGTGTGTGTGTGTGTGTGTGTGTGTGTGTGTGTGTGTGTGTGTGTGTGTGTGTGTGTGTGTGTGTGTGTGTGTGTGTGTGTGTGTGTGTGTGTGTGTGTGTGTGTGTGTGTGTGTGTGTGTGTGTGTGTCATTAATGGGTATACCCGAAAATTTTGGAAAGAAGAAAATGAAGTACATTAAGAAGGAAGCCAGAGGTAGACATGACAAAGAAGGATAGATAGTTCAGATAACGAGGTTCAAGGCAATACGATACTTTATTAATATCATAACTCCAATTGAGTGAGAAGATAAATAGATCACAGCATAGACACGTATGCTTTACCGAACTGAGAAAACAATTTCACCAGGTAATAAAAACAGTATTAGTTAGATTGTGTGTGTTGAATACGTCATGAAAAATGTATGCTTCTACAATGACATACAAAAGTAATAATGAGAAACCTAAAGAATAGGTTACAATGGCAGAAGAATTTAAATTATATGTAAATTAATGTTTGATATATGATAAAAATTAAAGTTTTATGTAAATATACATAATCTTTTTATGTAAGAAAGTAATACAACATGTATAAAAATTACAATGGTATAAGAATGGGACAGGACACCTGTCACACGTTTAGAATAAGCAAGGAGAAGAAACAAGAATGTTGCTTATGAAACAGCGTGTGAGTGTCTATACATATACAGAATGACATGGAGTTGGAATATAACATAATTGTTGTTCAATTAGGCGTGCATATTTATCTACACTTTGATTTGAAGAAGACAGTTGGAAGTGGCTAACGATGAAGGGGACAGACTGTGCCAATGATAAAGACAGAAAAGACACAGAAAATAAGTTAATAGAGAAAGTCACTTTGCCTGCAGTAGGGACAGTTCATGTCAAAGCTCCAACCTTTGACGGAAGCAGTCACTGGGCAACGTACCTCCGCCAATTTGAAGCTGCTGCATGCGCAAATAATTGGACGGAGAAAGACAAGGCAGTTTCACTCGTTCTCTCATTAAAAAGACCCGCGGCAGAACTACTACAGAAAGTGCCACCTTACAGCCAAAACATCTATTCCGAATTGATAAAAGCTCTGGAATTACGGTATGGTGATAAACATTTGCGAGATGTGTACTGCACCGAGAGCAAGGCGACACCATTCCGGGGAGAGCCTTCAAGAGTTTGAAGCAAGTATCGACAGATTGATTACATTGGCAAATCCTGAAACACCAGAAGATTTTCGAATAAGTTTGCGGTGCAGACATTTATTAATGGCATCGGACATTGTGAACTTCAGCAAGTGTTACGTTTTTTCAAGGGACCGGAATAGCTCAGAAGCTCATCTGAGAAGCTCAAACATTAATGGGTTTGTGCCATCACATTCCAGTCAGAAGATCCCTCTATCACATTGCCGTTACGATGGGTGCAGGAAAACAATGTTGTCGGACAAACAATTGAGAAGTTCAAGAAAGTCGCAACGATTTGAACGATGGGATAAAGACAGAAGACCGAAGTGTTACAACTGTGGAAAACGTGGTCATCTACAGGTAGACCACGTTGGGAGAAGAAGATACCGAGGGAAGTGAGTGATCGCACCAATTGGAGAAGTAAAGCCCCAGAACAGTTCAGAGTTTCCACGCTACTATACAGACTGTGACTGGAAGCCCTGTCAAGCTCCTAGGAAAGGTAGACGTACGTGTACGACTGGGTCTTCTCGAGTTTAGCCACCAAATGCTCGTTGCAGGCATTGTCGATGAAGTGATTCTTGGCACGGACATTATGAATGCCTACGGATTCGTTGTAGACTTAAGAGAGAATGTCTCTCTTAAGATTAAGCTTTGCATGGCTAAAATGATAGGGTCTACCAAACATTCGATTAAGCGAGCGGCATTAGTCGAAGAAAAAGTCAACAGGTCTGGTCAAGAGGAATCCTCCCTATTGTAAGCGGAAATGGAGGAAGAACTAGCAGAGGAAGTACAAATAAGTATAACGACAAAAGAAGTTATTGGAAAGCCAATTATGAGTGTCGAGACAAAACTCTTACTTGTTCCTGAGCTGATAAAAGCGCCCGAGGGAAAAGTGGCTGAAGATGAGGTTCCGCAAGAGGTTGTTGACGAGAACCAAACAGACTTGGATCAGCCAGTGGTGTTTAGGTCACCAGTACATAAAGCAACGGGAGTGATTCCAGCAAAACGAGTGGTTGAGCGGAAGACTCGCATTCCTGGGAACGTGATGTTCGGATCACACGGGACTGAATTCGAAGAACCGGAGAATTATCTTTCGCAAGGACTTCCACCTAGATCGCCGGGTCGAGTATTACTTCAGAGATGGTTTACCAGTTCGGGACGCACAGGCTTACGGAGGGGGCTGTGTTACGACATCACAGAACAATCTACGTGTTTATCGAACGTTCCAGAGTGATTCAGAATATAATGCGATAGCGTACGTGACTCTCGACGCATTCGCGAGACTTTTCTCGAAGCCGCCAGCCGCGCGGACTGTGTCAAGGCCGCAATTAATTACGTAGTACACACTGGCGCTAACACGCATTTTGGAATATTCTGGTCTGTGAGCCTTGTATAAATACCAGTACTCAACGACGTTCAGTTCAGTTTATTGTCGGGTGATTACAAGTGATTATCGGGCGATATTACTGTGTGCGTTCAAGTGGTTATTAGTAAAGTGTTTAATAATCGGGCGGGATAATTGTAATACAATTGTGTTTAATATTAGTGGACATTTTATTGCGTGTGAACAATTTTTATTTGATTTGTTGTAAGAGACTGTGTTGTTAATTACGAACTGTTTAACTATGAAAATTAAAGCTGGTAATTAGTGACTTAATTGGTGTCTTGTATTTTGTTTCCACTGTACCTACGACAATCAAGTAGAGTGTCGTAACAATATGATGAGAAAGTTAATAAAAGAGTAAATCCTGAAGCAAACAACGAAACTTTGAAAATTGATTTTTATGAACTCAATCTGCTAATCTTCGGTTACCTGGCAATATAATAATAGGACAGTGAGAACAGTACACTGTATTTGGGAAGTATTATTAGTCATGATGGGGCGGAGAGGAAGATCAATGTTCAGGTCAATATCGATAAAGGTAGCATGCGCACGTTAAATTCCCTGCTAGGGCCTGTGAAGAGAATAGCTTTGAAGAATATCTAAGAGGGTGCTTACCTTTAAACCGAGCTTCAGAAGACAAAAATAAAAGACAGAAATTTAAAAAAATGTAAAATACACTAATTATCTACAGAAAAATTTATAGCACAAAAAACCATATAAAATTGAAAAAATAAAAAATAGTAAAACATGACAAATAAACAACATATGTTTCTATTAAAATATAATTTATTCAAACACACAGATTATATTATAAACAAAATATCATCACAAAGCACCTATCAGACAACCTAACAGAATTTCTTAAATGCAATAACGTATGCTTGGGTAGACAAGGAAACCAGTCATTTATCGACCTCTTACACAAGGAAACTTTTCTCAAGACAAGCATTATTTTCTATAATACTGTTTTCTTAAAAGCAACTTACTATTACATACCATCAACACAAAATCCTCATTTTGAAATGAACACAATAAAGAAATTTTTAAATCAAAATCAAAAAATGAAAAATAGACATGTTACGCACACACACAAATAAACAACAAACAACTGCGACGTCAACATAAGTGAGCCAGAAAAGCAAGAAAAGTTGACAGATTTTGCGAAACAATTAAGGAGAGGCATATGCGAGGGATATCCGGTAAGTTCCAATTTGTTATTAACAATCAAAAATATATTTAGAAAAGTTGTTTATTGCTCTTCACCTGTTGAAAGTACTAAAACTGCCGTTGTACATCGTTCCCATCATTCTTAAAGCACTTTTCTTAGCGGAGCACCAGGCATTGTATGTTCTTCATAGACACTTTCCACCAGTGGTTTCGACCACAAAGTAACAGTTTGATTCACATAGTTGACGTTATGGAACTGCTAGCTACCAAGGAAGTATTTTAGATGGCTGAAATGATGACAGTCGCTTGGTGCGAGACGGATGATCAAATGTTCCCAGCCGAAGGTTGTGTATGATTGCGTTGCAGTCATAATGTGTGAACGAGCATTGTAATGAATCAACACATGCCCCGGGTAAGCATCCTACACACGACGCAATTTCCTAAGCGTTTTCCAATAGACATCCGAGTTGACTGTGGGGTTTTGAAACAAATGAAACGATAAACAAAGCTTCTTTCCTGTCTTAAAAGACTGTACACATGATTTTCCGAGAGGTAAACGTTGTCTTGAATATTTTCTTTGATTTCTTTGCGTCCACTCCATGGATTATTGTTTTAATTCTGGTGTTGCGTTTGTTACCTCGTTCCCGGTGAGTTATTCCTTTCCTCTCTGAATCATATCAAGGAAGCCAATGCACTGTCCCACCGTTTTACTTCTTGTTCCGTATGCATTTTTTAACCACAACATATCGTCATTCAGAGACGTTCGCCCGCTAAGTTCATAATTGAGAACATTTTCGTGTCCTTTATTAAAACGTCGCACCAATCTCCGTAACTTCGAGTACGACAGTTACGGGTATGAGTTCACTCATTGCTGCTTCCCCCATAAACATCGCATATCTGACTGTGAATTTCAGTTGGCCATATTTAAAAACGGAACTTAGTTTCCGCATATACCTCCCAGTAACATAAAATACATTTATATAGAAATATACGATATGTTACAAAATACACATATATGTCGCTTCCCTTTTCCTTTCACCTCATTGGAATAATGTTTAAATCTATTGGGTAAATAGGTTTCAGTTAATAATTTATGTTTTGAAAAATAAAATTGTCGTCAAAGTAAACAGAATCATAATTCATAAATTTAATGAGCGGAGATTAGAAACTCATTACGTCAGAAGAGAATAAAGTATTTGTTTAAAAATGAAGGAAATAAAGGCATACTTATGGTAAGAATGTTACAGATGCAAAGTGAATACGAGATTCAGTACTTCAGGCAACACAACGGTTGTTATTTAATTATGCTTCCTTAGTCTCAGCAAGTAATTTTATAAGCAGTCGCGAAAGCTAAGAATCCAGACGTGTAAAATAGTTAATAATTATGCAACAGCAGTGCTTTCAACTACATTTATGAACTTTGCCTCGGTGGCAAAACACTTGAATTAAGAGCGTTCTTTTCAAGTGACATTAACGTTAATGAGTTACGTTGATTAACCAATCAAAAGTGACAAGTGTATGCACGCACGAACACCTTTGCTCACATTCTCATAAAATTCTTAAAATAACTTAAGCTATTGGAAATTAATCCTTTTAGATCTCAGATTAAAAGAAAATGTTAGACATCAACGGTGTCACTCTGACGTATTGAACCTGGAGTTATACTTCCATAAGCTTAAAAAGGAGGCTCATTCTTGAACAAAATAGCCAAGTACAGGCGGTCGCTCAGATTGCGTTGTTTGAATAGTGCACATAATAATGAACTCTGCCATCGGTATTCGGTGGGTGGATAGAGTAGTTCAATGAATACTGATGACGCTCCCAAGCCCGGATAAAAGATGAGGGTTCCAGGCTAGGCTACCAACATACGTGGGTAAAACATATGTTGGCTTACGTACTCATAGGATGACGCAAAGCCTCGGAGCCAGGACGTATGATTTGGTGTGGCGTAGTATGTCAGGAAAATATTCTGCTTGTCGGTAGAATATTCAACCATAATCTGAAAGGCGTATCTAAAAAATTCGATAACGTGCACGAGTTTTGCGTAATCCTGCCGCTCACACAGCTCCGTGCAAATTATTATCCTACCTTAAGTCAAAATGAAGAATAGGAAAGGTGAGAATGAAGTAGGTCTACACTTTATCATCAACCATCCACCGTATTCTACATACACCATTAAGGCACGTTTACTGTCTAGCACATTCTTTCTACTTACTTATTCTTACCAGAACTTTGGGAATAACCTAATTGACTGAAACAACTGTCAAGGTTTAACAATTAATTTTGTATTTTAATTTTTAAAAACTACATCACCTGGATCGGTGTGAACGTTTTGACATTTACACCAGAATGTTGATCTGTTCGACCCTCGTTTCAGATATCACAGAAGTGTCTAAATTGGCTGACCTATTGTACTGAAAATGATGGTTTACATATACGTGACTTCCGACCACAAGTTTTTGTTTTCTTATTGTAAACACTCTTAGGGCACTCTATAATTTTCTTTAATTATATGGGAATTATATAGCTTTAATTACTAAGGGAGAATCAGGCAAACAGGAAATGTTTACGACAATGGATAAAGCAATAAAAATAAAAAGCAGTGTGAAAAGAAGATTAAAAAAAAGTTAAATCCCTAATAGACAGTAGACAACAAGAAACGGTGACTAACATGGAAATTTCGAAAGCATTTTACAAAAATCAAAGGCAGACATTGGAAACACTTTTATTTAGCTTTTAAAGTATAGTATCGTATAGAAGTGATAGCGATGCATTGGCGAGTAAGTTTAACGAACCATAGAGGGTAAGGGAAGTTCAGGGAAACGGAAGTTCCTTAAAGAATATAAAACAAAAGAAGAGATCAGCTAATTTGGTACATAATTTATTACGTTCAAAAAATTTACGAAGGGAATATTGAAGGAAAAGTATAAGGGGAAAGGGGGAAGGGGAGTTTGGAATAAATAGTTAAAAAAAATTGTGCACAATTTTGGCCTATATGTTTTATTTAAGGTAGAGGCTGAAAATAAGGAGCATTAAGATAAACTGCCTACTAGATTGGGAGCCGTTAAGAGAGTAGTAAATGAGATTTGTTAATTTGTAAGTCAGACACGTGGCGAGTTTCTTGATTACAGTATAAAGTAGTGGGTCATGAGGAAGATAATGCGTTTCTCTATGGCTTTTGTAGGAACAGTTGAAGCTCTAATGAAATGACTGAAGTCCATTCAAATAACAATTCAAGAACCGAAGGACGGCAACGTGGCTGGTCGTCTCGCTTGTACCGTAATATTTAATGTGACTTCATTCTAAAGTTTTCAATGGGGTTAATAATTTGCATGAAGTTCTAATTTAATTTCAATTTGTTACGCGTTATGGTTAACAGAAACTCACCACCCCTCTTCTTTAAATTTTAAAAAGTCCTTTCGGAATATAACCTTAAGTGGACAAAATGAACAGAACTACCAATACACACGCTCGCCCGTTTAGCCCCCATGGTTATAATCCCATACCTTAGTGCACTAGAACACTTAATAATTACACCACGACACATCAACATACACGTATATGACATATAATATACGTGATGTGACATATTGTAACAGTACAAACTGTCCCATAGAAATCAACTAGCTAAGTAACAAGAAGTGATGATAACAAGTAGTAAATCTACAAAAAGCATTCAATGACAACACCAAATAAACTGACTAATAGACTGAGACATGGACAAAGACTAGTTCCCCAATAGATTAGTTAAGTGAGCATAAAACACAAATAAACAAAATCAAACACCATAAACAAAATAAAAGGTGAAATAACTGATATTTACAAAATGTATTAGAGTAGTGTAAACAGCACATTAGCTGAGTAATTGAAAAGTAATAACTAGCATAAGATTTGAAATGAGATATCTTGTTGATAATAATAAACTGTAGATGAATTATGATAAATGAACAATTAAAATGAGATTAACAGTATAAGCATAATGTTAGATCAACCTTGAAAGAAAGGTATGCTAAGGCATAATAAATAATGATGAAAGAAAAATTAATGAAAGAACAAATTGTATGTGTTCTAATAGTAAATGATGTCAAATGTAATCAACAATGTAAAGAACTTTTATGTATTTAAAAATGTTATAAGCTTGTTAATTTTGTAAAAAGATGTATTATCAGGTAAGGTGAACAAAACCTTATTATGAATTGTGTAGAATAAGGGAATGACCTAAGATGAGTTAAAGTAACTTAATGAATAATATATACTTTTCTTTTATAAAATTGCTAAACTGCTATAATTGTTTTTATTATTTAGACAAAGCTTTTCGTCATTACTGACATCTTCAGGTCTTAAACAACCTTGCGTTGTTTAAGACCTGAAGATGTCAGTAATGACGAAAAGCTTTGTCTAAATAATAAAAACAATTATAGCAGTTTAGCAATTTTATAAAAGAAAAGTAAGGATGGCTGCTAATTTAAACAATACGAAGAATAATATATAATATAATAAAAGATCAAAATAATGACTAGGGCCAATATGCCAAGGAAAAGTAATATTGTGCAATAACTAGCAAATGATTTATAATAAAATCAAAACAAATAGTAAAATGGCTGTAAAAAATGCATAAATAAACACAAAACAATTAATATGACTCACAACAACCTATGTAGAGTGTATACTGAAAGAAGTATAGTAATTGTAAAAAGAAACATGAAATGATTAGACAAATACAAAATAATAAATGAGATTGTGATAATCATATATAATAAAGAGACCATTCTATACAGAGTATAGAACAAAATGAATAACCATTAAAGAAAAGGTGTAATATCACCAGACAGGTTCAATTAAAATCTGTATAGGGAGTAAGAGTAATTTCGAATAATCAATAATAAAAGGACCAAGCCATTTAATTGTAATAATCAATTGTGTTATTAGAATTATTAATGTTCAGCTGGATACAGCAAATTTATAGAATAATATGTTAGTTTAAATATTATAATTGTGTTCAAAGTAGTAAAAAATGATTGTTTATGAAATGTTAAAAAATACGGCAATAGAATCTGCAAATTGTAGCAGAAGACGTTTCAGATAAAGCAATTTTTAAGATAGGCTATCAATAAAATGTAATTTATTAATGAAAAATGTATCCAAACTGGCCGCTATTCATCTCAAAATAACCAGCAAGAAACGAGCAATACGATGCTAGTAATAGATCAAAAAATGTAATTAGAATAAATGAGAAACAGACATAAATAAGATAACATTTGTGAATTTTGGAAGTGTACAGTAAATACTATCAACAACGTTGACCCACGCTTAAAACGATTAAGTAAAAGTTATTTTTAGAATGACCGCATCATTACGTCATTTTAGACCAATCAGAAAATTAGATACGATAATTTGTCGTCACCGCCAAGCGGAGTCTAAGGCGACTATATATACAGAACACTCGAAGAAAACACACAAATTTTTTGAATTCCATTCCGGCAGATACGACAAGAGCTCCATATCAAAATTCTAATTGAAGTGTAATTAACCAACAGCAGAGAAGAAGTTACCTACATAGTAAAGTGAATTACGACAAGCAGTATCCTTTAACTAGTAGTGCGACACAAAAAGAACGAGGGTAGAAGTGTTTCCTAACCAAATATTTAACCACAAGAAGTTTTAATCGTTCTTCGCGGAAATTGAAGTGTACGATCAGTGTATTGAGATCGTATAGTGAATAAATAATAATCTACAGAGATTATCAATCAGGGAGTACAGTGCCAAATATAATTACAGTGTTCAATTATTAGTTTAAGATATAATTCAGAAATAATATACTTATGTACTAAACACCAAACACTGACACAATCAGAATTAATCATTGTCCACACTTTTTTGAAAAGGAATTATACAATTCCAATACAAGAATTAACGATTTAGGCTAACCGTAGTTAACCTCAAAACTCGTAAGGTCAGACGAACATTTTGTTAATAAGTCTGAATTTCTAAAGGTGTCTAACCTACTAAATTAAACCTTTGTAAAGCATCGTAACTCGAGGCATATTAGTTTTATTCTGTAGCTCGAATGTATTCACCCTTGAGATATAAGAAATTTGTAAATAAATAAATAGTTAATTAGAGTCACCATTGCCAACCTTCTGGGTTAGGAGAGAAATAAGCCAGGTCTATTGTAATCACGAAATCATTGTTGACTTGTATGTATAGAATTGAGATAAGCACTCAGTGAGCAACAAAACAGTAATATCTTAATTAACAAACGTTGTACGAAATTATTGAAGTAATTTTTAGTAATTTTTCTTATTTAAAAAGTTGCAAATTCAAGCCATTCAAACAGTTAAGTTGGCGGCTTGGACGTATGAAGCGCCAACCATTCAAATATATAAACAAAACAAAACAAAATTATTTAATTAAAGTAATTTCATCGTACAATCAAAGAAATAATTTAACGAAATTAATTAATTTATTCATCTAATAAATTATTTTATGGAATAACAATCGAGATTCCATATGGCGCCCGAATAACACAAACTTAGCTCACTTACTTGTAAACAGTGCTAATCTACTGTTTTGACAAATCAGTTGTTTTATAACATACTAAGACAATTTGTACAACCAGTACAGACATACATAAGCTACCAGTTCTACACCAAAGGTACGTGCAAGTTGTAATTACGTTATAATATAGTCAAAACAACACTACTACTGTACAACGACAATTTAGGTCCACGGAATTGCGACGGAACGTCAAGAGGATTCCACAGTGAACCAGATCAATTAACAGAGATTACAATAATTAAATAAGTAAACAATTATACTATAATTAAAACGAAAACCAAGATTAAATATAATATCAAGGTTAAAAATATTATCGAATATAATAAAATAATTAAATAAAATCAATTAACTAAAGGGTACGATCTCGGCAGTTATAAATTGATGCAAACAACGTGTGTTTTTAAACACGTACACACTAGCGAAATTATTATAATATTTACATCACGTATTTGTAAATATGGGAGTCAAGCAGAGGTTTACCAGACATATCCAGAACGACATGGTCGATCAAAATCAGGCATTTTATATGAGGCTCGAACTTTGTTGGATATCCAGTCCATACTTGGGCAACCACCTGACGTTTTACATCCTCTGAAAAAGTATGTTTATGCCGTTTCCACAGAGTTGAAAGGTTAGAAACTTAACAGACCACCAACATCACGACTTTTACGTGGTGTGTCAAAAAATGCAGCTCCCAAAGAGTCTCTGATGCCAATGAGCGTTGTCTTCCAACAGTCCGCAAGCTCTGCAGGTAGATTTGAATATGGTATTGAGCATGCCGTTAACTTTTTTCAGATCATCAAGCGATGTAGGCTCTCTAAATTCATGCAACAACAATCGGAGGTAATATCACTCGGCGTTGCTAGGATGCACGGCGTAGATTCTGTCCAAAATCTGGTCTCTCTACACCGGCACAGACTTTCTCCTGGTGAAATTGTCCTTCCACTCACAGTACGATGGAAAATTATAGGGAAAAAGGGTTCTTGGTGAGCTAACAGTTTTAAATAATTCGAAGAAGGCTAAAAAGTTATTTTTGGAAAATTGTTAATTTTTCAATTACGTTTTCACTTGTAAAATACACTCGCTGGCCATTGTCAAGAGAAATGGCGAGATGCATAATAGAAGAAAGTGCTCGCAGATGGGGAAGCACAATAATTTCCAGAAAACCACTGAACTCCTGATAGGGCTTGCCTCGTATCTCGTCATTTTGTTCTTTTTCTTATCACGGAAAAAAAATTTATTTAACTTATTTCCTGCCATCTTGTAAGGTTTATAGGAATTGGTTAAAAACATTTAACAGGATAATTTTTCTATTGAGAATAAGTCCTCCTAAATCATCTTTAGAATTAAAACTTCTAAAAATATATATTTGTGCGCAACTACCATCTGAGATGAATTAGAGTGTAAAAATTCATGGTTGTAGTCCTTGAAGTTTCAGAGCTTTCTTGATTCGTCAGTCAGTGGTATTTGGAATATACGCATGTGAACAGTACACACATTTCAACAGTACACAGGATATGAAGTTAATCTAAGTGGAATGCTAATGTTGTATAATATTTTCTGATGGCCATACACATGTTTTAACTTGATTTTTTCTTTCTTTGTAAAGTAGTCATAAGTTTTGAACCAAGCTATGTTTAAAAAAGTATATTATGACAAAATGTTCACAATTCTATACTCTTTTATGTCATGTGAAATATTTGTGTGTAAGTGCGCGGGTGCGCGTGTGATTTACATGTTATTTTAATAACTTCGAAGAAAATTAACATTTCGTTCTGAAACTTGGACAGCGTATTCTCATGGTTATAAGCTACATTTTCCATATACTCAATTCTCCACACCTATACTTTTTTTATGTTTTTTTAAATGAATTCAATCTTCTTTTATTCTCGTTATCTCCTAGAAAGTAATCAAATTTGTATATTAAATCTAGA